>JANAVB010009200.1:24109390-24322067 GCA_029216955.1 Iris pallida
ATTTACATGTGATTCGTATATCGTGCATGCTAGTATAGCTATAGTCCTTGTACATGGTTAGCCTTGTAGTTCATATTAGATTGGTTCTCTCGTGCATCGTGATTGGATCGTATCGTATCTTCACCTGTACCTTGTCTGAGTCGTGTCTGCAAGTATGAGTGAGTGAACTGCTATTCCTTTGTCTTTCCCACAACCTGCGAGTCCACACATGGGGCCAGGGTTGTCCTTTGCACCTGCGAGTCCACATACGGGGCGAGGGTGACTTGTCTTGAAACTGACCTGCGAGTCCACATTCGAGTCGAGGGTTGGTATCCATTGATCTACTGGCAGTTCATTTATGCATACTTGATTCCTGTATCCTGTGTTCATAGCTATCTGTCAGTAGTAACAGGTTAGTCTCCTGTCTAGTTCATGTTTATACCCTGTATATATTATTGCATGATTAAACTGTTAGATAGGCATGTTTTATGTATCTTGCTAGTCCTCTGAGGACCTGATGATCTCCTCAGGTTTAGCGTCTGCATGGAGTTAGTTAGCAGAGCGGAATGGTAGAGGTTTGCGATGCATGATACAGGTATTTGTTTGTGTTATTTCTTTATTATCTTCTCGTGCTTTATATTCAGTACCATGATATACTCTGCTTATTTATTAGACTCATATCATTATTGGAGTCTAATCGAACAATATGCTAATGGGCTGCAGACCATGACCTATACTTGTTCATTCTTGTTTTATATGATTCATGTGGATTGAGATATAGTTTAGATTAGACATGATACCATGACCTTAACAGCTTATACGTACTCGAGTCGGGCTGGAGTCCGCTCGATACGTAGCTGGCTTGCTCACGAGCTCGCGTCCGAAAAATCGGGTGCGGGTCGTGACAAGTTTTTTTGGTGGCCCATGCAGGTCAGAGCATATCCTACCGGTTACGTAACTGTACTGGTACGAGCCTGCGACTATGACTAAACCTTAGAAATCTCAATCCACTCTGCCTTGGAAATTTGCCTAGAAATTCTCTACGTCCTTGAAAAACTCCATAATTGCAATCGATTATACTTCCTTGTTTTTCGTTCCATTGATTCTCGTCCCTTCCTATTCCGGGGTGACGAATGATCGTGCTTTTAGAATTCATCAGAAATTCTTAAGTTATGGTATAATATTGCATGATTATTAAGTTTTGGTTATTTATAGATATGAAAGGATTATAGTTGCCATATGCCTAGATATCTGTCGGTAGAATTATTAACCACTAGTTCGAAGGTTATAAGATTTTAGTGACCGAGTTTTGAGGAGTAGTGTGACCAAAGGTGGGTAGAAGTCCTCGAGGTTTCGTAGTTATAAAATGGCTAGAGAAGGTTGTAAACTATTTTGGGGGAATTAAAATTTGAGGAGATTAAGGTAATAGTAGACTTAAAATTTTAAGGAATAGTTATCAAATAGAATTTCGAGGACGAAATTATTTTTAAGGTGGGTAGATTTGTAGCTTCCCTTCCGAAAAATTTTGGAATATTTTTATTTTATTTATTTGATTAAAATGGTGAATTATGATATATAAATAATTATTTAGTTAATTATTACGGTAGGTGACTATAGCCATAGTTGAGTTTTGGAGTACCAGACGACTAGAAATCATGGCACGGATAGTGCAGTGGCGTGCCTTGACTAGTGTATTAGCCATGCCAGGGAAGACTGAGCCATAGTGATGCCCTAACTAGGAAAACCAGGCTAAGTTGCGACTTAACCCCTACCGATGAATTATTTATTTATTAAGTAGATATATTGATTTTAGATGACCCGATTGTACCAACTTAGTCCGAACTGTTCCAAACTGAATACAAGCCTTTGTAGGTATGTAGTGAGACCAAAGACGACCATGTAGGCATATTTTGTGTGTACAAATATTTTCTAAATTATCTTAGGTAATGATGTGCATTTTTAATTGTTTGATTAATTGTACACAAAATTAGTATTTTTATTATTAAATATTGATTTACAATATTTGTACAATTTTTTGGACCTGGATAAAGGTGAATAGTATGGATTCACCAAACCACCATTTAATTATTTTATTAATTTGTGGTGATTAAATAAATATGTTTATTACTATTAGATATTATTATATTGGTTAATTGAGTATTTTTGATATGTATATATATATATATATATATATATATATATATATATATATATATATATATATATATATATATATATATATATATATATATATATATATTTGTATATATATATATATATATAATTGAGTATTTTGATATTGTGTGTATATATATATATATATATATATATATATATATATATATATATATATATAGATATATATATATATATATATATTATATATATATATATATATTTGTTATATATATATAATATATATATTATATTATATATATATATAATGATATATACTATATATATATATATATTATATATATATATATAATATATATATATATATATATATATATATATATAAAATATATATATATATATATATATATATATATATATGAGGTATATATATAAATAGATGTGTGGTAAATATAGATACATATATGTGTATATAAATATAATATATGGGTGGAAGTATATATGTGTATGAATGTATATAAATCAATATTATATAATGTGTAGGTGTACATATATATAAATATAAATATATGTATATGTATATGTCAATGTATATGTAAATATATAAATATATATGTGTATACGTGTAAATTTGTATGTATATATAAATAAATGTTTGTAGGTGTATATATAAATAAATATGTGTATAGATATATCTGTTATATATATATATATATATATATATATATATATATATATATATATATAATAGTATATATATAAGTGATAAGTAAAGAAATAGGAAAAAGGAAAAAAAAATAGAAACAATAGCAGCCCGGCCTGCTGCAAACTCCTCATAGCCACTCGGCTGAAAACTCAATACCCGACCCGGCCCACACCTGAAGCCCAACCCTTCACCCCTGTTAAACCCCTACAGAGCGGGTCGAGACCCCCGACTCTGTACGTAAGAGTACACATACCTAAACGTAACGAGAGAGAGAAGGAGAAATATCAAAACCTTAACGCCGCAGTCGACACCCAACGACCCCTGGCCGAAGTTCGCTACGGGCGCACCCATGGCCGTGTGCTGCCACGCGAGCTGCCGGCGGCGACAGAGCCGCGTGCGTGCGAAAAGACGGGATCAACAGTGACGGGTTGGAAATGGGCAACTTCGTGCCGAGGTTACGTTGTACACACTCGTCCTCTTGACGAACCGATTCTTCAGGTATGATGACAACATATACGCCTTCCAATCCCTTCATTTAGTTTTTATTTAGACGAATTAGATCGTCCAAAAAGTCGTCACGAACCTTGTCGAAAAACTGTTCTTGAACAGTTCACAGAGCAGTCCAACACCCCATATAGGAAGACAGATTTCTGTCAATCTGTAGCAATACTTAAAAATCTAATTGAATGAGTTTTTAGTCAACCCATACAGCTTCAAAACGTTGTTTATGGATTTTAAATTCATCTAGTATACAGTCAAGAAATCCTGATTTGAAAATCAAGAAAAATTTATTAAAACAAATTTCGAAAATATTAGAAACTCATCCACACGACGTGCGTCCCGCCAATCCGGGCGACGTGATCGCAAACCGAAAAACATCGAAAGATGCGTATCGGCTTCATAGACGTGTGGGCTTTTGTGGAATTCAAATTGGTCGCGTGTGCGCGACAAATTTGATGCGTATCCGTCGAAATTCACCGTATCGGCCTCTGTACAAATTTTTCTATTTAATTTCGTGCACATTCGTCAGATCGAGACGAAACTTGCGCCAACAGAACCGTATCATTTTTTTGGTCCTGTATGCCAAGTTTGGTCCGATTCTGAGACAGTTGAATCGGAACGCCGTTTTGCGGGCCCCACGGTCCGATTCAACGGGCGACTTTGTGCACGGCCCGCCGAAATCCAAATTTGGACATACGGTTGGGTTCGTATCAGAAAACTGGATCCATAGACATGTAGTTTGACGACTTTAGAGACCATTAACTCTGACACGCTTTTCGGTGCAAAGCGGGTCCAACGGCGGACACCATTTTTGCCCAAAATTACCGTTTTGCCCCTGTGTCCAGAATTGGACTTAAGGACAAGAAATTCTAGCTAATTTGACTATTCTGAGAATGTTGGAAATGTTTATTTTAGCTTTCGGAGACAATTGTGGATTTTGGACTTTATGGCGTACCGGTTGACGGTTTATTGTTGGCTCTTCGTGCTACCACCAGGCAAGTATACCTTGCCTCCCTCTACAGTTTATTTACATGCATATTTCTATTATTATATAGTTTTACTAGTTGGTTATTTACATGTGATTCGTATATCGTGCATGCTAGTATAGCTATAGTCCTTGTACATGGTTAGCCTTGTAGTTCATATTAGATTGGTTCTCTCGTGTATCGTGATTGGATCGTGTCGTGTCTTCACCTGTACCTTGTCTGAGTCATGTCTGCAAGTATGAGTGAGTGAACTGCTATTTCTTTATCTTTTCCACAACCTGCGAGTCCACACACGGGGCGAGGGTTGTCCTTTGTACTTGCGAGTCCACATACGGGGCGAGGGTGACTTGTCTTGAAACTGACTTACGAGTCCACATTCGGGGAGAGGGTTGGTATCCATTGATCTACCAGCAGTTCATTTATGCATACTTGATTCCGTATCCGTGTTCATAGCTATCTGTCAGTAGCCACAGGTTAGTCTCATGTCTAATTTATGTTTATACCCTGTATATATTATTGCATGATTAAACTGTTAGATAGGCATCTTTCATGTATCTTGCTAGTCCGCTGAGGACCTGATGATCTCTTTAGTTTTTGCGTCTGCATGGAGTTAGTTAGCAGAGCGGGATGGTAGAGGTTTGCGATGCATGATACAGGTATTTGTTTGTGTTATTTCTTTATTATCTTCTCGTGCTTTATATTCAGTACCATGATATAATCTGCTTATTTATTAGACTCATATCATTCTTGGAGTCTAATCGAACAATATGCTAATGGGCTGCAGACTATGACCCATACTTGTTCATTCTTGTTTTATGTGATTCATGTGGATTGAGATATAGTTTAGATTAGACATGATACCATGACCTTGACAGCTATACGTACTCGAGTCGGCATAGAGTCCGCTCGATACGTAGCTGGCTTGCTCACGAGCTCGCGTCCGAAAATCGGGTGCAGGTCGTGACATTTATAATTAAAAAAAATACAAGATTTTATAATTAATGAAATTGATACATCTGCTATCTATTTCTAGGTTGACCTCAGCATACCCAAGCCTTCCCAATGCTAAGAGTGATCACGGCTAAACCTGAATAATGTTGGTTTCCAGTCAGGAATGGAACAAGTACACAAACCGATGGCAATACGAAAACACAATAGTGTTAACAAGACATGAAAATAATATATGAGAAATAAAAACTGGAAAGTACTGATGACATGGCACTGGTAGAGATGAAAAGGAAAAAGTAAAAGACATCTACCTACGTGGTGTGAAATATCCGTTTCGACATGTGAACGGCTAGGGGGTAAATTCGGCACCTGCACGTGTCGTGTACAGGTGCTATTGTTCACGAATAGACATCATGGAGATAGTTCTGGGTAGTCCACATGTCTACTAAGTTATTTCTCCTCCCGACTACTCCGTGTGACAAGCGTGTCAACAAGCAGCAAGATATATGTATAGACATAAATGAAAAGACTACTATGAATCGAAAAGCAATCAGAAAGTACACTTGCTTGAGGTCCTTAGCTGGTGAAACCAATATAACCAAACCACTCAACAAGCCACAATCAGTCAACACATACAGAAGTCTCCTAGATGCTGAAATAAATATACCAACGTTCTCAGAATAGTCAAATTAGCTAGGATTGCCTGTCCTTAAGTCCAATTCTGGACACAGGGGCAAACGATAATTTCGGACAAAAACGATGTCCGCCGTTGGAGATGTCACTGAACAAAATCAATAGAGTTCAAGGGAGATGTCACTGAACAAAATTTACGTGATTCAATTAGGCGGATATATAATTCAAAAGGAATTGTCAAAGCAGTCGCGGATGAGATCCTGGAGACGTCTACATCTCAATCCACGTAGGGTAATTAGATGAAGAGCGAGCCAATTGCATCATGGTTGATCAGACCGTAATACAATGATTCTGATTAGACAATATGTTAGTGGGCGTCCCCAATAAACATATGTCTTGAATTCAAGCTCGATAAAAGTAAGCTTGCAAAAACTAGGCTGTAATAGCAGCATTGGTCAAGAGAGTCAAAATATAAATATGCGAGATTTTTGAAAGGAGGAATAAATAGTTTGAGTTTTGGAAAAATCAAAACCTTACCCGGTGTTATTGCTTATACAGTCAATCCTACTATCTTCTATTCATAAGGCCTTGGTCGACTAATGGGTTATGGACTTCTGAATTCTATACTCCAGTGAACCTATTAGTGTCTGTCCTTTACCTCATTAATAGATCACGAGGACCATGAATGCTAGGTTGGGAGACATGCTACTCAACTTACATCACTTACACTAGTATTGGCTTTGAAACTTATGGGACATACAGGGCATTTTCCTATCCTCTATGGTATCCTAAATTGTAATCCCATTTGAAATCATTTTACCGAGAATTATGCCTCGCCCGTATACTCGGACGGTGGTAAACCCTTGGTTTCGTGATTCAGATGTGATATGCTATCAGATACTCTACTCTATATTGACACCAGAGTATCTAAGGTCTAAAGAGGTCAACTGGGACATAGTTTTAGCAATATTCCATAACTACAATTCATTGAAATAATTTCAATTCTATGGGTTGTGCCTCGCCAGTGCGCTGCTGGCTGCAGTGAACCCACACTCTCCGCTCTCAGGTAATTGGCGACAGTGCGCTGCTGTCAAGTCATCGCAGTCGGTAAATGCTCCAACTATATTCCTAAGAACGTCAAAGAGCTGCTAGGAATTCAACTTAGTTGACTATGGTAGAAAGCGTAAATTCCTGCCTGTAAGCCTCAATCCTTAAAGTAAAAGGTTGACCGGAGGAATTAATTGACGACAAGAAAAATAAGGACATCCTAACATTTATCTCAAATATTTTCCAAATAGTTGAGGGAAAAACTTGGAATCAATCTACCTCGAGATTCATACAGGAATAACAGAATCAGAAATTATAAACTAACTCCTTACAGCAAAAGAGAATTTAAAATAGAGAACCCTATCTTATGATATAAGATTTATATCCATTAAAGCAAAAGAAAATTAAACAGTTTATCAAAATCAAAATTAACTCCTTAATTCTAGGCAAATCTAACATACCAAGCGAATAGTATATCCACATTGGATCACATTGTCATTTCAAAAGTAATAGTGTACCTATAGGGATCTAGCAAGCTATCTAAATTGCATGGCCTATATAATAACCTTAACTACCCAACGGTCAATTTGAACAAGGGACTCCTAGTCCTAGTTATTCTTCTAATTTATTTTAATCCTAATTGTTAATGAGCATTTCTCGGGCGCAGGCTCGCAATCGTACGACTAACGTACCATCACGAGTTTGCAATCTTTTGCGAAAACTGACCTACATGGGCCACCACAAAAACTTGTCACGACCCGCACCCACTTTTTCCGGATATGAGACGTGTCCAAGCCAGCATACGCCGCAGAGTCGACGGTAGAACGCTGTCAAGCCCGCAAGAAAATAAATGCTCAAAATAAACTTTATTTGCTCATTCACATTTTAAATTTATTATAACATTTACAATATTTATAATTAAAGAAAATATAAGATTTTATAATTAATGAAATTGATACATCTGCTATCTATTTCTAGGTTGACCTCAGCATACCCAAGCCTTCCCAATGCTAAGAGTGATCGCGGCTAAACCTGAAAAATGTTTGTTTTCAGTCAAGAATGGAACAAGTACACAAACCGACGGCAATGCGAAAATACAATATAATTAACAAGACATGAAAATAACATATGAGAAATAAAAACTGCAAAGTACTGATGACATGGCACGGTAGAGATGAAAAGGAAAAAATAAAAGACATCTACCTAGGTGGTGTGAAATATCCGTTTCGACATGTGAACGGCTAGGAGGTAAATTCGGCACCTGCACGTGTCGTGTACAGGTGCTATTGTTAACGTATAGACATCATAGGGATAGTTCTGGGTAGTCCACATGTCTACTAAGATATTTTCCCTCCCGACTACTCCGTGTGACGAGCGTGTCAACAAGTAGCAAGATATATGTATAGACATGAAATGAAAAGACTACTATGAATCAGAAAGCAATCATAAAGTGCACTTGCCTAAGGTCCTTAGCAGGTGAAACCAATAATCCCATACCACTCAACGAGCCACAATCAGTCAACACATGCAGAAGTCTCTAGATGCTGAAATAAATATTACCAACGTTCTCAGAATAGTCAAATTAGCTAGGATTGCCTGTCCTTAAGTCCACTGGACACAGGGGCAAAACGAAAATTTTGGACAAAAACGATGTCCGTCATTGGACCCGCTTTGCACCGAAAAATGTGCCAGAGTCAACGGTCTCTAAAGTCGTCAAACTATATGTCAACAGTTCCAGGTTTTTTGATACGAACCCAACCGTATAGTCAAAGTTGGATTCCGGCAGGCTGTGCACAAAATCGCCCGTTGAGTCGGACCGTGGGGCCCGCAAAACGGCGTTCCGATTCAACTGTCTCAGAATTGGACCAAACTTGGCATACAGGACCAGAAAATTGATACGGTCCTGTTGGCGCAAGTTTCGTCTCGATCTGACGAGCGTGCATAAAGTAATTAAGAAGTTTGCACAGAGGCTGATACGGTGAATTTTGACGGATACGCATCAAATTCGTCGCGCACACGCGACCAATTTGAATTCCGTCAAAGCCCACACGACCACGAAGCCATTATGCACCTTTCGATGCTTTCGGTTCGCGACCACGTCGCCCGGAATGGCGGGACGCACGTGGTATCGGAGCATTTTCGTGATTTTCAAAACATATATTTCTTGATTTTTAACCATGAATAGTTTCCATTATAATACCTTAAAAACAATTCTACGAAAAGGAGTTTGATCTTGTATAGGTTGTCTACAGGGTTGTTTAAATAGATTTTTAAAAAGGTTATTGGGTTAACGAGGACTCGTCCGTAAACAGGAGTACTTTGATTGCTTAACGTCCTATTTTGAACAGGATTTTGGTTCGACTTTGCGTCGAGTTTCAACCCGATTCTACTTCAATTTGCGTCAAAGTTATTCAATGGGATCGAAGCCCTATGGGTTGTGTTTCCAACGCCTACTTCGGTTTGGAAAATGACGAAGGGACGATGGAGAAAAACTCACCCGAAAGTTGGGGCTTGGACTGGTGGTTGCTGCTGTTGTGCCCCTGTTTCTGCGCGCACGTACTGTCTCCGGCGGTCTGACAGAGTACGGCGGTGGCATGCGGCGGCGCCGCGCGAGGCTGGGGGGGGGTCGCCGTCGGTTGGGGGGGTCGACGCTCTGGTGTTAGGGTTTCGATACTCTGCTCTTCCTCTGTATATATACATATATACATACGCCAGTTCTGCCTTGGCCGAGCGGGGTTATGGCCATGTAGGCCGGGCTGGGCCTGTTGGCCGAGAGCTGGGCCAGGCTCTTGGCTGTTTAGTTTTTTTTTTCTTTTTCTTTTAATATCTACTTCATATATATATATATATATATATATATATATATATATATATATATATATATATATACACAAATATCTATGTACATTTATACCCATATATATATACACACATAAATATATAATAATAATGATATAATAAGAATAATATAATAATAACAATAATAATAATAATAATAAGAATAATGTAATAATAACAATAATGATAATAATAATAAAAATAATATAATAATAACAATAATAGTAATAATAATAAGAATAATATAATAATAACAATAATAGTAATAATAATAAGAATAATATAATAACCAACTAAAATGTCCACTAAGAGTTCTTGGTGGACACATCATACCCCATCTGTATTTGGCCCTAAAAATTCGTACAATTATTCGAAAACACCATGTAAATCTTAATACTGAACTATTAACTATTTAGAAAATATTTGTCAAGTCCTAAAATAGATAAGAAATATTTGTACACACCTAAAATGTCTACATGGCCATCTTTGATCTTTCTACATGCCTACATGGGCTTGGATTTGACTTGGGTCTAATCTGGACAGGTTCGGTACAACCGGGTTCCCGAAAACTCAATATAATTAAATAATAAATAAAATCTTCGGTAGGGTTAAGTCGTAACTTGGCCTGGTTTTCCTAGTTAGAACAATCCTATGACTCGGCCTCCCCCTACCATGGCTAAACACTACTCAAAGCACGCTACTACACTATCTGTGCCATGATTCTTAATCGTCTGGTACTTCAAAACTCAACCATGGCTAAAATCTTCTACCGTAATAATTAACTAAATAAACCTTTATAAAATTCTAAAATCAATATTTAAATCAAAAAAAAATATTTTGAGAAAATTCTTCGGGAAGGGAAGCTACATGAACACTAGGCGCAACCCTGGCAACGAGTGGGTTTTATTTTGCTCTCCCACTCTATTGTAAATTATTCTTTTGAGGCGCTTAGCCGTCGAGCAAGTGTTACCTCGTATTAAATTTATATTTATGTCTGCCTAAGGGCTCTAACATGATTGACAAATCCTAGGGTTGATCATGTATGACTTAAACTCTTGCTAGTCTTTGTATTTTGTATGACTAGCTTCATGATCATCTGAATATGTAATATATGGGACGTCTTACTTTGTATGTCTGATGATTTACCATCTTGTTACATTTACTTGCTTGCTTGAGATTGAGACACTAGGCTCGTTCTTGACCATAAGTGACTGTTGGCTTGTAGTAAAACCTCATGCATCTAGACAGCCGTGACTGTACATCGAGGTGGGTTACACTTCAATGTACGTAGCTGGCTGTGTCTGTCCCCCGCTCTCCAGTATTCTGGTTCTGGGGCGTGACATGCATACACATTATATGTTACAGCCTTAAAATTTGGACCATTTGATGGCCTCTTAAACCTTTTGTTTGATTCCTAATATTTAGTATTTATTGGATAAAAAAATAGAAATTTTTGAAATTTCCTGAAATTAGCTAATCCAATATTTTGGGGTCGCAACACTTTCCTACTGCTCGAGTTTTATTTTTTATTACAATAAATTTATTTCCTACTGCTTGAGTTAGTCATAGAATGTAAAAGATCTGTAGTGGGAGAAATTTTAATGGCTACATTTTGACTCTAGTCAAATTTTGTAGCACTTGAAGGCTAGATTGGATACTTATCCATTCTTGAAAATTGCTAGAAAATTAAAAAACACTCCAGATTTGGAGTGTATCCCAGCTTCTCTGCATTAATTTCTGGGCCCACCAAAATTAACCGTTCTTACCATAGGAAAGAAAATTAAAAAGGAAGAAAAAATCTTACCAAATAGAAAAAAAAAAGAGGGAGGAAAACCAAAAGGTTAATTTGGAATATTTGTTTGGAGTGTACCAATGTGTGTCAATAGTAAAGAAACACTCTAAAAATAATAATTTATACAATTTATAATAATTTAAAAAAAATTGCAATGTCTGACGTATTATAGAAAATTTTGTGCATACTGTATTGTATGTCATTTGGACTCATTGTCTCTAATTTTCATACGCACATCCACGCTTTCTCCATTGTTCAATCTCGAGACCGTCCGACTAATCTCACTGACCACATAAGATCTAATTGAGTTTGGTAATTTGAAATATATGTTTAGAGTGTCTCTGGTGCACGTGGATGTGGATGCCCTAATAATGGATGCCTTAATAATACCATCCTCACATGGACAACATGGGCAGAGTCGGAGACACCTAGCCTTTCTTCAAGCCACGTCCCACGGTTGCGAGAGCCAATCAATCCCTTTCAAAACATTTCTATAACAAAGCAACCACCAATCAATTTGGTCGCCATAGCAAACACTCCACTTGCTCCTCCAGTCCCAATTTCAGTTCCAATTCCCCCATGGCTTCTTCCTTCAAACTCCCAAACATCTCAACCCCCCTTCCGATTCCAACTCGCAAATCAAGACTCTCGGTAGCTGTCGTTGCCAGCAGCAACGGCTCCTTGAAGCACCACGGCACGCCAGGCCTCCGCATCGCCTTCCAGGGCTCCACGGGAGCGTACAGCGAGTTCGCCGCGAAGACCGCATGCCCCGACTGCACGACCGTCCCCTGCCGCTCCTTCGCCGATGCGATCACATCCGTCGAGAGAGACCGCGCCGACCGCGCCATCCTCCCTGTCGAGAGCACGTTGGAGGGCACGACACTCCGCAACTACGACCTCCTCCTCCAGCACGACCTTTCCATAGGCCAAGAAATCAGCCTCTTCGTCCACTACTGCCTTCTGGCGATGCCCGGCGTCCGCGAGGCCGAACTCCGCAGAGTCATCAGCCACCCCATGGCCCTCGCGCACTGCGGCCGCGCCCTGTCCCGTCTCGGGCTCCACGGAGAGCCAGTCGAGGACACCGCCGGCGCGGTCGAGATGCTGCGGTCGGGACGGATGCTCGACACTGCCGCCATCGCGTCCCCGCGCGCCGCGAGCATCTACGGCCTCGACGTGCTGGCTCACGGCATCCAAGACGAGAATTGGAACGTGACCCGCTTCCTCATCCTCTCCAAGCCGCAGCCGCACCGCACACCTGTCCTCCCCAAATCCGTCAATGCCAAGACGAGCATCGTCGTCGCCCACAGGGGCGGGTCAATGGTGGTGCTACTCAAAGTGCTGTCGGCTTTCTCTTCAAGGAGCATCAACCTCACTAAATTGGAGGTCAACAATCCGTCGCTGGAAGGGAAGGGGCCGGTGATGATCCTGGATGTGAGGGGCAGAGGTACGCTCCGGTCGTTCCCGCACGTCTTGTACGTCGATTTCCTGGGCACGGTCGCCGATCCGAACGTCAAGGATGCCGTCGACGAGATCTCAGCGTTCTCCGAGTTTGTCAGGATCTTGGGTTGCTATGCTGCCGATCCCAATGTCTATGATCTTCACTGACCAGCGGTCCAGGAAGTATGGTATCCATAAAAAGTCGTCTACAAAGTATTTCCAAAACTACCAAACTATGTCGTCTCTGTTACTTCCTTGGCATACCCGAGTTGTATTATACTAGCCGTTCAACAAGTAATTTTTACTTGTCTGGGTATTAAGGGCATGTAAGTGAGAAAATGTATATGCAAAAGTAGAAATGTGGTTTGTATGTGCAATATTTGATTTTTACAGCAGTTATTGTTTGAAAATCTTGCTTTCATATTTGGATAAAAAGATATTTTGTACACGAAAGTAATCGGATTCATAGTTCCATGTGGGAATGTCTAAATATGAAAGAGACGGAAAAGTTAAAAAAAAAAAAAAACTGTACTATAGTAATAACAAACACTAATTAATTATCTAACTGAAATCGGAAATATTTATTAATACTAATTATTTGACTTTTTTATTTAAGTATACCATAAAACATTTTATTATCTAATTAATTTACTAAATAATATTGAAAAAGTATTTTATATTTTAGAGTATCTGAATTGTGTCCGTGTCTTTTTGGTATGTCTCCAACAACATGACCTCGATCTTTTGAGAGAATGTGCTTTAGCTAGTTATTTAACAACATCGTCCACATTTGACTCATACATTTAAAATTAATATTAATCTAAATTAATAGTTACGTAATATTATTAATTATTTTTCTTAGTAGAAATTACTATAACAATTAAGAAACTCAAATTAAAAAAAAAATAATAATAATGGGCCACTTCAACCCACATCCTTAAATAAAATTAGGATGTGGGATGCCCATAAATTTTACAAAGGATGCAGTCACATGAACTTAAAAGTTCATTTCTTTCCACATCATGACGACACTGCCATATAAAGGTGCATATGTAACTTTTAGGTGACTTTAAGAGTCCACTTCAACAATCCAAACAACCCTAAGAGGACAAGACGACCTGGTAAACTGAAATATCTTAATAATAGGGAAAAAAGCAAATGAGAAACTAAAGAAAGCAAAGTCAAGATGTTGGTTGGGCCAGCACCTGGCTAAATCGGACTGATTTTGATCGAATTTGACCGGATTCAATCCGGATGGGCCAGTCCTGTCTAAAACATCAGTCCAAGCTGGGTCCTGAACCAAAATCAAAATCCAGCCCTGTATGAAAATCTAGTTCTAGCCTGTCCTGATCGGGTCCGGAAGACCAATTTATTAAACTTGGGCCGCACGACACTATTTACAAAAATTAATTTAGTATGTAACAAATTTTTCTAATAAAAATAATAGAGAACAAATAAAATGAGTTATTAAGAACAATGAATAAATTTTACTTAATTAAAAATTCTTGGTATATGTTATTCTTTTTTGTTAAGTGTTTGTTAATATGTCTTTTGTTTTGTATTTTCGTTTTCAACCTCTCTTTTAGCTTACTAATAGTAAATACCACAAAGAAGACATGTGAAGAGAGGTTGAAAACTGAAATGCAGATCACAAGTTATATAAATAAACACTATTTAATAAGAACAAATACATGATAATTGTGACTGCTTAACTTTATAGTACTAATAGTTAAATAAATTAAAATAGATATTTCTTGAAATGCAAATTTCGTACAATAGCATCTCCCATGTCCCACCAATTTTCTTTCCCTTACTCAAGATGGTAGATAATAGATATTAGATACAATGATCTAGATGCATATATAGTAGGTTTGTGCCATTGTTAGTTAAAACTACCTACATCACACGCCTTGATAAGGTAATGATCCGAACAACTACATCTATCATCGGATGGTGCACCACCCTACATTAAATTTCTATGTACTAAAAAATAAGATCCAATTGCTGCTAGGTACCTACGCCATTACCTTCCATAGTGACCATAAAAAGGTCACTGCTAACTTGGTGTACCTATAATTCAGTAATTTGCCTAAAGTACATGTCTAGAATGGAGTCCTAATTCCTGCAGGAAATATGGAGATCACAAACTTGCCTCCTTCGAGAAAATAATTGACTAGTTTAGTGCTATTGACAACTGAAATTGAGCAATCGTGTGGGTTCATAACAATATTATCCATGATCACTAATGAAAATGTTCTTCTTCTAAGTCAAAAGCCAAAAGCTAAAAAGGGGAGGCCTTATAATGTTGTCCTTCTTGTCCTAGGATCATCTTTTAGTCAATGCTATGATGGGTTCTGAAGGAAACACAATTTCTCAAACGATCGAGAAGGATTCTACAAAATCTAGGAATACTAGGTCAGATGAACCATACTTACAAGTTTATGACCAAGTGCCTGAGGGAAGCCGACTCTAGCATAGCCAAAACATCAACAACTAATTAGCTAATACGACAAGCGATGGATAAAGTCAAACAAAAGGAAATACGATTTGATAAGTCCATGAAAAAAGAACACATCATAAGGGCTTATTGAACCAAACGCTTTAGATATTTGGCCCTTCCTAATATTTGTGCTCGTTTATCCGTGTATGAGTTACTTTTTCTCTCCAAAGACACGAGAGAGATACTTAGAGAAGAATTTCTTAATGCATATTATTATCTCATATAAATTATGCCAGCTCTTGAGGATTCCTTCGGCTGTCCACATTGTCATAGTGTTGTGCAGAAGGTGCCAAACATAACTTTCTCTTAGGAATACATGTCGCTGAACAATAATCGACATGATTGACCTTTATATTATACAAGATATATTGGTTCCACCAAGGTCGAACGGACGAGTATCGATCTAGGTTCCTCAATCAACAGCATACATAGAAGCCTCCTCCAGTCTCTAGGTATCTCGTTATATTAGTTTTCAAATTCCTATTATTATTATTATTATTATTATTATTATTTCCTAAATTTTTAATTTTTTGATTTTTATTATTTAGAAATATTGGTATTTTGGGGTAATTATGGAGAGGGAATAGTGATTATGTAATTAGTGAAGAGGGAATGGTGATTTTGTAATAAGTGAAGAGGGAGTGAAAAGTTTAATTTAGTAAATAGTTAACCATGGTTAAGGCGGGAACCTTCTAGTATTGGTGCTCTAAGAGTGTGCTTTAGTTAATCATGTGCTTAATTAAGCCTAAAGAATATTTCTAAAATATTTTTGGAATATTTTTATAATATTTTTAGGATATTTCCTTCTAACCTTAATTAGCATGTGCTGATTAAACTTCTAGATCATTCTTCCCTAACCTTATAAATACCCACTACTTTCTATTGGTTGTCATTTCCAATCATTTTTCAAGCCAACCAACCAAAAGTCCAAACCCATTTTTCTTAAACCTCAAATTTTGTGTCTTATGTCGGTATCTCGTGTCAGCCATATCAGCATCAAGTCTGATCCTGAGTGTCCATTTTACTGTTTATTCGTGTTCGAAATGAGTCTAGTACTTTTGCATCAATTCTCAACTACAACCAAAAAAATTCCCCAAATACCCTTTGTGTCTAATACGACACATCTATAAAATCCACAAAAAAATTCTGTTTCCCCGGTCCAACCCCGAGGACACGATACATCGACTCCACCATCGTTACCAATTTTGAATTCGTTGAAGCTGTGCTCAAGATCTGGCACTACCACTCCGTCATGATCATCCACACTGCAGAATCTTGCTCTCGGCCAGAGTCGACACCGACTTCATCGTCGTAGTGAGTGATCTTAGCGCTGGAGTTTCGCGGCTCTGCTCGAGATCTGGGTCTCCTCGAGCAATCTCCAAAGATGCTTCTTCCATAGCCTTGAGGTCGTTCTCGCGTCTGACTAGTCCCTGCCCTTCTAGTCGTCATGAGGCACCGACCCCAAAGTCCAGTGCTACCGCTGGGTGCCACGACCCGCACCTTGTGTAAGGGCACAGTGCGTAACAGCGCCCAGCCTACGCCATAGAATCGGCGGTAGAACGCTGTACAAGTTTACTATCTAAATAACAACTCACGCAAATATATAATGTACTTGTCAAAACTCAACTCCGAACGGAGGACAAGTATAAGATATGATAATACTCAATCACAGTCTAAGCACGATATGATAACACGGAATCACAAAAGCTATACTAACTCCAAAACAACAACTCCTCTAATAAACTACTAAAATAATAATATCTCAAACAATCTCAAAACAAAGTCAAGATCTTAACTTATTACAATATAAGTTCAATATGAAAGTCTAAAATAAGTCTACTAAACTAATCTTCTGATCACTCCTGGGTGTCGGGGCCAAAGGTAGCTAGTCCAGCTCTGAGTCCAACGCAAGTAGGGCAAGTATCCTCTGGGCAACCATCTGTAATATTTTCAACAGGTCCAGTCAGGACAGGAACGAGTACAACTCATCTAGAAATTTCAAGTAAATGACAAAGAACTATAAAGCAGTTTTAGACAGTTATATTGATGAACATGACAGTTTATACAAGTAATGATGTAGAGGAGCAGTTACGGAACAAGGGAAGTAAGGTAAGTAAATAAGAGGAGAAGCATGGCAATGAAGACTGTAAAATACGATCTAGTTGAACTAGAGTAACATGATATAAGTCCAGACGGTATGGTATAAATCAAGTGTAAAACCTAGTGAGTCCAAACAATATGAGTTCAGTATGAGTCCAGACAGTATGAGGCCAGATAGTATATCCAGGGTTAGTCTAGATAGTATATCCAGGGTGAGTCCAGGTAGTATGACACTAACTATTGTGTTTTAAAATACCGAGATCGACATGTAAACGGCTGTAGGTAATAAGGCACATCGCACACTCGACCAAGTATGGGATGGCTAGCATTCCAGTTTATTCCAGTAAAGGGATGGTTCCAGTAATTGGGATATGTCTACATGTCTTACTCAATATTTCCCCGCCCAGCAATACAAGTGAATCCGGAATTCGACACAAAAATAAGTACAAGTCCAGCCAGAACATGAATGATACCAGTAAGTGATTCCAGGACAATTCCAGTAATAGAAGCCAAACATGATGATACCAGCAATGATTCCAGTAATAGAGGCCAGACAAGATGGTATGTGTGTCGCATATATGAATCAAGAAATATCCATACATGTTGTAATAGGGAATCACATAAAACTAACTAGAACTGAAGTACAATAATTGACAAGTAAATAAAAGAACTATCAGAGAATGTACTCGCCTGATACCCTGTGCAACTGATGAAAATAGATATCTGAACTTGAGTCACAAAGTCCTAAATAAAGCAATATAGTTTATGATGTGTTCAAATATGTAATAAAGGAAGTTTATAATGCAACTACATGATTCTAAGTTAATCTAGGTCAAACTCAGTCAAACTAAGTCAAACTAAGTCAAAGAAAGTCAAACTAAGTCAAACTAGGTCAAACTAAGTCAAACTAAGTCAAAGGAAGTCAAACTAGGTCGATTTATTTCAAAGGTTGACTTACAATTAACTTTTGGTCAAATGGTCAACTCTGGTCAATCCTGGTCAACTCATAGTCCACTCTAGGTCAACTAGGTCAATGGTTGACTCACAGTTGACTTTTGGTCAACTGGTCAACTCTGGTCAAGTTTTGGTCAATTTTAGGCTAAAGTTGACTTTTGGTTAAAACGGTCAACCATGGTCAAACGGGGTCAACCCTAAGTCATTTATCCTATTCCTAACCATTACCAACCAAGCTATCCTAATTCTAACTATATCTTAAACATGTTAAACTCATATCTTAGTTATAGGTATTACCTTAACTCTTATCCCATTACCCTACCAAGGTAAAGTCGTTACCTTAGCCTCTAACCCATACCCTTGCCTACATCACCCTCACCCTACTTATCCTTCAATACCCTACTAAGGTATTGTAACACTCTACCCTCGTATCTCGATACCATATCTTGGTATCTTGATACCTTACCTTGGTTATAAGGTAAACTCATTTACCTTGAGATACTAACTTGAGTATCCTATGAAACCCACTATTCTAAGACCCCACTCTTAGTATCCTAAGATACTAAGATAGGATACTAACTATTTATAGGTTTCCAACATCTAGACACTAGTTAATACTAACATATCATAGGTATCTAACATATCAAAATCTAACCAATACCTCAACTAACAACATTCTAACATATAACTTCTAACCATCTATTCTAACATAGAAACCTAACACAACTAACATTCACTAACTAATATCTAACTATAACATATATGTATATATATCCATCTCTAACTCTAACCAACTAACATATGTCATCTCTAACTAACAATAACATAGACTAACACAACTAACTGTCTAACTTATATAAGATATCACTATCTAACTTCTAAGATACCTATAACCTCTACATAGATTCTAACATAACCACTAACATATCCATACATACAACATCTAAATTCTTTTTCACTCCAATACTAACACACACACAAACACATATACCAAATCCACCCCCCTCTCTTCTAACACACTCACACACATCTATATACAAACACACTACCACTTAACCAAAACACAAATCACTCAACAAACCACATTAGCCTCAAGTCAAATAGGATGGGCATGATCCTCCTAACTCTCTCACATTCACAACACACACACTACACTACCATCTATAAAATATCAATTACACACTAGCACATATCCTCTATCAATCTCACTTCTCTCCACTAACCACACACATCCTTATCTCATTCAAACACACACACACACACACACACACACACACACACACACACTATACTAACATATATTACATAACAATAATATATATATATATATATACATATATGTACTATATCATGCATATTCTTGACAACCTATGATACCTACATTCACATGATATCCATACTACATAGGCTCATAGGTTACACAAAATGCCTATGTCGTATAGTTACTCTTCTACTTAAAATCAATATTGTACCAATTGGGCTTTCACTAAATTTTAGGATTAAAGTATGTTGTAGTCCTTCGTATTAGCTTTTCGAAACTTCAAACGGATCGCATTTTCGTGTCCGTAAGCTCCCGGAATCGCGAAAACACCAAAACGCGTTCATCTTTCAAACAGCTGATACTCAAACAGTTTTACAGAACGTTCTAGAATGAATTTGGCGCCTATTAATATATATTTGGAAAGCTAACTTCGATACGGTTCTTCTAAAAAAAGGGAGATTAATCGGAGTCTTGAGCTAGGAGTTATGGCATTTCTAAGTTGCTCTGGCTACTAAAAACGTGGATAAAAATTATGATGAATTTGGGTTGTTTTAGACAAAAGAAACACAACCAACATAGCTATCCAAATAAAACTCATTCTAACCATCTTAAAACTGAAATTAAACCACAAAATAGCCTATTTGCATAAACACAAACACATGGGGTGTCCTATATTGGAAACTCCACAAGTAGGACACCAAACATATTCAAACATCCTAAAGAGGACTCCAAAGAGCCTAAAATAAAAATCTAATGGTTGTACATGCATAGGAGTGGATCCTATGGATTCAATTCTAACAAAAATGCAAGGGAAATTGAAATAGAGAGATGGTTATACCTATTGGAAGTGGGATCCCAATGATACACTCAAAGGACACGGTTCCGACACGAAAGCTCCTCCAAAATGGACATCCTTTCTTGCTCCCAATCCTTGCTAGCACCTCCTCCTAGGTTGAATGGGAAGGAATGATGGAAGATTGGAAGAAGAATGGAGGGATTTGGAGATCAAAATTAAGATGAAAGCTCTCAAGTTTGGGGAAGAACAAATTTGGAGAAAATAAACGGCAAGTGTGAAATGAAAGAGAGGGACACCTCTCTCCCTATAGGTGGCTGGCCATACATGCCTAATGGGCCTATGTGAAATGTCCAAGATGCCCCTACAAGTCTCCTTTGGATCAACTTAAGTCATGACAAGGTTTGTGGTCAAAAAGGTCAAGTTTAAGTCTCTAATTTAACCATTCTAAGCAAGTGGGATTAGTCTAATGACACTAACTTAATTAGTAGGATTTGCGGGCCATGCCTAACTAATCTTGGGGTCCCGACTAGAGTCTAAGCTACCCGGGTCACTAACACAAGTCGGAACGAGATGAAAATCGAATACGACTTAACAAATCCCATAAAATTAATATTAAAAATATAAAAATTCCCAAAATATTAAAATATAAAAAAATGACCAAATATCACAATACATCAATTTAAATATTATTAAAATAATCTAAATTTACCAATTAATCAAAATCCTAAATAATTCAAAAGTCACAAAATGACCAAATACCCTTAGCCTAAAAAGTGGTAATTAGCTTATCTATCATATAGGATAGGTCTCCATAGTCATGGTTAGTCTCTAGGCTAAACAGTTCTAGGGTTATACTAGTAAAAAGGCCCATATCACAACACATCAAATTAAATAGTATTAAATTATTGAAAATTCACCACAAATCATTATTATTATTATTAAATGATAAACTTTAACAAAAGTTTAAAATTATCCTCATTTGTGAAAACTGGGATTGACAACTCTACCCTCCTTAGAAAAATTTTGTCCTCGAAATTAAGATGGTCGTACTCCTTCTAGGTTAAACCCCTAACAATCAAGGTTAACAAATTCTATATCGAAAAACATGCAATTTGTGTTCCTACTAGTCATGATATCAAAGTCTCGAACATGGTAACTACACTATCTAGCATATCACAAGAAATCCTGACAGGTACTAATGGAATCACACATCAGGATGAAAGAAGAACAGGAAAGACATACCTGCTAACCCGTCACCCGTAGCGTCGGTCTACTCGACTGTAAGCGTAAAAGCCCTGCCCCTCTGGGGTATATCCCTCTGATGGTGCGGGGCACGGTGCTGCGCTACAGATGGCCTAGATCCCTCTATCTAATCCATGATACTCAAGTAACATCCACACTGATATTCCATTCCATCATACTAGGCACCATCGATATGGTATCTATTTTAAAATCTGATAATTATACCCGTCTATCCAGAACCATGTTACCAGAATCCTTGTTACGCCAGTAAGTACAACAATGATAATCCATAAAGTCCACAACTAAGGTACATACCTCTAGAATTATGGTATTTAAAAATTTTGCATTGCCGCTAGCTTGGCTGCAAAAACTTTAAATTCCCACACCCGAGAAATACATCCAAAATCATACTCTATCTCATCGCCAAACCAGCTAATATGGCAGTAGAAGACTCTAGATTCTATAACTGAGACAACCTAGCCCATAATGTTATTTCGATAGAAAATTAAGTCAATAATGAATACCAAGAATCAAATTCAACAAAGAACAAGAAAGTAGACAGAAATTGTCGGAATCGAATTTCAAGATAGTTTATAAAAAGATTCTCAAGGGTCATCCCAGGAATCTTCTCAAGTAGTCCTAACTGTGATTGAGTAACCTCTCTGCAAAAGCCTATTCCTTAGTTTCTATCGCAGGCGCGCAGCAATACAACTAATCATCGCACTACCACGACATCGCACTAATACGACTCTCGACCTACATGGGCCACCACTAAAAACGTGTCACGACCCGTACCCTGTGTAAGGGCACAGTGCGTAACAGCATCCAGCCTATGCCGCAGAATCGGCGAAAGAACGCTGTACAAGTTTACTATCTAAACAACAACTCACACAAATATATAATGTACTTGTCAAAACTCAACTCCGAACGGAGGACAAGTATAAGATATGATAATACTCAATCACAGTCTAAGCACGATATGATAACACAGAATCACAAATGCTATACTAAATCAAAACAAAAACAACTCTAATAAACTACTAAAATAATAATATCTCAAACAATCTCAAAATAAAGTCAAGATCTCAACTTATTACAATATAAGTTCAATATGAAAGTCTAAAACAAGTCTACTAAACTAATCTCCCAATCACTCCTGGGTGTCGGGGCCAAAGGTAGCTAGTCCAGCTCCGGGTCCAAGGCAAGTAGGGCAAGTATCCTCAGGGCAACCATCTGTAATATTTTCAATAGGTCCAGTCAGGACAAGAACGAGCACAACTCATCTAGAAATCCCAAGTAAATGACAAAGAACTATAAAACAGTTATAGGGATTTATATTGATGAACATGGCAGTTTATACAAGTAATGATGTAGAGCAACAGTTAAGGTACAAGAAAAGTAAGGTAAGTAAATAAGAAGAGAAGCATGGCAATAAAGACTGTAAATTATGATCTAGCTGAACTAGAGTAACATGATATAAGTCCAGACGGTATGGTGTAAATCAAGTGTAAAACCCAGTGAGTCCAAACAGTATGAGTCCAGTGTGAGTCCAGATAGTATTAGTCCAGATAGTATATCCAGGGTGAGTCCAGATAGTATATCCAGGGTGAGTCCAGATAGTATGACACTTAACCAGTGTGTTTTAAAATACCGAGATCGACATGTAAATGGCTGGAGGTAATAAGGCACATCGCAGTTTATTCCAGTAAAGGGGTGGTTCCAGTCATTGGGATATGTCTACATGTCTTACTCAATATTTTCCTACCCAGCAATACAAGTGAATCCAGAATTCGACACGAAAATAAGTACAAGTCCAGCCAGAACATGAATGATACCAGTAAGTGATTCCAGGACGATTCCAGTAATAGAAGCCAAACATGATGAAACCAACAATGATTCCAGTAATAAAGGCCAGACAAGATGGTATGTACGTTGCATACATGAATCCAGAAATATCCATACGTGTTGTAACAGAGAATCAAATAACACTAACTAGAACTGAAGTACATTAATTGACAAGTAAATAAAAGAACTATCAGAGAATGTACTCGTCTGAAACCCTGTGCATCTGATAAAAATAGATATATGAACTTGAGTCACAAAGCCCTAAATAAAGCAATACAGGTTTTGATGTGTTCAAATATATAATAAAGGAAGTTTATAATGCAACTACATGATTCTAAGTCAATCTAGGTCAAACTCAGTCAAACTAAGTCAAATGAAGCCAAACTAAGTCAAACTAAGTCAAACTATGTCAAACTAAGTCAAAAGAAGTCAAACTAGGTCAATTTAAGTCAAAGTTGACTTACAATTGACTTTTGGTCAAATGGTCGACTCTGGTCAATCCTGGTCAACTCATAGTCCACTCTAGGTCAACTAGATCAATCCTGGTCAACTCATAGTCCACTCTAGAATGGAGTGGTCCTAATTTCTGCAGAAAATATGAAGATCACAAACTTGCCTCCTTCGAAAAAATAATTGACTAGTTTAGTGCTATTGACAACTGAAACTGAGCAATCATGTGGGTTTATAACAATATTCTCCATGATCAATAATGAAAAGGTTCTTCTTCTAAGTCAAAAGCCAAAAGCTAAAAACGGGAGGCCTTATAATGTTGTCCTTCTTGTCCTAGGATCATCTTTTAGTCAATGCTATGACGGGTTCTGAAGGAAACATAATTTTTCAAACGATCGAGAAGGATTCTACAAAATCTAGGAATACTAGGTCAGATGAACCATACATACAAGTTTATGACCAAGTGCCTGAGGGAAGTCGAGTCTAGCATAGCCAAAACATCAACAACTAATTAGCAAATACGACAAACGATGGATAAAGTCAAACAAAAGGAAATACGATTTGATAAGTCCTTGAAAAAAGAACACATCATAAGGGCTTATTGAACCAAACGCTTTAGATATTTGACCCTTCCTAATATTTGTGCTCGTTTATCCGTGTATGAGCTACTTTTTCTCTCCAAAGACACGAGAGAGATACTTAGAGAAGAATTTCTTAATGCATACTCTTATCTCATATAAATTATGCCAGCTCTTGAGGATTCGTTCGGCTGTCGACATTGTCATAGTGTGTGCAGAAGGTACCAAACATAACTTTCTTTTAGGAATACACGTCGCTGAACAATAATTGACATGATTGACCTTTATATTATATAAGATATATTGGTTCCATCAAGGTCGAACGGACGAGTATCGATCTAGGTTCCTCAATCAGCATCATACATACAAGCCTCCTCCAGACTCTAGGTATCTCTTTATATTAGTTTTCAAATTCCTATTATTATTATTATTATTATTATTATTATTATTTCCCAAATTTTTAATTTTTTGATTTTTATTATTTAGAAATATTGGTATTTTGGGGTAATTATGGTGAGGGAATAGTGATTATGTAATTAGTGAAGAGGGAATGGTGATTTTGTAATAAGTGAAGAGGGAGTGAAAAGTTTAATTTAGTAAATAGTTAACCATGGTTAAGGCGGGAACCTTCTAGTATTGGTCCTCTAAGAGTGTGCTTTAGTTAATCATGTGCTTAATTAAGCCTAAAGAATATTTCTAAAATATTTTTGGAATACTTTTAGAATATTTTTAGGATATTTCCTTCTAACCTCAACTAGAATGTGCTGATTAAACTTCTAGATTATTCTTCCCTAACCTTATAAATACCCACTACTTTCTATTGGTTGTCATTTCCAATCATTTTTCAAGCCCACCAACCCAAAGTCCAAACCCATTTTTCTTAAACCTTAAATTTTGTGTCTTATGTCGGTATCTCGTGTCAGCCATGTCAGCATCAAGTCTGATCCTGAGTGTCCATTTTATTGATTTATTCGTATTCTAAATGAGTCTAGTACATTTGCATCAATTCTCAACTACAACCAAAAAATTTCCCCAAATACCCTTTGTGTCTAATATGACACATCTATAAAATCCACAGAAAATTTCTGTTTCCTCGGTCCAACCCCGAGGACACGATACATCGACTCCACCATCGTTACCAATTTTGACTTTGCTGAAGCTGTGCTCGAGATCTGGCACTACCACTCCGTCATGTTCATCCACACTGCAGAATCTTGCTCTCAGCCAGAGTCGACATCGACTTCATCGTCGTAGTGAGTGATCTTAGTGCTGGAGTTTCGCAGCTCTGCTCGAGTTCTGGGTCTCCTCGAGCAATCTCCAAAGATGCTTCTTCCATAGCCTTGAGGTCGTTCTCGCGTCTGACTAGTCCCTGCCCTTCTAGTCGTCATGAGGCACCGACCCCAAAGTCCAGTGCTGCCGCTGGGTGTCACGACCCGCACCCTGTGCAAGGGTACAATGCATAACAGTGCCCAGCCTACGTCGCAGAATCGGCGGTAGAACGATATACAAGGTTACTATCTAAACAACAACTCACGCATATATATAATGTACTTGTCAAAACTCAACTCCGAACAGAGGACAAGTATAAGATATGATGATACTCAATCACAATCTAAGCACGATATAATAACACAGAATCACAAAAGCTATACTAACTCCAAAACAACAACAGCTCTAATAAACTACTAAAATAATAATATCTCAAACAATCTCAAAACAAAGTCAAGATCTCAACTTATTATAATATAAGTTCAATATGAAAGTCTAAAATAAGTCTAATAAACTAATCTCCCGATCACTCCTGGGTGTCGGGGCCAATGGTAGCTAGTCCAGCTCCGGGTCCAAGGCAAGTAGGGCAAGTATCCTTTGGGCAACCATCTGTAATATTTTCAAGAGGTCCAGTCATGATAGGAACGAGTACAACTCATCTAGAAAACCCAAGTAAATGACAAAGACTATAAAGAAGTTATAGACAGTTATATTGATGAACATGACAGTTTATACAAGTAATGATGTAGAGGAACAGTTAGGGAACAAGGAAAGTAAGGTAAGTAAATAAGAGGAGAAGCATGACAATGAAGACTATAAAATATGATCTAGCTGAACTAGAGTAACATGATATAAGTCCAGACGGTATGGTGTAAATCAAGTATAAAACCTAGTGAGTCCAAACAGTATGAGTCCAGTATGAGTCCAGACAGTATGAGTCCAGATAGTATATCCAGCGTGAGTCCAGATAGTATATCCAGGGTGAGTGCAGGTAGTATGACACTAACCAGTGTGTTTTAAAATACCGAGATCGACATGTAAACGGCTGTTGGTAATAAGGCACATCGCACACTCGGCCAAGTATAGAATGGCTAGCATTCCAGTTTATTTCATTAAAGGGGGTGGTTCCAGTAATTAGGATATGTCTATATGTCTTACTCAATATTTTCCCGTCCAGCAATACAAGTGAATCCAGAATTCGATACGAAAATAAGTACAAGTCCAGCCAGAACATGAATGATACTAGTAAGTGATTCCAGGGCGATTCCAGTAATAGAAGCCAAACATCATAATACCAGCAATGATTCCAGTAATAGAGGCCAGACAAGATGGTATGTGTGTCGCATACATGAATCCAGAAATATCCATACGTGTTGTAACAGAGAATCACATAAAACTAACTAGAACTGAAGTACAATAATTGACAAGTAAATGAAAGAACTATCAGAGAATGTACTCGCCTGATACCCTGTACAACTGATGAAAATAGATATCTGAACTTGAGTCACAAAGTCCTAAATAAAGCAATATAGGTTATGATGTGTTCAAATATGTTATAAAGGAAGTTTATATTGCAATTACATGATTCTAAGTCAATCTAGGTCAAACTCAGTCAAACTAAGTCAAACTAAGTCAAAGAAAGTCAAATTAAGTTAAACTAGGTCAAACTAAGTCAAACTAAGTCAAACTAAGTCAAAGGAATTCAAACTAGGTCGATTTAAGTCAAATGTTGACTTACAATTAACTTTTGGTCAAATGGTCAACTCTGATCAACCCTGGTCAACTCATAGTCCAATCTAGGTCAACTATGTCAATGGTTGACTCATAGTTGACTTTTGGTCAACCGGTCAACTCTGGTCAAGTTTTAGTCAAATTTAGGCTAAAGTTGACTTTTGGTTAAAACGGTCAACCATGGTCAAACGGGGTCAACCCTAAGTCATTTACCCTATTCCTAACCATTACTAACCAAGCTATCCTAATTCTAACCATATCTTAAACATGTTAAACTCATATCTTAGTTATAGGTATTACCTTAACTCTTATCCCATTACCCTACCAAGGTAAACTCGTTACCTTAGCCTCTAACCCATACCCTTGCCTACATTACCCTCACCCTACTTATCCTTCAATACCCTACTAAGGTATTCTAACACTCTACCCTCGTATCTCGGTACCATATCCTGGTATCTAGATACCTTATCTTGGTTATAAGGTAAACTCATTTACCTTGAAGGTAAAGGTAAATCTCATTTACCTTAAGATACTAAATTGAGTATCCTACGATACCTACTATTCTAAGGCCCCACTCTTAGTATCCTAAGATACTAAGATAGGATACTAACTATTTATAGGTTTCCAACATCTAGACACTAGTTAATACTAATATATCATAGGTATCTAACATATCAAAATCTAACCAATACCTCAACTAACTATTCTAAATATAACTTCTAACCATCTATTCTAACTTTGAAACGTAACACAACTAACATCCACTAACTAATATCTAACCATAACATATATGTATATATATCCATCTCTAACTCTAACCAACTAACATATGTCATCTCTAACTAACAATAACATAGACTAACACAACTAACTGTCTAACTTATATAAGATATCACTATCTAACTTCTAAGATACCTATAGCCTCTACATAGATTCTAACATAACCACTAACATATCCATACATACAACATCTAAATTCTTCTCCACTCCAATACTAACATATACACAAACACATATACCAAATCTACCCCCCTCTCTTCTAACACACTCACACACATCTATATACAAACACACTATTACTCAACCAAAACACAAATCACTCAACAAACCACACTAGCCTCAAGTCAAATAGGATGGCATGATCCTCCCAACTCTCTCACCTTCACAACACACACACTATACTACCATCTATAAAACATCAATTACACACTAGCATATATCCTCTATCAATCTCACTTCTCTCCACTAACCACACACATCCTTATCTCATTCAAACACACACACACTATACTAACATATATTACATAACAATAATATATATATATATATATAT
Organism: Iris pallida; assembly: GCA_029216955.1. Lineage (NCBI taxonomy): Eukaryota > Viridiplantae > Streptophyta > Magnoliopsida > Asparagales > Iridaceae > Iris > Iris pallida. Next base: position 24,138,453 of record JANAVB010009200.1, read on the forward strand.
ATATATATATATATATATATATATATATATATATATATATATATATACATATATGTACTATATCATATATATTCTTGACAACCTATGATACCTACATTCACATGATATCCATACTACATAGGCTCATAGGTTACACAAAATACCTATGTCGTATAGTCACTCTTCTACTTAAAACCAATATTGTACCAATTGGGCTTTCACTAAATTTTAGGATTAATGTATGTTGTAGCCCTTCGTATTAGCTTTTTGAAACTTCAAACGGATCGCATTTTCGTGTCCGTAAGCTCCCGAAATCGTAAAAACACCAAAACGCATTCATCTTTCGAACAGCTGACACTCAAACAGTTTTACAGAAAGTTCTAGAAGGAATTTGGACTATTAATATATATATTTGGAAAGCTAACTTTGATACGGTTCTTCTAAAAAAATGGAAGATTAATCGGAGTCTTGAGCTAGGAGTTATGGCATTTCTAAGTTGCTCTGCGACTAAAAATGTGGTTAAAATTATGACGAATTTGGATTGTTTTAGACAAAAGAAACACATGTAGGCCAAGATACTTAGATACCAACATAGCTATCCAAATAAAACTCATTCTAACCATCTTAAAACTGAAATTAAACCACAAAATAGCCTATTTGTATAAACACAAACACATGGGGTGTCCTATATTGGAAACTCCACAAGTAGGACACTAAACCTATCCAAACTTCCTAAAGAGGACTCCAAAGAGCCTCAAATTAAAATCTAATGGTTGTACATGCATGGGAGTGGATCCTATGGATTCAAATCTAACTAAAATGCAAGAGAAATTGAAATAGAGAGATGGTTATACCTATTGGAAGTGGGATACCAATGATACACTCAAAGGACACGGTTCCGACACGAAAGCTCCTCCAAAATGGACACCCTTCCTTGCTCCTTGCTCCCAATCCTTGCTAGCACCTCCTCCTTGGTTGAATGAGAAGGAATGATGGAAGATTGGAAGAAGAATAGAGGGATTTGGAGATCAAAATCAAGAGGAAAGCTCTCAAGTTTGGGGAAGAACAAATTTGGGGAAAAAAGTGGCAAATGTGAAATGAAAGAGAGGGACACCTCTCCCCCTATAGGGGGCTGGCCATACATGCCTAATGGGCCTATGTGAACTGTCCAATATGCCCCTACAAGTCTCCTTTGGATCAACTTAAGTCATAACAAGGTTTGTGGTCAAAAAGGTCAAGTTTAAGTCTCTAATTTAACCATTCTAAGCAAGTGGGATTAGTCTAATGACACTAACTTAATTAGTGGGATTTGCGGGCCATGTCTAACTAATCTTGGGGTCCCGACTAGAGTCTAAGCTACCGGGTCACTAACACAAGTCGGAACGAGATAAAAATCGAACCCGACTTAACAAATCCCATAAAATTAATATTAAAATATAAAAATTCCCAAAATATTAAAAAATGAAATAAATGATCAAATATCACAATACATCAATTTAAATATTATTAAAATAATATAAATTTACCAATTAATCAAAATTCTAAATAATTTAAAAGTCACAAAATGACCAAATACCCTTAGCATAAAAAGTGGTAATTAGCTTATTTATCATATAGGATAGGTCTCCATGGTCATGGTTAGTCTCTAGGCTAAACAGTTCTAGGGTTACACTAGTGAAAAGGCCCAAATCACAACATATCAAATTAAATAGTATTAAATTATTTAAAATTCACCACAAATCATTATTATTATTATTAATTGATAAACTTTAACAAAAGTTCAAAATTATCCTCATTTGGAAAACTGGGATTGACAACTCTACCCTCCTTAAAAAAATTTCGTCCTCAAAATTAAGATGGTCGTACTCCTTCTAGGTTAAACCCCTGACAATCAAGGCCAACAAATTTTATATCTAAAAACATGTAATTTGTGGCCAAACTAGTCGTGATATCAAAGTCTCAAACATGGTAACTACACTATCTAGCATATCACAAGAAATCCTGACAAGTACTAATGGAATCACACAACAGGATGAAAGAAGAACAGAAAAGACAAACCTGCTAACCCGTCACCCGTAGCGTCGGTCTACTCGACTGACAGCGTAAAAGCCCTGCCCCACTGGGGTATATCCCTCTGATGGTGGGGGGTACGGTGCTGCGCTACAGGTGGCCTAGATCCCTCTATCTAATCCATGATACTCAAGTAACATCTAGACTGATATTCCATTCCATCATACTAGGCACCATCAATATGGTATCTATTTTGAAATCTGATAATCATACCCGTCAATCCAGAACCATGTTACCAGAATCCTCGTTACGCCAGTAAGTACAACAACGATAATCCATAAAGTCCATAACTAAGGTACATACCTCTAGAATCATGGTATTTAAAAATTTTGTATTGCCGCTAGCTTGACTGCAAAAACTTTAAATTCCCACACCCGAGAAATACATCCAAAATTAGACTCTATCTCATCGCCAAACCAGCTAATATGGTTGTAAAAGACTATAGATTCCATAACTGAGGCAAGCTAGTCCATAATGTTATCTTGGTAGAAAATTAAGTCAATAATGAATACCAAGAATCAAATTTAATAAAGAACAAGGAAGTAGACAGAAATTATCGGAATCGAATTTTGAGATAGTTTATAATGAGATTCTCAAGGGTCATCCTAGGAATCTTCTCAAGTAGTCCTAACTGTGATTGAGTAACCTCTCTGCTAAAGCCTATTCCTTAGTTTCTATCGTAGGCGCGCAGCAATACAACTAATCGTCGCACTACTACGACATCGCACTAATGCGACTCTCGACTTTCATGGGCCACCACTAAAAACGTGTCACGACCCGCACCCTGTGTAAGGGCACAGTGCGTAACAGCGCCCAGCCTACGCCGCAGAATCGGCGATAGAACGCTGTACAAGATTACTATCTAAATAACAACTCACGCAAATATATAATATACTTGTTAAAACTCAACTCCGAACGGAGGACAAGTATAAGACATGGTAATACTCAATCACAGTCTAAGCACGATATGATAACACAGAATCACAAAAGCTATACTAACTCCAAAACAACAACAATTCTAATAAACTACTAAAATAATAATATCTCAAACAATCTCAAAAAAAAGTCAAGATCTCAACTTATTACAATATAAGTTCAATATGAAAGTCTAAAACAAGTCTACTAAACTAATCTTCCGATCACTCCTGGATGTCGGGGCCAAAGGTAGCTAGTCCACCTCCGGGTCCAAGGCAAGTAGGGCAAGTATCCTCAGGGCAACCATCTGTAATATTTTTAACAGGTCCAGTCAGGACAAGAACGAGCACAACTCATCTAAAAATCCCAAGTAAATGACAAAGAACTAAAAAGCAGTTATAGACAGTTATATTGATGAACATGGCAGTTTATACAAGTAATGATGTAGAGCAACAATTAAGGTACAAGGAAAGTAAGTAAGTAAATAAGAGAAAAAGCATGGCAATAAAGACTGTAAAATACGATCTAGCTGAACTAGAGTAACATGATATAAGTCTAGACGGTATGGTGTAAATCAAGTGTAAAACCCAGTGAGTCCAAACAGTATGAGTCCAGTGTGAGTCCAGACAGTATTAGTCAAGATAGTATATCCAGGGTGAGTCCAGATAGTATATCCAGGGTGAGTCCAGATAGTATGACACTAACCAGTGTGTTTTAAAATACCGAGATCGACATATAAATGGCTGTAGGTAAAAGGCACATCGTACACTCGGCCAAGTATGGGATGACTAGCATTCCAATTTATTCCAGTAAAGTGGTGGTTCCAGTCATTGGGATATGTCTACATGTCTTGCTCAATATTTCCCTGCCCAGCAATACAAGTGAATCCAGAATTCGACACGAAAATAAGTACAAGTCCAGCCAGAACATGAATGATACCAGTAAGTGATTACAGGACGATTCCAGTAATAGAAGCCAAACATGATGAAACCAGCAATGATTCCAGTAATAGAGGCCAGACAAGATGGTATGTGTGTTGCATACATGAATCCAGAAATATCCATACATATTGTAACAGCGAATCACATAAAATAACTAGAATTAAAGTACAGTAATAGACAAGTAAATGAAAGAACTATTAAAGAATGTACTCGTCTGATACCTTGTACAACTGATAAAAATAGATATCTGAACTTGAGTCACAAAGTCCTAAATAAAGCAATACAAATTATGATGTGTTCAAATATGTAATAAAGGAAGTTTATAATGTAACTATACGATTCTAAGTCAATCTGGGTCAAACTCAGTCAAACTAAGTCAAACTAAGTCAAAGGAAGTCAAACTAAGTCAAACTAGGTCAAACTAAGTCAAACTAAGTCAAAAGAAGTCAAACTAAGTCAAACTAGGTCAATCTAAGTCAAACTAAGTCAAAAGAAGTCAAACTAGGTCGATTTAAGTCAAAAATTGACTTACAATTAACTTTTGGTCAAATGGTCAACTCTGGTCAATCCTGGTCAACGCATAGTCCACTCTAGGTCAACTAGGCCAATGGTTGACTTACAGTTGACTTTTGGTCAACTGGTCAACTATGGTCAAGTTTTAGTCAATTTTAGGCTAAAATTGACTTTTGGTTAAAACGGTCAACCATGGTCAAACGGGGTCAACCCTAAGTCATTTACCCTATTCCTAACCATTACCAACCAAACTATCCTAATTATAACTATTTCTTAAACATGTTAGACTCATATCTTAGTTATAGGTATTACCTTAACTCTTATTCCATTACCCTACCAAGGTAAACTCGTTACCTTAGCCTCTAACCCATACCCTTTCCTACATTACCCTCACCCTACTTATCCTTCAATACCCTACTAAGGTATTCTAACACTCTACCCTCGTATCTTGATACCATATCTTGGTATCTTGATACCTTACCTTGGTTATAAGGTAAACTCATTTACCTTGAAGGTAAGGGTAAATCTCATTTACTTTGAGATACTAACTTGAGTATCCTACGATACCCACTATTCTAAGACCCCACTCTTAGTATCCTAAGATATTAAGAAAGGATACTAACTATCTATAGGTTTCCAACATCTAGACACTAGTTAATACTAATATATCATAGGTATCTAACATATCAAAATCTAACCAATACCTCATCTAACAACATTCTAACATATAACTTCTAACCGTCTATTCTAACTTAGAAACCTAACACAACTAACATCCACTAACTAATATATAACCATAACATATATGTATATATATCCATCTCCAACTCTAACCAACTAACATATGTTATCTCTAACTAACAATAACATAGACTAACACAAATAACTATCTAACTTTTATAAGATATCACTATCTAACATCTAAGATATCTCTAACCTCTACATAGATTCTAACATAACCACTAACAAACTAATATATCCATACAAACAACATCTAAATTCTTCTCCACTATAATACTAACACACACACAAACACATATACCAAATCCACCCCCCTCTCTTCTTACACACTCATACACATCTATATACAAACACACTACCACTCAACCAAAACACAAATCACTCAACAACCACCCTAGCCTCAAGTCAAATAGGATGGCATGATCCGCCCAACTCTCTCACCTTCACAACACACACACACACACTATACCACCATCTATAAAACATCAATTGCACACTAGCACATATCCTCTATCAATCTCACTTCTCTCCACTAACCACACACATCCTTATCTCATTCAAACACACACACACTATACTAACATATATTACATAACAATAATATATATATATATATATATTTTAAAATATATATATATATATATATATATATATATATATATATATATATATATGTACTATATCATACATATTCTTGACAACCTATGATACCTACATTCACATGAAATCCATACTACATAGGCTCATAGGTTACACAAAATGCCTATATCGTATAGTCACTCTTCTACTTAAAACCAATATTATACCAATTGGGCTTTCACTAAATTTTAGGATTAAAGTATGTTGTAGCCCTTCGTATTAGCTTTTCGAAACTTCAAACAGGTCGCATTTTCGTGTCCGTAAGCTTCCGGAATCGCAAAAACACCGAAACGCGTTCATCTTTTGAACAGCTGACACTCAAACAGTTTTATAGAAAGTTCTAAAACGAATTTGGTCTATTAATTATATATATTTGGAAAGATATCTTCGATACGGTTCTTTTAAAAAAAAGAAAGATTAATCGGAGTCTTGAGCTAGGTGTTATGGCATTTCTAAGTTGCTCTGGCTACTAAAAACGTGGATAAAAATTATGACGAATTTGGATTGTTTTAGACAAAAAAACACATGCAGGCCAAGATACTTAGATACCAACATAGCTATCCAAATAAAACTCATTCTAACCATCTTAAAACTGAAATTAAACCACAAAATAGCCTATTTGCATAAACACAAACACATAGGGTGTCCTATATTGGAAACTCCACAAGTATGACACCAAACCTATTCAAACTTCCTAAAGAGGACTCCAAAAGGCCTCAAATTAAAATCTAATGGTTGTACATGCATGGGGGTGGATCCCATGGATTCAAATCTAACTAAAATGCAAGGAAAATTGAAATAGATAGATGGTTATACCTATTGGAAGTAGGATCTCAATGATACACTCAAAGGACACAGTTCCGACACGAAAGCCCCTCCAAAATGGACACCCTTCCTTACTCCTTGCTCCCAATCCTTGCTAGCACCTCCTCCTTGGTTGAATGAGAAGGGATGATGGAAGATTGGAAGAAGAATGGAGGGATTTGGAGATCAAAATCAAGAATGAAGCTCTCAAGTTTGGGGAAGAACAAATTTAGGAAAAAAAAGAGGCAAGTGTGAAATGAAAGAGAGGAACGCCTCTCCCCCTATAGGTGGCCGGCCATACATGCCTAATGGGCCTATGTAAAATGTCCAAGATGCCCCTACAAGTCTCCTTTGGATCAACTTAAGTCATGATAAGGTTTGTGGCCAAAAAGGTCAAGTTTAAGTCTCTAATTTAACCATTCTAAGCAAGTGTGTGAGCACCCTGAATTTTGGGTTAATTTTTTTATTTTATTTTTTGATTGAATTATTTTTCTCAATAAATATTTCAATTTGATTATTTTTATCCTTGAATGTACTTTTTCGTGCCTTTGATATTTGGAGTGTCAGGGATGTTCATCTCTGGAAACTTTTTCATGAGTTTTGTAGTGGACATGATTACCTTCATTTGGATATATAATGTCCCACTCAAACTTGTTCCCTTATACTCTTTTTGCTTCGCACAACTTCAGCTCAATTTAGACCATTTGATCGTTGATTAATTATTAATTGATTTCCCACCCTTTTTCTTGATCCTCATAAGCACGTTGCCGTGACTTTTAATTTAGGAGCACCAGACTAGTCATTTTCTTGAAATCAACTCCTCATGCATGATCTACTCGAGACACTCTTTATCCATGATCTTTGTGTCCCACTCAGACACACCATCTTGTGCTTCATTTGCTTTGCACGACTTTTGGGTCAATTTAGGCCAATTAATTATCCACCGTAAAAAGTGACCTCACTTCCAATTTAATTTCGGGACTCGACATCGATCCCACCTAGTCGACCCAAAATATGGACATGGCCCACACGAAGCCTACTACCCATATGACACTTGTGTTCCATTTATTTGAGTCCCCACGTGCTACTTATTTATCCATGATCATAAACACCTAAAAATAATTCATTTATTGTACCTAGTCTGTTTTGATCCGACCTGGCTCAACCAAACCCAGTCCAAGCTTCAGGTTACCCTCTCTCATGACACCCTCACTCTCATTGCCTTTACAAATATTAAATACCTAGTCTACCTCTTTTAAATAATCCTAGAATAAACCCCCTTGATTTAAATCCCTAGAAGATATCTAATTCTCATTAATCCTAGCCCTTAGATTCCTCTCTACCAATCCACACCACTTATTCCCACAAACTCACACACACATTCCCCAAACACATTGGCTGGCCCTAAATTTTAGGTAGAGAAATACTCTCTCTCCTTCCTTTAATTACACAACACACATATCCCTCTCTCTCTCCAACTCTCATTTAACCAGCAGGCCCATGGCCGACCCCCTCTTCATCATCACTCCACCTCCACCACGTCATCTTCTCCTTCTCCCTGGCCGAGCTCACCATTCTCCTCCTCCTCCCGAGCTCACTACAACACCCAACACCATCACCACCGCCACTTCAACCACCACCACCTCTCCTATCACTTCTCATCTAGTACCACCACGACCGCCATTGTACCCTATCGTTGCATCGTCGCCACCGTAGCCATGGCCACCCCAAATGGCAGCAAGCAGCAGCAGCTACTGCTGCAACAGCAGCGGCCAGAAATGGCAGTACAGCCGTACGGTTCAGGCGTCACCGCCGGCCGTGCGCCGTCGTGGCCGCGCCCCCCTGGCTGGGCAAACTTCGGCGACCTCCCCGGGTAAGCCGCCTTCCTCCCCGGCGTGATACATAGCCTATTCGTGCATTTCGCACTAAATCCCGTCGGCGCGAGCTCAGAAACGAACTCAGAATCGTATCTTGAAACAGCAACTTCGCGTACATTTTTCGAGAAATTCGACCATTAGATCGACGATTTATTTGCTCCGTCACAATCTCAGTATATCCATCTTCACTTCCCTCAAGTTTCATCCGTTGATTTTATCGTTTGATACATCAAAACCGGCCGCCTAGTTGACCGTTTAAATTGTATAAATTTTGGACAGTTTTGCGGAGCCAACTTCGTCGGCTCGTACCTCCTCCACCGCAGCTTTGTTTGGCATGCCACCAGTTCCTATACACAGCTGGTATAACCCTCTTCATACCCCTCCAGTTTTATTTCATTGTGAGCTTGTTTGATTGGTTGAATTTGACGCCAAAGTTGGTCGTCCGAATTCATAATTTCCAACTTATAAAATTCCATTTTTGAACTCAGGACTCCAGATATCATTTCTGACACCACCAGTAGACTCGTGGCGTCGTTCTGGCACGGATTCATATATAATTTGTTAGACTTGGAGGACGTGGGCCCTGGCACGTATTTTGGTGCAAAGCGGGCCCCCACAGTCCGGGTCGACGGGACTTTTTGACGCCGGCTCATCGGAATCTAATTCTGGATATACCGATGAGTTCGTATCGTCATTCTGGACTCGTTGATATATAATTTGCTAGGTTTTAGTGGACATTGGTTCCGGCATGCATTTTCGTGCAAGTCGGATACCAATATCCGGGTCAACGGGTCATTTTGAGATCGGCTAATCGGAATCCAATTTTGGATATACCGTTGAGTTCGTATCGTTATTCTGGACTCCACTACAAAAAAAGTGTCTTTTTGGGATGACACTATTAGGAACACTAGTCTAAAAAGTATAGTTTCAGGGACGGCTATATTTTTAGTAACAAAAAGTTATATTTTTTTGGGACAGATTATGAAAATGGATCACTATTTGTGACTAATAAAAATTTTTGTTCCAAATAATTTACATTACCGTCCCAAATAGATGGGCGGGAGTGCCACACATTTGGTTACTAATTGCCAAATTTTATGGGGGGAAAGTTTACCTCCACATGTCTCCATCTTGACCGTTCGATCGGATGGCTTAATCTAGACCGTCCATCCCAAAAATTTTAGAACTTATTCTCTACACAAATGTACACATCGTCTCTCTCTCTCTCTCTCTCTCTCTCTCTTTCTTTCTCTCTCTCTCTTTCCTCATTTATTGTACTAATGGGAAACCCTCCTCTCCGACTTTTGCTGCTAGCCGATTCTTCAACCCCAGGTGATTGCAGCTTGGTAGATCTTAATTGAATCTCTCTCAGATCTTAACAGATACTCCCTCAAAGTTCGAAGATGCTGCTTGGTGATCTCAGATCAAATTGATAGGTATATTTTCCTTCAAAAATTTTAGTATCCCTAATTTTGGTTGCATGTTATTCTAGTCGACATGAGTAGCATCGCGGAGCAGCAGAATACCTTGTCCTCACTGTCACGCCCCGATCCGGGAAATCGCTCGTCCTCGCTAGATTTTACCCGAATCATCATCCTTGCTGGGGCGTAATGCCGCACGAGCCTGGAGTTGCGCTCGTGCAAGGCAAGATAACGGTTCACATAGTGATTATCTCAAATTCGTAACATAAGCAGCGGAAGGAAACAAAGTATAACACAAGAATCTCTTTTATTTATAATGAACTAAAGATTACAAAGGCTCTGAATAGCCCAACATATATGCCAATTGGCTACAACGCTCGTGATCTCTCTAGCTCACAAAGGATTACATTGTTCCATACATTATGCCTCTTTATAGCCACCAAGTAGTCTTTGGCCGAACATCTCCATGACGCAAGTCCGAACGCCTATACGGTAGCTCCTCTTGAATGCCAAGGACTCCATGCCTCGGCACATCCATGCCAAGCTCCGCCCCGAGCCGAACATACCTGAACCTGCACATAAACTAGTGGAGGATTAGTGCTTTTATCCTCGCTTCGTACTGATCATGACCTGCTCGCACCCAAACCAAACACTTAATCATTTAATAAAACATGCATCTTAATTTGGTGATCTTTCTACTTAGCCTTAGGATCAGTTTCATGACAATATTTATGCAAATCAACTTATCATAAATGTGTCCCATATCATGTTCCTACGGCAGATACAGTTAGCCATAATATGAATATAAACATAGTGCTTGTGCTCATCTCCGTCCCATATTGCCTAGCCTGCACGGGTTAGAACTTAACATAGAATCATATCATTCACGCAACACCCAACCTTAAACTTAGACCATGCATAAGGGTCGCAGGCCCTGTGCCTGTACCCAACTCTCATCTCAGTCTACCGGCCCTATCTATATGAAGGTCATGGTGTTTCGCACCGTAATGGACTTGGCATCTCTTATGTGTAAGCCTACGATCACTTCGATACGGGTTGCTAGCCCAGTATCCGAAGGATTCCAAACTTACGGATATCATAGCTTATCACAGCACAGGACGGTCGCAATCCGTCCGAATAATGTGCACCATAAATACCGCACATAATTCCCTCCTAGGCCGAACGATCCCGGCGCCCCGGCGTAACCCTTCAAGGGAAGCCGCACCCGTGCACGGGCCATCCGAGTCCATTGACCATGCAATACGCGCCATAGCATACAAGTCATACATTCTAACCCATCTCGTTTTCCATAAACATAGTCCCGTTCCATAAGCATATTCGCGTCTCATAAACATAATCCACCATCCGTATGGGGAGCTCCATCGGCGTTATGCCCCAACACATCCATATTGATGCACGACGCCTAACGGCTTAGTCCTCTCGTACTCATACTCAACGCGTTCCATTCATAGTTGTTCACATAACCGTGGTTCCGTAGTTACTTAGTCACTTCGTAGCTTCCATGCGTGAGGGCACACTCAGCACCGTATTCAATGTTCTTCGCCTAGTGTTCAATGTTCTCGGAGCCGTGCACATGATGCACATCTCAATATCGTCTTAAAATGTTCTACCATTATTGCCCTACTGCGACTCGTGCACTTGATGCATGTCACTTCAATTGTTCGATTATTCAATGTTCTACCTTAGTGTTCAACACATATTTAGACACTTGTCGAGCCACGCTCGCTAACTTGATAACATATTACGCATGCACGGACATATTTTATTAGATGTGAAGGAATAGGAAGAGAGAGTCAAGAACCCGTCCACCTTAAGTCGATATACCTTGTCGTCTCGCCGATTGAAGCGTCTCGCTTCCATAACTCGATCGCATAGCTAACTCCCGGACTTAGCCTTTCCTTTGAACTACTCGGTTGATTTGGCCTATCGCGTCCATGCCATAATCCGTTGCAAGGCCACGATTTGGTTTCGCGGACACTTCATTGCATAAGGCAAAATGCCGACCTCTTATCGTCCAGCGTAAAAGTATAGCCTGCACACCAGATCAACTAAAATCAGTACTTACTCAACGGGACTTATCCTTTGCATCGATTCGATCCACAGATTCCAATCGACTCAAGGCTTACCTTTGGCCAACGTAACTCTTGCATTAATTCGCATCGATACCTCATCGGGTCAATGCAACTCTTCGAGTCAACGACTCATCATAATGCACCATGCGAAACGGGGTATTACATAATATACCACTCAAAATTAGGTTCGTCCTCGAATCGAAACCAATACTTAATCCAAGTGCCTTGCTAGATCGTTTCACGATCTTGTGCTACTATCGTTGGAATCACACAACTTAGTTTGGATCATACACATATTTTAGGCGTCCCACCAATATATGTATTTCAGCCAAGCTCAGTTGTAGGATATCGGGACAACTAACAAGCTCAACTTAATCCTCCAGCACCAATCAGTCTGTACTCAACTTAGTCATATCTTAACGCCAATTCTCAAATACTTCTCGTATGTATCATCCCATAATATGCTATCCTCTTCCATACATCTCTGCACATAACTTGATTCAAACCCGTAACTTCGATCTCAAAAGTTTCTTCGCCGGCTACCTAACACTCGCATTGCATTAAGTCATTGCGCATCCGATCGCAACAATTCTTCGCAATGCCTATTTGCCCAACCGTTTGCCTATCTCTCACGTAATCCAAGTCTTTCATCCAATTATTCATAAAATTGGCCTTAACGACATGGACTAAGTCCACATGTCTCAATTTCTTTTGCCTATCATTCGTACTAAGTCTTGCACACAACTATCTATATACGATCCACGTTCTCGCTCTATCTACGCATTGCGTCTGGGGCTACCTCCGCTAGGTAACTTATCCAGACATCGTGCTTAATCTCTCTTGACACAAGAGGTCAACTTGAGTCTACAATGCTCAAAGGCAACAATCTTCCCGACCCAAGGTCTCTTACGATACGCTCATCTCCTATTCTCGACCGAGTACAATCCTTTACTCAATCTTCGAATCAATCCCGACTAGTTCGTTACGTAACATAGATCATGCTCTCAAACACACATAGCCTAACCGTTACTCAAATCGATCTACGACACAACTCTTAGGGTCATTCTACTATCCGTTGCTCTCGCGCATTACAAGATTCTTGCAATCGCCTTATCGCGTCACTACGCTAAGCACGTTCCCTCGACATCTATCCGATCATCAACCAACCAAGTCTACTTACGTACTCATTCGATTGATCATCACTTTTCTTAATATATCGATCTATTCGAAGGCTACTCGCTAACTTCCAAAACACGATACTCACTCGCTTAGACTTATCCTCAACATGTACTACATCATTCCTTATCCTCGATAAATTTCTTACGCGACTTCTTTAGGGTCATCCTATGGGACTTCAACATTCAGTTGATTTGGCGGTCAAGTCTTCTAGGGTCATATGCCCCAAAACTACGCTCGATAATTGAAGATCATCAACGAGGGACAGTTACAATGAACCATGCTATATCCTATCGCGGAGCCAAATCAATTCCCGATAATTTCTAGGGGACTTTACCCAATCCGATATACTTTACAATCTGCAATTTATCTATCCCCCGCGCAACTGATGCGCCGTTAGCTATTCGAATCACTTATGCACATTGCATGCCGATACTACTCGAATCACTTATATATTACCGTCGACTATCATTGCCAGTCGTATGACATCTACTCGCTTCAAGTCCGAGTTTACCTATTCGTGATCATAGCTCGACACATTCCGTACTCATCAAAATCATCCTCGAACAACGTTCGCATCAAACCATAAGTCACATCCGATTTTGCCACGCCATGTAAGTTCGATCATCTCCGCTGGATGAATCACCATACCAGCGCTCACGCGAAATGATCGTCCTAATTCGACGTGACGTATGTGCGATGCTGGAGTTGTATTCGCATAAGACAAGAATGTCAACATAGTGGTTATCCACGAATCAATCCAGACACTTTCGATTTCATCTGAGTAACATCCGTCCACTCTTAAATTTTTTGAAGCACTCCTACTATTATCATCCTAACTGCCATAACTTAACTTGTATCTTGTTCATCCAGCTACAATGCTCAACATAATTTTTGTTCATTCGATCAGAGTATCCCCGAGTTATTGCATATCGTCTTTGATACGCCTCAATACCATCGTCAATATGCATAACTTGAACATCTTCCTTTCTTATAAGCTCAAACCCGTTGCAATCATTGCCATTATCCAAACTCAAATACGAATCAAGTCTCGCACTTATTAAGATTTATTCTGTTATAACTCACTAACAAATTGCAACACAATTTCTAATTCACATGTTCATTCTCATATCCCTAACTCGCACTACCAAAGTCGTGCTACCGACTCCTCGCGCTAACTCAAATTCGTTCGTACGATTTCTTCGTACCTACTCAATGCATTTCCGAACAAGTCTTCGTACTAATTCACGTACATTCGACTGGGTCGACAATTTCCTCAACGTAACATTCCTTCGCGTATACTTAGCCTATCATTCGACTTATACTTAACGAATCCTCGTCCGACGTATCCTCCGTAGATATGACTTCGCACATACTCATTCAACTTAATTCATCGAAGCATACTAGTATCGACTTCTATCAAGTCATTCCCACTCGAGTCTCGATACTACTCCATCCGTTGCGGACAAACATATCGTAACAACATAATCGTCTCGACGAAATCTATCGCAAGTCTCCAAACGACTTAACATAGCTATCGCTAAGTGGTATTCCATATACCACTCAGGATCGAGCCTATCGTTATCGATACAATACTTCGCTAAACTGATCGCATAATTGGTATTGCATATACCACTCGGAAATTGAGCCATTACTCGACATCACACTCCGCATAGGTCCGACATCTATTTCAACTTACTATCCCGTATGGCGACCCTTCCGATCCCAGCTCTAGCGTTAGCTCAAGTTTGGCACACATTCAATCTAACCGTATCTCAGCGATCATATCGATCACGCCTGCAACATTCGCTTATTCAAAGCTCAATGCGATATTCGGCCAACATACATGTTCGCCTACTCGATCTCGACTTAGCGACCAACTCGACTCGTACAATCGCATCCGTGATCTTCCAATCTTACCCGTTGCAACTCGTGCAACAACTCATTCTCGATACTTAAGGTCTTTACTCAATCTCGCACAACATATCGCTATCCATCCGCATAGCCATACAATACGCATCATACCATATCGACTCGTTGCACCGATACAAAGAACGATCCACGACTTGCTGCACTCCGTGGAAGCAACAACACATAACCATTCGCATAGCCACATAACATGCATCGCCTCACATATCGACCCGTTGTACTTCGTGCAACTAACAATACAGAGCTTCTCGCACTTCGTGCGACCGATCACACATATCGTTGCACTTCATGCAACCAACATCACCATATTCGTTGCACTTCGTGCGACCAGCATTCCAAAACTTGTTGCACTTCGTGCAACCAACATCCCATAACTCGTTGCACTTCGTGCAACCAACACTCTCCGATGGCACCCGAAGATAGCGTGATAGTCACGACATACTTGTGGCAGACGTACGTACTTAATATAGACTTATTGTATGGAACATCCAATATAGCGTCGAGCAGACCCATGAGCCATGCGGTTGCAGAAACAACTTAGAGTCAACTGAATTCGATAGGAAAGTAACTGAGGGTCAAAGAGATTCATGTACGGTCCAAAGGATGGAACCTGGCTCTGATACCAACTTGTCACACCCCGATCCGGAAAATCGCTCGTCCTCGCTAGATTTTACCCGAATCATCGTCCTCACTGGGGCGTGATGCCGCACGAGCTTGGAGTTGCGCTCGTGCAAGGCAAGATAACGGTTCACATAGTGATTATCTCAAATTCGTAACATAAGCAGCGGAAGGAAACAAAGTATAACACAAGAATCTCTTTTATTCATAATGAACTGAAGATTACAAAGGCTCTGAATAGCCCAACATATATGCCAATTGGCTACAATGCTCGTGATCTCTCTAGCTCACAAAGGATTACATTGTTCTATATATTATGCCTCTTTATAGCCACCAAGTAGTCTTCGGCCGAACATCTCCATGTCGCAAGTTCGAACGCCTATGTGGTAGCTCCTCTTGAATGCCAAGGACTCCATGCCTCGGTATGTCCAAGCCAAGCTTCGCCCCGAGCCGAACATACCTGAACCTGCACATAAACTAGTAGGAGATTAGTGCTTTCGTCCTCGCTTCGTACTGATCAAGACCCACTCGTACCCAAACCAAACACTTAATCATTTAGTGAAACATGCATCTTAATTTGGTGATCCTTCTACTTAGCCTTAGGATCAGTTTTATGACAATATTCATGCAAATCAACTCATCATAAATGTGTCCTATATTGTGTCCCTACGGCAGATACAGTTAGCCATAATATGAATATAAACATAGTGCTTGTGCTCATCTCCGTCCCATATTGTCTAGCCTGCACGGGTTAGAACTTAACATAGAATCATATCATTCACGCAACACCCAACCATAAACTTAGACCATGCATAAGGGTCGCAGGCCCTGCGCCTGCACCCAACTCTCATCTCAGCCCACCGGCCCTATCTATATGAAGGTCACGGTTTTCGTACCGTAATGGACTTGGCATCTCTTATGTGTAAGCCTACGATCACTTCGATACGGGTTGCTAGCCCAGTATCCGAAGGATCCCAAACTTACCGATATCATAGCTTATCACAGCATTGGACGGTCGCAATCCGTCCGAATGATGTGCACCATAAATACCACACAAAATTCCCTCCTAGGCCGAACGGTACCGGTGCCCCGGCGTAACCGTTCAAGGGAAGCTGCACCCGTGTACGGGCCGTCCGAGTCCATTGACCATGCAATATACGCCATAGCATACAAGTCATACATTCTAACCCATCTCGTTTTCCATAAACATAGTCCCGTTCCATAAGTATATTCGCGTCTCATAAACATAATACACCATCCGTATGGGGAGCTCCGTCGTCGTTATGCCCCAACACATCTATATTGATGCACGATGCCCAACGGCTTAGTCCTCTCGTACTCATACTCAACGCGTTCCATTCATAGTTGTTCACATAACCGTGGTTCCGTAGATACTTAGTCACTTCGTAGCTTCCATGCGCGAGGGCACGCTCAGTGCCATATTCAATGTTCTACGCCTAGTGTTCAATGTTCTCGGAGCCGTGCACATGATGCACATCTCAATATCATCTTTCAATGTTCTACCATCATTGTCCTACTGCGACTCGTGCCCTTGATGTAGGTCGCTTTAATTGTTCGATTGTTCAATGTTCTACCTTAGTGTTCAACGCATATTTAGACACTTACTCGCCGAGCCACGCTCGCTAACTTGATAACATATTATGCATGCACAGACATATTTTATTAGACATAAAGGAATAGGGAGAGAGAGTCAAGAACCCGCCCACCTTAAGTTGATACGCCTTGCCGTCTTGCCGATTGAAGCATCTCGCTTCCATAACTCGATCGCATAGCTAACTCCCGGACTTAGCCTTTCCTTTGAACTACTCGGTTGATTTGGCCTATCGTGCCCATGCCACAATCAGTTGCAAGGCCACGTTTTGGTTTCGCAGACACTTCATTGCATAAGGTAAAATACTGACCTCTTATCGTCCAGTGTAAAAGTATAGCCTGCACACCAGATCAACTAAAATCAGCACTTGCTCAACGGGACTTATCCTTTGCATCGATTCGATCCATAGATTCCAATCGACTCAAGGCTTACCTTTGGCCAACGTAACTCTTACATCGATTCGTATCGATACCTCATTGGGTCAACGCAACTCTTCGAGTCAACGACTCATCGTAATGCACCATGCGGAGCGGGACATTACACTCACCGTCAGTAACCTGTTTCGATGGTGGCCACAAGCCGAGGTTCCTCTGCCTCTACGACTTCCGCACCCGATATCATGTGGACGCAGTCCTTAGCAAGTGGCCGGGTCCGATGCCCCTAGGTCTGCAAGAAAAAAGGTGTTCTTTTATGTGATTTTATATGTTTTAAGGATTCTTTTTTGAGCAATAAAATTGGTAAATTTTGATAATTTTTTAGTCTTTTATTAGGGTTTGGCACTGACTAAAGTGCTAAATTTAAAGTATCTGGTGATAATCGGAGGGGTGAAACTCAAATCGTCGACGGTCACGGAGAACACGTACTCGACAAAGATAAAATGCCCTTCTCTCCATTTCTTAGGTATTTGCTTCATGTCAAATTTTGAAGTGTTTATTTCTTAGAGTTGAATAAATTTTTCTGAACGTTTGGTTCTTATATGAATGTACTCGACAAAGATAAAAGTAAACGCTGACTGGTATCTTCCTGAACGTTTAACCTTTGCTTATTTTTCCTATTATTTAGCAAGAAACTGAAATGTTTGGCAACCAAACAGGATGAGGATACTGTTTGCCTTCTTTGCCAAAATCCGATGGAAACATAATACACTTCATTCCAAATGAGAAGTAACATCGATAGAAGCAATAAATTATCAACATTTTATTTTCTTATGTAATCCTTTATACAGGGAAAGATAAGACTGAAGAGAAATAAGCAACGGAAGGCAACATCACATAGTCACACTTGTTCAATAAGAACCAATGGTTCACTAGATCAATGCATATGCCACATCGATATTATTGACGTCCAAATAGAACTAGACACCTATTACATGCATGTAAAATCTGAAGCTAATTTTATTTGAATCAGAGGAAAAATAACAAGAACCTTATTACTGGCTTGATGGCTAAGGATCTTAAAAATCTATAAACCTCTGATCCGCTGCGCATAATCCATTTTGAAAGATTTCCTTGTTGGTTGTACTTAAGTTTCCATAGTTTAAATATTGTACTAATTTTAGGAAGCTACAATTTCCAATGGGACTTCTATAATGTCCAAGAATTTTCAAATTTTGTTATAAAAACTAGCCTCAATTTATTATATTAAAAAATTATAACTTTCCTTATAAATTAAGGATAATTTTGATAACCTATTTTAAAATTCTTAAATATTGTAAAAAACTTCCTTGACAATTACAACTATTAATTATATTTTGCTTGAGTTATTTGAGCATCGTGAATTGCTCGAGTTTGGAAGCTTGTAGTAGGATCTTTTTTTTGCGCAAATCTACAACAAAATCTATTAATTGACACTATCTCCCACATGTAAGCGCTCCTTCTACTTGCTATGAAGGAATTTGGATGAGTTGTAGGTAATTTGTTTTTTCAATTTTAATGAAATTAATTGTAGATAAAATTAAATTAGCTTGGGTAGATAATAATACATAAGACCTATATGTCCTTGAAGCTCAGAATCTAACTTGAGCATTGGATGAAACATTAGTCGAATGCCTAGCTAGCTTAGTTCGAGACTTCCACTCTACATCAAACAAGAACCGACCCACAACAAGGATCATGGGGCAACCAAAATTAGTTTCAAATAGAACAAACAACCTAACCCTCCGGGCTGGTCCTATGCACACCTGGTTCTTGATCTATTTGCAGGATGATTACAAGGATCGAATATGTATCTTTGTTCCCAAGCTGGAAACTCCAACATCGATCAAAAGAAAAGAAAACAAAACCTAATGACATTACAAGATCTTGGTTGTTTACAATTGGCATGTTACAATCCCAAATAAGAAAATCATAATATTTGTTCCAGGAATCATAATCATCTCTCTGACACAGTAAGCCAAACAAAAAAATTAAACCAATAAAGGGAAGGTTCACACAGATTCAAGTCTCCTTCCAAATTTGAAACCTAAAAGCAAAGGAAAACTTTAAGAATATTTATATACAGAGAAAGTTCACATCAGATATGTATTGTAGACTATCATAAAAACTTAACAATGTAAGATCATTTAATTTATAGAACTGGATTCATTTGAAACAAAAAGCCCTGGAAGGAATGATACCTTGCTATCCAATTTGTTGCCTACTTTTCCTTCCTTGTAACACAAGAAATGTTCTCGATGGCATTAAATAATTTGTTTTTATCATTTGCATCTTTAATGTATGTCTCGAGAAGTAAGCTGTACATCTCTGAAAACCCATAAAAAATATCAAGTCAAATATCATTAGACTTTTAAGAGCTACAAACTATAAAGATTTCAATTACATAACTTCTACCAGAATGAATATTCTCAATCACAATTTGAAAGCCGTAAAATGCTCGAGCTGAAAGAATTTGAATCTAGTTATAATGTAAAATACTCTGCATATAATATGTAGTAAAATACAGGAGGGTAAATTCAATCAAGTGAAATTTGTATGCTAAGAAACCTACGCGCTTAACATCATATTTCTAAAAGAACTAAAGCACAATTCAGTCAAGTGATTTTTTTTTAGTTTAAATCAGGTAAGATTAATCAGATACATGTTATGATTTCCATGTTAGCTTTCTGATATCATTTTTAGGTAAATGAAACAATGATGCAGCTTTTTGTCATTTTATATCCCTTTTATCTGCTGACAGACAGGTTGGGAAAGACATGGCAAATGGAGAAGAAAATTCTTGCAAACATATTGATGAAGCTTCTGACACTAAACAAAGTAAGTGTTAACCCTAGTATGTTGATTAAGTAATTTTGTTCATAGCTGACTAAGCTATATTGCCTGTTGGTAAGATATTGTGAGCATAACATGATCCATTTCAATTGAAGACGTCTCTCCTTCATCACACTTATATACTACAATGATAACAAATAGAGTAGACTTTACAGTTAATATTATCTATCCATACTACAGTAATTTATTTTATGTATTTCCCTTTTGTAGATTGTCCAGGAAAGTCGTTGTCCAAATTCTAGATCAGAGGTCAACGAGTATCCCTAAAGAAAGAAAATCGAGTGTAATATAAGCCTTTAGACTTACTCACTTAAAGATATGTATCAGAATGAAGTCTAAGAAGACTGAACTCATATGCAAGTAAGTGAAGTTGGAAAAGAAATACTGGCTTAGTAGCTCTTAACCATGAATATAGTTTAGGCTTTATATAATCTTATAACCAGATCATACAATTTGTTCACAACATGCAGTTGAAAGGCTGATAAAGAGAACTTGTTGTATTTATTACAAGCATTGTAACAAAAGATAGATGTTTAGCCTGCCAAGTTTTAGAACAAAACAAACGACATTATGCCTCGAAGATGGCTTCACTCATCAAGCAGAGCTTACATATTCAACCTTGCTTATTCCTTTGCATAAATGCACAATTATTAGTTATGATACATGAGTACTCTGTTTGGACTGCTCATACAATTACAATAAATATTATTCCATATAAATGTTGATTATAATCCATTCATCCAATAGGGAAATATATTGCATTGATCGTGTGCTGGCTTCTAGGAAATATATGATTTTCCATGTTCGATTTCATGTTGATGATTGAAGACTATTATGAACTTATTGAAAAGTACACTAATTTGGTACTATTAGGTATGAAAAGTCATCCAGACAACCATTTAGTGTACATCTTCCCTTTTCTCATCGAATTATGAATATATTGATATATGCATAATGTATCAGCATTGTATACTTAAACATCATGCAATGAATGGGCTAGATCTGATAACATCATGCATTGAATGGTGGTTGCATAATTCATGGAGTATGGTGGCTGAATTTTACTTAACTGAAAATGTCTACTTCCTTCTCGATCCCTAAGTAGGACTCACCTTTGGTCCTCGGATATGGTTTCTTGGGCTTTGTAATGCGAATGTTGTCAATTGGAGAAAATAAAACCTTTGATACTTTTCTAGTTATTTTTAGGTGGTTGCTCTTTCATTAGAATCATTTCAGATGGTTCAGAAATACAGCAGAAACCTATAGATTGGTTAGGAACAAAATGATCTATCTCATAAGAAAATAAGGCTGAGTTTGAGACATTAAATAGGATACAACAATTCCTATGTAGATATTTGAGTAAAAGAAAATACATTTAAGTAAAAAATATTTGCCATGTTTAGCTTCTAAAAGAAGCCTTGTTGCAAGACCACAAAATACGAGTTGGAACAAGTAGAACAATCTTTTTGGTTAAAGAGTTTAAGCCCTTTTTTGAAACCTGACACCGACAAGTTGCTTCTTTGAAAAGTTGGTACATACACATAAAAATTTGGTTGTATACCTTGTCATTTTGGAGACTGGACTTAAGATTGATTTGCCCCAGTTTGCTATACACCTGTGCTGATTTCTTCGAGTTCTTGTTTCATTACTTTTTATGAATGTTGTTTTTTTGGTTATTCATCACAGGATTTGAGTTGTCTTAATGACTCATGAATTTGTATGTATAGTAGTTGCCTTTTCTTATTGTTTAGCGATTTAATATAATTATGGATTTTCAAACATTTCTTCCGCTGATGTTCGTTTTCCTGTCGTCAATTTTGCAGATACTCCAGAAGATGCATACGTTAAGTGTCTTTTCTTCCCCCTCCCCATGGCCAACTTGTTTTTCATTATTTAAGTGTGTATTTTGGAATCTTTCTAGCGTTATACAATTATGGGCGACAATCTTGTGATGGAAAAAATTGAGTTAATTTTTTGGGTTCATGTTGGATATACTTGAATGTTTAATAGATGATTCAAAAACAGTGTGTAGTGTTTAATATTTTGGGTTTATAATTTTGTATGTAATGGTAGAGACAATGGGTTGATTTTGTAGCTGATGGTGTGTGTGATGTATTGTGTTTTGGATTTATTTTGGAAATGATGGTAAAGGATGCTTAATGTTAAGCTTTTTTTTGTTGTTTATCAATTGAACATTATAATTATATATGGATTTTATTGTCTTCAACTTAATGGTAAAGAATGATTGATGTTGTTAAGCATTTTTTTGTATGGGAGCTCCGACACATGAAGATACATCTGATGACAAGCTTGACAACGGCCATGATCATATGATTATGTTATTTGTGTATTTAAATTGTATGTTTTATAGCTGAAAAATGCAAACAATAATTTTATAAGTATTACTTTTTAGACGGTTATGTAATTGTCCTAGATATAAACAACATCCTTTTGTGACGCTGGCAAATTTTTCTAGGACGGATGTTATTCGTCACAAACTCTTTTATTTTGAGACAGTTTAGTAAACCGTCATAAACATATAATAATTCAAACTCTTTTGGTACGGTTAGATTTTTCGACCCTAAAACCAAATTAGGACAGTATTTTTTGTCCTAAAACTTTTTGCCACGTCACCCTAATAGCAATGTTACATACCGTCCTAAAATTTGTCCTAAATTACGATTTAGGACTGTTTTGGGCTTTTTTAAGATGGACTTTTAGCGTCCCAGAAGGACACTTTTTTTGTAGTGCTCGTTGACATATAATTTGCTAGATTTTAGTGGACATTGGTTCCGGCACGCATTTCTGTGCAAGTCGGATAACAATATCCGAGTCAACGGGTCATTTTGAGATCTGCTCATCGGAATCCAATTTTGGATATACCGTTGGGTTCGTATCGTCATTCTGGACTCGTCGACATATAATTTGCTGAGTTTTGAGAACATTGGCTCCGGCACGTATTTCCATGCAAACCGAGATTTCAATATTCTGGTCAACGGACCAAATTGTGATCGGGTCAACGGAATCCAATTCTGGATATACCGTTGAGTTCGTATCGCCATTTTGGACTCGTGGACATATTAATTGTGATATTTTGTAGAATTTTTTTGTATATTTTTCGGTACAAAACGGCTCCGGCACGGATACCATTTTTTATCCAAAATTATATTTTCCCTTGTGTCCAAACTGGACCGATGGGTAGGCTATCCTAGCTAATTTGACCATTCTGGACACGTTGGCGATGTTTAATTCATCATTCGATAATGTTTGTAGATATTTTCTCTATGTATCACCTTTTATTATAATTAATTGTTATAATTTTCACATTTTGGGATTAGTACGACAAAATTGAGATCAGTCGATTCCAGAGATCTTACATCGCTAAAATTGACAAAATGAACACGTGGATCACTATAATAAGATTATTAACCTTACCATTGATCATCTTATCTCGATTTGCGTATCGTAAGTTTTGATGTACGAATAACGAGGTACAACCTTAAATCTTTAATAATTAGACTAGAATTGACCCTGTTTGACCAGAGTTGACCAGTTGACCAAGAGCTAACTGTAAGTCAACACTTGACCTAATTTGACTAGATTGTTGACCTAGAGTTGACTTGACTTAGAAGAGCCTAGGATAATACAGATTGCTTGTAAAAATTTATTTATTACAACTTGAACACCTTGTAACCTGTGTTGCTCTAAATAGGACTCTGTGGCTTCAGTTTGGACCTCTATACCTATCAGCTGTTCAGATTATCAGACGAGTACATTCTCTGATCATTTTATATCTTGTTAAGGATTATATTTCCTATTTTAGATTACTTTACTTGATGCTGACACGTTGGTAACACGGATTAGTACTATATGGATCTTGTCGTACGATGTTATCCCCTTAGCGGTTACATCGGGTATTTCATGTTCGTGTACTTTATCATGGGCATCGTGTACTCCTTGTGTTCGTGTTATTCATATACAAATCGTGTGAAATCATGTATACTCATGTGCTCACATGATCATCGTGTACAACTAGACTTCGTGTGCAATAACATAACTTGACTGGATCCTTGTGTATTGATTGGGAAGGGGGAGTAGAAGTGTTTATATATTCAATCTTGTAGATTACTTGTGTACAACCTCTATAGATTACTAGTTGTAATGCCTGTGGTTCGTATTACATATTTCTAGAATATGTGTACGTATTTATTCTTGTATTTCATGATTTCCTTGCTTAATTTCCTCCCTGGGCTTGGTTTATTCTTGGTTTGGATTGGCTTGGTTCGGTTTGGGATTGCTCTTGGTTCATCATGAACCAAGGGGTGAACCCCCTGCCTACCACCACCACTACCATTTATTAACCCTTCTCCTTTCTCTCTCTTCATTTATCTTCTCTACCATTACTTCCTTACCTACCAGAGAGAGAGAGAGAGAGGTCTAGGCAAGTGCAACTTGCTTCATGGAGGAACTCTAATTTTATAGCTTCATTCTCTTTCTTACAACATTTTAACTAACTTTAGAACTTGGCATTTTCACTTTCCATGGCTAGATTCTTCTAGATCTAAATTTACTTTATTTTCGGATTTCTTGGATTTTGATCTACTTAATCTTGTTATTTTCGAGTTTTGATGGTTCTATGTTGTAGAGAATCTCGTTCTACCCCATTTTGACCTATGGAAGTTCGGATTTGGGCTCCGGATGATAGAGTTATGGAGCTTGAGAACTTGGCTCTCATGGTGTTCTTCTTCTTCTCGGAAATTTGGAGAAGATGAACTGTGCTTAGACTTGACTTGACCGCATGACAATTCATGCGGCAAGTGATTCAGCCGTATGAGACTCCCAGCCGCATAGGCAGAGTCTCCTTTTGAGCCGCATGGGCTCATTTCCCTTCAGCCGCATGAGACTATATGGACTTAGCCGCATTACTGGGAGCAAACTCTTAACAGCATATGCAACCATCACCCCAGCCGCATAAGCAATCACATTGACCGAGCCGCATGAATCTTGCTCCGCGAGCAGCATGAACTCGGGTCCTTCAGCCGCATGCACACCCGTTCCCCGCTAGCCGCATGTGCCCCTACCCCGTGAGCCGCATGAGTCCAATTCATCCTGGCCGCATGGAACCTCCCTTCCCGCTTGCCGTATGGAAGCTAGTCCCACTCTCAGCCGCATAGGCTGGATCCCATTCCTGGCCGCATGGACTTCTCTCCTAATTGAGCCGCATATGCGCCCATCATTCCCTAGCCGCATGAACTTGCTTCCTCCTAGCCGCATGAAGCCCACTCTTCCGTTGGCCGCATGAGACCCATCTACCTTGAGCCGTAAGGACCCTCAACCGATCATCCGCATATACAAGGACCATTTGAGCCGTATAGACTGCTCCCCATTACTCTTAACCGCAGGCTCCCTATGATCCCCAGCCGTATGAGATTCCCCCTTCCTGACCGCATAAGCTCCTGTAGCCGCATGCGCCGCGCGCCCGCGCTGCCTTGTGACCGATTTATCCGAGCCGCATGAACTCGGATTTTGAGCCGCATATCAATTCAGCCGCATGGACTGTTCTCTTCCAGCCACATGAGATCATTCCTGGCCGCATGTGCCTTAGCCGCATGGCTCTTCTATAGCCCTGTATATTGATATTTTATTAGATATTTTACGTCTATTTTATATCCTTACGCCTTTTGTCCTGAACTTGAAAATCATGAATTCATTTGATATGTTTGGAATTAATAATTGAGCATGACGTGATAGTGACCCGTAGTGGTGCACTCCTGACATAATAACCTGACATGACCTGATAGTGGCCCGTCGTGGCGCACTCCTGACTAGTACACTTGATATGATAACCTGACATGATATATCTTGATAAGCTGTTGCGACGGCTACCTGACATGACATTACCTGTATAATTAATCTGGACACCGTGGGCGATTGTGCTTGTACAAATAAACCAGTTCTGTCTTGCATCATGTCTAAGAGGGGACTCCTGAGTACCACGGTCAGGAGTACCTACTAAAATAGACTAAGGCTAATAACTAGATTAATATATTAGTCATGACGAGATTTTTCAGCTACAGACAATCCCATTACCTGGGCACGCCTTGGGATCTGTAGCCTACCGTCGAGTAGGGCACATTTCCAGCACACTGTCATGTGTTGCACCCTTCAAGTTACCTAAGGGTACATTCGTTTCCTGGATGATGTACCCACCTGAATTCAACTCTAAATCTCTTAACCCGGGTAACCTGGATGGTCTGCAGGGCTTGTGGCTGTGGAATAAATCTCACTACATCTTGTTGGTAATTAGGCTTGTGACAACCCTAGTTAGTTAAAGTATCAAGCCGTAATTCTTGCTTGGCCGTGAAATGATTGGATGGAGTATAACCAGTCTAGTCTTGCCCTGATCCTGATTACTGCATGACCAGAATGCTTGTATTTATTTTACCGATAAATGGTGAGAATTCCAAGTTCTGTTCAGACGAAGGGTTACAATCCCGATCCTTGTTTGGTTTACGGGTTGTAACCTGGTTATCTGAATAGCTCCATGGTTATCTCGTCGTATATCATCCTGATGTATTTTCTTTATTTCCAGTTCTTACATATTTATACTCTTGTACTAATTGCTGGTTTTAGTTCCTAAGTGAAGCTTCCTTTGTGGCAATTGCTCTTTCTGGGGTCTGACCCAGCTGGTTTTGTGTGGCCAGATTTTGGAGCAGCTCCAGAGGATCTACCGACCTTCCAGCCAGATGGTGGCCACTAGACGGAACCCTGGCAACGAGTGGGTTTATTTTTGATCTCCCACTTTATTGTAAAACTATTCTTTTGAGGCGTTTAGCCGGCGAGCACCTGTTTAGCTCGATTGCACTTTACTTACTGTCTGCCTACGGGTTGTAACATGATCGACAGATCCTAGGGTTGATCATGTATGACTAAACTCTTGCTAGTCCTAACATTTTGTAACGACTAGCTTCAGGATCAGCTGAATATGTAATGTTTGGGACGCCTTACTATTGTATATTTAATGATCATACTTCTTGTAACCTTTTACTTACTTTCTTGTGATTGAGACACTAGGCTTGTTCATGACCTTAAGAGACTGTTAGCTTGTAGATAAAACTTCATATATCTAGATAGCCGTGACCGTATAGTGAGATAGATTCTATTTCATATACGTAGCTGGCTATGTCTACCCCCGCTCTCCAGTATTCTGGTTCTGGGGCGTGAC
Source organism: Iris pallida (assembly GCA_029216955.1). Classification (NCBI taxonomy): domain Eukaryota; kingdom Viridiplantae; phylum Streptophyta; class Magnoliopsida; order Asparagales; family Iridaceae; genus Iris; species Iris pallida. Next base: position 24,166,272 of record JANAVB010009200.1, read on the forward strand.
ACTCGTATACAACATCGTATCGTTTACAAAACCATCTTGTGCTCTGAATCACTAGTCACTTACAGTTCTTACTTATCATGTATATATTCCAGTTTACAAATATCTCTCTCATTTTCGTGTACATTTTCTTACAATTTATATATTTTACTCTCTAGCATGTTTATACTTCCTAACCTGTTATGATTTGCATGAGATGTATTATGCTCGCTCCCGTCCTGAATTGACCTGTTGATAAATTTTACAGATAGCTTGCAGGTTACCTGCTAGCCTTGAGAAGACACAGTAGAGATTGTAGTAGATAGCTAGAGTTTTTCTTATTTTATTTTCAATTGTCTTGAGTTGTATTGGCTCTATAGATTACTGTATTTGAGATTTGAGATGTTTTTTGGATTTGTGATATCTTATACACTTAGACTTCTATCTGCTGTACCTCTTTGTGGATTTCAGTTTTTTCTATCTATCTTTTATCGTTTTTCACCTTAGATGTGATTGAGACTGTATTATGCTATTTCACCTCCATTCGGAGTGTATATACTGTACAGGTACCTTATATATTGTTAGATGATTGACCTAGGACAGCGTTCTACCGCTGACACTGCGGCGTAGGCTGGACGTACCCACTTCTCGTGCCCTTACTCTAGGGTGCGGGTCGTGACACATTTTTAGTGGTGGCCCATGCAGGTCGAGTTTGTGTAGTAGTATTCGAACTAGAGTATCACTACAGCCTGCAGTAGGATTATGATATATTTTTGAAGGTACTCAATCACAGTTAGGATTTCTTGAGAGATTCCTGGGATGACCCTTGAGAATCTCGTTATAAAATATCTCGAAATTTGATTCTAACAGTTTATATTTACTTTTTTTTGGTTAGTTAATGAATTTAATTTTTGGTATCCATTGTTGATTTAATTTTTTTGTCAACATGAAATTATATGGGCTAGGTCATCTCAGTTATGGAATCTAGTCTTCTACAGTCACATTAGCCAGCATGGTGAGGACATTCAGTCTGATTTTGGATATATTTCTCGGGTGTGGGAATTTAAGGTTTTTGTAACCAAGCTAGCGGCATCGCAAAAATTTTAAATACCATGATTCTAGAGGTATATGCCTTAGTCGAGGACTCTGTGATTATCGTAGCCTTGCTTACTAGTATGACGAGGATTTAGAGTACCATAATTTTGGATAGACGCATATAATTATCAGATTGTACCTTAAATGCTTTCGAATATGTTTTCTCTACTTTTGTTTCAGTCTTTCAAAAAAAATTTATTGTTTGTTTTGTTTTGCTTCTCATTATTTAACTTAGGAGTAGGAGTAGGAGTAGCTTTAGCTGTTATTATAAACCTTTGTGTAACTTCTTATTATGAATTTCTTCATAATACATGAATCGATGACTTTTGCTAGACCTTATCTTGGATTTGATATTATAGCTCTGGTTTCAAAATGGTTCTTTCTTTTAAACAGAAAAGCAGAACAAATTCTATTATCATTTCTCTTCCTGCCAATATTTTATTACCATCATTCTTTGCCTTATAAATCTATCCTAATTACATCAATCACCTACCTTTTATCCAAATCTGTCAGTTATACTTTGAACCTTTGAATCTCTATATCTCTTTACCTTGGAAAGGTCGGAGAAGTGACGTAAATCATCTGGCTCGAAAGGATGTAATTTATTATCTTATGATAATCTAGGTAGGAATATAATATATATAGAATTCTGAGATAGAGATGTGGTAAAGATTGGGAATGAAATCAAGAGACTTATATTATTAATTTAGAAACAATCACACTTAGAGAAATATTTTGGGTATGAATAATACATAAATGTATTTCAAAAACTGATGAGGATATTCGAGGTCAACTTAGTTTTGAGGACTTGGATAAATTTTAATTATTGATTCATGAGACTTTACACTTAAAGCTATGATGATAAATTTAGGAATTTAGTAATGGAGAAAAGATTTTAACTGTATGTGACGATGATACAAAATTGAACAAGATATTGTAAGGAAATGGCTAGAAACAGAAAGAACACAAGATTTGAGTTATAGAAAATATAGAGATTTTGTGAAAATTTTCAATTTAAGGAGAATAATATTTAAAGGTATACGTTGAAGGAAATACGAAGGTTGATTTCATAATAGAGAATAAATTTTGTAAGGCCTAGTGGGTTTAGATTTAAATAATACAAGGAGAGTAAATTGAATAAGTTCAAGGATTACATAAAACTTGATTTAGAGGCTTCCGATCTAATTTAGGACAAGTTGGAAGAATTTAGATTTATGATGATTAAGTGGTCAGTTTTGATTCCTAGTAAGAAGGGTATGCTTTATGAATAATGTTTCGAAACTTAGAAATTTAGCTTATGGTGATCATGGCAAGGTCAAATCTTTATGATGGAAGGATATAATTTTGATGGTAGTCATATAAAGGTTGATTTTTATATTGGGACTTGTGCGATAAAAATATGTTTGGCAAATGATAAACTTGATAGTATCAGAGAGAGATGATTAACTTGACTTTCCTATTAAATCTTTTCTCTTATTTTCCCTTTAAAAGGGAAATTTTGACTTATTCCATATATTTGAATCACCCTTTAAAAGTTTTCAATATCAGTGAATCCTAGCTCCCTTAATCACGGTCAATCGACTTTGATCATCTTTTCTTATCATATTAATATCTTGGGTCATACTCAATTGAATTAAATCTAAATGTGACCTAAATCTCCATCCTTGCATGCTCATGCTCAGACTTCGATGACCTTGTCCTCCATATTGTCCAAATCTTGATTACCCAGAATTGATCAACATAGATCGTATCGAGACTAAATTTTCTTAACATATATTGTGATTGGATTTCAATGCTATTGACTTTCATTCTTTAAACTTTTGATTTTGATTTTTCTTTGAATAGTACCCCGTTATAGATAATTAGTAGTTATCTTTATTTTATTTTTGATAATTACCAGTTTTCATATAGGATGGTAGACTGTCTTATAGCCTTGATGATTTGTTGTTTTTGTAACTTTTCTAGTTTAGCACCCTAGATTGCTTGTATGTTTTGATACCTATGACCGTTTTGGTTTAGCATGACTAGTATACCTAGATGAGACTTTCAACTGCCACCGTATGCCATGACCCTGTATGCCGTCCTTTTAAATTGTAGGATTTGATTAAGTTCTGGTACTTTGATTGTGGGGGTTTGACCTAGAAGGGGTATGAATATTTTAATTTCAAGGACGAAATTTTTATAAGGTGGGTAGGATGTGAGCACCCTGAATTTCGGGTTAATTTTTTTTTCTTTCTGATTGAATTATTTTTCTCAATAAATATTTCAATTTGATTAATTTTATCCTTGAATGTACTTTTCTGTGCCTTTGATATTTGGAGTGTCAGGGATGTTCATCTTTGGAAACTTTCTTCATGAGTTTTGTAGTGGACAGGATTACCTTCATTTTGGTATATAATGTCCTACTCAAACTTGTTCCCTTTTACTCTTTTTGCTTCGCACAACTTCAGGTCAATTTAGACCATTTGATCGTTGATTAATTATTAATTGATTTCCCACCCTTTTCCTTGATCCTCATAAGCACATTAATGTGACTTTTAATTTAGGAGCACCAGACTAGTAATTTTCTTGAAACCAACTCCTCATGCATGATCTACTTGAGACACTCTTCACCCATAACCTTCGAGTCCCACTCGGACACACCATCTTGTGCTTCATTTGCTTCGCACAACTTTTGGGTCAATTTAGGCTAATTAATTATCCACAGTAAAATGTGCCCTGACTTCCAATTTAATTTCGGGATCCGACATCGATCCCACCTAGTCGACCCAAAATATGGACATGGCCCACACGAAGCCTACTACCACATGACACTTCTGTCCCATTTATTTGAGTCCCCACATGCTACTTATTTATCCATGATCATAAACACCTAAAAATAATTCATTTATTGTAACCAGTCTATTTTGATCCGACCCGACTCAACCAAACCCAGTCCAAGCTTCAGGTTACCCTCTCTCATGACACCCTCACTCTCATTGCCTTTACAAATATTAAATACCTAGTCTACCTCTTTTAAATATTCCTAGAATAAACCCCTTTGATTTAAATCCCTAGGAGATATCTAATTCTCATTAATCCTAGCCCTTGGATTCCTCTCTACCAATCCACACCACTTATTCCCACAAACTTACACACACAACACATTGGCCGGCCCTAAATTTTAGGTGGAGAAATACTCTCTCTCATCCCTTTAATTACACAACAGACATATCCCTCTCTCTCTCTCTCTCTCCAACTCTCATTTAACCAGCAGGCCCATGGCCGACCCCCTCTTTATCATCACTCCACCTCCACCACCTTATCTTCTCCTCCTTCCTGGCCGAGCGTCGCCACTAGCAACCATTCTCCTCCCTCCTGAGCTAACCATTCTCCTCATCCTCCCGAGCTCACCACAACAACCAACACCATCACCATCGCCACTTCAACCACCACCACCTATCCTCTCACTTCTCATCCAGCACCACCACGACCGCCGCCATGCCCCTCTGTTGTGCCGCCACCGCCACAGCCACGACCACCGCATATGGCAGCAAGCAGCAGCCGAAAATGGCAGTGCAGCCGCGCGGTTCAGGCGCCGCAGCCGGCCTGTAGAAGCATGAAAAAGGAGGGATCTTGCTTTTAATCCCACATCGGAAAGGAGAAGAAGAGAGCTCTCATTCCACTCTATATATAGAGCCCTCTTGCCTCCTTTGAAGAGGGCACCAAAAAAAAAGAAACAAAGAAAAGGGAGCCCATTATCCAGGGAGCCCGTTCGAGCCACAAAAGTTGCAGTATTCTTCTGGGTTGGCTGCAAGTTCTTCACTCGCTGTCATGGCGAGAATAATTTGGAATCTGAGTACTATACGCCCCACGGGCTGGTACGAAGAAGTCCAAGGCAGCGCGGGCCATGCGTCCCAAACGTGCTATGCCAGCAGCAAGCCAGAAGCATGTGCTCACAATCATGCGCGCTGCTGATGGTAAGTTGTACAAGGTCGACTCGAGTGCTGCGGTGCCGAGAACGAGCCGACCTTCAAAGTCCTTGTCTCACTTGGGCGCATCTACTGCGTGCACAATCAAGTCGAGTAAGGCAAATCCAGTGGTCTTGAACTCCCGCGCCTCCTCTGGTTGTACGTTTGAGGTCCGTTCAAGTTACTTCAAATGCTGTGGTTCCCCCACTACTGATCGGGATGCCTGTTTGGTATTAAATCAGGGGCGCAGCACTCATTTAACCACCCCGGCGCTTGGCCTTGCCATGCGCCTGAAGGGGGTGCGAAGGTGGCACTCTCCTCCAACGATCTGTGCAACGTGATCACTCACAAGCACCGATCAGGAGAGTCGACCAACAAGCATAATGCGCCCCTCATAGGGCACACTTGTGCTACGGTCGCCATCAACTGCTGCTACCGTAAGACAGTGGCTCCACCACCAAGGCAGTCTGTGTTCCAACAGTTGCAACCTGTTGTACCTGTCTCCCAGCGCATCACTCCATCCCGTCAGAGTGAATCACTTCCTCGTCAACGCACAGGCGCATCTACCAGCCTGGGGCTCTTATCTTCTGAAGGAGTTCACCGTCAAAGCTTCTTCGAACAAGGAGAACCATCATCCACAGTACAACGTCTTGTCAAAGGAGGAGGATCAGTCGAATCCATCTTCGTCGAGAAGTCGAGGGAGAGACAACAAAACTCTCTCAAACTATTGCTATTCATAGGCCAGGGCAAATCAAACCCATGCACCAAGTGGCAACCTTCCCGATGTCAGTGCAATGAACTTGTATTTATGATGAATGAATCCCCTTTCGAATTCAGCTAAGTCGGAGAGCAATCAAAGCCCCGAAGAACTCAACAGCCGTATCATTAAAGACGTGTCGGATGCGCCGGCTGGACAGCGCATCACACCCCTTCAAACACCAAGCGCCTCCCACAGATGTGCCCTGTACCGAGCGCATTAAAGGGGATGCGCCCCCATACGCCTAGTGGAATGTCAACCGATGTGCCCACTCAGCTGTCCATCGAATGTCACCAACATTAAATGCTGAACTGACAGAGTTGGCAGCACGCCTTCCCAAGTCTGAACGGCTGACAGCTTTTACAGAAGACGAAGCGTCCACAACGTCAGCATCATCATGACTCTATCCCGATGGCTACTGCCACGTGGCCACTCGACCACCCGCATGCGCCTCCGCGGCCATGCGCCCAAACCTGCATGCGCCTCGAAAGCCATGCGCCTCAGACCCTTTACTGATCCCTAAAGACAGAAGAAGAGTCTCCAGTTGAAGCATTGTATGCGCCTCAAAAGCCATGCGCCCCAGACTGATCTCTAATCCCGAAAGACAGAAGGAAAGTCGCTTGCATGCGCCTCAAAAGCCATGCGCCCAGAACGGCTCGTGACTCCTAAAAGGTCACGAGCCAAAATCTCATCATGCGCCCAATCCAAGGCGCATCCCACCAAATCATCCCCCCACCAAATCAGAGATCTCCGAGCCATGGGTCGACGACACGTGTCCTTTGACTCAACTCATCCAAGATCTCAGCAACAGAAAGATCTTCTCCTCTGCTACGTGCCGGCTCACAACAGCAGTATGAAGAATTCAACCTCACGAATAGGGCGCATCATCCATGCGCCTCCATCAGCAATCTCCACGTGGTGTCCCCACGCACCGGTATATCCTACATATGCGCGCATGGGCAGCCAACCTGCCTAGCTATAAATGGAGGAATCATCCCCTCCTTACACACACAGAGGGACATACATACGAACAATCCAGACAGAGATCATCAGAGAGGCAGATACAGACACTCAACGTCTTCCTCCTCTCAACCAGCTCCAACACCCAGAGCAATCTACACCTTCAGAGAACCGATAACCGTCGTCAGCCCGTCAACGGAGTCAACACATTACCACTCACTCCATTGGCACTTAGGACCCAGATTAAACAAAAGTGTACTCCTCGGACTACATCTAAGTCCTATATTGTAACACTGTTCTATTTGTATTAAGATTTGCAATCAAACGATTTTAATGGCAAACAAGCTGGCGACTCTGCTGGGGACTTCTTTCTCCTCTTCCGAGAAAGTCGTGTCACAGGCCGACGACGTGAAGGTGGGCTCCTCCCACAAGATGCTGGTCGTGCGCCTCAATCAACAGGCGTACGAGGAGTTCATTTCTGAAGGAAGCGCGAGTCCTTCGAAGCGGCTGCCGAAGCCGAAGAAGACCCGCCGTGTCTGGGTGCGCAAAGTCGACGCCTCGGGCACCACCACTGAAGGGGATGCGCCAATCCAGCCCTCCCTTCCTGCTGACGTTCTCAGCAACCAAGGTGCGCCCGCTGATGCAGCGCATCTCTCGAGAAAACGTGCGGCTAACCACATTCCCCAGCCATCTCCCTCTCAGGCGAGGAAGATACGTCGACGGAGCAGGGGCGCAGCCAAAGCCCCGCGCATCACCTCTGATGCGCCACAAAAAGTCTCTGTCTTTGACAGACTCACTCGCTGTAATGGCGAGGAGAATTTGGATGCTGAGTACTATGTGCCCCAGCGGGCTAGTACAAAGAGATCCAAGGCGGCACGGGCCATGCGCCACAAGCGTGCTATGCCAGCAGCAGGCCAGAGGCACGTGCTCACAATCACGCACGGTGCCGATGGCAAGCTGTACAAGGTCGACTCAGGTGCTTCGGCACCAAAGACGAGTCGATCTTCAAAGTCCTCATCTCACTTGGGCGCATCCACTGCGTGCATAACCAAGTCGAGTGCGGCAAATTCAGTGGTCTTGAACTCCCGCGCCTCCTCTGGTTGTGCGTTTGAGGTCCGTTTAAGTCACTTCAAATGTTGTTGTTCCCCCACTACTGATCATGATGCCTGCTTGGTATTAGATCAGGGGACGCAGCACTCACTTGTCTGCCCCGGCGTTTGGCCTTGCCATGCGTCTGAAGGGGGTGTGAGGGTAGCACTCTCCTCCAACGACCTGCGTAATGTGATCACTCACAAGCGCCGGTCAGGAGAGTCGACCAACAAGCACGATGAGCCTCTCACGGGGCATACTTGTGCGGTGGTCACTATCAACTGCTGTGGCAAGGCGGCAGTACTACCAAGGCAGTCAGTCTTCCAGCGGCTGCAGTCATCGACACCCCTCCGACATCGCCTTGGGAAGAAGGTGTCAACAGAACAGGAGCCAAGAGTTGCTTCATGCAATGTGGTCTCCAACTCCTCATCACTCCGGAAGACGACTGGTAATTCCAAAAGCCAGCCAAGGAAAACCAAGACAGCAGTCTCGACCTCCGGGGTGTTCGAAGGCACTCGGTCAAAGAAGAAGTTCTTGGAGGAAGCTGGGGGTAGTCAAACCCTTGTTGAGCTTCCTTCCGAAGACGAAGATGTCCAAAGCACAGCTGCGGCGGATCTTCATCCTCGAGGCGAGGTCAGCTCCCAGAAGTGCCTCGAAACGAAGATGTCCCTCAGGACACAGCTGGGGGTAGAGACGAAGAGGCCCTTCAAGACGGAGTCGAGGACAATCAGGCCCTGACAGATGCACCCGTCGAGAATGACCTCCAGAACGTGACTGGGGGTGACCAAGGTGAAACACCAGGAGAGGTGACTCCCCCACATGAAAGTGAGGCCGAGAGCGAAGCCTCAACCAATCCATCCACTCCTGGCCGTGTCAGGACAGTATACATGGCTGGGGATGATGCCGAGTCTGATGCGCCACCGCAGGACATTGTTCAGCGCATAGACTCATTAGAGGGAGGACTCAAAACCCTCTCTGCCTCTATGCAAGCACTGACTCAAGCAGTATTTGATATTCGGTCGGCCTTGACCAGAACACCTTCAACCGGTCCCGACCCAGGAGTTAATGGGGAGTCGAGTGTACCCCTTCAACGGGCACCCTCCGACACAGAAGCACCTCGGACATCGGAACCCTCAAACGCTCCACTTCAGATAGTGCCACCTTTCCCGACTCCTAGCTCCACGGAGGATGTGTTCGAAATGATCAAGGACCTGCGGGAGCGCTTCGAGTCCAAAAATAGGCAAGAGGAGCGCCAGAAGATGGGCATTCCCCAGCCTTATCCCCTCGAGTGGAACAAGGTGGTTTATCCTCCAAAATATAAACCACAAACACTCACACCATACGATGGGAAGGACTCTCCGCGTCGATACCTGACATATTTCCAGTCATAAACGGGGCATCTCCCAAAGGAGGACGCGCTCCTCACCAGCATCTTTGTTGGGGCCCTAAAAGGGGTGGCGTATGACTGGTACTGCAGCCTCCCCGACAATTCTATATCGTCCTTCGACGACTTGACGTGCCTCTTCCTCGATCGCTTCTACGACGGCGGGAAGGACATGACGATGGCATCTCTCATAGAGATTCGCCAGAAGGAGAAAGAAACGGTTCGGGTGTTCATCGAACGCTTCCGACAAGCCTGCATCAGGCTACCTCCAGGCATGCCAGAACATGCGCTCCTCTCCTCTTGCAGCATAAACATGCTGCCCACAGTGAAGCTCTGGCTCAACTCTACTCCCCCTCCCGACTGGAGCTCCCTCATCATCGAAGCTGAAGCTGCAGAAAAGAAGACGGCCAATGCACGTCTTCTGGGTGTCAACTTCCCCGCCTTTGATGATAAGGGGAAAAAGTCAGCAGCCAACAACTCCGGGCGAGAAGTAAAGGGGAAACAGGCATTGACTGTTAATGCCTCGAAGGGCGCATCTGCGCCTATTCAGAAACCTCCATCTGCGCCGAGACCCAAGGAGGTGTATTCATTCAATGACGAAGACACCCTACAACTCTTCGAAATACTGAAGCAGGGTGACAAGATCAAGCTCCCGGACCCGAAGCGGCCCGATAAAGTTGGGAAAATGGACAACCCGAGGTACTGTCACTACCATCGGTTTGTCGGACACCCGACCAAGGACTGCTACGTCCTCAAGAATTACATCCTGCGCATGATCAATGCCGATGTAATCTTCGTCGACTATGAAGAGAAGACGGTATCAGCCAATGTGGTGTCACTTCAGTTCGGCACCTTGCCGCCGACCACCACACAAGATGGCGTCGTCCCCATCCCTAAGGCGACAATGGAGATGGTGAACTTGCCACCTACCCGCGACAATGTGAGTGGACTCATCCCACTCACCACATCTCGAGGAGAGGTCCTTTGGGTTCACCCCGACCTCATCTCCGAGGTGACTCAACCGGAGGTACGCTCTACCTCCAAATCAAAAGGCAGGAAGATCAAGTCTTGCCGTACGGTCTCTTCTTCAACAGAAGAGGCACTTCCAGTGCAGACGTGTGCACAACAGAACGCTCAGCCCGGCGAAGCTGCCGCCGAGGTGGTGCCTCCCGGCACAATCCCTGAGGAGGGCCCATCTAAACCCTCAGCAGCCAATAAGCAGAAGCAGGTGGAGGCTCGTTTCGACAGACCTCTACGGAAGGAGAATGCTTCGGGGCTAGCCAAGCCCCATAACTTTGACATACTGGCACAACTGGCCAGTACTCCTGCGCGCTTATCTTTGTTTGAGCTCCTGCATCTTTCTAAAGACTCCCGAGAAGCTCTCTGCAAAGCTCTGAAGGACGCTGAATCCTTTCTCAGTCAGGTCAAGCAGCCTGAAGACCTTCCAACTACTTGTACGCACTGTCATTGTGCGGAGGAAATTATCCCAAACATAACCTTCACCCAACAAGACATACTGCTCAAGCACCACCGACATAACCGACCACTGTATTACACGGGGTACATCGGTTCAGTCAAGGTGAGCCGGATTCAGATCGATCCGGGATCTTCCCTCAGCATCATCCCGAAGGCGCTGATGTCAAAACTGGGGATCCCAATGTACCGGCTGGCGCCCTCCAACACAACCATCAGTGGCTTCAACGCTAGCAAAAGCGAGCCACTGGGCAAGATTCGACTGAAGTGCCACATAGGCAACCTCAAAACTGAGGTGACTTGTTATGTGGTGGATGCCGAGGTCAACTACAACATCCTGCTCGGCCGACCATGGCTACATGAGTACATGGTGGTGCCTTCCACGCTCCATCAATGCATAAAATATGTATCTACCAATGGCGTCATCCGGACGGAGTTCGCAGACATCGATCCTTTCAAAGGGATTGAGGCTTACTTCACCGATTTCGACTTGTACAAGCCACTTGACGAGGAGGAAGCCAACGATGCTGATGATGAGGCTGAGACGGCAACTGAGTCGGACATGGAGCCTGAGACGAATCCAGATGCTCTACTGAAGATCCGACTGAAGGGCAAACCACCCCAGAAGGCGCCTCCAATGAGCATCAAGCTATCCGGAAAAGCACCGACTCTTGAGGCTCCCCTGAAGATACGCCTCAAAGGAAAGCCGCCTCAAACATCGGCTCCCCTGGTGGCAAAATTACAGGGGAAGACACCACTCGCAGGAGACGCAGTTGAGGCACCTCTGAAGGTACGTCTCAAGGGCAAGCCCCCACAGCCATCTAAGATACCAGAGAGGGCTCACATAACCCTCTCAGACCCCAAGATCAAAGCTGTGGTGGACTCTCCTGATCCAGCCCCAGTGCTTACAGACGAGGAGCTTGGCGAATATATCTCTGCTGATGTAGATGCACCCTCCTTAGACAATGTAATCCCGCGGGATAAAATCTCGTACTTCATCAATAATAGAGTGTCTTTTAATTATTCTTGTCTTCCACATTGGAATGCCATGTATACATTAGATCACGCTCTACGGTCGTTGCAAACACAAATAACGATCGTCCATAATGTAAATCGAGTAGTCCCGTCTCAAGGAGTTTGTTTCATAAACCCTCCACGAAGCCGAGACGAAAGATCCTCCATTTTTGGCAAAGTCGAGCGTCATCAAGACCTCCCGCCACTCGAGCCTGAACCTGATACCGGCAGAGTACAAGTTTATCGGTATACGGATACAGCAAAGCACATCATCCAAAAGATGGGCTACGATCTGAAAAGCAACAAAGGCCTAAACTATGGCAAGGGTCGACCTCTCCCTCTCCAGTATTCAATACCCAAAAGAAGGCCGCAAAACTACTACAACAAAACTCGACGGGGGATAGGCTATGTCACGCCACCATCAACCCCATAGAGCTCAGACGTAGAAGACGTAGAACATTCCCACTCGTCCGAAGCGTCGACTTGGGATTCTGATACCAGTATCAGATCAGCCTTCAGAAAAGTGCTGTCAGCTAACATGACGTCAGCACAACCTCAAAAAGGTGAAGGCGAAGACCAAACGCCGGAACCCTTCGAAGAAGAACCCTGGGCTCAACGCCTAGGAGAGCAATGGGAGTCTCGTTTTGAGTTACGTGAACCTCCCACCGAAGACGAAGTCGAGCAGATCGACCTTGGGGACGGATCTTCTTCCAAACCCATCTTCGTCAGCAAAAGCCTAGAAGGAGAAGACCGAGAGGCTTTAATCCAGCTGGCTAAAGAGTATATCGATGTCTTTGCCTGGAGCTACGAAGACATGCCAGGACTCGATCCACAGATCGCAATGCATAGGTTAAATATCTTACCTGATGCCAAACCTATCAAACAACAACAACGACGTTTCCGTTCGGACATCATGAATGCCATCGATCAGGAAGTGGACAAACTCTTGACTAGCGGCTTCATCCGTGAGGAACAACACCCAGATTGGGTAGCCAACGTCGTACCTGTCACCAAGAAGAATGGGAAGATACGAGTCTGTATCGACTTCAGGGACCTCAATTCTGCTTGCCCGAAGGACGAATTCCCGCTTTCGATCACCGACGTGATGATCGACAACACATACGGTTTTGAACGCATGTCCTTCATGGATGGGTATTCAGGCTACAATCAAATCAAGATGTTCCCCGATGACGCGAAGCACACGTCATTCAGGACTCCAAAGGGTGTTTTCTGCTACACAGTAATGCCCTTCGGCTTAAAAAATGCCGGTGCAACATACCAACGAGCTATGAGCACCATCTTCCGTCAACATTTTTGCAAAACAGTCGAATGCTATGTTGACGACATCGCAGTCAAGAGCCACCTCAAAGGAGATCACCTACAGGATTTGAAGACAGTCTTCGATCTCATGCGGGCACATCAACTCAAAATGAACCCCGCTAAATCCTTCCTGGGGGTTTCTAGCAGCAAATTCTTGGGCTTTGTCATCACGGCGAAAGGCATTCATGTTGATCCCGAGAAGACCAAAGCCATCCTCAACATGGACCCTCCGAAGAATCTTTGAGAACTTCGAGGCTTGCAGGGACGTCTGGCATACATCCGGAGGTTCATAGCAAACCTTTCCGGTAAATGTCAACCCTTCACTCAGCTCATGAAGAAGGGAGTCTCTTATGTCTGGACAGAGGAGTGCCAGAAGGCTTTCGACGACATCAAAGCCTACTTGACAAGCCCACCAGTCCTGGTGGCACCTATCGCGGGCAAACCATTTCTTCTTTACGTCCGTGCCATGGATCATTCCCTTGGCGCTCTGCTGGCTCAAAACAGCGATACAGGCTATGAGCAAGCAATCTACTACCTCAGTCGAACGCTCATCAGGGCCGAACACCGGTACAACCCCGTTGAAAAGGAGTGCTTGGCTTTGGTGTTTGCCATCCAGAAGACTCGTCATTATGTCTCGGGCCAGACAATTCATGTCATTTCCCGAGTCAATCCACTTAGAGTCCTCATGACGAAGCCAGGATCATTAAACTCTCGGCTAGCCACATGGGCGATTTTGCTAACACCATATAATATGGTGTTTGTCCCGCAAAAAGCTGTTAAAGGTCAAGCTCTGGCTGACTTTTTAGCTGCACACCCCATCCCAGAATCCTCAAAACTCTATGAAGACATCCCGAATGAGGTCCAAGAATCCAACGTCATAGAAGGAAGCTCCGTTTGGCGGATGTTTTTCGATGGCGCTTCGAGAACAGGCCCCAAAGGCCAAATCATCGCAGGAGTGGGGGTAGTCTTAGTCTCCCCCGATCAGCTGGTCATCCAGCGTGCTTACTCCCTTTCGAAGCCGTGCTCCAATAATGTTGTCGAGTATAACGCACTCGTCATGGGACTCCAACTCGCACAACAGCTGGGGGTGGACCATCTGGAAGCCTACGTTGACTCAAAACTCGTCGTGAACCAGATTCGAGGACAGTACGAGGTTCGCCATGAAGATCTGATCCCTTACCATGAAGTTGCATTGAACATCATTTTACCCTTCATCGGGTTCTTCATCGAACACGTGCCTCGTCTACAAAACTTGGAGGCTGACGCTCTGGCTGGCCTCGCAGCCTCATTGGCAGCGCCCTTTGGGACTCAACACTATGTCACGGTAACATGCCGAGACTTGATTTGTTCCAGAAACAACCTGTGCTTGCAAGTGGCCCACGCCATGCCGACGAACACTGGTGTTAATATCCGAGACTGGAGGTTCCCGTTCATCGACTTTGCTGTCTATGGAATTCTTCCCGAGGACCCGAAGGAATCCATCTCAGTCAGACGCTCTCTTCGATTCTACTACGACACAGCTACTAAAACGCTGTACCGACGTTCCTTCGATGGGCTTCTCCTTCGATGCCTGTCCAACGAAGAAGCAGCCGAAGCCCTCTGAGAAGCTCATGATGGAACTTGCGGAGCTCATCAACCCGGTCCTAAGTTACAGGATCGACTGCGACGTATGGGCTACTACTGGCCAACCATGGCCGCCGACGCTGTTGAATATGCTAAGAAGTGTCACGCATGCCAACTCCATGCTGACTTCATACATACACCGTCTGAACCACTACATCCTACAGTCGCCTCCTGGCCCTTCGAAGCCTGGGGCATGGATATCGTGGGACCTATCACCCCTCCTTCATCAAGAGGACACCGTTTCATCCTGGCCATCACCGATTACTTCTCCAAATGAACAGAAGCAGTCCCATTGGCGGAAGTAAAGAGCTCCAGGGTGGTCAGCTTTATCAAACACCATGTCATTTACCGTTTTGGAGTACCCCGGCGGATCATTCATGACAACGGTCCTCAGTTTATCAGGCACATTTTTAGCAGGTTCTGTGACAAGAACCGCATTCAAAATGTGGCATCCACCGCCTATAATCTGGCAGCAAACGGGTTAGCAGAGGCGTTCAACAAAACCATCGTCAGGCTACTCAAAAAGGTCGTGTCGTCCAATAAACGCGACTGGGATGAAAAGCTTGGCAAATGCCTCTGGGCCTACCGTACAACGGTACGGACCCCGACAGGCAACACACCATTCTCCCTGGTCTACGGAAGCGAAGCGGTACTGCCCCTCGAGATCCAGATACCCTCACTCCGCGTGGCAATAACAAACAAACTCACAGAAGAGGACAATCAACGTCGTCGTCTGCGGGAACTGGAGGCACTCGATGAGAAGCGTCTCCTAGCTTAACAACGCATCGAACTCTACCAAGCCCGTATATCACAGGCTTTCAACAAGAAGGTCAAACAGAGGACTTTCCAAGTTGGTGACCTGGTTCTGGCAGTCAGGAGGCGGATGGTGTTAACTCACAAGACACCAGGAAAGTTCGAGCCCAAGTAGGAAGGACCTTTCATCATAGAGACGGTATACTCAAACGGTGCTTACCGCCTCGCCAAACTCAATGGAGACTTGTTTATGATGCCCATCAACGGCAAGTTCCTAAAGAAGTACTATTCTTGACATCCTTCAGACATGTACTTCCCCAAGGGGATCTGTGGGCCCAATCATCAGGATTCACAAACAATCTCCTTCCACAAACTCATCCGCTTCGGGAACCCAGCTGTTCCGTGGCTTCCTTCAGTAGAAAGACAACCACGTCCACATTACCTCTGAGTTGTTCTTCTACACCCTACAAAGCGGACTCTTACGCTACGTAAGCCGACGCTACCCTTCATGTTTACCGCGTCCACATTACCTCTGAGTAAATATCTTGTACAAACAACCCCTGTGTTGTCGTACATCGATCGCCGAACTTCTACGTCCACATCACCTCTGAGTTGTTCAGCGTATCCCCCAGGATCATTCCTACCACGTCCATCACACCTCTGAGTAGGATGATTCTATCATTTGGACCCAATGATTGCCATGTCCACATCACCTCTGAGCAAACATGTTGGTTCCTTCAAACTTATTATCTGTGCCTAAAACCAAGGTGCGCAAAAGATAATAGGTCCACACAAATTATCAAAGTTCATGACAAGCAAAAATGAACACATCGAAAAAAATGGTGTACTTCTTTATTTCTAAAAAAAAGGAGAGTAAAGGATTACACTATCCCCAGCGGATCTTCCATGTCCATATTACCTCTGAGTAGTTCCGCATATATCCCTCCAGAGTCATTCCTACCACGTTCATATCCCCTCTGAGTAGGAAAGCTCTACCATAAATCCCATATTTACCACGTCCATATTACCTCTGAGTAAATATGTTGGTTCTCTCTCTCTCTCTCTCTCTCTCAACTAATTAATCTGTACCTAAAACCAAGGTGCGCCATGGATGATAAGTCCACATAAATTCCCCAGTGGAATTACCCAAACCTATCACGTCCATACTACCTCTGATAGGATTGTCACACCTAAACAGCTCTACCATTCATGCTTCTTGTTCAAAGTATTTCAAAACTTGTCCAAAAGTTTTAAAAACTTTGAAGGGGGTCTTGTAGAAGCATGAAAAAGGAGGGATCTTGCTTTTAATCCCACATCGGAAAGAAGAAGAAGAGAGCTCTCATTCCACTCTATATATAGAGCCCTCTTGCCTCCTTTGAAGAGGGCACCAAAAAAAAAGAAACAAAGAAAAGGGTGCCCATTATCCAGGGAGCCCGTTCGAGCCACAAAAGTTGCAGTATTCTTCTGGGTTGGCTGCAAGTTCTTCACTCGCTGTCATGGCGAGAATAATTTGGAATCTGAGTACTATACGCCCCACGGGCTGGTACGAAGAAGTCCAAGGCAGCGTGGGCCATGCGTCCCAAACGTGCTATGCCAGCAGCAAGCCAGAAGCATGCGCTCACAATCATGCGCGCTGCTGATGGTAAGTGGTACAAGGTCGACTCTAGTGCTGCGGCGTCGAGAACGAGCCGACCTTCAAAGTCCTTGTCTCACTTGGGCGCATCTACTGCGTGCACAATCAAGTCAAGTAAGGCAAATCCAGTGGTCTTGAACTCCCGCGCCTCCTCTGGTTGTGCCTTTGAGGTCCGTTCAAGTTACTTCAAATGCTGTGGTTCCCCCACTACTGATCGGGATGCCTGTTTGGTATTAAATCAGGGGCGCAGCACTCATTTAACCACCCCGGCGCTTGGCCTTGCCATGCGCCTGAAGGGGGTGCGAAGGTGGCACTCTCCTCCAACGATCTGTGCAACGTGATCACTCACAAGCACCGATCAGGAAAGCCGACCAACAAGCATAATACGCCCCTCATAGGGCACACTTGTGCTACGGTCGCCATCAACTGCTGCTACCGCAAGACAGTGGCTCCACCACCAAGGCAGTCTGTGTTCCAACAGTTGCAACCTGTTGTACCTGTCTCCCAGCGCATCACTCCGTCCCGTCAGAGTGAATCACTTCCTCGTCAACGCACAAGCGCATCTACCAGCCTGGGGCTCTTATCTTCTGAAGGAGTTCACCGTCAAAGCTTCTTCGAACAAGGAGAACCATCATCCACAGTACAACGTCTTGCCAAGGAGGAGGATCAGTCGAATCCATCTTCGTCGAGAAGTCGAGGGAGAGACAACAAAACTCTCTCAAACTGTTGCTATTCATAGGCCAGGGCAAATCAAACCCATGCACCAAGTGGCAACCTTCCCGATGTCAGTGCAATGAACTTGTATTTATGATGAATGAATCCCCTTTCGAATTTAGCTAAGTCGGAGAGCAATCAAAGCCCCGAAGAACTCAACAGCCGCATCATTAAAGACGTGTCGGATGTGCCGGTTGGACAGCGTATCACACCCCTTCAAACACCAAGCGCCTCCCACAGATGCGCCCTGTATCGAGCGCATCAAAGGGGATGCGCCCCCATACGCCTAGTAGAATGTCAATCGACGCGCCCACTCAGCTGTCCTTCGAATGTCACGAACATTAAATGCTGAACTGACAGAGTTGGCAGCACGCCTTCCCAAGTCTGAACGGCTGACAGCTTTTGTAGAAGATGAAGCATCCACAACGTCAGCATCATCATGACTCTATCCCGATGGCTACTGCTACGTGGCCACTCGACCACCCGCATGCGCCTCCACGGCCATGCGCCCAAACCTGCATGCGCCTCGAAAGTCATGCGCCTCAGACCTTTCACTGATCCCTAAAGACAGAAGAAGAGTCTCCAGTTGAAGGATTGCATGCACCTCAAAAGCCATGCGCCCCAGACTGATCTCTGATCCCGAAAGACAGAAGGAAATTCGCTTGCATGCGCCTCAAAAGCCATGCGCCCAGAACGGCTCGTGACTCCTAAAAGGTCACGAGCCAAAATCTCATCATGCGCCCAATCCAAGGCGCATCCCACCAAATCATCCCCCCACCAAATCAGAGATCTCCGAGCCATGGGTCGACGACACGTGTCCTTTGACTCAACTCATCCAAGATCTCAGCAACAGAAAGATCTTCTCCTCTGCTACGTGCCGGCTCACAACAGCAGTATGAAGAATTCAACCTCACGAATAGGGCGCATCATCCGTGCGCCTCCGTCAGCAATCTCTACGTGGCGTTCCCACGCACCGGCACATCCTATATATGCGCGCATGGGCAGCCAACCTGCCCAGCTATAAATAGAGGAATTATCCCCTCCTTACACACACAGAGGGACATACATACGAACAATCCAGACAGAGATCATCAGAGAGGCAGATACAGACACTCAACGTCTTCCTCCTCTCAACCAGCTCCAGCACCCAGAGCAATCTACACCTTCAGAGAACCGATAACCGTCGTCAGCCCGTCAACGGAGTCAACGCATTACCACTCACTCCATTGGCACTTAGGACCCAGATTAAACAAAAGTGTACTCCTAGGACTACATCTAAGTCCTATATTGTAACACTGTTCTTGTCACGACCCGCACCCGCTAAAAGGGCACGTGACGCGACAACGCCCAGCCCTCACCGAAAAATCGGCGTGGAACGCTGTGGATTTTCTACTTCTAAACAATTTATATATATAACAAAAACCTGTCAAGTCCATGGTCAACTCCGAACGGAGGACAAGCAATGAATATATATACGAGTACTCAATCACGACTCTAAGATAACAAAGTAAAGACTGAAATGAAAAGACAACAAGACGATAAAATAATATATAACCTGTCAAGTCCAACACAAAGAATATATACAGTCCAAGTCTCTAATACAGTCCATAGTAATAACAGACTCAAAAGTAGCTGGAGACAAAGTCCAGTATAAAAGACCTACTCTAACTAAGTAATAGGTAGGGTCTCGTCAGGCGGAGCTAAGCCCTGCTGGACCAAAGTCTCCAGGTCTACGCCCACTACGTCATCCGGACCGTAGTAGGTACTGTAGTCTCCCTCATCTGCATCTGTAATATTTTCAACATATCCTGTCAGGATGGAACGAGCACAATCCACTAACAACATTTCACAAGATATGACAAAAGCTATAATCTGTAAATAGAGAGTATATACAAGAAAATCATGGAATGTACATGTGAGAATCATGGCAAGGTAAGCTGTAAAACTAAAGCTAGAACAAGGCAAGTAAACTGATCATGGCATGTACAAGAATCAAGAATCATATATCTAGGTGTGTGAATACTAGCTACAACATGTGGCCGGCTTGGGTCTTGCACAAGGTCTACTGGCCTGGTTAATCATACGTGGAGTGTATGATTAACTCTCACAAGGTCTACAAGAGTAACAAGGTGGATAATGACCACATGTCTACACTAATACTCCCCGTCCCCGACTGGTAGAGTGGATCCAAACAAGACACGTCACGACGCGGGATTCTACGAGAAGGGAGCAAGTCTTCTCGAGAATCGGTGTCCATATACTGCACAAGAACTACAAGGGGGCTTGCACAAGACATACCAAGACAACAAGGAATAACACCTCATGTCGGGATCCATGAATACCAACCCGTGTGACCAATGTGTCGAGAACAAGCATATCTACACTAAATACATGGATTATATCAGTCAGCATAAAATGGAAAAGTGTCAGAGAATGTACTCGCCTGAAATATGATATGGTATGTCAACCGGAGCAAATGCAGCGTCTCGAGGACCTATAGAGAACAAGACGTATCAATACTCAATCTAGGAAATAAAGTCAAATCAATTTAAATCCTATTAGGTCATTCTAGGTCAAGTCACGTCAAACTAGACTATACGAGGTCAACCTAAGTCATTTTAGGTCTATCTGGGTCATACTGGGTCAATGCAAGTCAAACGGAATCAATCTAGGTCAATTTGAGTCAACGGTTGACTTTTTGGTCAACCGGTCAACTCTGGTCAACCGGTCAACTGTGGTCAACCCTAGGTCAACTCTAGGTCACTGGTGACTAACAGTTGACTTTCGGTCAACTGCACAAGTCTAATGGAATTTGGGACCAAATTGGGTAAAGTGTTGACCCATAGTTGACTTTTAGTCCAAAAAGTCAACTGTGGTCAACCGGGTCCAAGACTAGGTTTAGACAGCTAATTCTACTCATTACCAACCTATACAACCCATATCCAAGTCCATCTTGGACTTGGAAACTCAAATCTCGGCCGTAGGCCAATTCCCTATTTTACCCTTTTTAAGGGTAAAATTCTACCCTCGGCGCTAGTCTAGATAGCCTACCTACGCTACTTATTTTGACCCGATCTCCCTAGGGTAGTAGGGTACTATCCTATAGGTTCGTTATCTACCAAAATACCTAAGTAAAGTGGACGTTTGGTCCACCTTACGGCCCATTGCAGAAATCTCGAATATCTCGAGATACGCACTGATACGGCGCGATACCGGCGCCCTATGACCCCGATTTCCATCCGGGAGCTTACCCGCAAAATCTAAATCACATTACCTAGGTTCATGTCAAGTTTCATCGCGATCCGATGCTCCGGGCTCAAATCCGCCCTCTAACTCGATTTCTAACTAAAACTCCTCTTTTGGTTTTTGATTCTAATCTTCTTGATTCTCGATTCTAATTTCCCTTCTTCCCAACTCCTCTAATCTCCCTCTTCTTCTCTTATTCCTCTTCTTAATCCTCCCTCCTATTCTTCTTTAATTTCTTTATTTCCTTAACTTCCCTCTCTAATTCTAAATCCTTACTCTTCTAATTTCTTAAACTCTCTTTCCCTCTCTACCTCCAATTTCCTTTTCTAAACTCCTCTATATCAACATATATATATCTATATATATACCTAAGTAGGGGGGGGGGTTCATGGGGTGCTAGGGGGGTCAAATGGGGGGAAGAAAGGGCTGTTAGCTGCTGCTGCTGCTGCTGCTTTGCAACTGCTGCTGCTGCTGCTTTGCAACTGCTGCTGCTGCTGCTCTATGCTGCTTGCTGCTGCTGCTGCAGCACCTACTGCTGCTGCTTTGCTGCTGCATGCTGCTGCTGCAGGATGCTGCTGCTCCTGCAAATCCTCTTCTTCTTCCCTCTTAATCCTCTACTTCCTCTTCCTTTCTCTCTATATATATATACCTATATATATATATCTATCTATCTATCTACCTATCTATCTATCTATTTATTTATATAAAACCATCCCTCTACCTATATATATATCTAAATCTATATATCTCTACACCCACACCCATATACATATATACACACACACATATACATATATATCCACACACACATATACATATATATATACATACACATATACATATATATATACACACATATACATATATAATTTCCCACACACACACTCTCACACACACAACCTCACACACACACCACCACTCTCATCCTCTCCTCTACCACTCTCTACACACCCACACAAATATATACATACATATATATTCCCATATATATATCTAATACAAACACATATATATATATATCTATATATATATATACATATACATATATATACATATATATACACCCTTTGTCTATAATTCCTCCAATTAACCACTTAAACTAGAATTCTAGGAAAAATCCTATAAAATAGGGCAAAGTGTAGAGAATGAGATTCTCTACACTTATTGTGAAGGTCATAAATAAAGAGAGGAATTAAATGAAGGGTTTAATATCATACCTAATAGAGAGAGAGAGCTTGAAGGAAGAAGAAAGAAATTTGAAGAAGAAGGAGACTTTTGTGTGAAGTAACAAAGAAGGGGGGGGGGGGTTCTCTTCATGGCCGGCCACTCCAAGTGTGGGCTATTGGGTTGGGATCCAATAGCCCACAACCCATTAAGCTAAGTTAGGTTCGAATTGAAATTGGGTTGGTTCGGTTCGATTCGGTTTGATTCTAAACCACTAATTAAGCCTCTAAATGACTAATTAAGTCATGGAAAAATAGGTTACTAATTTCTAGCCTATTTATGATGGTACATGGGCTAAGCCCAGCTAGTATGGGGGTCCCACTACGGTCCAGGCTACCCGGGTCTCCAAATTGGGTCCGAATTGGATAAAATTCAAACCGACTCAAATAAATTCCTAAAAATCATATAAAATCAAATAAAATTTCTAAAATATTTTAAAACTTGAAAATGACAAAAATACCCCCAATTTGAAAAACTGGGGGTGACAAATCTACCCTCCTTAAAAAAATTTCGTCCTCGAAATTCAAACGGTCGTACTCTTCTCTAGGTCAAGCACCCCACAATCAAGGTCTACTAAATTTTATCCTAAGTTATATAACATGTAACCCAGGAAATCAGAACACATGCATGGTTTTAAATCTCTACAGTATCGTGTTATTGCAGTCTTCCTTGGGGTTTCCTATTTAATCTAGCATGATCATCACATATGCAACTAAAGGTACTAAGAAGGCAATCAACAATCAATGGGCGAAAAGAACAGGTAAAAAGAAAGGGCAAGATCCTACCTCCTAGTCCAATGCGTGCGGGATCCTCAACTGCCATCGCAAAAACCCTGTCCTGGCGGGGTATATCCCGCTGCTGGTGGAGGGCGTGATGCGGTGCCATAGGTGGCCTACCCTGTGCTCCCTGAGCTGCTACCGCTCCACGGGCTACCCTGCGAGGGTTCGTAGGACAATCTCTTAACAGATGTCCAGCCTCCCCGCAATAGAGGCACAAGCCCAGCCTCTTTCGGCAAACCTCCCAGACGTGACCAGGTCTCCTGCAGAAGTGGCAAGGAGCCCCATGCTGAGCCTGCCTCGGCGGAGTGTGCTGCACCTGCTGCTGGACCGGTGCTCTGGCCTGCACCTGCGGCTGGTGATGCTGGAACGACTGATGCTGAAGCTGAGGGCGCTTAGCAGGCCCTGCACTGCTACTGGCCCCAGAAAACACATCTCGATCCCTCTTCGGCTTCAAGCCCAAGTCCCTCTCTACCTTCCGAGCCTCTGCGTAAACCTCCGCATATGTCGCGTAGAAAGAAGGGATCTGGAACTTGATATCCCAAGCCAATCCCTCCCTGAAGCGCTCCGCTCGGATCACCGGGTCACTCACCATGTACTCGGCATATCGGCTCAGCCGGCCGAACTCCGCCGCATACTCCTCTACGGTCATGCTGCCCTGCTGCAGGTTCTGGAACTGCCGCACCAGGCCAATCTTGTCCGTAGGGGAAAAGAACTTCTCTCTGAACAAGGTCCTGAACTCTGCCCAAGTATGGCCCTCTCCTGCAAGAGCCGGCTCATTCCGGAACCATGTCCGGGCAATATCTAACAACTGCAACCCAACCGCCTCGACCCTCAGGTCGGCTGCAAGACGGCAAGCCCCCATCTGGCGCTCGGTATCCTCGAGCCAATCATCAGCATAGATAATGCCCTCAGTCCCCTTGAAATCCCTCGGACCAAGCTTCTTGAAAGCATGGATATCCCCGATCTTCGGCTGCTGCTGCTGCTGAACCTCCCTCTGTGGAGCCTGACGCTCCACTGCCGCCATAGCCAATCTGTGCGCATCCTCCATGCCCTGGCGTATGACCTCTGTCTGCCTCAACTGAGCCTCGTGCTGAGCCTCGTGCTGAGCCCGCTGGGACTCAAGCACCTGGTGGAAGAACGCTAGCATCTGCCCCATATCTGTGGGCAGAGGAGGCAATGGAGGAATAGCTCCCATCATCACCGAAGGAGTCCCCTGCTGAGGAGGAAGAATACCCGCCGCAGCTCCCACTGTAGCCCCTGGCACTACGGGAAGAGTACCCACAATGGCCCCAGGGATGGTCATAGAGGTAGCTGGAGGAGTACCCCCAAGAGCCCCAACAGAAGTCCCATCAGCCGGGGAAGTAACCGGAGCCTGTCCGCCAGAAGTGGCAGACCTCTCCGTCTCCCCGAGCCCCTCGCCAGGAGAATGAGTCATCAATATCCTGGAGACAAATTAAGAAGAAGATATCAATATGGCACATGAAGGCAATATCAAAGGAGGACAACTAGAAAGCAGTAAATCAATATCAAAGACGGTAAGCAAGATAAGCAAGGAAAGATCCTACTGTGATTGAGTACTCTTAGCCTATAGCCTATCCTAGATACGTACCGCAGGCTCGTAATAGCACTCTAAGTCGAGCGCCACTACGACATCGCACTAATTGCGACTTCAGGACCTGCGTGGGCCACCACTAAAACGTGTCACGACCCGCACCCGCTAAAAGGGCACGTGACGCGACAACGCCCAGCCCTCACCGAAAAATCGGCGTGGAACGCTGTGGATTTTCTACTTCTAAACAATTTATATATATAACAAAAACCTGTCAAGTCCATGGTCAACTCCGAACGGAGGACAAGCAATGAATATATATACGAGTACTCAATCACGACTCTAAGATAACAAAGTAAAGACTGAAATGAAAAGACAACAAGACGATAAAATAATATATAACCTGTCAAGTCCAACACAAAGAATATATACAGTCCAAGTCTCTAATACAGTCCATAGTAATAACAGACTCAAAAGTAGCTGGAGACAAAGTCCAGTATAAAAGACCTACTCTAACTAAGTAATAGGTAGGGTCTCGTCAGGCGGAGCTAAGCCCTGCTGGACCAAAGTCTCCAGGTCTACGCCCACTACGTCATCCGGACCGTAGTAGGTACTGTAGTCTCCCTCATCTGCATCTGTAATATTTTCAACATATCCTGTCAGGATGGAACGAGCACAATCCACTAACAACATTTCACAAGATATGACAAAAGCTATAATCTGTAAATAGAGAGTATATACAAGAAAATCATGGAATGTACATGTGAGAATCATGGCAAGGTAAGCTGTAAAACTAAAGCTAGAACAAGGCAAGTAAACTGATCATGGCATGTACAAGAATCAAGAATCATATATCTAGGTGTGTGAATACTAGCTACAACATGTGGCCGGCTTGGGTCTTGCACAAGGTCTACTGGCCTGGTTAATCATACGTGGAGTGTATGATTAACTCTCACAAGGTCTACAAGAGTAACAAGGTGGATAATGACCACATGTCTACACTAATACTCCCCGTCCCCGACTGGTAGAGTGGATCCAAACAAGACACGTCACGACGCGGGATTCTACGAGAAGGGAGCAAGTCTTCTCGAGAATCGGTGTCCATATACTGCACAAGAACTACAAGGGGGCTTGCACAAGACATACCAAGACAACAAGGAATAACACCTCATGTCGGGATCCATGAATACCAACCCGTGTGACCAATGTGTCGAGAACAAGCATATCTACACTAAATACATGGATTATATCAGTCAGCATAAAATGGAAAAGTGTCAGAGAATGTACTCGCCTGAAATATGATATGGTATGTCAACCGGAGCAAATGCAGCGTCTCGAGGACCTATAGAGAACAAGACGTATCAATACTCAATCTAGGAAA
This sequence comes from Iris pallida, assembly GCA_029216955.1. Classification (NCBI taxonomy): domain Eukaryota; kingdom Viridiplantae; phylum Streptophyta; class Magnoliopsida; order Asparagales; family Iridaceae; genus Iris; species Iris pallida. The sequence goes on from JANAVB010009200.1 coordinate 24,192,192, forward strand.
TAAAGTCAAATCAATTTAAATCCTATTAGGTCATTCTAGGTCAAGTCACGTCAAACTAGACTATACGAGGTCAACCTAAGTCATTTTAGGTCTATCTGGGTCATACTGGGTCAATGCAAGTCAAACGGAATCAATCTAGGTCAATTTGAGTCAACGGTTGACTTTTTGGTCAACCGGTCAACTCTGGTCAACCGGTCAACTGTGGTCAACCCTAGGTCAACTCTAGGTCACTGGTGACTAACAGTTGACTTTCGGTCAACTGCACAAGTCTAATGGAATTTGGGACCAAATTGGGTAAAGTGTTGACCCATAGTTGACTTTTAGTCCAAAAAGTCAACTGTGGTCAACCGGGTCCAAGACTAGGTTTAGACAGCTAATTCTACTCATTACCAACCTATACAACCCATATCCAAGTCCATCTTGGACTTGGAAACTCAAATCTCGGCCGTAGGCCAATTCCCTATTTTACCCTTTTTAAGGGTAAAATTCTACCCTCGGCGCTAGTCTAGATAGCCTACCTACGCTACTTATTTTGACCCGATCTCCCTAGGGTAGTAGGGTACTATCCTATAGGTTCGTTATCTACCAAAATACCTAAGTAAAGTGGACGTTTGGTCCACCTTACGGCCCATTGCAGAAATCTCGAATATCTCGAGATACGCACTGATACGGCGCGATACCGGCGCCCTATGACCCCGATTTCCATCCGGGAGCTTACCCGCAAAATCTAAATCACATTACCTAGGTTCATGTCAAGTTTCATCGCGATCCGATGCTCCGGGCTCAAATCCGCCCTCTAACTCGATTTCTAACTAAAACTCCTCTTTTGGTTTTTGATTCTAATCTTCTTGATTCTCGATTCTAATTTCCCTTCTTCCCAACTCCTCTAATCTCCCTCTTCTTCTCTTATTCCTCTTCTTAATCCTCCCTCCTATTCTTCTTTAATTTCTTTATTTCCTTAACTTCCCTCTCTAATTCTAAATCCTTACTCTTCTAATTTCTTAAACTCTCTTTCCCTCTCTACCTCCAATTTCCTTTTCTAAACTCCTCTATATCAACATATATATATCTATATATATATACCTAAGTAGGGGGGGGGGGGGTTCATGGGGTGCTAGGGGGGTCAAATGGGGGGAAGAAAGGGCTGTTAGCTGCTGCTGCTGCTGCTGCTTTGCAACTGCTGCTGCTGCTGCTTTGCAACTGCTGCTGCTGCTGCTCTATGCTGCTTGCTGCTGCTGCTGCAGCACCTACTGCTGCTGCTTTGCTGCTGCATGCTGCTGCTGCAGGATGCTGCTGCTCCTGCAAATCCTCTTCTTCTTCCCTCTTAATCCTCTACTTCCTCTTCCTTTCTCTCTATATATATACCTATATATATATATCTATCTATCTATCTACCTATCTATCTATCTATTTATTTATATAAAACCATCCCTCTACCTATATATATATCTAAATCTATATATCTCTACACCCACACCCATATACATATATACACACACACATATACATATATATCCACACACACATATACATATATATATACATACACATATACATATATATATACACACATATACATATATAATTTCCCACACACACACTCTCACACACACAACCTCACACACACACCACCACTCTCATCCTCTCCTCTACCACTCTCTACACACCCACACAAATATATACATACATATATATTCCCATATATATATCTAATACAAACACATATATATATATATCTATATATATATATACATATACATATATATACATATATATACACCCTTTGTCTATAATTCCTCCAATTAACCACTTAAACTAGAATTCTAGGAAAAATCCTATAAAATAGGGCAAAGTGTAGAGAATGAGATTCTCTACACTTATTGTGAAGGTCATAAATAAAGAGAGGAATTAAATGAAGGGTTTAATATCATACCTAATAGAGAGAGAGAGCTTGAAGGAAGAAGAAAGAAATTTGAAGAAGAAGGAGACTTTTGTGTGAAGTAACAAAGAAGGGGGGGGGGTTCTCTTCATGGCCGGCCACTCCAAGTGTGGGCTATTGGGTTGGGATCCAATAGCCCACAACCCATTAAGCTAAGTTAGGTTCGAATTGAAATTGGGTTGGTTCGGTTCGATTCGGTTTGATTCTAAACCACTAATTAAGCCTCTAAATGACTAATTAAGTCATGGAAAAATAGGTTACTAATTTCTAGCCTATTTATGATGGTACATGGGCTAAGCCCAGCTAGTATGGGGGTCCCACTACGGTCCAGGCTACCCGGGTCTCCAAATTGGGTCCGAATTGGATAAAATTCAAACCGACTCAAATAAATTCCTAAAAATCATATAAAATCAAATAAAATTTCTAAAATATTTTAAAACTTGAAAATGACAAAAATACCCCCAATTTGAAAAACTGGGGGTGACAGTTCTGTTTGTATTAAGATTTGTAATCAAACGATTTTAATGGCAAACAGCGCACCGTCGTGTCCGGGCCTCCCCCGGCTGGGCGAACTCTGACGACCTCCCCGGTTGCGCCGCCTTCCTTCCCGATGCGATGCATAGCCTATTCGTGCATTTTGCACTAAATCTCGTCGGCGCGAGCTCGAAAACAAACTCAGAATCAAGTCTCGAAGCAGCAACTTCGTGCACATTTTTCAAAAAATTTGACCGTTGGATCGACGATTTCTTTGTTCTGTCACAATCTCGGTATATCCATCTTAACTCCCCTCAAGTTTTATCCGTTTATTTTATCGTTTGATACATCAAAACCGTCCGCCAAGTTGACCGTTTAAATTGTATAAATTTTTGACAGTTTTGTGGAGCCAACTTTGTCAGCTCATACCTCCTCCACCGCAGCTCCGTTTGGCGTGCTACTAGTTCCTGTGCATAGCTGGTATAACCCTCTTCCTATCCCTCCAGTTTTGTTTCATTGTGAGCTTGTTTGATTGGTTGAATTTGACGCCAAAGTTGGCCGTCCAAATTCATAATTTCTAACTTGAACTCAGGACACCAAATATCATTTCTGACACCACCAGTAGACTCGTGGCGTCGTTCTAGCACAAATTCATATATAATTTGTTAGATTTGGAGGACGTGGACCCTGGCACGCATTTTGGTACAAAGCGGGCCCCACAGTCTGGGTCAACGGAACTTTTTGACGTCGGCTCATCGGAATCCTATTCAGGATATACCGTTGAGTTCGTATCGTCATTCTGGACTCATTGACATATAATTTGCTAGGTTTTAGTGGACATTGATTTCAGCACGCATTTTCGTGCAAGTCGGATACCAATATCCGGGTCAACGGGTCATTTTGAGATCGGCTCATCGAAATCCAATTCTGGATATATAGTTGAGTTTGTATCGTTATTATGGACTCGTTGACATATAATTTTCTAGGTTTTAGTGGACATTGGTTCCGACATGCATTTTCGTGCAAGTCAGATACCAATATCCTGGTCAACGGGTCATTTTGAGATCGGCACATCGGAATCCAATTCTAGATATACTGTTGGGTTCGTATCATCATTCTGGACTCATTGACATATAATTTGCTGAGTTTTGAGAATATTGGCTCCGGCACACATTTCCGTGTAAACCGGAATTTTAATGTTCTGGTCAACGGACAAAATTGAGATCGGATCAACGGAATCCAATTCTGGATATACCGTTGAGTTCGTATCGCCATTTTAAACTCGTAGACATATATTCTGTTATATTTTGTAGACTTATTTTCTTGCACGTTTTCGGTACAAAACGGCTCCGACACGGATACCGTTTTTGACCCAAAATTACCTTTTTGCCCATGTGTCCAAACTGGACCGATGGGTAGGCTATCCAAGCTAATTTGACCATTCTGGACACATTGGCGATGTTTAATTCATCATCCGACAATGTTTGTAGATATTTTTTCTATGTATCACCTTTTATTATAAATAATTCTTACAATGTTCGTATTTCGGGATTAGTACAACGGAACTGAGATCAGTCAATCCCAGTGATCTCACATCGCTGAAATTGACAAAATGAACACGTGGATAACTATAATAAGATTATTAACCTTACCGTTGATCATCTTATCTAGATTTGCGTGTCGTAAGTTTTGATGTACGAATAACGAGGTACAACCTTAAATCTTTAATAATTAGACTAGAATTGACCATGTTTGACCAGAGTTGACCAGTTGACCAAGAGCCAACTGTAAGTCAATACTTGACCTAGTTTGACTAGATTGTTGACCAGAGTTTGCAGAAGCATGAAAAAGAGAAGATAATCCATGCGACCGAGGAGCCACATGCGGCTCAAGAGTCCCATGCGGCTCAAACATAGAAGTGGACTCCATACGGCCAGCAGAGGGAAGCCACGTGTCTTTTTAGAAACGGCTGTACCCAGCGTCATTTAAACACAATTAATGCTCTGACGGCCGACAATTAATGCTCTGACGGCTGACAGCTGACAGTTGACAGCCCTGACGAAAAGTAGTCATAATGACTGACGTAAAAGCACTATCTTCCTAGGGAATTGAGGAAAATCCTCACAACTCCAAGGCAAGTTTATGCGGCCAGTCTAAATGAGTTCATGCGGCCAGTCTAAATGAGTTCGTGTGGCCAGTCCAGAAGAACCTATGCGGATTCAATCATGAAAGTCCCCCTTGCGGCTCGGCCATGAAGACTCTCATACAGCTCGGCCATGAAGACCCCCATGCGGCTCGGTCATGAACACATCCATGCGGCTCGGTCATGATAATCTTCATGCGGTTTGAGTATAGAGACTATTCATGCGGCTCGGTCATGAAACCTTTCATGCGGCTCAGTCACAACGACCTTTATGCGGCCCAAATATGGACGCTCCTCATGCGGTTCAACAACGATGACAGAACACGTGTCCTAAAGGTAATCAAATTTTGGGTCATATCCCAATGATTTGGGACACGTGGCAAGAGAATGAATTAAATTGATTCATCCAGATTTTTAGATATCAACAAATCATCATGATGGGGATTTATTGCAATCAACATTAATGACTGACATGATTTGACATAATCCTCATTAATGGCCCAGATCCTTCACGCTCAAGATTAATGGCCCAGATTGATCACTTATCAGGCCGCCGCCACTTTGAGAATGGCCAATCATTACAAACCCTAATGATGCTCCCCACTATTATAAATAGCAGGGTGTCATTCCCTTGCAAAAGATATACAAGGAGAGAGATACGTACATACAGAGAGGCACTACCCCAATAAATCAGAGAGAAAAATCCACAGAGATCAATCCAGAGAGAGAGAAGCCAGAAGAGCGATACGAGAAGAGCAAGAAGAGTATTTCTTCATCAACACCAACCATATCGCCACAGGAGCCAGGGCTACGTCCGATCGTCCAAGGAGTAAGGCAGAGCTGCCGTCACTTTTCCGAGCCCCTATCGTCATCCCCCAGAATCAAAAATAAACAATTATACTTAGATTGATGTACCTAGGTTTTCGTCCCTAGGCTTTCTTTGTACAAGCGAGTTTGTAACGTGAAGTAAAAGTCCAGTCCTCTAATAAAACTGTTCTGCTCTTTTATATTTCATGGCAAACACGATGGCGAGTCTGCTGGGAACAAACTTCTCCACGACTGAGGAGTTGGTGATGCAGTCGGATGCAGCCAAGCTTGGCTCCACGCAACAGAAGATGGTCGCCCGGTTCGACCAACAGGCGTTCGAAGAAATGCTCTCCGACAAGAGCGCTGGCCCGGTCCAGAAGCAAGCCCGCACAAAAAAGGCTCACAAGGAGTGGAGATCCCGATCCTTCGTTCCTACTGAAGCTCTTGCAAAGATACCCTCTGTTGCTCAAAACGGCAGAGAAGACTCTCCTGCGGCCCGACTTCAGACCATAGACAACTTTGTTGTTCCCAAGTCCGGCAGAAGAAAACATTATGATGCTGGACTTGCAGGGGCAAATAGAAACTCTATGCGATCCGAGCCGCATAAGGGTTCTAGCCGCATGGAGAAAGCCTATGCGGTTACGTCCGCCAGCTTCAGAAAGAATACTCATGCGGCCACATCTGTCTGTCGCATAGCTTATGCGGCTACAGTTGCCGATCGCATGAATGAAACTTATGTGGCTACCGAAGTCAATCGCTTGCAGAAAACCCATGCGGCCACATTTTCCAACCGCATGCGGCCAGCCTGCATGGTCGTGACTCCTAGTCGCCCAAGAACAACTCATCCGACAGCTAAAGACAGCCGTATGCAGGCAGCCTGCACGATTTTCGATCCTGGATACATGGCGTCTGTTCCACGCTTCTCTCGATCAGTCTTCGACCGTATCTCATGCGGTCCTGACCCTGACGGTTCTCTGGATGATAAAGACTCTGTGGTATCCAACTTGGACTCTTCCTATTACGTACCCGTAAGTGCTAAAAGGACGAAGTCTAGGGCAGCACGGGCCCACCAAGCCCAGTCAGCTGCCCCAACCTCTGACTATCGGAGCGTCCCGCTGATTGTCACGCGGGCCTCTAATAGAAAGTTGTATAAGGCTACTCGTACCCTGACCCCTGCGGCCAATGGGCGGGATAGTCATCGAGCATCTCCCAGTAACGAGCAAAGGCAAGTGTACGAGCTACCTTCGAATCAGAGAACAGGCAGGAGGCCTACACACTCGCATGCCCGGAATTTCCGAGCCAGTAAAGCATGTGACTTGCGTGAGACCATCCTCCACAAACGCAAGGAAAGAGAAGATGCATCGAGGTGCAAAGAGTCCTCCCACGGATGTCACTGTACCCAAGTCATCGTCAATTGCTGCTGCAATAGCACGACGATGCAAAAAGACCGGAAGTCTGTCTTTCAAAGACTGCAACAGCCATCTTCAGGAAACGAGGCACTACCCTCTCCTACCACTCTGCTCGGAAAGTCCCCGCTGATGGAAGGGGGAAGAGGATGAATGTTCCCAGCCCGAAGATCTCAACCACTGCGACTAAAAGACTGTCGTCTAAACGGGTACCCACCACCGGAGTTTTCTAAGGTACTCACTCTAAGACAAAATCTGCTACAGTAGAAGATTCGTCATCCATAACGCGGGGGGTTGCTGGGGCTGGGGGTAGCACCCCTCCGAGCCTCCGCAGCAATCCGATGTTCCAAGAAGACGAGCCAGGGGAGACAACTCTCCCATCGGATACAGCAAACCTCGACGTCCCCGACGACATCCACAACTCCCAAAACGAGGCAAACTCGTAGGCTGGGGGTATTGTTCCTTCCGAGTCTGAATCAGAAGAGAACATACCCACATACCTCGATGACTTTTCACTACAGGGGTACGATTTGGAGGGTGCTTCCTCCATCGCTCCGTCTATCTCTCCTCATGAGAAGACGGTATTCATGAAAGACAGCAACCAAGGTGGTTCCAGTGATCGCCAGCACATCGACAGTCTCGAAGCCATATTACTTGCTTTGGTCAAGTCTGTAGATGAGATTAAAGCGGCCCTTCCAACTCTGCAAGGAAGGACACATGGCCAAACAAGTATGGGTCCCGCGGTCAATGCAGACTCGAATTCGGCGGCACCAAACCCGAGCAACAATCCCCGGAAACAACGGCCCCTACCGCCATGGACGAAGCACGCGAAGCAAGAAGAGAGGTCCAGGAGCTCCGAGCCATGTTCCACGCTCGAGAAAACTCTCAAGACCTCAGAATACGGCAATCATACCCTGCTGCATGGAGGGATGTTCCATTCCCACCAAGATATAAGCCGTTCAATATCAATCCTTATGATGGCAAGACCTCGACAAGTCGATATATTACTTACTTCGAGGTCACCACCGACCATCTGCCCCATGACGATGCCATTATCACACGATTATTCATCGGGGCATTGGAAGGAGTCGCCTTCGATTGGTATCGCAACCTGCCGGACAACTGTATCCACTCCTTCGTTGGCTTCAAGCGCATGTTCTTGGAGAGATTCTACGAAGTAGGGCAGGACATCACCATGTCCACCCTCATGGACATCGTCCAAGGGGAGAAAGAACTCATAAGGAACTACATCGAACGGTTCCGCCGAACCGCCATGAAGCTGCCTTCTGGAAATCCAGATTCCTCCTTGATTGAAATATGCCAAAAGAGACTCCTGTGAGCACCCTGAATTTCGGGTTGATTTTTTTTCATTTTATTTTATTTCCTGATTGATTGGTTTTGATAAATAATTTATTTTGTTATTTTTCCTTAAGTGTACTTTCCCGTGCCATTGATATTTGGAGTATCAGGGATGTTCAACTCTGGAAATCTTCTTCACGAGTTTTGGAGTGGACACGATTACCTTCATGACGGTATATGGTGTCCCACCCAAACTTGTTCCCTTGTGCTCTTTCTGCTTCGCTGAACTTCGGGTCAATTTAGACCATTTGATTATTATTTATTTTCCCACTCTTTTCCTTGATCATTTTCAGCGCGTTACCATGACTTTTAAATTGGGAGCGCAAGACCAGTCAGTTTCTTGAAACCAACTCCTCATTGATGATCTACTCGAGTCGCTCTTCACCCTTGACCTTCGTGTCCCACTCAGACACGTCATTTTATGCTCTATTTGATTCGCACAACTTTCCCGACACGTGACCCGATTTTATTTCACTCCACGACGTCACATTCATCTTCCAACTTGATTTGTGGGTCCCCTGTCGACCAAAACCTGTCAGCCCCAACTATGGATATGGCCCACTTTGAGCCTACTATCCGTCCGCCATTTGTGTCCCATTTATTGGAATCCCCACGTACTACTTATTTACCCATGATCATCTACACCTAATTCAATTTTTGCACAATGTCCGGTTTTGACCCAATCCAGCTCCACCGAGTCCAGTCCAGCCTTGTGTTGCTCTCTACCATGACGCCCTCATATTTTTTTGTCCAAAAATATTAGTACTCATTCTACCATTTTTTTAATTATTTATTGGAATTTTCCTTGAATTAAATCCTATAGGAATAACCCAATATTTTCTATTTAAATTGTAGCCCTTGGATTTTTCCCAAACTAAATCTCCTCCATCCATTCCTACCTATTCATTCTCACAGCCTCCTCCTCAATAGGGTGTCGGCCTAAAATTTATAAGAAAAAGCATCTCTCTCTCTCTCATCAATTAATGCATCTCTATCTCTCTCTCTCTCTCTCTTCACACACAACTTCACAACAAAATACTACAACACAACCAACTCCATGCAACCCACAGTAGCCCGACCTTCTCCATGCCCCAACCCGAACTCCTCCTCCACCCTCTCTCCCAGGCCGACCACCCCCATGGCCGGCCTCGCCGTCGGCCACCTTGCCGCACCACCCCACCACAGCCTCACTTCTTCTCCCTCTCCTCATCTTCTTCCTTCATCCTCTTCATCACTATCACATCCACCTCCAACACTTCACCGCCACTTCACCGACCATGCCCCCTCTGTGCGAGCCACCGCCGCGTTTGCCGTGGCCGGCCACCGCGTCGCTACGAGCAGCGGCTGCAGCAGCATCGTACAGTAGTGGCAGCAGCCAGCGTCAGGCGCGCGCGCGAACGGCGCCGCCGTGCCGCCGCCGACTGCACACCGACGTTGCCGACCCCCTCCGTAGGTGGCCCCCCCTCCGGGCGCACCCTAGACTCGCCTCCTATGGCGGCCAACGTCCTTCGGCACGCGCCATCGAGGCAATTCGTACGTTTTGCACGACGTCCCGTCGTGACGAGCTCGGAAACGACGCTGAAATTGCGTCCCGTTGCAGCGGCTTCGCACACGTTTTCCCGGAGATCCGACCGTTGGATCGGTAATTTCTTCGCTCCGTCGCAATCTCGGTATATCCACCTTCATCTCTGTCAATTTTCGTCCGTTAATTTTATCGTTTGATATATCAAAACCGGCCACCAAGTTGACCGATTAAATTGTATTAAATTTGGACAGTTTTACGGGGCCAACTTCGTCAGCTTGTATCTCCTCCACCGCAGCTCCGTTTGGCGTGCTACCAGTTTCGGTGTGAAGCTGGTATAACCCTCTTGCTACCCCTTCAGTTTCGTTTCATTGTGAGCTTGTTTGATTGGTTGAATTCGACGCCAAAGTTGGCCGTCCGAATTCGTAATTTCCAACTTGTAAAATTCCATTTTTGAACACGGGACTCCATATTTCATTTCTGACACCACCATTAGACTTGTGGCGTCGTTCTGGCATATTTTCATATAAAATTTGTTAGATTTGGAGAACGTGGGCCCGGGCACGTTTTTCGGTGCAAAGTAGGTCCCACATTCTGGGTCAACGGGACTTTTTGACGTCGACTCATCAGAATCCAATTCCGGATATACCGATGAGTTCGTATCGTCATTCTGGACTCGTTGACATATAATTTGCTAGGTTTTGGTGGACATTGGGTCCGGCACGCATTTCGGTGCAAGTCGGATACCAATATCTGGGTCAACGGGTCTTTTTGAGATCGGCTCATCGGAATTCAATTCCGGATATACCGTTGAGTTCGTATCATCATTCTGGACTCGTTGACAAGTAGTTTGCTGAGTTTTAAGAACTTTGGCTCCGGCACGCATTTCTGTGCAAACCGGAATTCCAAGTTCTGGTCAACGGGCCAAATTGAGATCGGGTCAACGGAATCCAATTCTGGAGATACCGTTGGGTTCGTATCGACATTCTGGTTTCGTGGACATATAATTTGTTATATTTTATAGACTTGTTTTCTTGCACGTTTTTCGGTGCAAAACGGCTCCGACACGGACACCGTTTTGACCCGAAATTACCTTTTTGCCCTTGTGTCCAAATTGGACCGTTGGGTAGGCTATCCTAGCTAATTTGACCATTCTGGACACGTTGGCAATGTTTATTTCATCGCCGACAATGTTTGTTGATAATTTCTCTGAGTTTAACCTTTTTATAATTAATTAATAATTAATTCACATAATGTTCGTATTTCGGGATTAGTACAACGAAACTGTGATCAGTCAATTCCAGTGATCTCACATCGCTGAAATTGACAAGTTGGATACGTGGATCACTATAATAAGATTATCAACCTTACCGATAATCTTCTTATCTCGATTTGCGTGCCGTAAGTTTCGACGTACAAATAACGAAGTACACTTTATATTAGACTAGAATTGACCCTGTTTGACCAGAGTTGACCAGTTGACCCAAAGTCAACTGTAAGTCAACACTTGACCTAGTTTGACTAGATTATTGACCGGAGTCGACCTAGAGTTGTTTGACTTAGAAGAACCTAGAATAATATAGATTGATTTTAGAGATTCATTTATTACAACTTGAACACCTTGTAACCTGTGTTGCTTTAAATAGGACTCTGTGGCTTCAGTGGGACCCCCTATACTTATCAGCTGTTCAGGTTATCGAGGCGAGTACATTCTCTGATCATTTCATATCCTGCTTAGAATTATTTCCTGCAGTAGATTACTTTACATGTACTGTCACGTTGGTCACACGGATTGGTACTATATGGATCCTTTCTTGAGATATTATCCTTAGGGAGCATCGGGTACTCTATGTTCTGTGCGTTTCACTTTCATAGCGTATCATATGCTTCTTGGTTCTTTGATCACTTACGATATGTACCATCATGATCGTAGAGTCTTCCTGGAATCTTACACTGTTGGGTTACCCCCAGAATCCCCATTTTTATGGGACTTACACTGTTGGGTTACCCCCAGAATCCCCATTTTTATGGGACTTACACTGTTGGGTTACCCCCAGAATCCCCATTTTTATGGGACTACTATGTATCACCTTCGGGGTCTACCACCCTTCGGGGGCTTATCACCTTCGGGGTCTATCACCTTCGGGGTTTGTTACATAGCATCATATAACATAACCTGGCTGGATCCTTGTGTATTGATCGGGGGTACGGGGGGAGTATTACATGTTCATATTGTACTCTGACTCCCTAGTCACTGCTAGTTCCCTATGTATAGTAGATATTTCTATTACAGTTCTCTCTCTGTTTACATACTGCACTTCTTTCAGTACCTGTATCTTACTTTACTGTATGATTATATTTTCTAACCTGTTATGAACTGTTGAGATGTAATGTGCTCGTTCCAGTCCTGACTGGAACTGTTGATAAATTTTACAGATAGCTTGGGGATTGCCTGCTAGCCTAGAGGAGACACAGTAGAGGTTGTTTAGGTAGTTATTCTTTTGTCTGGAGCTGTATTTACTTTATAGATTACTGTATTTGAGTTTTGAGATGTATTTCTGGGTTTATGTATCTTAGACACTTAGACTTCTATCTCCTGTATTTATTTTAGATTTTATGTTTATTCTATCTTTATCATGCTCTACCTTAGATGTGATTGAGATTGTATCTGCTATGTCACCCCTATTCGGAGAGTATAAACTGTTTAGTCTTATACTGTTCGATGCATTGAGACCTAGGACAGCGTTCTACCGCCGACACTGCGGCGTAGGCTTATAGAAGCATGGAAAATATTAGAATAATGATCCATGCGGCTCGGAGTAAGAAGCTTATGCGGCTCACACAGGAGCGGCCCTATGCGGTTCAAAGAAGACTCTCAATCGCATGCGGCTCGGGAGCGTATGCGGTTCAGCAAGGCATATGCGGCTCGATGGATGCCATGTGTGATCCTTTCCTACAGCTGGTCGTTTGGGAGTGGCCTCATTTAATGCTCTGACATAAAGTGTCATAATGGCTCTGCCATAATGACAGACTTTTCGAGAAAGGAAGAAGATCTCTGACCCGAACCGTCAGAAATCCTAGGTTGCCACGTGGCAACTCTCATGCGGCTTAAATGGAAAACAGCTCCATGCGGCTCACGAAGAAGTCACTCTATATGGTTAGCAGAAATCAGCCATATGCGGTCCACCGAGAGCTCAATCCCTGCGACTCAATACAATGCTAGCTCATGCGGCTCGCAAAGACTATGCATATGCGGCTCACGGAAGGTTCGTCCCCTGCAGATTCGATGAGGCATTGTCTCATGCGGCTCAGGAAGAGTATCTCTCTGCGGTTCGAGGATAGTCAATCCGCTCTGACAGGACTCACAATTAAGACACGTGGCATGGGATCAATAAGAGATTTAATCGAATCTCAACAAATATATTTGACATCATCGTCATAATTACTGAGATCAGGGCATATCATTTATCATCAAGCTAATGGGATACGTGGCGAGCAATCAGACATTAGCATAATCAATCACGAGGATTTAAAGCAGCTAGCATTAATTGCTCATGAGATACGATGCTATCCGCATTAATGGCCGAGATTCACTATAATCAGGATCAAGGGTTCAGATAGAATGAAGGAGCGCCGACATTCCAAACAGATAATCATTAGCAAACCCTAATGATCACCCCCCCACTCTTATAAATAGCCAGCATCATTCCCTTGAAAAAAAAATAGAAGAGAGAGAGAGGTCGGCACCAAAAGAAATAAGAAGAGAGAGATGTACACAGAGAGAGCTCCCCCTTCCTTCTTGATAATCACAGAGAGAGAGAGAAGCCAGGAGAGCAATCCGAGGAGAGTAAGAAGAGCGTTTCTTCATCAACGTCGAGCAGATCTTCCCCTAGCCAAGACTGCATACTGATCGTCCAAGGAGTAAGGCAGAGCGGCCGTCGCTTTCCCGAGCCTCTATCGTCATCCCCCAGAATCAAAAATAAACAATCGTACTTAGTCTGCTGTACCTAGGTTTTCGTCCCTAGGCTTTCTTTGTACGAGCGAGTTTGTATTGTGAGTCTAAGTTCAGTCCTCCGATAATTGTTCTGTTCTTTTACAATCAATGGCAAACACGATGGCGACTCTGCTGGGGACTAACTTCTCCACGGCTGAGGAGTTGGTGACGCAATCAGATGCAGCCAAACTTGGCTCCACACAAAAGAAGATGGTCGTCCGCTTCGACCAACAGGCGTTCGAAGAGATGCTCTCTGAAGGCAGCGCTGGCCCGGTCCAGAAGCGCAACCGCACCACGAAGGCTTGCAAAGAATGGAGACCGAAGTTATTTGCTCCTCCTCAAGCCCTCGATAGGATGCCCTCTGTTGCTCAAAACGGTAAAAAGAATTCTCCTGCGGTCCCACTTCAGATCGTAGACAACTCTGCTGTCCCCAAGTCCGGCAGAAGAAAACATTATGATGCTGGACTCGCAGGAACAAAGAGGGACTCTACGCGGACCGAACCGCAGAAGAGTATTAGCCGCAAGGAGAAAGCCCATGCGGCTACATCCGCCAACCGCATGAAGAAAACTCATGCGGCAACTTCTGTCAGCCGCATAACTTATGCGACTACAGTTCCCGACAGCATGGATGAGACTCATACGGCCAGTAAAGTCAATCGTTTGCAGAAAACCCATGCGGCCACTGATGCCAACCACATGCGGCCAGCCCGCACGGTCGTGACCCCTAGCCGCATAAGAATTCGTCCGACGACAGGAGACAACCGCATGCAGACAGCCCGCACGGTTTCCGCTTCCAGCCGCATAGCATCTACTCCATGCTCCTCTCGATCAGTTTTTGACCGTCTCTCGTACGGTCCGAACCCTGATGACTCTCTAGATGATAAGCCAGACTCTGTGATGCTCAACTTGGACTCTTCCTATTATGCACCCACAAGTGCTAGAAAGAAGAAGTCTAGGGCAGCGCGGGCTTATCAAGCCCAGATAGCTGCCCCAACCTCTGACTATCAGGGCGTCCCGCTGATTATCATGCGGGCCTCTGATGGAAAGTTGTACAGAACCGCTCAAGTCCAATCCCCGATGGCGAACGGACAGAGTGGTTCCTCTGACCTGCGTGAGGCGATCCTCCACAAACGCAAGGAAAGAGAAGGGGCCTCGGCGCGCAAAGAATCCCCATATGGACGTCACTGCACCCAGATCATCGTCAACTGCTGCTGCAACAACGCGGCAGTGACGGAAGATCGTCCGTCCGTCTTCCACAGACTACAGCACCCGAACTCAGAAGATGAGGCACCTCCTGTTGTCTCCTGCAATTCTGCTCAGAAGGTCCCCGCCGAGGGGAGAGGGAAGAAGATAAGCATCTCCAATCCAAAGATATCAGCCACTACAGCTAAGAAGTTGTCGGCTAAACGGTTACCTTCCACCGGAGTGTACCAACACACCCGTTCGAAGATAAAATCTGCTGCAACAGGAGGCTCATCGTCCCCGACCCTGGGGGTCGTAGGAGCTGGGGGTAGTACTCCTCCGAATGTCCACAATAATCCAATGTTTCAAGGAGACGAACCACAAGAAACAACCCTCCTATCGGGTACAACAGATGCTGACGTCCCCGAGGACATCCATGATTCTCTAGGCGAAGCAAGCTCCGAAGCTGGGGGTAGTATTCCTTCCGAGTCCGAACCTGAAGAGAACATCCCCACATATCCAGATGATTTTTCGACGCATGGGTACGACTCGGAGGGTACATCCTCCACCACTCCCTCCGTCACTCCTCATGTGAAGACGGTATTCATGACAGATAGCAATCAAGGCGGTTCCAGCGATCGCCAGCGCATCGACACGTTGGAGGCCATATTGCATGCCTTGGTCAAGTCTGTAGACGAGATCAAAGCGGCACTTCCTACTCTGCAGGGAGTGACACCTGGCCAGACAAGCACGGGTCCCGCAATCAACGTAGATTCAAATTCAGTGGCGCCAAACCAGGGCAATAATCCTCCCGAGATAACGGCCCCTACCGCGACAGATGAGGCCCGAGAAGTAAGAAGAGAGGTTCAGGAGCTCCGAGCAATGTTCCACGCCCGAGAAAACTCTCAAGACCTCAGAATACGGCAACCATATCCTGCTGAATGGAGGGATGTTCCCTTTTCGCCAAGATATAAGCCGTTCAATAACAACCCATATGATGGCAAGACTTCAGCAAGTCGATATATCACTTACTTTGAGGTCACTACCGACCATCTGCCCCATGATGACGCTATCCTCACGCGATTATTCATTGGGGCATTGGAAGGAGTCGCCTTCGATTGGTACCGCAACCTGCCAGACAATTGCATCCACTCCTTCGCTGGCTTCAAACGCTTGTTCTTGGAGAGGTTCTATGAGGTAGGGCAGGATGTTACGATGTCTACCCTCATGGACGTCGTTCAAGGAGAGAAAGAACTGACGAGAAATTACATTGAGCGGTTTCGTCAAACCGCAATGAAGTTACCATCTGGCAACCCGGACTCTTCTTTGATTGAAATTTGCCAAAAGAGACTACTTCCAACAATTAGTCTCTGGATGGGCGAAAGTCAGTTCAATGACTGGAAGGCTTTTATCACTAGTGCTACAAGTGCTGAAGAACGATTGAAGAAGGCTCGCCAACTGGGGTTGCATATCTCGGAGGGAGAGAACAAGAGCAAGCGTCCCAACACCAGCAACGACAATGGGAGTAGCCCCTCCAACAGCCGGGACAACAAAGGCAAGCAGGCTATGGTAACCGATACAGCCCAGAAGCCCGAGCCACAGCCAGCAGACAAACAATGGCCTCAAATCACTTATTCCTTTGAAGACGGTCACGTCAAGCCTATCTTGGACATGCTTATACAAGGAGATAGGATTCAGCTTCCTCCACCAAGACGGGAGCCTCGGCCAGCTGATTTGGAGAACCCAAAGTTCTGCCATTACCATCGCTACGTCCACCATGCTACACACGATTGCTATCAACTGAAACGGTATATCCAAAACCTCATCGATTCGAACGTCCTGGCCATCGATTTCGAAGAGGTAACCGTGGCAGCCAACATGGTGTCCGTACAATTCGGCAGCTTCCCTCCAACAGAGATTCAGGACGGGGTTATACCCATCCCTCTGGCAACAATGGAGATTGCTAATCTGTCGCCTGCTCGCGATCAAGCCGCTGGTCTAGTACCCCTCACCACATCACGAGGGAAAATCATGTGGGTCCATCCGGACCTAGTCCACGAGGTAACTCAGCCCTCTCCACCTTCTAAAAGGAAAAGTGAAAAAGTCAGATCCTGCCGTACTGCCTCGGCGGAAGAAGAGGAAGTTTCGGCCGTCACTACTCGATCCGGAACACAAGCCCAACCGGTAACCGAAAGCGCGACTGATGATCATCCGCCCACTACCAATGATGCTCCGGGACCGGCTCAGCCTTCGACGATCGACAAGCCTAGGCCGAAGGAGACTCGCTTCGACAAGTCCCTCCGGAAGGAGACACCTCAGGGGCTGGAGAGGCCCTACAACTTCGACATCTTAGCGCAATTAGCTAATACCCCGGCCAAATTGTCTTTATATGAACTCCTCAGGCTCTCAAAGGATGTCCGCACGGCTTTAAGTGAGGCGCTCCAAAATGCCGACGCATACTTGGCTCAGGTCAACCTCACGGGAGATAACCAACCTGCAGAGCTCCAAGATAGTGCGTGTACGGGAGCAATGCCGAATATCGTCTTCTCTCCACAAGATATGCTCATCAAAACTAACCTGTATGATCGCCCGCTATACTACACTGGATACATCGGAGACGTAAAGGTGGACCGAATGCACATTGATCCTGGGTCCTCTATAAGCATCATTCCGAAGGGTCTGCTACATCATCTTCGCATTCCGATGCATCGCCTGACACCTACAAGCACCGCTATTAGCGGTTTCAATTCGGACAGGAGCTACCCAATAGGGAAGATCCGTTTGAAGTATCAGATCGGCGATCTCCAATCAGAAGTCACCTGTTATGTCATAGATGCCGACACTTCTTACAATATCCTTCTGGGACGGCCTTGGATACACGATTACATGATCGTGCCTTCCACACTACACCAGTGCTTCAAATATGTCGATAAGCACGGCTTCGTGAGGACAGAGTTTGCCGATATCGATCCCTTCAAGGGGGGTCGAATCTTATTACTCAGACTCCTGTCTATACAAAAAATCAAAGAAGCATCTGGTCGAAGAAGATGTGCAAACTCACAACAAGACGGCTACAGGATCAGAAGAACCTCTAACGATCCACCTTCAGGCTCGCAAACCGGGCAATTCTGCACCCCTTACGGCCACTCTGCGTAGGGACGCAATCAGTCTCTCCGCACAAGAAGAACAAATGAGAATCCGGCTGCCAAGGTCCGGCCAAGCGCCGAGACCCATAACAGGGCCACTTACCATCAGACTACCGAGAGTCGGTCAGCTCCAAACGGAGAAGCCCAATCCCTCCGACAGATCGCTCACAATACGCCTTCCCAAGAAGATTCTTCACCCCGATGCGAGGTCTGACACTTCTAGCGAACCAGCCACCCCTCGTCTCACATCAAGTACCAAACTGGGGGTTGCTAGTTTACCAACAACTCCACGATCTGCTCCGCCAGTTGAGCCTCTGAAGATCAAGCTGACTAGGTCGTCCTCTCAGTCTTCATTTATACAGGAGGTGGCCGAAGAAGAACCAGAATTAGCCAAGTATGTGGCTGCCCACTCCGATACCCCCTCCACAGATGATGTAATCCCTCTAGAAAAGATACCTTACTTCATCAATAAAGGGTTATCTTTGAACTACACCGAGCTCAATAAGCTATGTACAATGTACGCCATGGAACACGGTATAGGCACTCACCTACATACACAGGTGACAAACGTGTATACCGCCATCCGACTTACTCCAGTAGAAGACACTTACCGAATAGTCGAGGGAGGGGACCACCCGATCATCTTCGGCTGGACGAACAACCCACATCCCCCGCTATGGAAGAAGTCGACTTCGGGTCAGATGCCGGAAGACTGTCTCTGTATCTCTATAGCCCTCAATCCAAATATCTCATGCAGAAACAGGGGTATGATCTAGAGACAACGCCAGGACTGAACAACGGCACTGGACGACGATTACCTTTGAAGACGCCAGCCCCGACGGGCAAACCACGGAACTACTATAACAAAACCCGATACGGTTTAGGGTATGTAACGCCTACTACGACCCCTGAAAGCTCAGATGAAGAATGCGACTGGCAGTCACATTCAACCGGATCATCGACTTCCGACTCAGATACCAGCATTGGAGATGTGTTCAGACAAATCATGTCAGTCAACATGGCGTTCGCTGACGCTTACGAGGAAGACGAAGACATCCCCGAAATCCTTGAGCTAGAACCATGGGCCCAACAATTAGACGCGCAATAGGAAAAACGGTTCGAACTGAGAGAACCTCCTACTGAAGATGAGGTCATACAAGTGGATCTCGGCAGCGAATCTTCTCCAAAACCGATCTTTATCAGTAAAAGCCTGACAAACGAAGAACGAGAATCGCTGCTGAAACTCGTCAGAGAATATATCGATGTGTTCGCGTGGAGTTACGAGGACATGCCGGGGCTAGACCCCGATATCGCTCTTCACAAACTCAACATACGGCCAGATGCAAAGCCAGTCAAACAGCAACAACGACGCTTCCGCCCAGGCGTCATGGACGCAATTAAAGCCGAAGTCAACAAGCTAATAGCCAGCGGCTTCATTCGTGAAGAGCAACATCCTGACTGGGTCGCCAACATAGTGCCGGTCCTTAAGAAAAATGGGAAGATCCGAATCTGCATCGACTTCCGTAATCTGAATGAGGCATGTCCGAAGGACGAGTTTCCCCTTCCCATCACAGACATCATGATCAACAACACATGCGGCTTTAAATGTATGTCATTCATGGATGGATTCTCGGGGTACAATCAAATCAAGATGTCTCCCGACGATGAAAAGCACACATCATTCCGAACGCCGATTGGTACATACTGCTACACAGTCATGCCATTCGGTCTAAAGAATGCTGGCGCTACATATCAGCGGGCCATGAGTATCATTTTCCGAGAACATTTACGCAAAACAATAGAATGCTATGTCGACGACATCGCCGTCAAGAGTCGCTATAAGGAAGATCATCTGCAAGACCTGAGAACGGTATTCGACCTGATAAGAGCCCACAACCTGAAGATGAACCCTACGAAATCATTCTTGGGCGTATCCAGCGGGAAATTCTTAGGCTTCATCATCACGGCACGGAGCATCCATGTAGACCCTGAGAAGACGAAGGCAATCATGGAGATGGGTCCCCCGAAAAATCTCCGCGAACTCAGAGGCCTCCAAGGGAGGCTAGCTTACATCAGGAGGTTCATTTCCAACCTCTCCGGGCGATGCCGACCGTTCACACACCTCATAAAGAAGGGAGTCTCATTCGTATGGGACGAGGAATGCCAGCGTGCTTTCGACGACATCAAAGAATATTTGTCGAATCCCCCAGTCCTGGTGGCCCCGGTCCCCGGAAAACCATTCCTGCTCTACGTACGAGCGTTGGAACACTCCCTTGGTGCCCTGCTAGCACAAAATAACGATGCAGGCCACGAGCAGGCCATATATTATCTCAGCCGAATGATGATCGGGCCAGAACATCGATATACCGCCGTAGAGAAGGAGTGTCTCGCCCTGGTATTCGCTATTCAAAAGACGCGGTACTATGTCACAGGACAAACCATACATGTGATCTCGTGAGTCAACCCCCTCAGAGTCCTTATGACTAAACCAGGGGCCCTCAGCTCTCGCCTCGCCACATGGGCAATATTGCTGTCCCCCTATCATATGATTTTCGTCCCGCAAAAGGCTGTTAAGGGTCAAGCCCTAGCAGACTTTTTAGCAGCCCACCCAGGATCGGAGTCATCCAGAATCTATGAAGAGATCCCAGACGAGGTCGCCGATTCGAATACAGCCATCCACGATAACATATGGCGAATGTTCTTCGATGGCGCCTCAAGGACCGGACCCAAGGGAAACATCGTCGTCGGGGTCGAAGTGGTATTAATTTCTCCTACTGGGCTGGTGATCAATCGTGCCTACTTCCTCACGGAACCCTGCTCCAACAATGTGGCCGAATATAACGCTCTGGTCATTGGCCTCCAACTTGCAAAAGAGCTGGGGGTAGAATACCTTGAAGCAAACGGCGACTCCCAACTAATCGTCAATCAGATCAGGGGCTCGTACGAGGTTCGCCATGAAGACATGATCCCCTACCATCAAATTGTGATCAACATTATCTCATCATTCGAGGGATTCTTCATCGAACACGTCCCCAGACTCCAAAATATCGAAGCCGATGCCATAGCAGGCCTTGCCGCTTCCTTAGCAGTGCCGAACCAAGCTCATCATTCGGTTGGCGTAATAGGCCACGAACTGGTCTGTCCCAAGAACAACGTTCAAGCCATGGCAAGTTATTCCGCCCAGACGGTCGACGACGCACCGGACTGGAGACAGCCGTTCATCGACTTCATCGTATACGACATCCTCCCAGAGAATCCAAAGGAAGCTACCTCTATTAGACGGCGCTCTCTCAGATTCTTCTACGATACAGAGACGAAAGTGTTGTATCGCCGCTCCTACGACGGATTATTGCTCCGGTGCTTGTCGAACGCGAAAGCTACAGAAGCTGTACGAGAAGCTCACGACGGTGTCTGTGGGGCCCATCAACCCGGCCCTAAGCTACAGGACCGCCTTCGCCGGATGGGCTACTACTGGCACACAATGGTGGCAGATGCGATAGATTATGCCAGAAAATGCAAGGCCTGCCAAGTCCACGCGGACTTCATTCATCAACCATCCGAGTTTCTGCATCCAACGGTGGCATCCTGGCCATTCGAAGCATGGGGAATGGATATCATTGGTCCAATCACCCCACCTTCCTCCCGAGGTCACCGCTTCATACTTGCGATCACTGATTATTTCTCCAAATGGGCGGAGGTTGTCCCACTCGCAGAAGTTAAAACTTCAAACGTGATCAGCTTCCTTAAGCATCACGTTATCTACCGCTTCGGACTACCACGAAGAATCATCCATGATAATGGTCCACAGTTTATAAGCCATGCATTCTACCGATTCTGCGATAAGCATCGCATTCAGAATGTCGCTTCGACACCATACAACCCGGCAGCAAACGGGTTGGCAAAGGCATTCAACAAAACAATCATCAAACTCCTCAAGAAGTTCGTCTCCTCCAACAAACGCGACTGGAACGAGAAGCTCGGCGAGTGCTTATGGGCTTATCGCACCACGGTTCGAACAGCCACCGGGAATACACCATTCTCCCTGGTGTACGGGAGCAAGGCAGTCCTCCCTTTGGAGACTCCGATCCCCTCACTCCGCGTCGCCCTCACTTATCAATTGACGACGGATGATAACTACCGATGACGACTACAAGAGTTGGAGGCTTTAGATGAAAAGCGCCTCCTAGCTCAGCAAAGGATCGAGCTATACCAAGCACGCATCTCAGGAGCCTTCAACAAAAAAGTTAAAATCAGAACATTCCAAGTGGGTGATCTTGTTCTGGCAGTCCGGAGACCGATGGTCATGACTCACAAGACCACCGGTAAGTTCCAGCCAAAATGGGAAGGTCCATTTGTCATCGAGACCGTGTTCTCCAATGGCGCCTACCGCCTCGCTAAGCCGAACGGAGATTTGCTCATGTTGCCCGTCAACGGCAAGTTCCTGAAGAAATACTATGTTTGAACATCATTCTCCAGATTATCTAGTCATGTACTCCTTTAGTACCACTGAACTCTCATCCATCATTCTCCAGATTATCGAGTCATGTACCCCTTTAGTACCACTGAACTCTCATCCACCCTATTTCAGATTATCGAGTCATGCACCCGCTGGTGCCGCTGTACTCTCACTCCCTCAATAGTCCAAATTACCAAGTTATGTACCAGCTGGTGCCTCTGAACTTACATTTCGGCCACTCTTTCAGATAGTAAGTCAAGTATGATTATACCTCTGAACTTTCTTCCTGGCAGAGATCCTCCCTCAGGATTCACTACCCGCATTCCCAGTGCACAAAAAGGGTAGTCGATCCACCAATTTCCGAAACGACCATGTCCTCACTACCTCTGAGTCGTCTTCACTTCCACCAAAAACAAACCGCCCCCTCGCATAGAACTTCTACGTTCTCCTACCTCTGAGTCGTTCTATGTACCCAATCTTCATTGAGCCCACTCCTGCCATGTCCTCACTACATCTGAGTGGGAAGGCTCCGTCGAAGAAATCGTCATATTTGCCATGTCCACATTACCTCTGAGCAAGTATGTCGATCCCCTTTTAACCTATTATCTGTAACAACCGGAGTACGACAAGGATAATAGGTCCACAAATGTCCCCTGTTGACCACAAATGTCCTCTGTTGACCATAAATGTCCTCTGTTGACCACAAATGTCCTCTGTTGACCACAAATGTCCTCGGTTGACCACAAATGTCCTCTGTTGACCACAAATGTCCTCTGTTGACCACAAATAGCTTCCATAAAGTCTCTCCTGCCATGTTCTTATTACCGCTGAGTAGGAAGATTTCACGATAAAACCTTCATGTTTGCCATGTCATCATAACCTCTGAGCAAATGTGATTGGTTTCCTTTTATCCCATTATCCGTATCCTAAACCAGGGTACACCAAGGATAATAGGCCCACAAATATCTCTTGCTAAGCTTCTTAGCATAAATCCACCATCTTACCATGTCCCGGGAGCCCAGCTGCTCTACGGTATTCCTTCCCCCAGTACCGAGAACATCCATGACCATTTTGCCGTGGCTGTCCCGGACATCCTAATCAAACTTGTTATCCGTACCTAAAACCAAGGTACGCCTAGGGTAACAGGTCCACAAATAATCCCCCAGTAAGTCCGGTTCCATAAACACCGCAAGTACAAGAAAGAAAAGATGAGTTGAAACATGCTCATTTATTCAAAAATCAAAGGGCTACATCAGCGGGGATCACATCTCTTACAAAAATTAAAAGAAAAGAAAAAAAAAAGACAGAGGACGGATCACTGCTCTGGAGCACATAACGCCATGAGACGGTCCTTTATCAAGGCAACCGACCGCTCAAGCCTCTGTTTGGCTCGACGCTCCGCCTCCTGGTTCAGCACCGCCGCATCCTCCAGATGAGCATGGGCTTGCCAGTTGTCCTCAAACTTCTTGAAGGCCCGCTCCAGGTTGACAAAAGATCGAGAAACCCTCTCGGCCTCCCGAGCAATCGACTCCTGTTCTGCATGAGCAGCCTCCCGCTCTGACTCTAAGAAGGCCAACTCCTTCTGGAGTACGAGAATCCGCTCCTTCGTGTCAGCTATTCCACGAGAGGCAGATTCTTCCCGGGCCCTACAAGCCTGACTCCGACGACCCAGTCGGTCATAGGAGACGGAGAACTTGTCAAGATCCCCCTGCACAGCCGGCCCGACAGTTTCTCGAGCGAGCTTGATCCTGTCCCGAGCAGCAACCAGGAAGCCCCGCTCTCGTTCGATCGCAGCAGGCAAACCAGCCTGCCGTACTGCCAGCAGTTGGGTCACAAGCTGGTCAGCCTCTGTCAGCTTAGGCTCCAGGAACGCGGCTAACCCCACCCCGCCAGGAAGACCCTTCGGAGTGTCGATTTGACCCCGAGCGCCCCGTAGAGACAGAGAAAAAGGGATCCCCCGTTCCACGGCAGCGTTTACACCCCTCCCTAAGTGGCGATAGAAACTGTCAACCACATCCTGCGTCACCTCGTTCAGAGCCTCCGAGGAAACCGGTGTCAACGGGAGTGTGGCTGGTAGCACGGAAGAAGATGCGATGGAATCTGCCGCTCCTGCCACAAGAGAAACCAACTCCGTACGGAAAGACGCTTGAACATCGGTCAATTCCTCTTCAGCGGCCCGCAGAATTTGGATGCTCGGCAGGTTCGAGAAGTCAATCTCCGGAGCCGTATAAGCAGCCGAAGACGAGGCCGGGGCCAGCACCAACTCCATCCCCTTCTGCCCAGAGCTGGCAGGATGTCCCTCAATATGCGATGACGAAGGGGAGGAAACGCTCCTTTTCCCCAGATCACGGTAGACCGGGCCTTCCCCAAGAACATCAGCGACAGGAGATAAAGGGTCAGGACCTGCACGGCCAAGGCAACCATGAATCGACTTGACCTGAAGGATATGCTGATAGAGCAAATAAGCCCCCTCGGTAGTCAATATGTGGCTCAGCTTACCAGTGGAGAAATGTGGAGGCTGAGGTTCGCCTACAGCCATCACAACCTCTTCACCAACAGCCTCCGAGTCAGGAATAAAAGACTCATCCGCCCTTGCATCCTCGGGAGGGGATGCACTGAGGATGGCGTCATCTCGCTGAAGTTCAGAAATCTCGGAGATGGGCCCAAGAAAACTTTCGTCACCCCGGGCTGGGGTCTCAGCAGCTTGGGAGTCCTTAGCCGCCGCTGAGAAAGCCCCCGCAGAGAGGACCGCGGCACACATGTCGCTAATCAAAGCGGCAAGGGCCGGATCAACTAC
Source organism: Iris pallida (assembly GCA_029216955.1). Taxonomy (NCBI): domain Eukaryota; kingdom Viridiplantae; phylum Streptophyta; class Magnoliopsida; order Asparagales; family Iridaceae; genus Iris; species Iris pallida. The sequence continues at coordinate 24,217,417 of JANAVB010009200.1, forward strand.
TGAACCAGCAGATGGTTCAGGAGAGCCTGGTTCGTCAGACGCCTACAAAGAAAAATGATCAAGTCATATCCCCGAGAGGAAAGAAAGCTACAACAAAGATAGAACTCCGACTTGGACTTACCTCCGGAACATCGTCTGCACCTTCACCCTTCTCCGTAATAAGCAGCCTACGGGGACCGACAGCCGATCTCTTTACAGAAAAAGTTACCTCTCCACCGGTAGGCTCATGCCTGCCTCGCTTACGCGAAGGACCAGGCATGGCGGGCGATAGATCTACCCGTGCCTCCTCCGACGTAGACGGTAACGGGCCCACTGCTTCGTCAAATACGGCCGACGGTTGTTCCATCGCCATCTCAGCCGCCATAACGGGAGGCTGACCCGCCATTATCCCATCACCCGAAGAAAAGGAGTCTTCGCCGTCCCGTTCATTATTTTCCTCAATTGTGTCGAAGGATTCGGAATCGGGCGAGGGAACCCTATTCATCCTTTTCTTCTTTGCTCTCGATGTCATGGCCTTTTCCGCTAGGCGAGTGCCCACAATGAAGCTAGTCCTCAAGTCAAAATCGAGGGGAGGAGGATTCGCCGTGACATGATACAGGGCTGCCATATGCAGGATTTCATCCGTCACATTTGCGGCAGGGACCAAGAAGCTAGTCCGAGTATGACAGGTGTCATAGTAGCTCCATGCTCTGATACCATCAAGAATGCTGCCTTCAAATCCCAGGTGAGAACTGGGGCGCCCGAGGAATAGCTGACTATACCCAAATTGACGGGCAAACCTACTAGGCAAGTAGGGCTCCAAATACACAGTGGTGCGATTCCGGTAAACTAGATGCGCCGGGCGAATGTTGCGCAGCCAGAAATGCATCTTTTCAGGCAAGAAATAAGGAGGTCCGACCCCATCAACATGAACACTCCTCACCTCTTGATCAGTGAAACGAGGAACGGATACGAAGAAATTGTACCCATCCACCCTCGCCAGCATCCTCCGACACGCCGGCATGGTACTACATTCCCAAGGCTGGTGGTGATACTTGAAAAGAAACGCATCATCACCTGTAACGCCATCTCCCGTCTCGGGTCTCATCAAGGATTGATAATACAGCAATAGCCATCCCATCAAATAATGGTAAGGCAATTCTACACGTTCAAAATCCATTGCCACGTCACGAGCAATGACCTTGGACGAGAAGGCGCGAAGACCATGTTGAATACTGCACACCATGGCAGGAAGGAGGGCCAGCCTGACCCCAAAGGCCAACTTCACGGCAGGAAGAATGAAGTGGCGACTGATCCTCTCAATAGAGCCTGCCCCTCCTGAGACCACGCAATTGCACAGCCACACCATTAAAAATCCGGCCAAATGTGCCTTCTCGGACAACCGTCGAGTGCCATAACGAAAGTAGCTAAAGGAGTCAATCTGGCTCCCGAACCTGTCACTTTGAGACTTCGACCTCCGGGCAGTCGACATCAAGACCTCCACTTCTTTAGGAGTTAAACGATCTCGGGAAGTAACCCGGCCAGCCGTGCTAAATTTGAAAAGGTATGCAACCCAAGATTTAGTATGGGGAGAGTCCCCCTCCGAGCTATCATTTTTCTGGATAGTCGTCCGGTGACAGGTGCTATGATGGCATAATAATTCTTGATATACGGTGACGAAACCGGGGAATCGCTGATCCAAATCTTGGAGCTCCTCATTCGTCGGCGTATACACTTCGAAGGGTTCATCCCCCCAGGGGAGCTTGGAGACAGCATACATCTCGTGAAGAGCGAGCCCTAATTCTCCAACAGGGGTAAAAAAGGTCCCCGTTCGATGATTGTACATCTCCAAAAGGGCCATGAACAGTGGCTTATTAACGGGCAACCCGTGGCTGGTACCCCGTATAGCTTCATAAAGGTTGACTCCCCGCAAAAACTCTTCATACTTTCGTAGGATCCATGAGGACAGATTAGCCCACGGAGGAATGGGGTGTACCCAGCTCGGCAGGACCAACCTACCAATAGGATAGGACCCTTTGCAAGCAAGCTGACTCAGGAAGGTATCAGCCTGGAAGAATGAAAAGTTAGGACCAGGGATGTTGATGAAGGTACCTGGAACTAACCCCATCACGGACCGACTGGCCGGATCTTTGACTGCGCGTACTGACCCAGTGGCTCTGTTATAACGGATATTACCAACAAACATCCCCGGTCTGGTTGGAGTGAGGGTGTCCGGCATCTGCCTATCCAGAACGATCATATTGAACCACTCAAAAGGGAAATGGCGCTTCATAATAGGGATGTGAATCGGCATCCCGTCCAGGTCAAAATCCCAACTCTCCGAAACATCCAACACTCGGGAGTTTTCTACAACCAACGCATCCCCAAAGAGGAAGACCGGTTTCAGATACTTTCCGTCAGACTGCCCAGAGCTCATCATATCAACAAGGAACTGAAAGGATTGAACCCTGATGGCATTTAGTCGCTCCAAAGGTTCATCAACAAGTAGCTGTTCGGACACTTGACGAACTAAGTCATCCCGATGAACGCCCGAGGCAAACTGACGCGAGCCTACTATAAGTTCCCCAGCAGGATTCACGGGCAGAGTCACTGAAGAAAGGCAAAAGAAATAAGGTCAAAATGATAGCTGAAACGACAAAAACACATGATGCTTATGCGGCTCAGCATAGGTACGGCTCGGTTTATACAGGTCAATTCAAATGAGCCTATGCGGCTCAGTTTGAAAGAGCCCATGCGGTCCAGTACGAATAAAATCATGCGGTTCCGTTCGAAGGGAACTCATGCGACTCAGTACGGAGGAATTTATGCGGTCCGAAAGGAGTATGTTCGGCTCGAAAACGTTTATGCGGCCCTGCAAGGACGAGCTTATGCAGTACAGCGAGGATGAGCTCATGCGGCCCTGTTAAAGAAGTAGTTACGCAACCACTTCCATGCGGCTCAAACCTGGGTCATACCCCATGCGGCCCAGACATGAGTCGGACACACAGTGTGCTTTGGAATATAGGCTCGCGCATAAAATATGCGGCGTAGCCATGGCAGTTCATATTAAGGGACCCTTACCAGCGATAGGCGGGTGGACGTCGGGGTGAAAAGCGGGTACGTCAGTCAACGGAGGAGCCGCCACAGTCGATGAAGACGCAGCTTTCTTGCCCTTCGCTGTCGCAGAAGATGAGGCGGCCTTCGATGCTGCAGCCTTCTTGGGAGCCATTGTCGGTTGCTAAAAGACGAAGAGCAAAGACAGCAAATAGAGATTCAGAGCAAAGAGAGAAGGTAAAGAAAAACCCCAAGAGGCTTAAAGACTCCTATTTATAGGCAAAAGAGACCCACGAAACGAACAGACGTCTCGGAGTATGCCTCGGATTACGCGCCGCCCCCAAAGAATAAAGGCAAAACGCTTCGGTCAAGGCAAAACCGACTCTTGGGATCCTCCCCCAAAAGGCGGCGTTAAATCAAATCAAAGGCACTTAATGAAGATTTGCACACGTGTTCAGGACACGTGGCAACCAGTTTATACGGCCAGATGAATTTATGCGGCTAAGGCACTTATGCGGCTAGGAAGCTCAGGCAGACAGAAAAATCCTATGCGGCATGAACGGGGCCATGCTTCTTGTTCAAAGTATTCCAATTTTTACAAATTGAAAACTTTGAAGGGGGTCCTGTAGAAGCATGGAAAATATTAGAATAATGATCCATGCGGCTCGGAGTAAGAAGCTTATGCGGCTCACACAGGAGCGGCCCTATGCGGTTCAAAGAAGACTCTCAATCGCATGCGGCTCGGGAGCGTATGCGGTTCAGCAAGGCATATGCGGCTCGATGGATGCCATGTGTGATCCTTCCCTACAGCTGGTCATTTGGGAGTGGCCTCATTTAATGCTCTGACACGACTTGGCGACTGTGACTGCTCTGACATAAAGTGTCATAATGGCTCTGCCATAATGACAGACTTTTCGGGAAAGGAAGAAGATCTCTGACCCGAACCGTCAGAAATCCTAGGTTGCCACGTGGCAACTCTCATGCGGCTTAAATGGAAAACAGCTCCATGCGGCTCACGAAGAAGTCACTCTATATGGTTAGCAGAAATCAGCCATATGCGGCCCACCGAGAGCTCAATCCCTGCGACTCAATACAATGCTAGCTCATGCGGCTCGCAAAGACTATGCATATACGGCTCACGGAAGGTTCGTCCCCTGCAGATTCGATGAGGCATTGTCTCATGCGGCTCAGGAAGAGTATCTCTCTGCGGTTCGAGAATAGTCAATCCTATGCGGCTCTGACAGGACTCACAATTAAGACACGTGGCATGGGATCAATAAGAGATTTAACCGAATCTCAACAAATATATTTGACATCATCGTCATAATTACTGAGATCAGGGCATATCATTTATCATCAAGCTAATGGGACACGTGGCGAGCAATCAGACATTAGCATAATCAATCACGAGGATTTAAAGCAGCTAGCATTAATTGCTCATGAGATACGATGCTATCCGCATTAATGGCCGAGATTCACTATAATCAGGATCAAGGGTTCAGATAGAATGAAGGAGCACCGACATTCCAAACAGATAATCATTAGCAAACCCTAATGATCACCCCCCCACTCTTATAAATAGCCAGCATCATTCCCTTGAAAAAAAAGAAGAAGAGAGAGAGAGGTCGGCACCAAAAGAAATAAGAAGAGAGAGATCTACACAGAGAGAGCTCCCCCTTCCTTCTTGATAATCACAGAGAGAGAGAGAAGCCAGGAGAGCAATCCGAGGAGAGTAAGAAGAGCGTTTCTTCATCAACGTCGAGCAGATCTTCCCCTAGCCAAGACTGCATACTGATCGTCCAAGGAGTAAGGCAGAGCGGCCGTCGCTTTCCCGAGCCTCTATCGTCACCCCCCAGAATCAAAAATAAACAATCGTACTTAGTCTGCTGTACCTAGGTTTTCGTCCCTAGGCTTTCTTTGTACGAGCGAGTTTGTATTGTGAGTCTAAGTTCAGTCCTCCGATAATTGTTCTATTCTTTTACAATCAATGGCAAACAAGGCTGGGCATTGTTACGTCCTCGTACCCTAACTCTAGGGCGCGGGTCGTGACAACTCCTCCCAACCATCAGTCTCTGGATGGGCGAAAGTCAATTCAAGGACTGGAAGACGTTTATCATTAGCGCCACAAGCGCGAAGAACGACTGAAGAAGGCTCGCCAGCTGGGATTGCACATCTCGGACGGAGAGAACAAAGGCAAGCGTCCCAATAATAACAATGGGGGTAGCCCCTCCAACAATCGGGACAGCAAGGGAAAGCAGGCTATGGTGGCCGATACAGCACAAAAACCAGAGCCAAAGCCAGCAGACAAACAATGGCCGCAAATTACTTACTCCTTCGAAGACGGTCACGTCAAGCCCATCTTGGACATGCTCATACAAGGGGACAGAATTCAGCTTCCTCCACCAAGACGGGAACCGCGGCTGGCAGAAATGGAGAACCCAAAGTACTGCCATTATCATCGCTATGTCCATCATGCTACACACGACTGCTACCGGCTGAAACGGTACATCCAAAACCTCATCGATTCGAATGCTCTGGCTATCGATTTCGAAGAGGTAACCGTGGCAGCCAATATGGTGTCCGTACAATTCGGCAGTTTCCCTCCGACGGAAACTCAAGACGGGGTGGTCCCCATCCCTCTGGCGACAATAGAGATTACCAATCTTCCACCTCCCCGAGATCAGGCCGCTGGTCTAGTACCCCTCACCACATCACGAGGGGAGGTCATGTGGATCCATCCAGACTTAGTATCAGAAGTGACACGGCCCACACCATCTTCCACCTACAAGAAAAAAGTAGAAAAGTCAGGACCTGCCACACAATCTCGGCAGACATCGAGGAAGCTACAGCCGTCGCCACGCGGTCTGAAGCGCAATCCCAACCTGTGGTTGACAATCCAGCTGAAAATCATCAACCCACTACAACGGATGCTCCGGGACCGGCTCAGCCATCGATGACCGACAAGCCTAGGCCGAGGGAGACTCGCTTCGACAAATCCCTCCGAAAAGAGGCAGCCCAAGGGCGAGAGAGGCCCTACAACTTTGACATCTTAGCGCAATTGGCTAACACACCGGCCAAGTTGTCACTATACGAACTCCTAAGGCTCTCCAAGGACGTTCGTATTGCATTGAGCGAAGCACTCCAAAATGTCGATGCCTATCTGGCTCAATCCAACCTCACCGGGGAGGCCTCACCCGTGGATCTCCAGGACAGCGCCTGTACGGGAGCAAGGCCCAACATCGTCTTCACTCCGCAGGACATGCTCATCAAAACTAATCTGTACGATCGCCCATTATACTACACTGGATACATCGGCGACGTAAAGGTGGATCGGATGCACATTGATTCCGGCTCTTCCATAAGCATTATCCCGAAGGGTCTACTACATCATCTTCGTATCCCAATGCATCGTCTGACACCTACAATCACCGCCATCAGCGGGTTCAATTCGGGCAGGAGCTACCCTATTGGGAAGATTCGTCTGAAGTGTCAAATTGGTGACCTCCAATCCGAAGTCACCTGCTACTTCATCGATGCAGACACTTCCTACAACATCCTCTTGGGGCGCCCGTGGATACACGATTATATGATCGTGCCTTCCACGCTGCACCAGTGCTTCAAATATGTCAACAAACACGGCTTCGTGAGGACGGAATTTGCTGATATCGATCCCTTCAAAGGGGTCGAATCTTAATACTCAGACTCCTGCTTGTACGAAAACTCGAAGAAGCATCTTGGTGAAGAAGAAGCCAATTCCGAGACAGCCACTGGATCCGAAGAGCCCCTGACGATCCACCTCCAAGCTCGCAAATCGGGCAGGTCTGCACCCCTTACCGCCACTTTGCGTAAGGACACAATCAGCCTCTCGGCACAAGAAGAGCAGATGATAATCCCGCTGCCAAGGTCTGGCCAAGCGCTAAGATCCACAATGGGGCCACTAACAATCAGACTGCCGAGAGTCGTTCAACCCCAAATGGAGAAGCTCAATCCCTCCAACAAACCACTGACGATACGCCTTCCCAAGAAGGGTCGTCACCCTGATGCAAGGTCTGACACTTCTAGCGAACTAGCCACTCCTCGCCCCACATCGAGTACCAAACTGGGGGTTGCTAGTCTGCCAACAACTCCACGCTCAACTCCATCAACTGAACCGCTGACGATCAAGCTCCCCAGGTCGTCCTTCCAGTCTTCATTCACACGGGGGGTAGCCGAAGAGGAACCGGAGCTAGCCAAGTATGTGGCTGCCCACACTGATATTTTCTCCGCGGATGATGTAATCCCCCTAGAAAAGATACCTTACTTCATCAATAAAGGGCTATCTTTGAACTACCTCGAGCTTAATAAGCTTTGTACGATGTACGCTATGGAATACGGTATAGACACTCACCTACATACACAGGTGACAAATGTCTACACCACAATCCAGCTTACTCCAGCAGAAGACGCTTACCGAATAATCGAGGGAGGGGACCATCCAATCATCTTCGGCCGGAAGGACGACCCGCATTCCTTCACTATAGAAGAAGTCGACCTTAGATCGGACGCCGGAAGACTACCTCTGTATCTTTATAGCCCCTAATCTAAATATTTCATGCAGAAATAGGGCTATAATCTGGAAACGACACCGGGTTTGAATGACGGTACTGGGCGACGATTACCTTTGAAGCCCCCGGTCCCGATTGGCACACCACGGGACTACTATAGCAAGACCCGGTGTGGATTAGGGTATGTGACACCCATGATGACCGCTGAAAGTTTAGATGAAGAATACGACTGGCATTCACATTCGACCGGGTCACCAACTTCTGACTCGGATACCAGCATCGGAGACGTATTCAGACAAGTCTTGTCAGTCAATATGGCATTCACCGACGCTTATGAAGAAGATGAAGACATTCCGAAAATTCTCGAGCTAGAGCCGTGGGCCCAACAACTAGATGAACAATAGGAAAAGAGTTTCGAGCAAAGAGAACCTCCCACTGAGGATGAGGTCATACAAGTTAATCTTGGTGATGAAGCCTCCCCGAAACCAATCTTCATCAGCCAGAATCTGACAGGTGAAGAGCGAGAGTCGCTGCTCCAACTCGTCAAAGAGTATATCGATGTGTTCGCCTGGAGCTATGAAGATATACCAAGATTGGATCCCGAGATCACGCTCCACAAACTCAATATTCGTCTGGATGCAAAACCTGTCAAGCAACAACAACGACGATTTCGTCCCGATGTCATGAACGCTATTGAAGCCGAGGTCAACAAACTGATAGCCAGCGGCTTCATTCGCGAAGAGCAGCATCCAGACTGGGTAGCCAACATCGTACCAGTGCTCAAGAAGAACGGGAAGATCCGAATATGTATTGACTTCCGAAATCTGAATGAGGCATGCCCTAAAGATGAATTCCCTATTCCTATCACCGATATTATGATCGACAACACCTGCGGCTTCGAATGTATGTCCTTCATGGATGGCTTCTCAGGATACAACCAGATCAAGATGTTCCCTGACGACAAGAAGCACACATCATTCCGAACACCAATTGGTACATATTGCTACACCGTCATGCCTTTCGGTTTAAGGAATGCTGGCGCTACTTACCAAAGAGCTATGAGCATTATCTTTAGAGACCACTTGCGCAAGACAGTGGAATACTATGTCGACGACATCGCCGTCAAAAGCCGCTAGAAGGAAGATCATCTGCAAGATCTCAGGACAGTGTTCGACCTAATGCGAGCACACAACTTAAAGATGAACCCTACGAAATCATTCTTGGGAGTCTCCAGCGGGAAATTCTTGGGTTTCGTCATCACTTCTCAGGGCATTCACATCGACCCCGAAAAAACAAAGGCAATCATGGAGATGGGTCCCCCGAGAAATCTCTGCAAACTCCGAGGCCTCCAAGGCAGGCTAACTTACATCAGAAGATTCATCTCTAATCCCTCCGGACGATGTCAACCATTCACCCATCTCATGAAGAAGGAAGTCTCTTTCGCATGGGATGAGGAATGCCAGCGCGCTTTCGACAGCATCAAAGAATATTTGTCGAATCCTCCAGTCCTGGTAGCTCCTGTTGCTGGAAAACCATTCCTGCTCGATGTACGAGCTATGTAACATTCCCTCGGGGCCCTATTGGCACAGAACAATGATGCGGGCCACGAACAAGCTATATACTACCTCAGTCGGAAGATGATTGGGCCAGAATATCGGTACACGGCCGTAGAGAAGGAATGTCTTGCTCTCGTGTTCGCAATCCAGAAGACGCGACACTACATCACGGGACAAACCATCCATGTGATATCGCGGATCAACCCCCTCAGGGTCCTCATGACTAAACCTAGGGTACTCAGCTCTCGCCTTGCTACCTGGGCGATATTACTATCGCCATACCACATGATCTTCGTCCCACAAAAGGCTGTTAAAGGCCAGGCTTTGGCAGACTTTTTAGCAGCACATCTAGGTTCGGAGACGACTAGGGTATATGAAGAAATACCGGACGAGGTCACCAGTTCAAATGCAGTCTCCCATGATGCCATTTGGCGAATGTTCTTTGATGGTGCTTCGAGAACTGGACCCAAAGGCAACATCATCGCTGGAGTTGGAGTAGTGCTGATTTCTCTCTCTGGCTTGGTGATCAATCGGGCCTACTCACTCACAGAGACCTGCTCAAATAATGTGGCCGAGTATAATGCCTTGGTCATTGGTCTCCGGCTCGTGAAGGAGCTGGGGGTAGAATATCTCGAAGCATACGGCGACTCACAGTTAATCGTCAATCAGATTCGGGGATCGTATGAGGTCCGCCATGAAGACATGATCCCGTATCATCAAATAGCAATCGACATCATCTCGTCTCTGGGAGGATTCTTCATAGAACATGTTCCCAGACTCCAAAACATTGAAGCTGATGCTCTAGCTGGTTTGGCCGCTTCCCTAGCTGTACCAAATTACACTCGTCATCAGGTCGACATAATAGGCCGAGAATTGGTCTGTCCTAAGGATAACATTCGATGCATTGAAAGCTACTTCGCCCTTTCAGTCGACGAAGCACCAGACTGGAGACAACTGTTCATCGACTTCGTAGTATACGACATCCTGCCAGAGAATCCGAAGGAGGCCACTTCTATCAGAAGACGTTCTCTCAGATTTTTCTATAATATGGAGACGAAAATGCTGTATCGCCGATCCTATGATGGTTTACTGCTTCGGTGTCTATCAAATATAGAAGCCAAGGAAGCCGTGTGCGAGGCTCATGACGGTATCTGTGGAGCCCATCAACCTGGCCCGAAACTGCAAGATCGCCTTCGCCGAATGGGCTATTACTGGCCCACGATGGTTGCAGACGCAATAGATTATGCATGAAAGTGCAAAGCCTGCCAAATCCATGCCGATTTCATCCACCAGCCATCTGAATTCCTATATCCGACTGTGGCCTCCCGGCCATTCGAAGCATGGGGTATAGACATCGTCGGCCTAATTACCCCACATTCGTCCAGAGGACACCGATTCATACTCGCAATCACCGATTACTTCTCCAAGTGGGCGGAAGCAATCCCATTGGCAGAGGTGAAAACTTCAAACGTGATCAGCTTCCTTAAGCATCATGTCATCTACCGCTTTGGACTGCCCCGAAGGATCATTCACGACAATGGGCCACAGTTCGTAAGCCACGCATTTTATCGGTTCTGCGATAAGCACCAAATTCAGAATATTACTTCGACACCCTACAACCCAGCAGCCAATGGGTTGGCCGAAGCATTCAACAAAACCATAATCAAGCTACTCAAGAAATTTGTGTCATCCAACAAATGCGATTAGAACAAAAAGCTCGGCGAATGCTTATGGGCGTATCGCACCACAGTTCGAACAGCCGCCGGGAATACACCATTCTCCTTGGTATACGGAAGCGAGGCAGTTCTCCTATTAGAGACTCAGATCCCCTCACTCCGCGTCGCCCTCACACATCAGTTGACGACAGACGAAAACCCCCATCGCTGACTACAGAAATTGGAGGCCCTAGACGAGAAACGCCTGTTAGCTCAACAGCGAATCAAACTATATCAGGCCAGAATCTCCGGAGCTTTCAACAAGAAGGTCAAGGTCAGAACATTCCAAGTAGGCGATCTCGTTCTGGCGGTTCGAAGACCGATGGTTATGACGCATAAAACCGTCGATAAATTCTAACCAAAATGGGAAGGGCCGTTCATCATCGAAGCTGTATTCTCCAACGGCGCCTACCGCCTCGCAAAACAAAATAGAGACTTGCTCATGTTGCCCATCAACGGCAAGTTTCTGAAGATGTATTATGTCTGAAACAAAATCCTCGAGACATCTCAGAGTGTCGAGTCATGTACCCCCCTATACCACTGAACTTATATTCTGGTTCCATCATTCGAGTCACGTGCCCGCTGGTACCTCTGAACTCATTCTCACATTTTTACAATCATTCGAGTCACGTGCCCGCTGGTACCTCTGAACTCATTCCCACATTTCATAATCATTCGAGTCACGTTCCCGCTGGTACCTCTGAACTCATTCCCATATTTCACAATCATTCGAGTCACGTGCCCGCTGGTACCTCTGAACTCATTCCCACATTTTTACAATCATTCGAGTCACGTGCCCGCTGGTACCTCTGAACTCATTCCCATATTTTACAATCATTCGAGTCACGTGCCCGCTGGTACCTCTAAATTCATTACTCACACTTTCACAATATCGAGTCATGTGCCCGTTCGTGCCTCTGAACTCACACCCCGGTCACTCTTTCAGATAGTAAGTCATGTATGATCATACCTCTGAACTTCCTTCCTGGAGGAGATCCTCCTTCATGATCCACTACCCGCACTCCCAGTGCACAAAAAGGGTAGCGGGTTCACAAATTTCCAAAACGACCATGTCGATGATACCTCTGAGTCGTTTTACTTCTACCGAAAACAAATCACCCCCTACATAAAGCTTCCATGTCCTCAATACCTCTGAGTCGTTTTATGTACCCCCTCTTCATTGAGCCCACTCCTGCCATGTCCTCATTACCTCTGCGTGGGAAGGCTCCGTAGAAGAAACCTTCATACTTGCCATGTCCTCATTACCTCTGAGTAAGTATGTCGGTTCCCTTTCAACCCACAAATGTCCTCTGTTGACCACAAAATGTCCTCTGTTGACCACAAATGTCCTCTGTTGACCACAAATGTCCTCAGTTGACCACAGATGTTGTACTGGGTCTCTAATACACGCCCATCCCTTTCCTACCATGCCTAGGAGCCCAGTTGCTCCCTGACATTCTATCGAATACCAAAAACTTCTATAGCTGTCTTATCGCGAAGTCGTTCTAGGTATTCCTCTCCAAAACTTGTTACTCGTACCTAAAACCAAGGTACGCCCAGGTAACAGGTCCACAAATAATCCTCCAGCGGGTCCAATTCCACAAACATCACAAGTACAGGAAAGAAAAGATGAGTTGAAACATGCTCATTTATTTGAAATTCAAAGTGCTACATCATTTGGGATCACACCCCTTACCAAATGAAAACAAAAAAAAAAGAAAAAAAAAAGGGAGCAAAAGAAAATAGGAAATCGATCACTGCTCTGGGCACATAACATCGTGAGACGGTCCGTCAGCAAGGCAACCGACCGCTCAAACCTCTGTTTAGCTCGACGCTCCGCCTCTTGGGTCAGCGTCGCCTCGTCCTCCAGATGAGCGTGAGCTCGCCAGTTGTCCTCGAATTTCTTGAAGGCCCGCTCCAGGTTAATAGAAGATCGGGAAACCCTCTCGACCTCCCGAACGATTGACCCCTGTTCCACACGAGCAGCCCCCAGCTCTGACACTAAGAAGGCCAATTTCCTCTGAAGTGAGAGAATCTGCTCCTTCGTGTCAGCTATTCCACGAGAAGCAGACTCTTCCCGAGCCCTACAAGCTTGACTTCGACGACCCAGCCTGTCGTACGAAGCGGAAAGCTCGTCAAGGTCCCCCTTTATAACTGGCCCGGCAGTATCTCGAGCAAGCTTTATCCTATCCAGAGTAGCGATAAGGAGACCCCGCTCCCGTTCGATCGCAGCAGGCAAGCCAGCTTGCCATATCGCCAGCAATTGAGTCACGAGCTGATCAGCCTCTGCCAACCTGGGCTCCAGGAGCGCAGCCAACCCCACCCCTCCAGGAAAAGTCTTCAAGGTTTCAATCTGACCCCGAGCGCACCGCATGGATAGAGAAAAAGGGGTCCCCCATTCTACTGTAGCATCTACACCCCTCTTTAAATGGCGATAGAAGCTGTCGACCACATCCTGCGATACCTCGTCCAGAGCCTCCGAAGAAGCCGACGTCAACGGGAGTGTAGCTGGCAACACTGAAGAAGATGCAACAGAATTTGCTGCTCCTACCACGAGAGAAACAAACTCCGTACGGAAGGACGCCTGAACAGCGGCCAACTCCTCTTCAGCAGCCCGCAGAACTTGAATGCTCGGCAGGGCCGAGAAGTCAGTCTCTGAAGCCGTATAAGCAGCAGAGGATGAGACGAAGACCATCGTTCCCGGAACAAGCTCCACTCCCGTCTGCCCGGAGCTGGCGGGAGGCCCCTCGACATGAGTCAGGAAAAGAAAGGAAACGCTCCTTTCTTCCAGATCGCAGTAGGCCGAACCTTCCCCAAGAACATCCGCTGTGGGAAGTAAAGGGTCAGGACCTGTAGGGCCAAGACAACCATGAATCGATTTGACCTGGAGGATATGTTAATAGAGCAAATAATCCCCCTTACTAGTCAATATTTGGCTTATCTTACCAGCAGAAGAGTGTGGAGGCTAAGGTTCGCCTACGGCCACCACAACCTCTTCACCAGCGGCTTTCGAGTCAAATATAATAGGATCCTCCGCCCCGGCACCCTCGGGAGGGGATGTGATGAGATCGGCGTCGCCTTACTAAAATTCAGCAATCTCGATGACAGGTCCGAGAAAACCTTCGTCACCCCGGACCGAGGTCTCAGCAACTTGGGAGCCCTCAGCCGCCGCTGAGAGAGCCCCCGCAGAAAGGACCGCGGCACACACGCCACTAATCAAAGCAGCAAGGGTCGGATCAACTCCAGGGGCAGCAGACGGTTCAGGAGAGCCTGGTTCGTCAGACGCCTACAAAGAAAAATTGGTTAGGTCATATCTCCGAGAAAAAAAAAAGGAAAGCCACAGCAAGGAGATAGCTCCAACATAGTCTTACCTCCGAAGCACCGTCAGTATTTTCACCCCCTCAGTAATAAGCAACCCACGAGACCTAACGGCGGCTCTTTTCACAGAAAAAGTTATTCTGCCATCAGAAGACTCACGTCTGGCTCGTTTGCGTGAAGGACCAGGCACAGCGGGAGGCTGTCCTTCCCTCACTACTTCCTCTTGTGTAACAAACGACGGATCCCCCGCCAGTTCGTCTGGTGTGGTAAGCGGTTGATCCGCTACTTCTTTACCCCCAAGCAAAAGAGAGTCTTCGCTATCATGATCATCATCCTCCTCGGCCGACTCGAAAGGTTCTGATTCAGGAAGGGGAGTCTAGAGCGCTAGTTGCCTTCTAGCCTTAGCCCCCTTGGGCTTTTCCTCTAAACCAGTACCCATGATGAAACTGGTACTCGGGTCGAAATTGACAGGGGCTTGTTCGCCATAACATGATACAAGGCAGCCATGTACAAAATTTCCTTCGACGCCTTAGTATCAGGGACCGAAAAGCTGACCCGAGTATGATAAGCATCATAATAATTCTACGCCCTGACACCGTCAAGAACGCTGCCTTCAAAGCCCAAGCAAGGGTTGGGACAGTCAAGGAATAAATGGCTATAGCCAAATTGGCGAGAAAACCTACTAGACAGGTAGGTCTCCAAGTACACATTATCGCGGTTACGATAAACCAGATGCGTGGGACGAATGTTGCGCAACCAGGTGAGCATCTTCGGAGACAAAAAGTGAGAAGGTCTGGTACCATCAAGGTGTACATCCCTCACTTCCTCATCGGAAAAATAAGGAACAGACACGAAAAAGTCACACCCATCCACCCTCGCCAGCGTCCTCCGACAAGCTGGCATAGTACTGTATTCCCAAGGTTGGTGATGACGCTGGAAAAGAAAAGCATCTTCGTCCGTAGCATCTTCCGATGTTCCAGATCCCATCAGATCCCATCAAAGACTTGTAGTGCATCAACAACCACCCCATCAAATAGTGGAAAGGTAGTTCTATGCGCTCAAAGTCCAGCGTCTCCTTACGGGCAATAACCTTGGACGAGAATGTTCGAAGACCATGGTGTATGCTACACACCATAGCCGGGAGAAGAGCTAGTCTAACTTCGAATACCAGCTTAACGACAGGGAGAATGAAGTGTCGGCTGATCCTCTCAATAGAACCTGCCCCCCCCGAGACTACGCAGTTCCGTAGCCATATCATCAAAAATCCAGCCAGGAGCGCTTTCTCAGACATCTGCCTGGTACCGTAGTAAAAATAACTAAGAGAGTCAGCTTGACTCCCAAATATGTCGCTATTAGATCGTAACTTTTTGACGCTCAACATCAGGTCTTTTATCTCTTCCTGGGTTTGAGGAGTTCGAGGAACAACCTCGCCAGAAGGGCCAACTTTAAAAAGATAATTGACCCAGGATGTGGTGTGGGGAGCGTTCCCTTCTGAGCTATTCTCCCTTTTTATAGCCATCTAATGGCAAGCACTATGATGGCATAACAACTCTTGGTACACCGCACAACAAAACCTGGGAGTCTTCGGTTCAGGTCCTCGAGTTCCTCGTTCGACGGGGTGTACACCTCGAAAGGATCGTTCCCCCACGAAAGCTTGGAGACAGTATACATCTCGTGGAGGACGAGACCCAACTCCCCTCTGGGCGCAAAAAACGTCCCCGTTCGCCGGTTATATATCTCTAAAAGCGCCATGAACAATGGCTTATTGTTAGAAAACCCGTGACAGGTGCCCCGGATAGCATGATAGAGTCCCACCTCCCGCGGGAATGTCCCGTAGGTCTGCAGAACCCAAGTGGTCAAGTGGGCCCATGTAGAAGTAGGGTTTATCCAGTTCAGCAATGCCAATCTGCCAACGGGATAAGATTTTTTGCGAGCAAGCCGATTCAGGAATGTATCAGCTTGAGTGAACATGAAGTTGGGACCATATACGTTCATAAAAGTACCGGGGGCCAGTCCTATCATGTACCGGAGGATGGAAGCCTTACCCGCGTACGCTGACCTAATGTTCGGGTTATAATGGATGTCGCCCATCAACATCCCTGATTGGGTAGGAGTTACGTTACATACCATCTTTCTGTCCAACAATACCATATTGAACCACGACAGAGGATAATGACGCTCCATGAGAGGAATATGGATCGCCACCCCATCCAAAGTAAAATACCAGTTCTCAGAGATCTCTAATACTCGAGGATTCTTTATGATTAAAGCGTCTCCGAAGAGGAATGTGGGCTTCAGATACGATCCATCCAATTTCCTAGAATTCATCATGGCACGGAGATAATGGAGGGTCTGATTCTCGATGGCGTTCAACCTCCCCGAAGGTTCGTTAGCAAAAAATTGATTTAGCACGTATTTAACTAAGTTATCAAGATGCACGCCCAAGGCAAACTGATTTGAGCCCACTAGGAGTTCCCCCACAGGGTTTACTGGCAGATTCACTAAAGAAAGACGAAAGAAACAAGATCAGAAGATGGTCAAACAAAGAAGCATCTGAAAAAAATTACTTAAGTTTATACGGTTCGGTTCATCACAGCCTTATGCGGCTCCGAGTCAGACGAGTCCATACAAATCAAAGTTCAGATTGGGCCTATGCGGTTCAAGGTCTACATGAACTCAACCAACAAAACCTAGGCACTGATACGGCTCAGATTCGGGTGAGACTATGCGGTTTAAAGACCATACAGACTCATACGGCCATAAACAGACAGAATCATGCGGCTACAAGCAGATGAGCTTATGCGGTTCAAAAGTGAACTACGCTCATGCGGCCCAAACCGAAAATATATATGCGGTTCAGATCGAGTATGACAAGCCCATGCGGCCTCCTGGGCAAAGTGCTTATGCGGTCATATCGACGAAACTTGTACATGCGGCTTGTGCATAAATTATGCAGCAGAGCCATGGCAGTTAGGGTTCTAAGGCGATGTCCTTACCAGCAATAGGCGGATGAACATCAGGATGAACGGAGTGAACAGTGGCCGACGGAGGAGTGGCCACGTTCGTCGTCGAAGCCGCCGCAGAAGCGACCGTCTTGCCCTTCGTAGCCTTCGACGCAGCAGCCTTCTTGGGAGCCATGGGTGCTTGGGAGAGAAAGGAGTTAGAAAAATCAAAGAGAGCAAAGGAAATTCCTTAGAACAAAAGTGTTCCTATTTATAGACAAGGAAGGAATGCCTCGATCTGCGTACAATATGATGACCGACTCTTCGGCCATCGAGGCAAAACGGCTGAATAATAGCCTGACTCTTGGGATCCTGGCCCAAGAAAGCGGCTCTTAAAATCTGCAACAAATTAAGAGCATTAAATGCAGAAGATTCACAGAAGATTTGCACACGTGGCAGGAAGACGTGGCAAAAAGCTCATGCGGCCAAAAATAGCCCATGCGGCTTGGAGAGTTATGCGGTTAAGGTAATCATACGGCTGGTCAAATCCATGCGGCTATGACAGAATACATCCATGTGGCTCTGGCCTAATCATGCTTCTTATTCAAAGTATTTCAATTTTGCAAATTGAAAACTTTGAAGGGGGTCTTGTAGAAGCATAAAAAGAGAAGATAATCCATGCGGCCGAGGAGCCACATACGGCTCAAGAGTCCCATGCGGCTCAAACATAGAAGTAGACTCCATGTGGCCAGCAGAGGAAAGCCATGTGTCTTTTTAGAAACAGCTGTACCCAGCATCATTTAAACACAATTAATGCTCTGACGACCGACAATTAATGCTCTAACGGCTGACAGCTGACAGTTGATAGCCCTGACAAAAAGTAGTCATAATGACTGACGTAAAAGCACTATCTTCCTAGGGAATTGAGGAAAATCCTCACAACTCCAAGGCAAGTTTATGCGACCAGTCTAAATGAGTTCATGCAGCCAGTCTAAATGAGTTCGTGCGGCCAGTGCAGAAGAACCTATGCGGATTCAATCATGAAAGTCCCCCATGCGTCTCGGCCATGAAGACTCTCATACAGCTCGGCCATGAAGACCTCCATGCGGCTCGGTCATGAAAATATCCATGCAGCTCGGTCATGATAATCTTCATACGGTTTGAGTATAGAGACTATTCATGCGGCTCGGTCATAAAACCTTTCATGCGGCTCAGTCACAACGACCTTTATGCGGCCCAAATATGGACGCTCCTCATACGGTTCAACAACGATGACAGGACACGTGTCCTAAAGGTAATCAAATTTTGGGTCAGATACCAATGATTTGGGACACGTGGCAAGTGAATGAATTAAATTGATTCATCCAGATTTTTGGATATCAGCAAATCATCATGATGGGAATTTATTACAATCAATATTAATGACTGACATGATTTGGCATAATCCTCATTAATGGCCCAGATCCTTCACGCTCAAGATTAATGGCCTAGATTGATCACTTATCAGGCCGCCGCCACTTTGAGAATGGCCAATCATTGCAAACCCTAATGATGCTCTCCACTATTATAAATAGCAGGGTGTCATTCCCTTGCAAAAGATATACAAGGAGAGAGATACGCACATACAGAGAGGCACTCCCCCAATAAATCAGAGAGAAAAATCCACAGAGATCAATCCAGAGAGAGAGAAGCCAGAAGAGCGATACGAGAAGAGCAAGAAGAGTATTTCTTCATCAACGCCAACCATATCGTCACAGGAGCCAGGGCTACGTCCGATCGTCCAAGGAGTAAGGCAGAGCTGTCGTCGCTTTCCCGAGCCTCTATCGTCACCCCCAGAATCAAAAATAAACAATTGTACTTAGATTGCTGTACCTAGGTTTTCGTCCCTAGGCTTTCTTTGTACAAGCGAGTTTGTAACGTGAAGTAAAAGTCCAGTCCTCCCATAAAACTGTTCTGCTCTTTTATATTTCATGGCAAACAGAGTTGACCTAGAGTTGACTTGACTTAGAAGAGCCTAGAGTAATATAGATTGCTTGTAGAAATTCATTTATTACAACTTGAACACCTAACCTATGTTGCTCTAAATATGACTCCGTGGCTTCAGTTTAGACCTCTATACCTATCAGTTGTTCAGGTTATCAGGCGAGTACATTCTCTGATCATTTTATATCTTGTTTAGGATTATATTTCCTGCTTTAGATTACTTTACTTGATGTTTACACATTGGTAACACAGATTAGTACTATATGGATCTTGTCGTACGATGTTATCCCCTTAGCAGATACATCAGGTATTTCATATTCGTGTACTTTATCATGGGCATCGTGTACTCCTTGTGTTCGTGTTATTCGTGTACAAATCGTGTAAAATCGTGTATACTCATGTGCTCACATGATCATCGTGTACAACTATACTTCGTATGCAATAACATAACTTGACTGGATCCTTGTGTATTGATTGGGGCGGAGGAGTAGAAGTGGTTATGTATTCAATCTTGTAGATTACTCGTGTACAACCTCTGTAGATTACTCGTGTATAACATGTGCCATTTACATAACCATTTTGTGCTCTAAATCACTAATCACTTACAGTTCTTACTTATCATGTATATATTCCAGTTTACAAATATCTCTTTCGTTTTTGTGTACATTTTCTTACAGTTCATGTAACTTACACTCTAGCATGTTTATACTTCCTAACCTGTTATGATTTGCATGAGATGTATTGTGCTCGCTCTCGTCCTGACTAGACCTGTTGATAAATTTTACAGATAGCTTAGAGGTTACCTGCTAGCCTACAGGAGACAAAGTAGACGTTAGAGTAGATAGCTAGAGTTTTTCTTATTTTATTTTTGGTTGTCTTGAGCTGTATTGACTCTATGGTTTACTGTATTTGAGATTTGAGATGTTTTCTGGATTTGTGATATCTTAGACACTTAGACTTCTATCTGTTGTATCTCTTTGTGGATTTCAGTTTTATGTATCTATCTTTTATCGTATTCCATCTTAGATATGATTGAGATAGTATTCTGCTATATCACCTCCATTCGGAGTGTATATACATACAGGTACCTTATATATTGTTAGATGATTGACCTAGGACAGCGTTCTACGTCGGCACTGCGGCATAGGCTGTACGTACCCACTTCTCGTGCCCTTACTATAGGGTACGGGTCATGACAAAGTAGGATTAGTCTAATGATACTAACTTAATTAGTGGAGTTTGTGGGCCATGCCTAACTAATCTTGGGGTCCCGACTAGAGTCTAAGCTACCCGGGTCACTAACACAAGTCGGAACGAGATGAAAATCGAACCCGACTTAACAAATCCCAAAAAATCAATATTAAAATATAAAAATTCCTAAAATATTAAAATATAAAAAAATGGCCAAATATCATAATACATCAATTTAAATATTATTAAAATAATCTAAATTTACCAATTAATCAAAATCCTAAATAATTCAAAAGTCACAAAATGACCAAAATACCCTTAGCCTAAAAAGTGGTAGTTAGCTTATCTAATCACATAGGATAGGTCTCCATGGTCATGGTTAGTCTCTAGGCTAAACAGTTCTAGGGTTACACTAGTGAAAAGGCCCAAATCACAACACATCAAATTAAACAGTATTAAATTATTTAAAATTCAACACAAATTATTATTATTATTATTAAATGATAAACTTTAACAAAAGTTCAAAATTATCCTCGTTTGTGAAAACTGGGGTTGATACTGGGTCTGTCTCTTCTTGGCACCCTTTGTGCAAGGAACGTCGTGGTCGAGACTTAACCTCACAGATCCCCATCGGGGCCAAGTTCAACCCGCAGCTCCTTTGCCTGGCCGTTGTCGATCATAGTCTTCTTTGCTGACGCCATCTATCGCCACCTTGCGTGTCTTGCTGCTCTCCTTACCAGAACACTTTGATCCACCATTTCCTCGGGAGTTCCATTGCATGGGTCTCCAGCATCGAGATATGTTATGTCCATCTTCTCCGACGATCTTTAGACTTTTTTTGGTACCACTCCGACTCGGAGCTCCCGATCTGATACAGATTCTTCGCTGATCCTTCTTCTATCAAGATCAGGTTTGCTAGATTAATCGCACTCGGCCTCTTTCTCTACCGCTGGCCACCATCTGGTTCTCAAGTGACTCACCAGACCAATGAGAGAAGGTGATGTTTTTCCACTTCTTCTTCTTCTTCTTATTTCTTTCTTCCTTATGATTTTAGCTGAAGATTGAGGCTAACATAGTTTAGAGTTTGGGCCTAGGGAATTGTTAGAGTTTGGAGCTATAATGTTGGATTTGGTTTGAACCATGGACAATAGTTAAAAGATCCCATTGGGTTTAAAAATGATTATTCAGCCAAAATTAAGTTATTGATTAGTTGAATATGTATAAGATTAAAAAAGAATTATTGGGATTTAATAAGGTTGGTTAAAGTGGCTTATAGAAAGTAATGTATTTATTGTAAATTGTCACGACCCGCACCCAGTGTAGGGGCATGAGAAGTGGTTACGTCCAGCCTACGCCGCAGTGTCAACGGTAGAACGCTGTCCTAGGTCACATACATCTAATAATTATAAGGTACATATACAGTTATACTCTCCGAATAGAGGAATAATATAAACTATAACTCAATCACAGCTAAGATAGAAAGTACGATAAGATAGATAGATAGAACTGAATCCATAATGCAAATACAAGATAAGAGAGAGAATCTAAATGTCTAAGATAACAACTCTACAATTTCCAGAATAGCACAACCCCAAATAAATATAATTGTATCCAAACAAGACAAGATAATAAGTAAGATACTAGTCTAGCTAACTAGCCTAGACTACTGGGGTAATGTCCTCTGCAAGTGCTGGGTCCTCCTGGGAGTCCAGCTCATATGTGTCATCTAGGCCTGTTCATAGTATGTGGGACAGAACTCCTCAATGTCATCTGTAATATTTTCAACAGGTCCAGTCAAGACGGGAGCTAGCACATTACATCTCACGCAGTTCATATCATGACAGGAATATAAAATAGGCAATAGAGTAAAATACATGAAATACTGAAAGAAATGACATGAAATAAAAGGAAGACTGTAATAGAAATATCTACTATAAGTAAAGAACTACAGTGAACTAGTGATTTAGAGTACATGATAGACATGTGAACGGCTTGATAATGAACATGAGAGGTTATACATGGCTACACTACTTTGGAAATATTCACATGACTATTTCTACTCCCCCATCCCCAATCAATACACAAGGATCCGTTCAAATTATGTTACTGTACATGATTTCACATGGGGGCCCATAAATGGGTGCACGTGAATATAAACATGGGGGCTTCGTGAACATGAGAGTACATGAATCACAAGAGTGCACACGAATGGTAAAAGCACAGAAATATATGATGAAAGTGAAACGTATATGACATGATGTATTCGATACTCCCGAGGGGGATAACATCGTATGAAAAGATCCATATAGTACTAATCCGTGTTTCCATCGTGACAGCATCAAGTAAAGTAATCTAGAGCAAGAATATAGTCCTAGTAAGTATAAAACGGTCAGAGAATGTACTCGCCTAATATCCTGAGTATCTGAAATAAAATACTGTATGAGGAGTGGTGTCTGGCTCATATTTAAAACAGCACAAGTCACAACATATCCAAAATGATAAAATAGATTGGTACAATGTATTCTACATGATATTTGGGTCAATCTAGGCTAAAGTCAACCTTTGGTCAACTCTAGTCAACTACACTAGTCAAACTAGGTCAACTAGGTCAAATCCTAACCAGACAAGTCTCACTAAGCCTAACCATACCTATCTAGCATTCACACACCATCACAATGTTATACAAGCCTATCAAAACACAATTCCATGTATATACATGCCATATACACATAGGCTTACATATAAGAAACCATATAGGCTATATGCCTATATACCAACCTACATTGGCATACACTCATATTTATTTACCACATTTATATACACTAAAATCATATAGGCAATATGCATCTATATTACATATTTATCTAGCAAGGTTAAGGACATTAATATATATATACATATATATATAGAGAGAGAGAGAGATATAGTATGACAGTGTTATATATGTGTGTGTGTATCATGTGTCTGTACATGTATATAGGTTCCTGTGTGTGTGTGACAGCAAGGGGGTGTTCTCAGATTTTTGAATGTGCCTGTGTGTATGTGTGAGTCCATGTGTGAGTGAGTGACTCTGTGTGTGTGTATATATATCAAGAATTTGTGTGTGTATGAGGTATCAGTAGCTATAGGGTCTCGGGTTCTTATGTATACCTATGTGTGTGCATACCCTAAATCAGTGTATATAGATTACACATAGGTTAGGGAACATGCTAGTGACATTTCAATGTGTGTGTGTGTACACATGAGAAATCAGTACAATAGTTAAGTGCACATGTATTCGCAGGTTTTAGTGTAATGTGTGTGTATATATATAGTAGACAAGGTGTTATCAGATTTGTACATATGTGTGTGTAAAATCAGTAGCTATATGGTGTCCCAGGTTTGTACATGTGTGTGTTGTTATATAGAGAATTCAATGCATTCATAAACAGTTTTCCAGGTTGATAGTCCCAAATCATTTCGAAAACCCATGATCAAATATAAATCATGAATCCTAACATGTAGATTTAATTATCAGACATGATATGGGATTAAATAGAATGGTTTATTCATTCAAAATCAGTAAACACAAGGTTAAATCTCAGAATTAACATTACACTGACATTGGTATCAGAAAAATTGGGAAACTTGAGTTCTAATTCGAAATACAGTTGATAATCCCAAATAATTGGTTGGTTGTAACCCCTCTTCCCGAATTTTTTAAAAATTATTTCATTTATTTACTTATTTACTCTAATTTATTTATCGTGTTTAGAAGTAAATATCAACAAAATATCACGAAAGATATTTGTGATTAGTTTTGTATTTCAATGCTAGTATAAGGCTATGGTTCGAAAAGTATTATTAAGTTTAATATTATCTTTATTCTTGAAATTTTATTATTTTGTACTATAAATAAGTTGTTTGCTATTTTAAAACTTTTAAATGGGTTGATTTTGAAAATGAGTTTCAAATCTGTCCACGAAAGGATTTCCAATTTATTTTCAATTGTGTTTTTGAAATTAATATAAAATACTCTAGATTATTCCAGTAGTGTGAGGATCTATTTGTACTAATATTTTGATTGAGTTATAATTTAAACTATTATTATAGTCGGTTATTTGACTACAATCTGAAATTGTATTATTATTTTGATAAATATTAAATATTACTATGTTGAGCATTTAATCAATATAGATCTGCTTGATATTATTAAATTGTTATGTATTAGCTATTAATGGATTATGACTTATATTAATTTTAGTTTTACTTTAATGAATAATATTATTTAGTCTTATTTAAAATCTGATTCTATGTCAAGTACATATCTATAAATGTTCGTGTTTTACGTCGGCAAAAGGAGGATATTGGGTTATTCCAATTAGATAGAAAACCTGGATATAACACTTATACTAATCTTTTCATAGCCGACTTCCTAATCCATCCCTATGTATATCTACATATATACAGGTATGTGTAATCAACCAGCTGTTGGCAATACCCTACCCATATTATATACAATTTCCAAACCAAATCAATGGAAGCAAAAGCTGCTGAGATTCCCAGCACCCTGGCAGAGCCTTCCGACTTTTGCTGCCACGACTCGACCACCTCCTCCATCAACTCCGCCAACTTCACTGGCCGACCATCCCTTTCACCATTGTCCGACCAAGCAACATCAGCATCCTCATCAAACCATTATCATCATCATCATCGCCACCATCGACCCAGTCAACACCCAAAACCATTACCGTGTCCGGACCCGTGCGTCCGTGCCTTTCCCCATCTTATTCCATAAAGTTTACAGATTACAAAAATCAATACCGTGTCCGACAATACCGGACACATCGACCCAACCACCACCAAGTAACCACGTACCTGCCGACGGCACTGACCACCACAGCAGTTGTCGTACGAGTTCCGACTGCCGCGTCTCGTGCAGATCCGACCACGCGTGTTGTCCAGACACCGTTCAACGCCACGCACGAGCCAGGACCACCGCAGGCGTGCAGCCATGCGTCGACGCCACCTCGTGTCTTCTCCGCACGTCGAGTACTCCGCCCATAACCGTGCGGTCCGTCGTTGGCAGCGCCCGACCAGCGTCGTCCAGACCGGGATCTACTCGATCCGCCCACGAGTCTTAGCCACCGACAAAATCTTCCCGACCTCGACCTCCTCACTGCTCACCGTCACACGCGCGCCTCCGACGCCAATGCTTCCCGAGCTCCTGGCCGGGCCGCGCGTGGACGAGTCTCCACCAAACTCCTTTCGCTGCCTCGGGGACCCCGCCTCCGACTGGCCGGCGACGGCGCTCCAGCCAGATCGGGAGTTCCTCCGTCTCTTTATGTCCGCGGCGCCGGCAAGCCTGAGTCCCGAGCTCGCCCGCCACCGACGCCTAGCACTGGTCCCGACAAACTCCCCAGAGGTGAAACCCTTTTCCCTCTCTCTCGAATTTTCTCTCCCTCCCTCGTTCCCTTTATTTCACTTAGGCTCTTCTCTCTCTTCATGTGAGGGAAAAGAATGGGATCATTATTGGCTTAATTGTCATTAGTAGTAATGATATCCTTTAAGCAGAATAGTAAATTAGCAGATTAGTTAATTAGTCACAATATAGTTTTAGTTATTGGATTAACAATTTGGTTAATTAGTATATGGGAATTAGTGCTTAGTTAGTACTATTTTATGGATATAAATACTGAAAAATATAGCTACGTATTTTATATTTAGTTATATTTTCTTAATAATATTTGTTTTCGTAATACGTGGCTGGGGCCTTATCAATCTTCAGCTTGGGGTTACAACAAAATGTATAAATAATATAAACCATTTTTGGACTTGTCTGTAAAGCAATACCTACTTATTAAAGATACTACTTCCTAAAAGAACCTGACCATATTTTTAATAATGGTTTGATTATTTTCGGGTATTTATATATATAGGTATTATTCAGGCTGGTAATAAGTTGTTTAGACTCATATTTACCAAAATAAGGATACAAGTATTTTTCAATATAGAAGTTTATGTATACAAAGAATTTGAATAGTTTTTTTTATATATAATATAAGTATATTTTAAAATGGGTATTTGGGCTTGGAGCTATGAGAAATATTTTAGGCCTTGGGCCTATAAGTTATGAAATACTAGTAGTATTTTATTATTAATATTATTATTATTATCCTTGGTTTATTGATATTAATATTGTACTTGTTATTAATCTATATGGAAAGATGTTTCTAAAATATATTAGTGAATTATTTTTATTTAAACATGGTTTTCGATCAAAAGTGTATTTTGAAAAATTGGGTTATAGCCTTAAAATGATTTTCTTGGCTTTCTAAGTATGTTTACTAAAATTATTTAACTAGCAAAATATAAGTTTTCTAGTAATAAAAATATTTTCTAAAGTTATATATATTTATTTATTAATACAAATTCTTCTTAATTTCTATCTTAATCGTGACTAGTCGTAAGTTCCAATTTATTGTGTTTCTGACCACTTCATATCGGCCCTAGGCTAACATGCCATTCTGGACTCAACGGACGATTTTGTGCACGGTCCGTCGGAATCCAACCATGGACATACGGTTGGGTTTGTATCAAAAAACCAGACATGTAGACATATAGTTTGACGACTTTAGAGACCGTACACTTTGGCACGCTTTTCGGTGCAAAGCGGGTCCAACGGCGGACAACGTTTTGACCCAAAATTACCGTTTTGCCCCTATGTCCAGAACTGGACTTAAGGACAGACAATTCTAGCTAATTTAACTATTCTGAAAATATTGGTAATGTTTATTTCAGCATCTGGAGACTTCTGCATGTGTTGACTGATTGTGGCTCATTGAGTGGTATATTATTATTGGTTTCACCAGCTAAGGACCTCAGGCAAGTGCACTTTCTGATTGCTTTCGATTCATAGTAGTTTTTTTATTTCATGTCCATACATATATCTTGCTGCTTGTTGACACGCTCGTCACACGGAGTAGTCGGGAGGGAAAATATCTTAGTATACATGTGGACTACCCAGAACTATCCCAATATGTCTAATCTTGACTGATAGCAGCTGCACACGACACGTGCAGGGTGCCGTATTTATCCCCTAGCCGTTCACATGTTGAAAATGATATTTCACACCACATAGGTAGATGTCTTTTATTTATTTTTTATTTTCTTCTCCACCGTGCCATGTCTTCAGTACTTTCCAGTTTTCATATTTCATATGTTATTTTTATGTCTTGTTAATTCTATTGTGTTTTCGTATTGCCGTCGGTTTGTGTACTTGTTCCATTCCTGACTGGAAACCAACATTTTTCAGGTTAGCTGTGGCTTCACTTAGCTTGGGAGATTCGGGTGTACTTACAGACAAAAACCTAGAAATAGATAACAGTTGTATCAATTTCATTAATTATAAAATTTTGTATTTTCTTTAATTATAAACGTTGTAAATGTTGTAACCAATTTAGAAATGTGAATGAACAGCAAATGTTATAGTGTGAGCATTTATTTTTTGCGGGCTTGACAGGGTTCTACCGCCGACTCTGCGACGTAGGCTGGCTTGGACACGTCTCGTATCCGAAAAGTTTATAAAGTGTTCCTAAATTTAGTCTGGAATGGTTATAAAACGTTCCTAAATTGGATTTTGGAACAAATATAATGCATTTCTAAATCATTTTTGGAACACCTTTGATATGTTTCTAAATGTCATTTTGAAACGCTTTATGACAGTTCCAAAATGTTATTTGAACACTTTTATATTGTTTTGTGGCTAATTTTGAAACACTTTATTAGTGTTCTAGTGTATTTTTTATTTCAATTTCCTGTTCTATTTTTTAGTTTGAACCAAAAATATGATAATTCCTAAAATGACCCTTGAAACACATAATAAGGGTTTGCAAGAGCTTTACACATTTCCTGAATCAACATTCAATTAACAAAAGCTGTCAAACTTAACATAAAATAGCTAATAACATATCCCAAAAAGTTAAATGTTTATAAAATGTCATCAAATGTATATAAAGTAGAAAATACAAATAATATCAAAAATCTAGACTAGACTTTAAAAGGTAATTCGTTTACAAAGTTTAATCGATCTACTAATGTTTAAGAGCTTATGTCTGGCATGTACGGCATGAATGAGAAGCTTCGTCCACTTATCACTACTTATATCATCATCAGACATGTACGACATATTGATCTTCTGATATCTTAGAGCTTCTGTCGAAACTCTTGCCACCATCAACCAATATATCCAATCTCTTAATACCACATCCACCATCAAAGACTGTATTTGATGAAAGTAATTTGTAGTCCAACAAGATATGCAAGTTACTTTCGCATATTTGCTATATAAAGAAAAAGGGAGATTAGAGCTTACAAACCTTTAAATAAATAGTAACATCCACATCCTCTAGTGAACATATAGCACACTGTCAGTATAAAATTTTTGTAGGCTATTTTATTTTCTATGTACAAGATTCTCTATTGGGTAAGATGTCATAAAAGGAATAGAAATAAAAGAAATAAATTATTGTATTCTCTTCTCTTAGACGCATTATATACAGTACAAAGGTGAAAATGAAATATTAGATAAAAAAAATAGAATGATGAGTCTATGCATTTGATAATCGATGGTGGAGATAAACAAGTCACATGTCTATATCAAACATGTTGATAATGAGCTAACCTAAAGGAAGAGAGAGATATGATACATAAATTACAGACAAGTGTATCCATATCAGGTCCTCAAAGAATCTGGTATGTAGCAAGAAATATGTGTATGCAAGCGGTCATCCATAAATACTATATTAACAAAGAATACCAAAGTTGGAATTGGTACAAATGTGTGGACTTCTATATTAAAAAATAAGCAAGTAATCTGAGCCAATATGATTGTCATTGAAGAAAGTAATATAAACCAAGTAAATTCTCTTGATAGATGATTACAACTTCTTCGTAAAGCATCAGCCCTTAAGTTCCATATTTTGCCTCATTTCTACAGAATTTTTAAAATCCAAACTCAAAACATGACATACCTTAGTATAGGATCGTTCCCACCCGCATCCCCGAGAAACAATGTTGTTTGTAATGGAATTCAACATTAAAGGTCGAAATTGAAGTCGAACATACATTTGAAATAAGTAACACTCCAAGGATTATAAGGCTACTCAGGTTCGCCATATATAATCAAACGACCTGCAGGATCTAACTGAACATGTACCTGGTTCAATTAAGAACAAATCCAATAATTTTCAAACATTAGAAAATTTTCAAAAATAACCGATCGAAACCCAAACCTATTCTCCACAATAAACATAAATTCCCCCAAATCATCCCTCCAAACCAACCCAATAGAAACAGACCCCAAAACAAAGAATCGGTTGAGGAGAGACACAAAAAAAACCACTGACTTATGGTAAAACTGCTAAATACAGAGGAAATCGTACGATTTCAAGTGAATTCGAATAGATCCCCATCAACACGATATGATATGATATGATACGATACGTGATACACATCAATATGAGACGATACATGAGGTGACAAGCTGATCAAAAAGTATATCGTAGTACTTTTAGTTCATTTAGTCTACCAGAAATTAGATGATCCAACTGGATATGGTATGTCTACATATATCTTTACATTTGATTAGAAAAACACTTCTAAAATTGCATGTAATTCAGGTATAATAGTACAAACAAATTTTTGAATAAAATATCTATATTGTTGTGTCATTACCTCTCTTTAATGGATTAATGCCACTTTCCTGCAAGTCAAGCATATTGAATGTCAAAAAGTGAGTCGGCACTACACAACAATTAAATAAAAAGACAATCTAATGAAACTTAATATTACCAAATCTAATCTTAACTAGTATATCATAAATTCATAAAAATTATAAATAAAAGATATTTACCTGGTGTTGGAAGAAAAAAAAAGAGGGAGAGAAAAGGAAAAGCAACCAAGATAATCTTAGTTTAGTTTGCACAAAACAAAACCAACTGCCAAACATTATATTTTCAACCTAAAACTAAATTTTAGTCCCCAAACTTGGTTTTGAGACATGTAAACAGAGTCCCAAACGGGACTGTGCATGCAGTTTAACTAAATTTGGAAAAAAGAAAAGAAATTCAATTTTGCATGGCATATGTGATGTAAGCATCATTCAAAAGAGAAGCGAATTAGATTGATGGGATAGATGGCCCAAGAGCTGAATGGAGAAAAAAGGATACATGTGCTCACCATGTGCATTTGCTGCCATCCATATAAATAAATTCACCTTTTAAAGCTTAGAGAATATTGAAGTTTCTTATATAATTAGATATATGTATGAAACTCATCAACAAATGATGCAAAAATAGATAATAACCTGGTGTAAGGAATTAAGGATGGACATAGACAGTCTTGGGGCGTTATACTATGTTGAGAATCAATAAGGGACTTTTAGTCCCACATCGGAATATGTTATATGTAGACGAGCTAGACTCCCTACAAGTAGTGAAGTAGTCCATCAATAAAATCATCAATCCATTATTTTCTACACAGTATCAGAGCCATAACTCTCTCTCTCTCCACCAAAAAAAAAAATTTAACCTCCCCCCTTCTCCCAGCCGACTCCAGCACCCCCCAAGCCTCCCCCCCATACTCCCCCCAAGCCCCCCCCACCCCCCTCCCAGGCCCCCCCACCCTCCAAGCCGTCCCCCCACTCCCAGGCTGCCCCCCCCAAGCCGAACCCCCCACCCCCTCCCAGGCCGCTCCCCCCCAAGCCGTCCCCCCCCACCGCCAGCAGCCCTCCCCTCCACCCTCCCGCCCCCCAGCAGCCCCCCCACGCCCCCCCTCCTCCCTCTCCCTCTCTTGACATGGAGACCCTAACCCTAGCCCTAGCAGCCCCATCCCCACCCTAACCCTAACCCTAGCCGCCTCTTTTTTTACAAACAAAAAAATAGCGTATTTGGAATAGAGACGGCTGTCAAATGCTTTATTTGCACAATCTTTGTTCCTCGCTTACGCCATTTGGAACTAAAAAGTGCTTTATTTGTTATTCCTTTTTCATATCGGGATCTATACAGAGACTGATCATGTCTTCTCTGGTGTCCTGACGTGTTCACTTTACATGCGCGCGCCGGTGCTGGCCAAGTTAGTTGTAACACCCAATTTTCTGAAATTGGGGTATTTTTGAAAATTTATTATTTTTATTATTTATTAATGGTATTTTAGTCATGATATGATTTTTGGTAATTTTTAGTGTAATTAAAACTATTTTCTAAGTCATGACTTATGACTTTGTAAATTTACTAGTATAACCCTAGTATAATCCCTAGTTATTCCTTAACCTAGAAGTTGCCATGACCATGTGAGCCTAGCCATAGGCTTAGAACATCAAATTAGTGATTTTAGCCTAAAAGGTATTTTGGTAATTTACTAGATTTCATTTGGAATTATGTGATTTTAATATTATTTAATTATTGTTAAGTACCATGATTAGTCCCTAACCTAGTTTACCCTAATCTAGGGATTAGCCACTAACCTAGAGATTAAAGGATAGCTAAATATCTCATGGCATTATTCACAAAATATCTTAGAATGCCTTTATTAGATATTTTGCTTAAAACCCTCAAAATATCCTTGCTTTGGCATGAAAGTCTTTGCCTTCACCTTGAAGAAAGGCCTAGACCCCCTTTGCCATGGCCGGCCATAGGGCACCCACTAGCACTACCCCTTCCTATATAACCCATCACATTCATTCATGATCATTTTACATGAATTAAAACCTAGAAAATCCCCTTTCCTTCAAACCACCATAACTTAATCATTTTTGATCCAAATCACCTCTAGTCTTTTGCATTGGGACCCTACAACATCAAGGGTGCTAAGGGAGGCTAGCAATCCAGATTTCACAAGCTTTGGGCATCACCAAGTGGAAGGACAAACACCCCCCTCTTTATTGAGTTTCCTTTGGAATTTGCATCAATAGGTAAATACCCATAAACCTAGCTAATATTCTGTTTTTTCTTCATAAATACATGCATATAGGTCTACCCTAGCTGTGGGTCAAGTTTGGTGAAATCTAGGGTTGGTTTGGTGTCCGTATCGGACACGTATCCTAGGTTATAAAACCTTGTTTGGTGAAATGCCTCAAAGAAATGGATTTTGTTATTTTGTAAAACAAATTACATATTCATGTAGCCCTAGACTTGTTGATTACATCTACACTTGACTGAGCACGACACTCTGTCGATTTCGTATCGAAAATCGACACGGACATACTGTGATAGTGCACGCACAATCCCCTGCTACTCGACCCTGTTTTCTCTCTCCTCACGCTACGTGGATACGTGCCATTTGGCACAGAGGTGGGGGCAACCTCTGACAAGCCCCCCTCGAGTTTAAGACACTCTCGTGTCGTATCGAGGACACGAGGACACGTGTACTGGTCATGCACTGACAGTGCACACGCGCGCGGGGGCCAACTTCGCGCGTATCGTGTCGCATGGACACGATACTTGGACACCTCGTGTTTGCACGAGTGTGTAGCCCATCATATGGCGAACACATGGACACGAGCACGAGACGTATCGTGTCCTGTGTCGCGAACACGAGGCATTTGAACCCGTGTACGACGCGGTCTGAACACGCGTATCAGTCGTGTTTTTTACGACTGATACGGACCTCGTGTCGTGTCTTGGAGTGACGTGGACACGGGACAGGCACTTGGACACGTGCACAACCCCCAGGCGCACCTTCGTGCGCGAGCACGAGACACGTGAGTGTGTGTGTCATGTCCTAGAGTGAGTTGCACACGTGCACGACACAGTGTACATGTGTGTGTGTCAGTGTTTACCCGATTGGGTTTTTGTGAGAGTTGACACATCAATTTGTGTCGTGGTGTCGTGTCAGGCACCTAGGACACTAGAGGATACCTAGGGACACCATTACCAACCGTTAGTTGGACACCTTAGTCGGGTTTGAGGATGTATTTGGGTTTACCCCATCTCACCGTGCACAGTGCCATTTTCCAGAATTTTGGAATGTTTTCCAGTTTTCAAAATTGAATTTCAAAATGATTTTTGTTATGTTTTATACATATAATTGTATGTTTTCAGTATATGTATACGTAGTGTATGTATATGTGTGTGTAGAAGGAATTTAGGGGTATATACATGTGTGTACATGTGTATATACATATATGTATATATGTAGGTGTGTGTGTGTGTGTATTTGTGTGTGTGTGTGTCTGATTTCTGGGTTCCAGAAATCTGGAATACCCCTCCTGTGTTCTCTGTGTACACACACACCATGTCCCCTTTGTATCTCACCCCATTCTCTCTCCCTCACTCTAATTCACTCTCTCTCTCATTATTCCCTCTCTCACTATCTATATATGTATATATTATATATATAGGTGTCATTATACATATATGTGTGTGTGATTTGTATTATATATATAGTGTATATATATATTGATATATGTGTAGTAGATAGACTTGTGTATATATATATATATATATATATATATATATATATATATATATATATATATATATATATATATATATATATATATATATATATATGTATATATTGTGACTTTTTAGATATAGGTTTATATGGAAACTTATAGGAATTTAGCCTATGGTCTAAGTTACTAGCCTATGGCCATTAGGGGCTAACCCTAATTGACCTAATGACCCATGACCTAACTAGTTGACCCTTGTTTGACTAGTGTTGACCAAAGTCAACCTTAGGTCAAACTTGACCTAGTTGACCTAGATTGAACTTGAATTAACCTAAAATGACTAGTTAACTAGTTTGACTAAAACCCTAACTAGTTTGACCATGGTTGACCTAACTTTGACTAGTTTGACTTTAGAGTTGACCAGAGTTGACCAAGAGTTGACTTTTGACCAGATTGACCTAGAATTATGTAGTATGCATAGTGAACTTCATTTTTACTATTTAGAATACGTTGTGACTTGTGTTGCTCTGATCAGGAGCCAGACACCTCTCCTCAGACAGCATATTCTCTGCAGACATTCATACATCAGGCGAGTACATTCTCTGACCGTTTCATACTTGTTCAGGCTTTACTTTCTCGCTCTAGATTACTTTACTTGATGCTGTCATGTTGGTAACACGAATTGGTACTATATGGATCTTTACATGAGATGTTATCCCCCTCGGGAGCATCGGGTACTTCATGTTACGTGTGTTTCACTTTCATCATGTACTCCTATGCTTCCATCATGCATGTGCACTCATGTGATCATGTACTCTCATGTTCACTGAGCCCTCATGTATAACTTCACGTATACTTATTTATGAGCCTCATGTGAAATAATGTATAATAACGTAACTTGTCTCGATCCTTGTGTATTGATTGGGAAATCGGGGAGTAGAAGTAGACATGTGAATAATTCCAAAGTAGTGTAATCATGTATAAACTCAGTAGTGTAATCATGTATAAATTCTAGACATTCACATGCCTATCTTGTACTCTACATCACTAGCCACTTACAGTTCTCTATATACAGTAGATATTTTCTTTACAAGCTATCTCTTTAACAGCGTATATTTCCTTTCAGCACTTCCTGTATTTTACTCTATTGTCTGTATCGTATTTCCTAACCTGATATGAACTGTGTGAGATGTATTGTGCTCGTTTCTGTCCTGACTGGACCTGTTGAAAATATTACAGAGGATGAGGATGAGGCATGGGTGACTACATATTATGGAGCAGGACTAGATGACACTTGTGTTGAGGACCCTCAGCAGGATCCGCCTGCAGCTGAAGATGTTGCCCCAGTAGTCTAGGCTAGTTTAGCTAGACAGTCATTTCATATTATTATTTTGTCTCACATTCTGAGTTATATTTTGAGATGATGAGATGTATAGACCCTTAGACTTATTTTGTATATTGGGTTGATATTCTGGATGTTATGTTATCCTAGACACTTAGACTTATTTCATCTATTGTACTGTTCTCTTTGAGTTACTATCTATCTATCTTTCTGTCTTTTATTCTTTTACCTTAGATGTGATTGAGACTGTATATTGTTATGTCACCTCCATTTGGAGAGTATATACTGTACAGGTACCTTTATATTGTTAGATGATTGACCTAGGACAGCGTTCTACCGCCGACACTGCGGCGTAGGCTAGACGTACCCACGTCTCGTGCCCTTACTCTAGGGTGCGGGTCGTGACACGTTTTTAGTGGTGGCCCATGTAGGTCGTGTTTATGTGGTGGTATTCGAACTAGAGTATTGCCACAGCCTGCGGTAGAAAATAGGATGTATGAGGTACTCAATCACATTAGGAAAAAACTCTTATCTAAATCCCTGCTATCAAAATTCTTGCTGATATTGTCTTTCTTTTGAAATAAACTGTCCCCTTTGACTATATCGTTTCTTCTCCGTATTGATTTTCTCGTTGATCTGTCTTCAGGATGGTGGAGACACGATCGCAGCGTCTCGGTCCAGGTGACACCACTGAGAGGTCTGCCACCTCTCGTCCAGCTCACCAGGACCCGGGGACTGCAGCTCCCCTTACTCCAGCTCATGTGGGAGCTTCTACCACATTTGGGGTGCACCTCTACTTATTCGGGGGACCATCCCAGCTACCCCAGACATGCCTCCCCCGCAGTTTCGTCAGCCACAGTTTTAGCAGCACCAGTCGCAGTTCCAGCCGCCGATGCCATCTGGATTAGAGGATACTGTACGGATGTTTTCATACTTCCAGTATTTCCTAGAGACGTAGCAGGCCCAGCAGCAGCGTCAGACAACGGAGTTTACCAAGGACATAGATGAGGCCCATCAGCTGGCTAGAGCGACGGTGGAGAGATTGGCTGTCCAGCCACAGGGAGGATTGGGACAGCCGCGACAGCAGAGGATTCCGGGCATTCAGGACTTCAAGAAGATGAACCCCAGGGACTTCTTGGGGACAGACGGGATTCTTTATGCTGATGACTGGATTGAGCACATTGAGTAGATCTTTCGACTGGCGGAGATACCAGCCGGACTCCAGATAGAGGCAGCAGCCAGCCAGATGCGGGATCTTGCCCGTACCTGGTATCAAACGGACCCGAGAGTAGGCACTCCAGGGCAGACATGGGGAGCTTTCAAGGAGCTCTTCAAGGGGAAGTTTTTTCCGGATCAGGCAGTCGGTACCTTGGAGGCCCAGTTCGAGAACCTGGTTCAGGGAAACCAGACTGTAGAGGAGTATTCCGATGAGTTTTACCGGTTGAGCAGATTTGTGGAGGGCCTTAGCGAGACAGCGAAGGTGAGGAGGTTCAGGAAGGGCTTGGTCAAGGAGGTCAAGTCCTTGACCAAGAGTGACAGGAATGCCACTTTTAAGGAGATCATGGCAGGAGCGATGGCGGCTGAGGATGATCTTGAGCTGAAGCTCAAGAGGGGCCGCGACACTCAGGGAGCTGGCAGCAGTAGAGGACAGGCCAAGAGGCCTCATTTTCAGCACCAGCAGCAGAGGCCATTCCAGCAGCAGAGGTCGTTCCAGCAGGTGCAGCAGCAGTCGAGGCACCAGCAGCAGGCACCCAGGCAGCAGGTCGTCAGTTGCACTTTCTGCAAGAAGCAGGGTCATGGATGGAATGATTGCAGAAAGAGGCTTGGCAGGTGTCTACTATGTGGTTCCGGAGACCACCAGCTGAGGGAGTGTCCCATGTCTTCGGGGCGACCAGTTCAGGAAGGCGGAGCCAAGGCTTCGGCAGGGCAACAGAAGGGACCTTTGCCGACTCAGCAGCAGAGGTTCACCCAGCACCAGCATCAGGCCAGGGGTGGACAGCAGGGGCGAGCTTACGCCATGGCAGCAGAGGATGTTGATGTTACTGGAGAGCTGATAGCAGGTTCTATTCTTCTCGACTCTATTCCAGCTTTTGCATTGTTCGATTCTGGGGCTTCCCATAGCTTTGTATCAGTATCTTTTGCAATTTAACATCATGTTATATCTGAATCGTTGCCTAGGACTTGCAAGATCACGACTGGGGGTGGCATTATCCTCGTTCGTGATGTTTGCAAGGGACGGAGAGTAGTTTTGGGAGGCCGAGAGTTGGATGTGTGTTTGCTCGTAATGCCACTACCGAACTACGATATTGTGCTCGGTATGGATTGGTTGAGTAGGCACCACGCCAGCATAGATTGCCGCAGGGGTAGAGTTCTGTTCAGAGCGCCAGGAGAGCCAGAGTTTGTATATTCTCGACGGCAGGCAGAGCAGACTTGCGGAGTTTTCTGCGGAGTTTCGGTCGAGAAGCAGCCAGCTCCACATCCATTGATAGCTGAGTTCATGGACGTATTTCCAGAGGAGTTGCCTGGGCTTCCACCAGACAGAGACGTTGAGTTCTCGATAGACTTGGTTCCAGGTGCGGAACCGATTTCTTAGCATGTCTATCGAGTAAACAACAGCGAGTTGGTAGAATTGAAAAAGCAGGTGGATGAGTTGCAGGACAAGGGCTTCATCCGCTCTAGTTCTTCACCATGGGGTGCACCGGTACTCTTTGTACCGAAGAAGAATGGGTCGGTACGGATGTATATCGACTACAGGGCACTCAACAGTCTGACGATCAAGAATAGATATCCACTGCCGCGGATCGACGATCTCTTCGATCAGTTGAGCGGAGCTCGGGTATTCTCGAAGATCGATCTGAGGTCAGGCTACCACCAGGTAAAGGTAAAGAGGGAGGATATTCCGAAGACGACGTTCAGGACGCGGTACGGCCAGTTCGAGTTTATGGTGATGCCGTTTGGGTTGACTAATGCCCCGGCGGTGTTCATGAACTTGATGAACAAGGTGTTCCACCAGTACTTAGATAAGTTCATGGTGGTGTTCATCGACGACATCCTGGTGTTCTCGAAGACAGAGGAGGAGCATGAGGAGCACTTTAGAGTGGTCCTGGAGACTCTCAGGCAGGAGCAGCTTTACGGCAAGCTCTCGAAGTGCGAGTTCTTCCTGGACAGAGTTGACTTCCTGGGTCATGTGGTGACTAGAGATGGGATCTCAGTCGACCCAAGGAAGATATCAGCAGTTGAGGCTTGGGCAGCACCGACGTCAGTGGCAGAGATCAGGAGCTTCCTGGGATTGGCAGGCTACTACAGGAGGTTCGTCCAGGATTTCTCCCGGGTTGTAGAGCCGTTGTCTAGGCTAACCCGGAAGGACGCAGAGTTTGTCTGGTCAGAGGAGTGTCAGGCCACTTTCGATGAGTTGAAGAAGCGGTTGACGACAGCCCCGATTCTGATATTGCCATCAGGATCAGGCGGGTTCACTATCTACAGTGACGTCTCGGGGAAGGGTTTGGGTTGTGTCTTACAGCAGCATGGGAAGGTGATTGCCTATGCTTCCAGGCAGTTACGTCCCCATGAGAAGAACTACCCTACCCATGATTTGGAGTTGGCGGCAGTTATCTTTGCTCTGAAGCTGTAGAAACACTACTTGTATGGAGAGCACGTGGAGATATTTACAGACCATAAGAGCTTGAAATACATGTTTACGCAGAAGAAGCTCAACATAAGACAGCGCAGATGGTTGGAGCTGATGAAGGACTTTGATATTCTGCTGCAGTATCACCCAGGAAAGGCCAACGTAGTTATCGATGCTTTGAGCAGATATCCGACAGCTATATGTTTGACGATGGATCGTCACTTGTTAGCAGACTTGGAGAGCCTTGGGATCGAGGTGATTGTGCCGGGAGTGCAGATGCAGATGTGGGGCCTCCAGATTCAGTCGAACTTGATTGATAGGATCAAGTCGACTCAGTTCGATGACATTTCTCTACGATACATCAGGGAGCAGGTCATAGCAGGATTTGTGGACGATGAGTTCACTCTTGCAGGGGATGGCGCATTGAGGCACGGTTCCAGACAGTGTGTGCCCAGTAGAGACTTTCGGGAGCAGGTTATGCAAAAGGCCCATCGTTCTCAGTACTCTATACATCCGGGAGCCAACAAGATGTATAGGGATCTAAGAGAGCATGTATGGTAGAGTGGAATGAAGCGCGAGGTAGCACACTTCGTAGCCAGGTGTTTGATCTGTCAGCAGGTAAAGGAAGAGAGGTAGAGGCCAGGAGGACTGTTACAGCCATTGCCCATTCTGGAGTGGAAGTGGGAGCACATCACGATGGACTTTGTTTTGGGATTACCACGTACTCTAGAAGGGAAGGATGCGATTTGGGTCATCGTCGACAGGTTGACCAAATCGGCCCACTTTTTGCCATTCAAAGTGGGTTTGTCTACCAATAAGCTATCAGAGATGTATATGAGGCAGATAGTCAGATTTCATGGAGTTCCAATAAGCATTGTATCGGACCGGGACAGCCGTTTTACTTCATATTTCTGGAGGAGCTTGCATATTAGCTTGGGCACTTAGCTCAAGTTTAGTACTGCATACCACCCTCAGACAGACGGACAGTCAGAGCGGACCATTCAGCCACTGGAGGACATGTTGCGGACTTGTGTCCTGGACTTTGGAGGATCTTGGGAGAGTCACCGCACTTGGTAGAGTTTGCATACAATAACAGCTTTTAGGCCAGCATTGAGATGTCACCCTTCGAGGCACTGTACGGGCATAGATGTCGTACACCCTTGTCTTGGGATGATGTTGGGGAGCGAGCTTTATTAGGGTCTGAGATGGTTGTTGATACAGCAGAGAAGGTGAAGCTCATCAGAGATCGACTTCGCATGGCGCAAGACAGACATCGGCATTGGGCCGATAGCCACCGCAGACCTTTGGAGTTTGAGGTACAGTTTAGAGATAGGAATAGAATTAGGTTGTCTTGTTTGTGTTTGTTAACCATGTTTGATTATCATAATTAAATTGAGACCTTGTTTGTGATTAGGTTGGAGACCAGGTATTTTTGAGGATATCTTCGACACGTGGTACTATACGTTTTGGTGGAGGTGGGAAGTATAGCCCGCGTTTCATCGGCCCTTTCGTTATCAGCGGGAGAGTCGGTGACGTGTCTTACAGGCTAGACTTACCACCAGCATTGGAGGGAGTCCACAACATATTTCACGTGTCGCAGTTGAGACGGTACGTGGCAGATCCTAGCCATGTACTTGATCATTCCGAGATCGAGGTGGGTCCTACTCTTCGTTATCCAGAGCAGCCAGTTGAGATTCTGGATCGACGGGAGAAGGCATTGAGGAACCAGACGACACCATTGGTTCGTGTCGCATGGAGGCATCATTCTCCAGGAGAGTCCACCTGGGAACGTGAGGATGAGATGCGCGAGCGATACCCTTATCTATTTGCACCATGAGGTATGATTTTCTATCCTTCTCATCAGTTTCAGTTTCGTCTTAAAATTTCGAGGACGAAATTATTTTAAGGAGGGTAGACTTGTAACACCCAGTTTTCTAAAATTAGGGTATTTTTGAAAATTTATTATTTTTATTATTTATTAATGGTGTTTTAGTCATGATATGATTTTTGGTGATTTTTAGTGTAATTAAAACTATTTTCTTAGTCATGACTTATGACTTTGTGAATTTACTAGTATAACCCTAGTGTAAACCCTAGTTATTCCTTAACCTAGAAGTTGCCATGACCATGTGAGCCTAGCCATAGGCTTAGAACATCAAATTAGTGATTTTAGCCTAAAAGGATATTTTGGTAATTTACTAGATTTCATTTGGAATTATGTGATTTTAATATTATTTAATTATTGTTAAGTACCATGATTAGTCCCTAACCTAGTTTACCCTAATCTAGGGATTAGCCACTAACCTAGAGATTAAAGGATAGCTAAATATCTCATGGCATTATTCACAAAATATCTTAGAATGCCTTTATTAGATATTTTGCTTAAAACCCTCAAAATATCCTTGCTTTGGCATGAAAGTCTTTACCTTCACCTTGAAGAAAGGCCTAGAACCCCCCTTGCCATGGCCGGCCATAGGGCACCCCCTAGCACTACCCCCTTCCTATATAACCCATCACATTCATTCATGATCATTTTACATGAATTAAAACCTAGAAAATCCCCTTTCCTTCAAACCACCATAACTTGATCATTTTTTATCCAAATCACCTCTAGTCTTTTGCATTGGGACCCTACAACATCAAGGGTGCTAAGGGAGGCTAGCAATCCAGATTTCACAAGCTTTGGGCATCACCAAGTGGAAGGACAAACACCCCCCTCTTTATTGAGTTTCCTTTGGAATTTGCATCAAAGGTAAATACCCATAAACCTAGCTAATATTCTATTTTTTCTTCATAAATGCATGCATATAGGTCTACCCTAGCTGTGGGTCAAGTTTGGTGAAATCTAGGGTTGGTTTGGTGTCTGTATCGGACACGTATCCTAGGTTATAAAACCTTGTTTGGTGAAATGCCTCAAAGAAATGAATTTTGTTATTTTGCAAAACAAATTACATATTCATGTAGCCCTAGACTTGTTGATTACATCTACACTTGACTGAGCACGACACTGTGTCAATTTCGTGTCGAAAATTGCACGGACACACTGTGACAGTGCACGCACAATTCCCTGCTACTCGACCATGTTTTCTCTCTCCTCATGCCACGTGGACACGTGACATTTGGCACAGAGGTGGGGGCAACCTCTGACAAACCCCCCTCGAGTTTGAGACACTCTCGTGTCGTATCGAAGACACGAGGACACGTGTACTGGTCGTGCACTGACAGTGCACACGCGCGCGGGAGCCAACTTTGCGCGTATCGTGTCGCACGGACACGACACTTGGATACCTCGTGTTTATACGAGTGTGTAGCCCATCATGTGGCGAACACATGGATACGAGCACGAGACGTGTCGTATCCTGTGTCGCAAACATGAGGCACTTGAACCCGTGCACGACGCGGTCTGAACAAGCGTATCAGTCATGTTTTTTACGACTGATACGGACCTCGTGTCGTGTCTTGGAGTGACGTGGACACGGGACAGGCACTTGGACACGTGCACAACCCCCAGGCGCACCTTCGTACACGAGCACGAGACACGTGAGTGTGTGTGTGTGTGTCGTGTCCTAGAGTGAGTTGCACACGTGCACGACGCAGTGTACATGTGTATGTGTCAGTGTTTACCCGATTGGGTTTTTGTGAGAGTTGACACATCAATTTGTGTCATGGTATCGTGTCAGGCACCTAGGACACTAGAGGATACCTAGGGACACCATTACCAACCGTTGGTTAGACACCTTAGTCGGGTTTTGAGGATGTATTTGGGTTTACCCCATCTCACTGTGCACAGTGCCATTTTCCAGAATTTTGGAATGTTTTCCAGTTTTCAAAATTGAATTTCAAAATAATTTTTGTTATATT
Organism: Iris pallida; assembly: GCA_029216955.1. Taxonomy (NCBI): domain Eukaryota; kingdom Viridiplantae; phylum Streptophyta; class Magnoliopsida; order Asparagales; family Iridaceae; genus Iris; species Iris pallida. The sequence continues at coordinate 24,259,962 of JANAVB010009200.1, forward strand.
TTATACATATAATTGTATGTTTTCAGTGTATGTATACGTAGTGTATGTATATGCGTGTGTGTAGGAGGAATTTAGGGGTATATACATGTGTGTACATGTGTATATACATATATGTATATATGTAGGTGTGTGTGTGTATTTGTGTGTGTGTGTGTGTGTCTTATTTCTGGGTTCCAGAAATCTGAAACACGCCCCCCCTGTGTTCTCTGTGTACACACACACCATGCCCCCTTTGTATCTCACCCCATTCTCTCTCCCTCACTTTAATTCACTCTCTCTCATTATTCCCTCTCTCACTATCTATATATGTATTATATATATAGGTGTCATTATACATATATGTGTGTGTGATTTGTATTATATATATAGTGTATACATATATTGATATATGTGTAGTAGATAGACTTGTGTATATCTATATATATAGATATGTATATATTGTGACTTTCTAGATATAGGTTTATATGGAAACCTATAGGAATTTAGCCTATGGTCTAAGTTACTAGCCTATGGCCATTAGGGGCTAACCCTAATTGACCTAATGACCCATGACCTAACTAGTTGACCCTTGTTTGACTAGTGTTGACCAAAGTCAACCTTAGGTCAAACTTGACCTAGTTGACCTAGATTGAACTTGAATTAACCTAAAATGACTAGTTAACTAGTTTGACTAAAACCCTAACTAGTTTGACCATGGTTGACCTAACTTTGACTAGTTTGACTTTAGAGTTGACCAGAGTTGACCAAGAGTTGACTTTTGACCAGATTGACCTAGAATCATGTAGTATGCATAGTGAACTTCATTTTTACTATTTAGAATACGTTGTGACTTGTGTTGCTCTGATCAAGAGCCAGACACCTCTCCTCAGACAGCATATTCTCTACAGACATTCATACATCAGGCAGTACATTCTCTGACCGTTTCATACTTGTTCAGGCTTTACTTTCTCGCTCTAGATTACTTTACTTGATGTTGTCACGTTGGTAACACGGATTGGTACTATATGGATCTTTACATGAGATGTTATCCCCCTCGGGAGCATCGGGTACTTCATGTTACGTGTGTTTCACTTTCATCATGTACTCATATGCTTCCATCATGCATGTGCACTCATGTGATCATGTACTCTCATGTTCACTGAGCCCTCATGTATAACTTCACGTATACTCATTTATGAGCCTCATGTGAAGTAATGTATAATAACGTAACTTGTCTCGATCCTTGTGTATTGATTGGGGAAACGGGGGAGTAGAAGTAGACATGTGAATAATTCTAAAGTAGTGTAATCATGTATAAACTCAGTAGTGTAATCATGTATAAATTCTAGCCATTCACATGCCTATCTTGTACTCTACATCACTAGCCACTTACAGTTCTCTATATACAGTAGATATTTCCTTTACAAGCTATCTCTTTTACAGCGTATATTTCCTTTCAGCACTTCCTGTATTTTACTCTATTGCCTGTATCGTATTTCCTAACCTGATATGAACTGTGTGAGATGTATTATGCTCGTTCCTGTCCTGACTGGACCTGTTGAAAATATTACAGAGGATGAGGATGAGGCATGGGTGACTACATATTATGGAGCAGGATTAGATGACACTTGTATTGAGGACCCTCAGCAGGATCCACCTATATCTGAGGATGTTGCCCCAGTAGTCTAGGCTAGTTTAGCTAGACAGTCATTTCATATTATTATTTTGTCTCACATTCTGAGTTGTATTTTGAGATGATGCGATGTATAGACCCTTAGACTTATTTTGTATATTGGGTTGATATTCTGGATGTTATGTTATCCTAGACACTTAGACTTATTTCATCTATTGTACTGTTCTCTTTGAGTTACTATCTATCTATCTTTCTGTCTTTCATTCTTCTACCTTAGATGTGATTGAGACTGTATATTGTTATGTCACCTCCATTTGAAGAGTATATACTGTACAGGTACCTTTATATTGTTAGATGATTGACCTAGGACAGTGTTCTACCGCCGATACTGCGGCGTAGGCTGGACGTACCCACGTATCGTACCCTTACTCTAGGGTACGGGTCGTGAACCCTAGCCCTAGCAGCCCCATCCCCACCCTAACCCTAACCCTAGCCGCCTCTTTTTTTACAAACAAAAAAAATAAAAAAATGGCGTATTTGGAATAGAGACGGCTGTCAAATGCTTTATTTGCACAATCTCTGTTCCTCGCTTACGCCGTTTGGAACTAACAAATACTTTATTTGTTATTCCTTCTTCACATCGGGATCTATACAGAGACTGATCATGTCTTCTCTGGTGTCCTGACGTGTTCACTTTACATACGCGTGCCAGTGCTGGCCAAGTTAGTAGCGTATTAGTAAAGTCTCTGGCGTTGAAGAAGACGACGTATACGAAGAAGACGACGTAGACGACAAAGACGATGAAGTTGGGTCAGTTGTAGACTCCGACGACGACGAAGAAGACGACGAATAGGGTTCACAGTTGAAGACGTCATGGATTCGATCAGTGGCAAACTGACGGCCGAAGAGATGAAGGCCTTGGTTGATGATATCTTATCAAAGAGATTAACCGAGGCAACCCCACGTGTGATCCATACTGATGTGGATCCGTCACCTTACAAAATAGGGAAGGTCGAGAAGCTGGAGACGAAGTTGGAAGGAACGTCCAACTACTTGAAGTGGTCGCGACAGGCGATGCGGACGCTGAAGGGACGTGGCTTGGTTGGCTATGTCACTGGCCAAGCCAAGGCGCCAGCCGATCACTCCGCAAAGGAGTTTGCTATTTGGGAGATTGTCAATAATATAGTAGCTGGGTGGTTGACTGCCTCATTAACCGACCAGGTGTCGGGCAATGTCGAGGCAATGGAGGCTGCTGCGGATATATGGCAGACTCTAAAAGATATGTACTCCGGCTCGGGCAACCCTATACGGGTCTTTCAACTACAAGTTGAACTCGATAGGGTGACCCAAGACGAACGTACCATCTCTGAGTACGCAGCCCTGTTGAAGAAGTACTGGTCTGATCTGGATTATTATGATCCTCTTGGGATGGAAGATGCGCAAGTCGAATCGGCGTTCGCTAAGTACTTTCAGACGTTCCTGGCTTATATTTTGCGACAGCGTATGATGAAATTCCTGAAGGGACTACACCATGTGTTTGAGAAGAGACGAAATATCCTCCTATCCCAACCCACGCTTCCGACCTTGGAAGAAGCTATAGCCGTCATGACACAGGAATAAGCTCGACTGAAGTTGATGCCCAACAAGGGCTCCTACTAGGGGGAGCGAGCCGAGGTTGAAAAGTCTGCCCGTGCTGCCTTCAATCAACCTCCATCTGTTGGTGGTGTTTGCCACAATTGTGGTGACTCCGGACATTACATCCGATTTTGTCCAAAACCCTTGCGAAGTCAGTCTACTGATCGAGGCCGGGATCGTGGAGGCCGACGTGGTAGTAGAGGAGGAAATGCTGGTAGACGGGGAGGACACAAAGCGAATCTGGTGGATAAAGGGGGAGAGAATCAACTGGCTGAAATAACCCCGCTTGAGCGAAAGTTCCTTGAGAAGTTGCAAGGCACAAAGCTGCGTTCGGCCGACAGTCCTGGGACGTCTTCTACCTCGGAGGATCTCATCACTTGCTTTGCCCAAACCAGCGCCGGTAATCCTGCACGTGCTCTTGCATCTATCCATCAGCCAGGATGGATAATGGACTCTGGGCCATCTCGCCATGTCACGGGATCCCGTGGTGCATTTCAGGACTATACTCACCTACCATTGCCAGAGAGTATTCAGACCGCTGATGGTACATCCAGCCCTGTAGTGGGTAAGGGCACTATCGCATGCACCCCTTCCATCACTCTAACCAATGTCTTACATGCTCCATCTTTTCCTGTCAATCTTCTTTCCATTAGTGCCATTATACTTGATCTTAACTGTATTGTTTCCTTTGACATTCCTACGGTGACTTTTCAGGAGAAGGGGACAGGACGACGACTTGGGACTGGCACATGGCATAAGGGACTGTGGTATTTAGACAGGACTGGACTGGACAACGCATTGGCATCCTTGGTCGCAGCCGTACCACCAGAAGCGTCCTGTCGCAGTGTTGAAGTTGACTTGCTACTCCACCACCAGCGTGTCGGTCATTCCTCTTTTCAAGTTATTAGTCGAATGTATCCGTCCTTATATCAAAGGGCCGATAAAGAGAAGTTATTTTGTGATGCTTGTGAGTTGGAAAAACATACCAGAAGCTCGTATGTGAGCTCGGGGAATAGGAGTTCAGCTGCTTTTGACATGATACATTCAGACGTATGGGGCCCTTATCCTACAACCGGAATTAACGGCTTTCGATGGTTCATCACCTTTATTGACTGTTATACCCGCGTGACATGGGTCTACCTTATGAAGAATAAAAGTGACGTCCTTGAGGCCTTTCGGGACTTTCATCGACGGGTGGAAACACAATATGGCGCTAAAATTAAGTGTTTTTGGTCTGACAATGGGACGGAGTATACTAATAAGCAGGTTGCTGAGTATTTTTCCACCCATGGAATACTACATTAAACTTTATGTGCTTATACTCCGACACAAAATGGTGTGGCTGAACGAAAGAACAGACACCTGCTAGAAGTCGCACGGACGATGATGCTGGCTATGAATGTCCCGAAACACTTATGGGGGTAGGCTATATTGATGGCCTCTTATCTCATCAACAGAATGTCATCTCAAGTATTGGACTGGAAGACACCGTTGGAGATGCTTACTGGGGCAACTACATACACTGTTCCACCGAAAGTTTTTGGATGTGTGTGCTTTGTCCAAGATAATTGGCCAGGCGTTGGCAAACTGGATCCTAGGGCAGTTAAATGTGTCTTTGTCGGTTATACGGCAACTCAGAAGGGATATGCCTGTTGGAGTCCAGTCGAGCGGAAGATGTTTGTCAGCATGGACGTTACATTCAGAGAACTCGAACCATACTATGTTTCGGATGAAGGTTCAGCATTTGGTGACACACCTAACACAGATGGTGTTCGTTGTAAGGGGAGATATTAAGCCCAAATGTGGTCGTCAGATCGGTTCCGTGTCTGGTTGTAGAAAACTAGACGAAAGGGGGAGAGCACAGTGACTCAGATACAGAGAATGAAGAAGACGATACATATGTTACGCAGGGGGAGCAGCAGACAAGGGAAAAGGAGCTCCAAGTCTACAGAAGAAGACAACAGAAGTCCAGTACTGTACCTATGCCGTGCCCTGTGCCTACTGTACCAAGTCCCTTGTCTACTCCTGCTCCAACTCCTGAAGATGCTGCCCCCGCACTGAGTCACTCGGATTCTGATGCGGATCTCTCCGACTCGGATGGTATGATCTCTCCACCACCTATTGCTCCCTTAAGGAGATATTCTTGCATCAATGCGGGTAAGGCTCCTGCTCATTTTGATGATTACGAACATGACATTGCCAACTTCTTGTCTTATTCTAACATTTCTTCGAATTATCGAGCCTTCATTGCATCGTTAGACTCTACTTCGTTGTCCAAGTGTTGGCAGGAAGCAAAGAAAGATCCAAGGTGGAAAGCTGCAATGATGGAAGAACTTGGGGCACTGGAGAAAAATAAGACATGGGAGCTGGTTCCATTACCCAAAGTAAATAAAGATATGGGATGCAAATAGGTGTACACAGTGAAAGAGACGCCAGAAGGAAAAGTTGAGCAATACAAAGCGAGGTTGGTTGCAAAAGGATTCACACAGTCATATGGAATAGACTATGATGAGACGTTTGCCCCAGTAGCAAAAATGAGCACCGTGAGAACTCTGGTCTCCATTGCAGCGAACTATGGGTGGAAGCTGTACCAACTGGATGTGAAGAATGCCTTTCTTCATGGGGACCTGCAAGAAGAAGTATACATGGAGCTCCCGCCAGGGTGCTACGCGACGGAATCAAATGGAGGGACGTCGCAAGGAAAGGTGTGTAAACTGAAGAAGTCGCTATACGGGCTCAAGCAATCTCCTCGAGCCTGGTTTGACAGATTCAGAAAGGCTGTTACAGGCATGGAATACCGTTAAACAAATACAGATCATATGGTCATCCTCCAGCATGTAAGAGGCCACATCACTATAGCAGTATATGTGGATGATATAGTGATCACAGGTGATGATGAAGTCGAGATCACTAAGCTTAAGTCAAAACTCGCGAAGGAGTTTGAAGTAAAGGATTTAGGAGCGATGAGGTACTTTCTAGGTATCGAGGTGTGTGAAGGCGAACAAGGAATTGTTCTCTCACAGAGAAAATACACACTAGATCTGCTGAAGGAGACAGGGATGCTGGGATGCAAAGCAGCAGTCACTCCAATTGACCAGAAGTACAAGTTGGGAGTAGAAGCAGGAGAGCCAGTTGATCGTGAAAGATATCAACGACTTGTAGGAAGATTAATTTATCTGGGGCACACTCGCCCTGATATCTCATTTGCGGTAAGTGTAGTGAGTCGCTACATGCATGATCCAAAAAAGGGTCATATGGAAGCAGTATTTCAGATCTTGAGATATCTGAAAGGAACGCCGGAAAAGGGGCTATGGTTCAAGAAGAATGGACGCATAGAAGTTGAGGGATACTGTGATGCAGACTGGACGAGCTGCATAGACGACAGAAGGTCTACCACGGGATACTGTATTTTTGTAGGAGGAAATCTGGTCTCATGGAGAAGCAAAAAACAGTCAGTGGTAGCACGGTCGACAGCTGAAGCAGAATACAGAGCAATGGCTCTGGGAGTGTCAGAGTTGCTGTGGGTGAAAGCATTGCTGACAGAGTTGCAGCTGGATAAGGGAGCACCATTGCGTCTTCTGAGCGATAGTCAAGCTGCAATAAGTATAGCTAACAATCCAGTTCAGCACGACAGAACGAAGCACATCGAGATTGATCGATTCTTCATCAAGGAGAAGCTGGAACAAGGGATACTGAAGATTGACCATGTCCGCTCAGAAGAACAAGTTGCAGACTGTCTGACTAAGGGTCTTAGTTCATTTAGTCTGTCAAAGCTATGTAACAAGATGGGGATGATCAATATCTATCGCCCATCTTGAGGGGGAGTGTTGAGAATCAATAAGGGACTTTTAGTCCCACATCGGAATATGTTATATGTAGAGGAGCTAGACTCCCTATAAGTAGTGAAGTAGTCCATCAATAAAATCATCAATCCATTATTTTCTACATACTACTTGCATGTTGACTAAGAATGCTTTCAAGCTATGGCAGTACACAAACCAATACTACCCCTCTGCAAAGAAAAAATCAAAAGATATTGAAACAACCAACTTAAGGCTACACAAAGCACCAGAGATCCAGAAGCAAGTGCAACAATACATCTTATAAGATGGATCGTAATTATCCTTTTAAGCAAATATTGAAAGATACACCCATATTGGCAAAATACTCAAGCATGCTCAAACTTCTTGTCGAAATGAACTATAGTACAGTGTCTAAAGTGTTACAGTTAAACAGTGTCTAAAAGTGTGGCAGTTAAGCGGATTTCAACTCTTCATTGCACGAATCTTCCTATGTTTCTTTGCTTGTATGATTCTTTACAATTTTAGTAGTACTATCTATCAGGGTAGTAAAAGTCACTAAGTGGTAGTCGGACAGGCACCGGACGCTTAGTGCCTAATTTTGCCTAAGCACCAACTAGCGTCTAGGTGCCCCATGACTGTCTAGCGCCTAGGCGCCACCTAGAACCGATTGTTAGAACGATGATATCTATATAATAAAGTGAAGAGTTGTTTCCTGCCAAAACATAAAAGATGAAGAAGGGTCATGATTAGAATATAGGACATATACCAACTGGCTACGTATATGAGACGTGTATATGTCAATAAAAAAATCATAAAACTAATAAAAATATTCTTAAAAATAATATAAATGAGAAACAATGTCAAAATCTGAAATAACAAAGAGTGTCAGAGGCATGGGGACAACAAGTCATTTAATATGAAGACAACTTTACGTAACAATCTTATAGTTATTCAACACTAACTTTTAAGGCATTGTCGTTAACATTTTCTTGCCCAAGGGAACTAGATGAAGTTAGCTAGACCAAGAACTAACAGGAAATCATTTCAAAAAATGTTTCCTCACAGTCATCCCCAAAAATGTGCTTTTTAACGTGTTTCTTTCGAAGCATTGTGAAGCACTTCATTCTATTACTTCTGTTTATCAGTTTCATGTTAATATCTTGAAAAGAAGTGCCAAATTAGGTTGAGGTGTTTGAAGTAGAGCTGTAAGTATTAACAGTCAGCTCTACTCTTCAGCTAGGCCAAGAAATTGTACTCAAGTTAGAAACGTTAGTGGATACGAATATCATACAAAGGACTTTAATTGCAATAGAAAGGGGTCAACAACTAATATTTATAATGAATACAAAACTGTTGGTTCCTAAGCACCAATAGGAGACGAGGGTAAAAAAAAGTGCAATCAAAGCAATAAAGGAAGGAAGGGGCAATTAATAATGGTGACAAACTATTTTAAACATCCTTTGCACAAAACATATATGTTATGCTTAACAAAAGGCAAGGAATAGTCTAGAGTATCTAGACAAAGGTATTGCGTCCGAGGAAACAAGAGGCAACCACAAAGAATACTAGATTCAGGATAAATACTCTTGAAGCAAGTGTTCAAATCTTTTATAAAGAGAAACCATCAGGCAGAAACTTATATATTTCAATGGATCTGAGCTGTTGGGTCATTAAATCAACAAGGGGGAAACAATGGTGCACTGAAAGCAACAAGGCAAAAGAGCCATTATGTGGTGACAGATAATCTCTAGTTTTTTTCTCGAACTATGCCTGATATACTTGCTTAAGAAGATGAGGCAAATCTAGACCTAATAAAAATTTAATGAGCTCCCCAGATTTCCTGAAGCAAACATCACCATTTCTTGAAGAACCTCCATGCAAGATGATATTAAATAGAGCAGATTTTGACCGATATCAAAACCAGATGATGTATCATACAATAACAATCATATTACCACAACATTACTGATTGACCAAAAGAACCCATTGTGTCAAAGTTTATCATAGAAGGATAAAAAAATTGACAAGGTGGGACACGTGCCCCACTTGGCCCCTGTTTCACTTAACAAAATGCCTAAAATTGGCTTTTGAAAGAAAAATAAGAAAAAGTACAAAAGTACAAATTGTTTCTGGAAAGTATTGCTATCGAAGTCTGATCTGAGAGCGATCACTTTGTTCCTTGGACCATACGATAATGATGAAGAAAACTGCTTGAGGAAGATGAACAATCGGAAGAACTAAGTCACCAGAAAGGTATCGACACAATGGCACTGATGGCACAGTCAAATGCTTTCCTACTTTGCTTCAACCTGTTCTTGAGAAAAAGTTGAAGAAATGCTTCTGGAAATATCACTCTGAAAGTATGAGTTTTCTCAGAATCTCCTTCTCTCTAAGTCTATTTATAGACTAGACCCTCTGTGCATAAAAAGCAACATAATTGGGTCTCTACGCAAGTAACTGTCACCCACGATGAAAATCAACCTCTACGCGTGATGACACGTGTCACATGTAGAGCTTTGATCTCTACGCATGGTGACACGTATCCCACAACTTCAGCAATATAGGGAGAGCACGTACATACGTTCGTATCCCACAACTTCAGCAATATGGGGAGAGCACGTACATACGTTCTTCGATAAGTGTGGCATGAAAGCCACGTATACAGACCACGTTCTCACATAGCCAGAAATGATTGGGCGTAAAATAACCCAAAAATAGACTTCTTGCGTAAAGTAGCAGACTGGACGTAAAATAACCAAAAATAGACTTCCTGCGTAAAGTGGCTGAAAAGTAGCCTTGAGCGTATAATTAACTCAAATAAACTCTACGCACACGAAAGCCTTGAGCGTAAAAACTCGGATAGCTTTCATGCGTAAAAGAAGTAGTCTCTTGAGCGTAAAGTAGCCCATCTGCACACTAAACGACAAGTGTTGGGTTTGGTGTAAAAAAAAAATTTTGGCTTCTGTGTAATTTGTTGTCAGAAAATCATTCTGTCAGAATAGCATCACGTGCATTAAATGCGATGTGGACAGCCTGTCTTCCACGTAAAGGATTGAGGATGGCTCTCGCGTAAAGTAGTTCGCGTAGAGTTTACTCTGTTTGATCTCTGCGTAAAGTTTGAATCTGACTCAGTTTGACTTGCGTAAAGTTTGAATCTGACTTAGTTTAACTTGCGTAAAGCTCTCAACTTCTTTTACTTGGTCTATGAAATTTATTTATGCTTCTACAAGACCCCCTTCAAAATTTTCAAATTTTTTCTAAGATTTGAAATAATTTGAACAGAAGCGTAAAATCTGGCATATCCAACAGTCCGCGTAAAATACGGGATACCCAACAGTCATCTGCGTAAAGTTCGGGATATCCAACAGTGTAAAACCCCCTATTTATTATTATTATTATTATTATTATTATTATTATTTTATTAGACTTAAAAATGAATTTATACAAAACATGATTAATTATTAAAAATGACCTTAGCCATTGTTGCGTTTTAGAGCACTAGACGACCATGACTTTTAGCACGGAAGTTGTAGCAGTGTGCCTTGACTAGTATATTAGCCATACCATGGGAGACATAGCCATAGTTTTGTCCAAAGTAGAAAAACCAGGCCGAGTTGTGAAATAACGCATTTAAAATATTTTTATTTTAGATATTAATTTATATATTGATTTTCAGATGACCCGGTTTGTCCAAGCCAGCCCGAACTAGGGTCCGGACCGAACCCAATCCCATATAAGCATGTAGTGTGACCAACTGTGGTCTTATAGACATATTTTATATATGTACAAATATTTTCTAAATTATTTTAGAATTTTATGTACAATTTCTAATTATTTAATTATTTATACTATTATTGGTATTTTATTATTAAATAACATTGTGCAACACTTTGTATAATTTTTTGGACCCGGATAAGGGAGTGTAGTATAAGTCCACCAAAGCCACCATTTAAATTATTTTTAATATTTATTTATTGTCAATATTATTTCGGTTATGATTAAATAAATATACTTATTATTGTTAAGTTACTATTATTGGTTTTTATTTTATTCATCAAACTAAATTTACATATATGTAAATATGTCAAAAATAGATTCTAGATAATATAAAAAATTTCATTTGAATTTTATGGAGATTTACATGGTATATATATATATATATATATATATATATATATATATATATATATATATATATATATATATATATATATATATATATATATATATATATATATATATATAAGAATAAGAAAAAAAAAAAAAAAAAATATATATATATATATATATATATATATATATATATATATATATATATATATATATATAAGAATAAGATAAAGCAAAAGAAAAAGAAAAAAAATAACACAAAGTGTGGTTGTATATATTTATATAGGCCTAAAATGAATCTAGACTAGAAATGGTATTATGAAGTTTATTTAGATGTAAAGATGTATGTGTGTATGTGTGTGTGTGCGTGTATATATATATATATATATATTTTTTAAAGATGTATGTGTGTATGTGTGTGCGTGTATATATATATATATATATATATATATATATATATATATATATATATATATATATATATATATATATATATATATATATATATATATAAGAATAAGATAAAGCAAAAGAAAAAGAAAAAAAATAACACAAAGTGTGGTCGGCCCCACATGTGGGAACCGACCACAACAATAAGCAACTAGCAGCAGCTAGTTGATGGCCGCCCTTTATAAGCAAGCAGCAGCAAGCACCATGTAGAGGCCGACCCCCCACCCCAACCCATTATATATATACACATATATACATATATATATTTAACTCTCAAAAGAAAAACCCTAATCTCTTTCCTCCTTCCTCCTCTTTCCTCCTTCCTTCCTCCTCCCCCTCTCCTCGGCATGCGTGCCCAGCCTCGCCGGAGGGATGGCAGTCCCGCCTCACAGTCGCCACGGCGACAACAACAAACACCACAACAGTTTTTCACTTTAAGGTAATCAACTTTCCCGATCGATATCTCTCTCATTTTAACTCCGTTTTTAGATTCGTAAATTCGTGTAGAAAGCCCACATGACCCTCTTCGAGATCCCTCAGGTGGATTTCGACATAGCCATCCAACTTGCTCGAAAAATTGAGACGAAGTTGGAGAAAAACCACTTTTCTGGAATATTAAAAACTGTTTTAAAACACCAACTTGTCGGCCATTTTTCTTTCTGTACAATAGGATTTTGTAGAAACTAATTGAAGACAGTCAAAGACAACATAACCGAGATTGTAACGCACCTTCTGGGTTCACTTTTCATCTAGGGTGTAAAAAGTTACACGTTGTTAAAGTTTTACGGAAAATTGTAAATTCTGTTTTCAAAAAGTGGAAAAACACCCGATACGGCGTGCTCCCCGACAAACCGGGCGACATGGTCGCGCACTATATACATCAAAAGGCGCGTATGGATGTTGTTGATGTGTGGGAACTGACGAAACCCAATTTTGTTGCATATGCGTGACGAAATCAGTGCGTATCCGTCGAGATACCTCCGTATCGAACCTTTGCAAATTAAGTCACAACTTCGTGTACACTCATCAAATTACAACGATACATGTGCCATTGGACTCAAAATATTTTTTTGGTCCTATTCTGAGACTGTTGACTGGGACGCCATTTTGGCGGGCCCACAATCCCACTCAACGGACGATTTTGTGCACGGCCCACTGGAAACCGAAATTGGATATACTGTTGGGTTCGTCTCATCAAAATAAATTCGTAGACATGTAGTTTAACGACTTTAGAGACCGTAGATTCTGGCACGTATTTCGGTACAAAACGAGTCCAACGGCTGACATCGTTTTGACCTTAAATTACGATTTTGTCCCTGTTCCAGAATTTAACTTTTGGACAGGCGTTTCCTAGGCATATCTTTTATTCTAAACTCGTTCGTGATGTTTGTTGCAGCATCCGGAGTCATCTGCGGGAATTGGCTTTTCTTGCTTCGTTTATTTGTCTGTTCGAGCTACTGGATTATTCTCTTTTGCACATAACCTCAGGCAAGATACCTTGCCATTATACTATTTACATTCAGTCTGCATTTATTTATATATCACTATTTATTATTTCCAGTTATTATAGTTCTTGATTTACTACATGCTCAGTGATTATTAGTTACTTTGTTACTATCCTTTGATTGCATATGAACTTAGAGTTAGGGGACTACCGTTTGTAGTGTATTGCATATGCCTCGACACAGTTGTACCACGAGGATGTGTGAGACGAGTAGCATGTAGAGGTCCTTACGTGTGGGCTGATCCCCCATATGCATGCGTTAGGGCTAACTGCTAATAGAGGCATGTTAGGAGACTTAGCAGTTAGTAGAGGTATACGAGACATGGATGTGGCTCTGTTAGGCATTATGTGGGAAGAACAGTTCCTTAACGTATGGGTCCTTATGCACTTTTCTCTTACTGATACTGCTGGCCTCTGACATTCGAGGAATGTTATGCCTTGAGGTCCCTGGTATCCTGATGGGGCCATACCTGAGATTACTGATACCGCTGGCCTCTGACATTCGAGGAATGTTACGCTTTGAGGTCCCTGGTATCCTGATGGGACCATGCCTGAGTTACTGCTACTGAGCCAGATACCAATACGTTGGAGGTTTGTTCTTAACTGCATAAACACAGTAGTACGGTTAGATTACCTTATTATTGTCTTATCACTTATTTTCTTTGTGGCATATTTTGTATTCAGTATTTATGGCATGTCCTTCCTGTATCTTGTTACGTCCCTCTGAGGACCTGGTTATCTCTCCAGGTGTGTGCTTCTGTGATATTGCAGGTGTTCTAGTCGAGGTCGCGATCTTCTCTATTCATTCGGAGATGACATGTCTTAGGTTTTTCTTTGCTACTCCCGCCAAATCCTTTCCGTTTCCATGTATATTTTTCCTTACTTGTTGGTAGTAGATTTGTCTCCACCCAACGCAATGTACAAAAACTTATTACAGTTGATTATATGATATCTTTTATTCTTCATTTGTGGATGAGATTAGATTACTCTTGGTTTACTGCATTTTATAGCTTATGTATTCATACGAGGTTTCCATATATTGGAGTATACTTCGTATGTATGCAGCTGGCATGGATACGTACCTAGTCCTAAGTATTTTGGGACTGGGGCATTACAAACAGTCAGCATAAATTTTAGGAATTTGAACCGATTTCAAAATTCTCTATAAATAGAGCTTTATTGGTAGAGAGAGAACTTTACTCATTCTCATATTCTCAATCTCTTATACTCTCTTCTTCTTCGAGATCTCAGTTCGAACAAAAGGCCCCAAAGAGCAAGACCTCCGCTGCCGCCAAGGGAAAGAAGCTCGCCGCCGCTTCGTCGAGGAGTGAGCGTGCGAAAACCACCATTCCATCATCGATGGCGACCCCTAGACCCAACCCCGCTGTGGCTCCGGCCATGATAGGTAAAGCCCAAACTAGTTATGCCGTAGGTTCATCGGAGAAGAAGAATTCGAACAAAAAACTTTACGCCCACGTTTATACGTGTCAGCGTAAAAACTCGAATCACCAAGTGCGCCCACGTTTATACGTGCCAGCGTAGAAACAAAATACGCTCACGTCTATACGTGCCAGCATAAATAACAAAATACGCCCACGTCAATACGTGCCAACGTAAAATAAAAATACGCCCATATTATGTGTGTCAGCGTAAAATGTAAAAATACACTCACGTCAATACGTGTCAGCATAAAACATTAAATACGCTCACATCTATATGTTCTAGCGTAAAATACGCAAGTGATAAGACTTTGCATAAAAATAGTCAATTCTGAAAACAGAGAAATTTTGTACTTAATTTTTAATTTTAATCAACTTAACTTCTACGGTTAAGCGTAAAGTCTTGCATAGTCAAGCTCTCTAATACAGAGTCTTTAATTTTTATGCGTAAAATTCAGAATAAGTCATCTGCGTAAAATTTAAATTAGATTTTTACCAACTTGATTTTTCTTTTTCTTTTGGCAATAGACTTGCAAATTCATCCTCTTGTAGAAGTATTCGGCTCACCAGCTGGTATGGTGGGCTCAAACTACTTGGAGAATTTGTCCCATGTGGAATTCCCTCAATCAGATACACAATACCCTGAAGGGAGACAACAGCTAATAGCTGTTCAGGGAGACAGGATGCTGCTGTCACTGATGAATAGAGAATTGCTGGTGTCGCTAGATGGCCAGCAATTTTTGAAGCCTGCTTTTATGTTTGGGGATGCTATAGATTTCCAATCACAAACCAACCCCAAGAAGGAGGCTTGGGTATTTAAATTTGGAGATAGGGCGATGTATCTCCCAGACATGGCAAGGGATTATCCCCTATCCTCATTTGTACATGCCACCCATCCACGACAAATGCTATGGAACCTGACTCCCAGCAGTCATGGTAGGCCAGGAAGAATTATTTTCAAGAGGGACGGGGCCAACCAACTGGGCTACCATACTAGCACTCCTAGTGGTAGTATCATTCCTTTCGCTGGTCTACTACCTAGATTCACACCAAGCGAAGATTAAGCTTTGATTCAACCAGTGCAGATCCCCATGTTCGTAAACAAGCTTATGAAGGCCTTGGTATTATATCCCCAGGACAACCCTAGACTGCCAGGATGGATGATACCTCATAATCAGAATTGAATTCAGCTTAGTGCCTGGATCATGAAGAACTTCAAAACAGAGCTGCAAGCCATTGGATTATATAAAGCTGTAGCCTCCACGAGTCAGGGTATACCAATGAACAACAACCTGTTCTTGGCTTTGATGGAGTTGTATATCAGTTCAACAGGAACTTTTGCAACTCCGATTGGTGAAATGGGCTTTGTACTGCATGAGATGCAGTTTATCTCCAAGCTGCCAATGGGTGAAGCTCCGTATGAAGAATATGTTCCCTCCAAACGGGAACTAGCAGAGATCAGGGAGAAAAATCCTTAGTTAGTTGAGGTATACCAAGAATTGATGTGCCACTATCTGACTTGCACCACTATATATGAAAGTGGATCGCATTTGGCATACATCAATAAATGGACAACATATCTATTCTACCACGAGAATAGGATATCCAAGACCGATAAGGGGAAATTTTAAGATAACAAGGCTCAACCTATCAATCCTTGTTCAATTATCCCTCCTGATTCAATAAACACCTGGATGGCCACTTATAAGTTTCCAGATAAATATTTGGCCACCAAGGCTGGAGAATTCCCCGCTGGGACCGAAGCATTGAGCTTTCTAAGACAAGGCAGCCGAAAGCTATCAAAAGAAGCCTTGCTAGCGGGCTTCCTTTCCCTGTGGCTACGAAGATGGGTCATGCCAAGGATTGGCACAGCTGACAGGATTCACCGAAACGTACTATAGCCAGCAGTATATTTGGTATTCAAAGTCAGGATCAACCTGTTATCGACAATGGTATACCGAATAAATGCAGGTTGGCGAGTATTTGGTGATGAACTGATCAACAATGCTCCTCACCGAAAAGATTTCCCTAGGGTGGAGATGCCCTACACTTATCTGATGGGCTGGTTGTTGCATCATAACTGTAGTTTGTTGCCACCAGGCCCTGGGAATGATACAGAGGTATTCCTCCAAAAGTTTAATAAAGCCACATGGACTACAACTTCAGTGGCAGACACCCGGGCAACACTCAACTATTCCCGCTGGTGGAATTTTTTATGTACAAGGCCACCAGTCCTAGCTGACTATTTCGGCATGCAATTTGAAGATATAGGTGAAGGAAGGACTTCATTACCTGCGCCAGTTTTTAAATGGCTAATGTGCATCAGACCCTCACATCTGATGTATAGGAATGAAGACAACCGTGCGTTCGAACCGTACCTACCCAGTCGGTTCGCTCGTCAGTTTGGATATAACCAACTCATGTTGGTAATCCCTCTACCAGCTTCCACCATTATGGAAAATTAATTGATGGTGCAAGAGCATGGAGGTACTTTAGTACTGCATGTACCGGTGCTAGATTTCGGGTATCAACTGCTACAAGTACAACTAAGCTACGAATGCTTCATACGTATGCTCATTTTTATGCATCTATTCGCTCCTTTGCGAACGACTACAATATGAAGTGGAGTCTTTGATGGGCCAAAGAAGGAAACATCGAAGATCCAGTCAGGGTTCCTTCGGACATACCCGATGATGTTGATGTTCTAGACGAGTATCTGGAAGTGATTCTTGCGGGAGTTGGGGAACCAACCGCAGGACCAATTATCATCTCAAAAACTCGGAAGCAAAAATCAAATGCAGTTGTTACCCTCCAGGAGAAGAAGAAAAAGGTCACTGTTAAAAGGCCTACTAGATAGAGAGCCGCCACTCCAGAGAGCGAAACTCCAGTCGAAGAGCTTCAACACATTACATCTTCGTCAGCTCATCCTGGAGAAGGGTCTTCAGCATCTCACCCTGCAGCATCAACAGAATTTATGGGGCTCCTATCTCCTGGACGCCTCAGCACCTCTGCACATCTGACTTCTCCACAGAAGGTGCAAGCTATTAAGGACACTGCCACGACTCGTGCTAGTAATCCGGAGCCAATCCCTTCCGATGAACCGGCTCTTGACTTCGATGATGATGACTGGGATCAGGATTACGACTCGCTCTTGGCACGTCCTGCACCTACTCCAGGTAAATATAATTTACACCAAATCTATACAAAATTATGTATTTTGATTTTGTATATTAACTTATTTTGCTTAATCTTTGTTGGTGTCATCACTATAGTAAAGCCTGTGGATCCTCCTCCTCAGGAAACTATTCAAACAGAATCTGATGGAGAGAGTTCTTCTTCAAAAGAAGATACTGTCCAAGAAGAATGTTCTCCATCCACAGAGGTAACACAAGAGCCTGCAGTAGAGGCTCAGCAAGAATTGCCTTCTCTTGCTGGAAACAGAGAAGAAGAACCAACTGCAGATGAAGAAGTAGCTGCAGAAGAAGAACCAGCTGTAGATAAAGAAACAGCTGTAGAAGAAGAAATAGTTGCAGAAGAACCAACTGCAACTGAAGTACTCCCAGAAGGTGATGATAATATTGTCAATTCATCAACCGAAATCGGAGATGTAGTAATAGCATCTTCAGTTATTGCTACTGATCCGGCACAAGTTCTTGAGAAGACAGTATCTGAAACCGACACAATCACCATTCCTCCCACAACAATCACCGCCACCGAAACACAAGTAGTTTCAGCTCCAGAAATGGCTGGAGAAATAATCCATAAAAGTGCTGAAGATATTATTTCTAAAGCTCCTGGAGATCAATCAGCCATGGTAGCATCATCAACAGTAGCTACAACTCAACTTGCTACCAAGGCAATAACAACATCTGCTCCCAGTCATCAGAAGAGGGACTTGGTAGACCTTGCTGCCACGCCGAGCTCAAATGTAGAAATGAATCTCTTAGTTGAGATCTATACTGAAACTTTCTACAAAACATTGGCAGCTTTAATCAAGATGGTCCTGAAGAAGGGCCTTAATTATGAAAGTTTGAAGGCTGCAATTGCTCTCACGATCAGGAATGTTGCCATGTTCAATGACAACGAGAGAGCAGCGGCACTGGAGAAGGTAGTAGAGGGACTTGAACAGCCTATTAGAGAATATCTAAGGCTGTCAAGTGAAACTATTGAAAGTCTCATCCAAATCGAGTATGATGCTTTATCAGCTGAATACATCGCTCGAGAGACTATTTTCAATGAATCTCTCCAGGAGTATAGCAGCAAAGTCGCCAAAGAGAAAGCTTCATTGAATGAAAATAAACCTCTTCTGGAGATGCATAAAGAAGCCTATGAGACTTCAAACATAAGAATTCATCAACAAGATGATAAAATTCATGAAGTTGAGGTGGAGTTGCTTCGCTTGAAGGCAGAAAGAGAGCAGATGATCGTAGCTAGAGACCAGCATTTGACACAGAGCTCAATTTTGGAGGAGAAAGTGTTTGGTGCTGAAGCTGTCATTAAAACCTTTGATGATGCCAAGGATAAAATGATAGCTACTTTCGCTGAACTCTCCCATCTCTGTACTCCAGAAGCCCGACGATCTATAGCTACTGCTACTGTATTGAATACTCGTGAGAAGCGTCTAGCAGAGCTGCAAAAACTGCTCGAAGACGTATTTGCTCCTCCTTAGGCAACTTTGCATTTAATACAAAATTTTGTATGCTTCTGTCTTTTTTATTCTGTAATATTTTCAAGAAATGAATGAAATCATTATTTTGTGACCCTATTATTTATTTTGGATTTAAACAATAGGTATGAGATAGAAAACACTTATCAGAGGTAAATGGACATGACAAGTCTTCCAAACTCAACAAAATAAATTATATCTATCTAGAGGTAATGTGGACATGATAGATAATGAATCTTGTTTTATTTTTAGAGTATACAATACTATCAGAGGTAATATGAACATGACAGATTGTAATTACTCAAAGAAAATAGATTAATATCTATTCAGAGGCCATATGGACATGATAGATAAGAAAAGAAGTAGACTTAATATTTATTCAGAGGTCATGAGAACATGATAAATAATAAATCTTTTTTAATCAGCTGGTAAGACAGAAGATCAAAATTCTCTTTTAGGAGAACAATAATCAGCTTAACCAAACCTTGGTAGCTGGGGAATAAAGAAGAAATTCAGACATAATATTTTTTCAAGAATTTGCCATTAATTGGCATCATGAGCAAATCTCCATTAGGTTTAGACAACCTATAGGCACCATTGGAGAATACTGTCTCGACTACATAAGGACCTTTCCATTTTGCTTGGAATTTCTCTTTGCTCTTATGAGTCATCACCATCGGTCTTCGGACAGCTAGAACTAGCTCACCGACTTTGAATACCCTCACTTTAACTTTACGATTGAAGGCTCGAGATATACGGGCTTGATATAGCTCAATGTGATGTTGCGCTTGAAGACGCTTCTCGTCCAATCCTTCAAGTTCTTGGAGTCGTAAGCAATCATTATTCTCTGAGGTTAGCTCATTAGCAATGGCTATTATAAGAGATGGGATATGGATTTCCAGTGGAAGAACAGCCTCACATCCGTAAACCAGTGAGAATGGTGTAAATCCAGTAGGAGTTCGGACTGTCGTTCGGTAAGCCCATAAACATTCTCCAAGTTTCTCATTCCAATCACGTTTATTAGAAGAGACAAACTTTTTGAGAAGTTTAATAATTATGTTGTTGAAAGCTTCGGCCAAACCATTAGCAGCTGGATTATAAGTCGTAGAAGCCAGATTTTGGATCCGATTCTTGTCACAAAATCTATAAAATGCCTGACTGGCAAATTGGGGTCCATTGTCATGGATTATCCTTCGGGGGATCCTAAAATGATAAATGATATGGTGTTTAATGAAGCTAACCATATTAGATATTTTCACTTCAATAAGGGGAACCGCTTCCGTCCATTTAGAGAAATAATCTATTATGGCCAGGATAAACCGATGTCCTTTAATAGAAGGAGGATTAGTCGGACCAATAATATATATGCCCCAAGCTTCGAAAGGCCAAGAAGCTGTCGTAGGATGTAATAATTCAGATGGTTAATGAATAAAGTCAGCATGAATCTGGCATGCTTTATACCGTCTGGCATAATCCAGAGCATCCGCTATCATGGAAGGCCAATAATATCCCATTCTTCGAATACGGTCTTGTAATTTCGAACCCGGTTGATGCGCACCGCAGACACCATCATGAGCTTCACGGAGTGTTTGCTTAGCTTCACTCTCAGAGAGACAATGCAACAAAAGTCCGTCATAAGAACGACGATATAACATATACAAAGAAGAATCATAGTAGAATCGAAATGATCGTCTTTTGATTGATGCAGCTTCTTTTGGATCTTCAGGTAAAATTTCATGGATCGCATAATCAATAAATGGACTTCTCCAATTCCTTTGCTGAGAACTTGATTCTGTAGTATAACTCTGTTCGATATGCAAATTATTCTTGACACAGAATAGATCTCTATCCAATAAAGTAATGGTGTTTTGTCATCTAATTGGCACAGCTAAGTCTGCAGCTAAACTAGCGAGAGCATCAGCATTTAAATTTTGAGAACGTGGTATAAATTCAATGAAGAACCCTTTGAATGAAAGGACCCATTCAATTACCACTTGATGATAGGGAATGAGGTCAAGATTTCTGACTTCATATGTCCCTCTGACCTGATTAACAATCAGTTGAGAATCTTCATAAGCTTCCAGGAACTCAATGTCCAATTGTTTTGCTACTTGAAGACCAATTAGTAGAGCATTATATTCTGCCACATTGTTGGAGCATGGTTTATTGAGAGAATAAGCACGGTATATGACCATTTTATCAGGAGAGACCAAGATGATGCCTACTCTGGAAACAATATTGCCTTTAGGTCCAACCCGCGATGCTCCATCAAAATATAGTTACCGAATGTCATCCCTCAAAGTTATATTGCAATCCATGACTTCATCTAGAATGTCCTCATATAACTTAGATGTGTCAGGTATAGGGTGAGCTGCTAAGAAATCAGCTAATGCTTGACCCTTCACTGATTTTTGAGGTACATAGACCATATCATAAGGAGTAAGCAACATTGCCCAGGTGGCTAACCTGGAGTTAAGAATGCTCGGTTTTCTCATCAATACCCGAATAGGATTTATTCTGGATATGACATGAATAGTTTGTCCTGACACGTAATGTCGTGTCTTTTGAACAGCAAAAACCAAGGCCATATATTCTTTCTCCACAGGAGTAGACCTGTGTTCAGCTCCAACCATCATTCGGCTAAGATAATAAATTGCATATTCATGACCCTTATCACTTTTCTGTGCAAGAAGAGCACCAAGAGAATGATCTAAGGCTCAAACGTATAGCAAAAATGGTCTTCCTACCACTGGAGGAACTAAAACAGGTAGATTTGTAAGGTATTGCTTAATGTCATTAAAGGATTTTTGACATGCTTCATCCCAAACAAATGATACACCTTTCTTTAATAGACGAGAGAAAGGTTGACATCTCCCAGAAAGATTAGATATAAATCTCCTGATATAAGCAATACGACCTTGGAAGCTGTGTAGTTCTTTTAGATTACGTGGAGGACGCATTTCAAGAATTGCTTTGATTTTATCAGGATCAACATGGAGACCTTGAGAAGTGATGACAAATCCCAAAAATTTGCTACTAGAAACCCCTAAGAAAGACTTAGTGGGACTCATCTTCAGTTGATGTTGACGCATTAACTCAAATATTGTCTTCAAGTCTTGAATATGATCATCTTTTAATCGACTTTTGACAGCAATATCATCCACATAACATTCAACTATTTTTCGTAGATGTTCTTGAAAGATATTGCTCATGGCCCGCTGATATATAGCACCAGCATTTTTCAGACAAAACGGCATAACCGTATAGCAGTAAACTCCAAAGGGTGTACGGAAAGCGGTATGCTTTTTATCTCCTGGATGCTTCTTAATCTGGTTGTATCCTGAAAACCCGTCCATGAAAGACATGCATTCAAAATCACATGTATTGTCTATCATGATATCGGTAATCGAAAGTGAAAATTCATCTTTTGGACAAGCTATATTAAGATCTCGAAAATCTATGCAAACTCGGACTTTTCCATTCTTCTTCATAACAGGAACAATATTGGCAACCCAGTCTGGGTGTTGTTCTTCACAAATAAAGCCACATGTGATCAGCTTTTTGACTTCTGCTTCAATTGCATCCATCATATCTGGTCAAAAACGTCGTTGTTGTTGTTTTACAGGTTTGGCATTAGGAAGAATATTAAGTTTATGAGTAGCTACTTTAGGATCCAGACCCGACATATCCTCATAACTCCATGCATAGATATCAATATATTCTTTAATCAGCTTTATCAACTCTTCTGTTTCATCTTCAGAAAGGTTTTTACTGATGAATATCGGCTTGGACGTAATTTTGTCTCCAACGTCAATCTGGACAATTTCATCTTCTGTAGGTGGCTGTCGTTGTTCAAAATGAAGCTCCCATTAAGTGTCCATTTGTTGGGCGCAAGGGTCATTTTCAAATGGCTCAGATTCACCATCAGTTTGAACCATGTTAACTGAAAAGACGCACTCAGATTCAACATACTGGTTTTCTCTAGAATCTGAGGATTGTAAAAACTGGAAGAAAATTCTTCTTCTATATCTTCTTTATACATGTAGGATGTAGCAGATTCAATGAACTGGGTTTCTTCAGAATCTGAGGATTGTGAAGAACTGAAAGAAAATTCTTCTTGTATATCTTCATTAAATATGTGGGATGGATCATATCCCAACCCATGACGAGTTTTCTGGTAAAATAGATCACCACATAATGGTAACTGTCTACCTTTGCTTTGATTGAGACCTAGCATAGTCTTCAAATCATATCCCATATTCTGGATAATCTTAAAAGATTATTGACTATATTTGTCAATCCGAATTTTTCCTCTATCTTTCTCTATGATATCATCGGTTTGAGTAACAGGGATAATTCTAGCCAATCCAAACACAATTTGGCGCTTATTTTTCTTATTAGACGGAATCACAAAATAAGATTCTTCGTGACGTCTATAAGTTACACAAGCTTGTGATGTGAGGCTACAGGTAGAAGATAAGGAGAAGATGTTAGGAATCTTTGAGCATAAGGTCCAACATCGACATGAGGAGGAAAGGAATTTTTCTTATGATTAATATATAAGGTTTCCTCTGTATTTATGTCATTTTTATGTTGATGACTTTGATTATCAGCAGATAAAGTCATTCTTTCAATAAATTTGACAGCCATATACTCTAAAAGGAAATCTTCATTAATATGAGAAAGTACAGAATGATCAATATTTACATCATTTACAAACTAACTACTACGCTTTGGATTGATCATTAATAGACCATCATCCGTCTTCAGCGTAGACTTGTCAAGGTTGATAATCAGCGGTTCTGGATCATTTGTACGAGAAGTACGTCCCTTGACCTTGATCATGAGAGGTTGAACTTAGCTCTTGACTGGAATTTTTATAGATTCCTCAGATGAAGCTCGAGTTCTTCCTTTAACCTTAATCATCAAAGGTTCGTCATTGACAGGTTGGGGTTGGATTTGACCTTTGACTTTAACCTTCAAAGGTTGATCTTCTGGAGGATCTTCTAAGACAGATTGATCTTCTGCATGTGATTGATCTTCGGCCATATCCGATATCTCCTTCATATGCTCATGTTTGTAGAGTATTGAATCAGAGAAATAGGCTTCAATACCCTTAAAAGGAT
Organism: Iris pallida; assembly: GCA_029216955.1. Lineage (NCBI taxonomy): Eukaryota > Viridiplantae > Streptophyta > Magnoliopsida > Asparagales > Iridaceae > Iris > Iris pallida. The sequence continues at coordinate 24,284,307 of JANAVB010009200.1, forward strand.
TGATATCTACAAATTCAGTCTTTACAATCCCTTGAGAGTCCACATACTTGAAGCATTGGTGGAGAGTTCAAGGCACAATGTTATGCTCATGTATCCACGGTCTTCCAAGAAGGATGTTGTAAGATACATCTGAATTGATAACATAAAATATCGCCATAGTTCGAAGATCACCTATTTGAATCTTCAGACGAATCTTCCCCAATGGTTTACTCTTTCCAGAGTTGAAACCAACTATTGTTATACTAGTATAAGTCAAATCACTAGTGGAAATCCTCAAGGGTCGTAGCATACTCTGAAGAATAATGTTAATAGAAAACCCAGGATCAATGTAAATCATGTCAATTTCAGTAGAGTCAATATACCCTTTATAATACAGAGGCCTGTCGTGTTTATTATGCTTCAACAGTATATCTTCTTGTGTGAAGGTAATGTTAGGAATTGATTCCATCATACTATGACATTGTGGATACGACACTGGTATATTGTTAGGACTCTTGAGTTGAGCTAAGCATGAGTCCACTTGTAGCAAAGCTTCGCTCAAAGTTTTGCAACTTTTTTAGAAAGACGAAGCAACTCAAAGATAGAGAGTCTAGCCGGAGTATTAGCTAATTGGGCTATAATATCGAACTTGTAGGGTTCATCACTAACCCTTGATTTGAAGCAGACTTCAATGGGACGTCAAAGCGTACTGCTTTCTGTTTCCCTTTCTCAACCACAGATGGTTTAGAAGGTCTTGCCTCAGCAGAAACAGGAGATGGTTGAGCTGGTAGTGTTTCGGCAACGTCCTCCGCTTCTTTGGAGGTTCCCTTATAATCTTTGTGGTATTCTTTACCAGATCTCGTACCAGCAAAGGTTTCTTCTTCAGACTCAGGAGAATGAAGTACCATATTACAGATTTTAGTCTTCTTTCCCTTAGTCTTCTTCTTGCGAAGATTTTTATGAGGGACCTCAAATCCCAATCCAACAATAGATTTTTGACCTTGAATTTGTAAAGGAAGTCGCATTCCTTTATCATAATTCAAGCCTTCCGCCTTTTGAAAGTCATAGCCCATCTTTTTCATGAGATGGACTGATTGTTGACTGTACATGTGAGTGGGTAGCAGAATTTCAATAGATGGTTCAACAGAGGAAGGAGGAACAGAGACCTCTGTAGCCACAGGTGTAGGGGTATTCGGGACAGAAGAAAAAATCCCTACAGGAGCTTTTCTCATAAGCAGTAAAAACTTGTTGTGCCCTATATAAGGGGATACTATTCATTGCTAACTATTGCCGATGAGTAAGTTTAAGTTTGGTAGGAAGAGCCAAACTTGGAGGGCATATATTCAAACCCCTCAGCCTATTCTCCAGAGGAATACCATCCCAAAGATGATCCAAATCATCATGATATGGAGTAACAACATGAGAAATCATATTGCATGCTTTAACTTTTTTACCTTTCTTGGATTTTGAAGTTTTACCTTCTTTTTCTATTTCAGGTACTAAATTAGGATGTACCCACATGATTTTACCATTTTTTAATGTGAGAGGCAATAATCCTTCATTTTTCTCTCTAGCAGACGAGAGATTCACAATCTTTATTGTCGCCTTTAGAATTGGGACTATCCCATCTGGAACTTGCTGTGGAGAAAAACCTCCAAATTGAAGAGAAATCATATTAGTTGTGACTGTATGCTCATCATTGGTTAAAGCGATGGCATTAGCATTTATCAACTCTTGAATTTTCTTTTTTAAAACATAGCAAGCCTTGGTAAGATGATTTATGTATCTATGATAGATACAATACTTGGAATTATCAGTCAGATTCACCTCATTAGGTCTTTTTGGCTCTCGAATCTGGAGTTTGCCACTCTTCACAAGACATTGGAATATCCCTAGGATATCACTGTCATCAAAAGAGTACTCTACTTTTGGTTTGGAAGACTATAGATTATTTGGCATCGTTTTGGATTTTGAAAGATTAACCACTAGGGTTTCCTTCCCTTTCCCATTGCGATTGCCGGAATTATTACCTGAAGAGGCTTTCTTTCCTTTGTCTTCTGAGGCAAAGATCATCCCATGTTCACAAGCCAATCTACCATTGGTCTCGGCTGAAACTGCTACTATAATGAACGAGGTCCAATCTGTGAATTGAGAGCCTGTAAAGAGAGCAATGATTGGTCGCAGATTCATTTTGCATGTATCAATCAATGCTGAATCTGGCATACCATAAGGCATTTTCAAGGTAGCCTGTCGAAAACATTTAATAAACGTCTGAGTATCTTCTTTCTCTTTCTGTTTAATCTCTATTAAGGAGGACATATTCATGTCCATGCCTCCTTCATAAAAACGGGAGTGAAACATTGCTTTAAACTCGTCAAAAGACGATATGCAATTGTCGGGTAGACTGCGATACCAATCATATGCTGAACCCGTCAAACACCCAATGAAAACTCGAGTGAGAAGAGCATCATTCTTTTGCAAATGTACAGTCATAATATCAAAATAATTGATATATTGACTTGGAGAAGCATTTTTATCAAATAACACCATAGATTGTGGCTTGAATTTTGGAGGAAAGGGTACATTATTCCAGTGAGGAGGATAAGGTTGTTTGATCCCTAATCTCGGGAGTTGATCTTTGTGCTTAAGAACCTCAAACTGTGCTTTTAGCTCACGCACTACTTGAATAGCTTTACTAGTTTGGGAAAGCACATTTGATTGGATAGTGGCTGAATGTACCGTAACCCCCACCGGAGGTGGTACATCTTTTTGAATGAGAGGATCTAGAGCTGCGGAGTTTTGATTGATAGCAGGCTCTTGACTAAGAATATTCAAAGGTGTATCAACCCCTTGACTATCTTGAGTTTGTGCTGCTACCTGCACCGGTGTTACCACTGCCGGCTGAACAGTTTGCTGAGTCATCATTATTTGATGCATATTTTGCATCATGGCAAGCATGTCCTTCAGTGATTGTTCTACCGCAGAGAGACGTTGTTCTGTATTAGAAGTTGACGTCTCCGGTTCATCTCCGATAGCATAGGACTTAATTTCCCTTAAACATACAGAGGGATTAGTGTAGAGGTATGAATCAACGCTATCCATTTCTGACTCCAAAGACTGGGTACCCCCAACTTCTAAATCTGAAGATTGCAACGATCTTTGACTTATTGACCGGGTATGCTGATATACCCCTTCAAAGGTGTTGAGGAGTCGGTTGAATTATTGTTGGCTCGGAGTTCGGGATAAAATACGTCTTGGACGTCGTCCTCTATTGATATGAGATGCCATATTGACTGAAGCATAGGACAACTCATATTCTTGGTCATCAATTGGTTGTTGAGGCACATTGTAGCTTAGCCGGTCAAAAACTGACCATTTAGAAGCCGAACAGCAACATTTGATTACAATCTGGTAACACTCACAATGATGATCTTCTTGGGAAAGTGTCACAGGAGATTTTCCGTTTTTACGCTTTTGTACAAGCAACTCGCATAAATCAGAAGGAGCGGAAGGAGTCGTCTTCTTTATTATATTTGGGACAGAGAAACGTTTAGTCCCTTGCGTATAAAGAAGATTACTGGCTGCATTAGCAGAACCAAACTGTAAATATTTACGCGCCTGGAGTTGCGTGCGTAAATCCTGAGATTTTTGTGCACAAAGAACTCCATCAGTATTACGCGTAATCTGAAGGTTTAGTACTTTGCGTAAAGCAGTGTAAGAAGGTTGTTGGTGGAAAACTGAAGTTTTACCAATAAAAGAATTCTTGTTTTTACGCTATATGCGTACAGGCAAATTCACTTTAGATGCAAAGGCATCATTGTGAACTTTATCTGCCATATCACCGACAGGAGATTTACCTTTATGCGTAGAGCGCAAAACATGAATATCTACCACGTCACAGACGGCAGATTTACCCTTACGCGTAGAGCGCAAGACTTGAGTGTCTTCCACGTCACAGACGGGAGACTAATTTTTATGCACAGAGCGTAAAACTTGGGTATCTACCACATCACAGACGGGAGATTGATTTTTACGTGCAGAGTATAAAACTTGGGTGTCTACCACGTCACAGACGGGAGACTTATTTTTACGCCCAGGACGCATCACTAAAGTAGAGACTGTCTCGTCACAGACGGGAGCCTCCACAACAGGAGTGGAAAGAATTCCCTTACCTTCAGAGACAACAGGGAGATCAGAGGATGCTTTGGACTTAGGAATCCAAACTTTTCGCGCCTTCTACAATTTTTGAACATTGGAGCAGCGAGTACTACCCCCAGTTTGGAGCATTTCTTCGTAAGCAGTCTGGTCGAATTGAACAACCATAGTCTTCTTTGTCGATTCGACCGACACATCATTATATTGAGCAATTGCTTTCTTGTCAGAGGAGAAAGTCGTCCCTAGCAGAGTCGTCATTTTGTTTCACTTAACAAAATGCCTAAAATTGGTTTTTGAAAGAAAAACAAAAAAAAGTACAAAAGTACAAATTGTTTCTGGGAAGTGTTGCTTTGGAAGTATGATCTGAGAGCGATCACTTTGTTCCTTGGACCATATGATAATGATGAAGAAAACTGCTTGAGGAAGATGAACAATCGGAAGAACTACGTCACCAGAAAGGTATCGACACAACGGCATTGATGGCACAGTCGAATGCTTTCCTGCTTTGCTTCACCCTGTTCTTGAGAAAAAGTTGAAGAAATGCTTCTGGGAATATCACTCTAAAAGTATGAGTTTTCTCATAATCTCCTTCTCTCTTGATCTTTTGTGTTAAAAATAAGTCTATTTATAGACTAGACCCTCTGTGCGTAAAAAGCAACATAATTGGGTCTCTACGCAAGTAACTGTCACCCACGATGAAAATTAACCTCTACGCGTGATGACACGTGTTCCATGTAGAGCTTTGGTCTTTACGCATGGTGACACGTGTTCCACAACTTCAACAATATGGGGAGAGCACGTACACACGTTCTTCGATAAGTGTGGCATGAAAGCCACGTATACAGACCACGTTCTCACATAGCCAGAAAAGATTGGGCGTAAAATAACCCAAAAATAGACTTCTTGCGTAAAGTAGCAGACTGGACGTAAAACAACCCAAAATAGACTTCCTGCGTAAAGTGACTGAAAAGTAGCCTTGAGCGTATAATTAGCTCAAATAAACTCTACGCACACGAAATCCTCGAGCATAAGCTTTCATGCGTAAAAGAAGTAGTCTCTTGAGCGTAAAGTAGCCCATCTGCATACTAAACGACAAGTGTTGGGTTTGGTGTAAAAAAATCTTCTCGACTTCCGTGTAATTTGCTGTCAGAAAATCATTCCGTCAGAATAGTATCACGCGCATTAAATGCGATGTGGACATCCTGTCTCCCGCGTAAAGGATTGAAGATGGCTCTCGCGTAAAGTAGTTCGCGTAGAGTTTACTTTGTTTGATCTCTGCGTAAAGTTTGAATCTGGCTCAGTTTGACTTACGTAAAGTTTGAATATGACTCAGTTTAACTTGCGTAAAGCTCTCAACTTCTTTGACTTGGTCTATAAAATTTATTTATGCTTCTACAGCCCCATCCTCCCTCCACCTTTAATTCTATAACTATTCACTAAGTTAATCTTTTTTTAGGAGCAACGACCAGATAAACCTGCCATTTTCTCTACAAAACGAAAAGAAGCTTTCCAGATGCCAAGTTACTGAACTAAATTGCATGAATACATGAAACGGAGACAAGAATGGAAGTATGGAACATCATCATGCATTATGTTGGACAAGATTGAGTGAAAAAAGCTAGCATGGAAGAAGCAATGCAACTCTCACAGAGATGTAGCACTCAAGAAGAAGTATTACAGTGATTTAGGAGAACGACAATGTTAGAAGGTAAGAACAACTTAAGTTGGCAAGGAACTGATAAACCTGAAAGGAATGTGGCATATGTTCTTATGCATAAACATCCTCCTTTAACAGGGGGACCAATATTTATTAATAGCTCCTAACCCAATAGAATCTCAACAAGGCCCCTCGGTAGTCGGTAATAATAAACTATGGTAACCAGAGGTAATTTGCTCCTATTTTCGTAAACTGATCTGGGGTAGATGGCTAGTATTGTGTACAAAATAGTTAGCATAAAATATTAAAGAAAAACATAGTGCAAAAGTTATGGAGCAATAGAACAACTATGCATGAACCTGAACTTGTTCCATAATACAAGCTTAAATAAAGATCATTGTGAAGCAAGTTTCTATCACATCAAAATGAATATGATCGCAGAAGCTAACCAATTTTAATCTACTCAAGCATTTCAACAAACATATTGTGTGAACAAACTAAAGAGGGCGATGGAGATGTTCCTCCTTGTCTGTAATAATTCCTTCCGCACGAACCAGATTCTCCTTAGCAACGCTAACAGACGACTACCTCCTCATCGAGGACCTCGTCCTGCGGGATCCTCAAGCTCGATTCATTCCCCGAGTGTGGAGCATCGATGGGATCGATATGTTCTTCGAATGTGGCACGTTGATCTGAGGGACGTGATATCTGCATCTCGAACACCTCCTCCTCCTCCTCCAACAAATATTCAGCACAAGAAAAACCTTGAATAATAACACTTTGAGGGATTGAGAATTAGAAGAAAATCTTATTCACAATTGCGAAGAAATTATAGATGAAGAAAAAGATATTACTAATTGAACTACAAATGTGAGGAATTTGGAAAAGGAGCAGCTTTAGGCCGGAGGAAGCTCGAGAGAGAGAGAGAGAGAGAGAGGGAAAGATGAAAATTTTGTGCGGGAGAATCAGAAAAATAAATTTGGAGGGGATGAAATTGATAAAAGGGAATTGAGATTATAATGAATAAATTGGAAAGATTTTCTTCTCAATCATGTGATTAGGACACTTGATTGAGGGTAAACAACAACATTTATTCACAGTTCCAAAAAAATAAATTTTAGTTTAATTTTAAGTAAAATAATTTTAGGAACATTTTAGTAGTTTGGGACGGTTAACAAATGTTTCAAGGTCTAGGAATGCATATACACCATTCCAAAGTCCAAACTACTAAATGTTTCAAATTTTCCTTTTTGGTGTAGTGTTTATAGGTATATATAGTGGGTTTAATTAGTATGTAAATATGGGTCTAAGAAACTTTAAGGAGCTACCTTATTATTTGGTATGAATTTATAGAATACGTATTTTGGTTCCTTATTCTTTAATACTTTTAGGATATATGAAACCAAATAGAATCCCATGAAGTATATAGGAATCCAATAATGGAATTTTTTATTATTGTAAATTAGGTTTGGACTAGACCGCAACTCCAATAGCTTTAGAAATAAGCCAAGTACTCTAAGACTTTGACTCTTTACATAATACATGTAGTCAGGACTCATGTTGGACACGTATTGGACTTGTATATGTTCTCATTGTTCTGGTTCTAATTCTAGTATGTAGGGAGGAGAAATACTAAGTAGGTATGTGACCAAACCTAAAATTACTAGCTAGGTTTTGTTGCTAGCTCAATTATTGCACTGCACATATGATTGGGCTGATTGTTCATGTGCTTACTAGCACTCACATATCGAAAATGGTATTTCAATCACGAGTTTTAATTATTTCATTTGCATGTTTCAGTATTTATTATCTTCTGGTATTTCAGGTCGGTTCATGATCATTATTGTATTGTATTTCCTCTGCATTATTTGGTGTTAATACATTATTCTAGATATACTTTGCTCCCATCCTGATTGGATAGTTGACATTTCATATCAGATGAGGACATTGGAGGATTTGTATATAGAATAGGATCTTTGTGTAGCAGATAATGTATTAAAGGTGTTTGTATAAGGTTACTTCATTGGATTTGTCTCTGAAGATTGGACATGTATTATGTACTAAATATGATAGTGGACTGTAGTGATCATATGTGTGCTGGGTTGCTTTACTACTTTATTAGTTTTTGTGATTGAGCAAAGATCGATAATTATCAATATTTGGCGACTATTGTGATTTTGAATAGCTCACTACCACTGATTTTGCGACATACGCAACCCGTATCCAATCATGCGAGCGCAGGACGTGACACATTTTAGTGTGGTCCATGCAGATCTCGTCTTTGTAATTAGTGCAATGTTGCAATAGTACCAAGGAATAGTCGTTCTATTTCGAGCATGTAAGATATGATGCTCAATCACAACATAGACCGATATTGTGTTTGCAAATCATTATCTATTATTTAAATTCATCACATCTCTTAGTGTCCTATAAATGGTTAAAGTGATATGGAGTCCTGATTTTAGTTCCATAATTTTTGAAGGATTATCTTATTTCCTCTCTCTATTAGTTTATAAATTCTTTAGGGACTAGGTCCAATTGCTATTTTAGATTTTCGACTCCTTTATACCAAGCCCTATTATATATACCATTTCAATTTCTTTGTTGGCTTTGTCAAAAACTTATTAAATTCCAAATTGACTTTCGTTGGACCATGAAGTTGTAGACTAGTTATTACTTGCTTATTTTCCATTGGCCATACAAAATTATTTTTCTAAAATAATTCCAATATAGGTTGACATATATATATATATATATATATATATATATATATATATATATATATATATATATATATATATATATATATATATATATATATATATATATATATATTAAAATATATATATATATTCCTAAGTTACTTCCAAGAGTCAACAATATTACTTCCACTTATTGAGTTTTGAGCCCAACATAATTATCCATATATTAATCCAAAGTTAATTTTTGATCAAATCCAAGGTCTATAAATTTTTGTCCTCAATACTTGACTATTACTAAGAACAAATACTCCTCTTGGCATAAATTAATCCTTAATAGTTCTTTCCTCCTGGTAGTCGATTGCTTGATTCTCAATAAATGATATATACACTTGAAGAATAATTACTTATACTAGATATCTTCCTATCATGATTAATCTTCTTTGGTAATTTGGAACTTGCTTGAATTTTTCTTTCAAATTCCTATGGTTGAAGTTGAGAGAATATTTGGTAACCTACTTTGGCGAGGCAGATGTGCACTGCAGCCATTTATCTGAATCATGAAAACTACAGGTTCACTTCAACCAGCTGTGCATTGGCAAGGCACGGGCTCTAAGTTGAGGAAATTTTAGGTAGGCATAGGTTTTTGAATATTATTAAGACTATGTACTAAATACATCATTCTTTGATTCCTTGAGTTGTTCCGTCAATATTATTTCAAAATTGATTAAGTTGATAAAATATTCGGTAACCTGTTATTATTTGTCATGGAACCAAGAGTTCACTGCAGCCAGATATATATTAGCAGGGCATGATTTTTAGGCAAAGTGGCTTCAGATATATATATGATTTTTGGATATTATAAAGACTACATCCTATTATCATATGATTATTGATTTTCCACTAATCACCAATCCTTGCTCTCTCACTTCAATTTAATTTAGTACCTTTATACTAATCCCTTATTTCGGTAGATTCCATCCTTATACGCCTCCTTAATAAACCCTTGACTTTTTTCTTACCTTTTCTATTCTTAAATCATCATTGATTTTTTCCCTATCCTTGTAATCATTATTAGATTTTCGATGAAAACATATTAATAGGTTTCGATTTTACTTTTGATCACGACTAAGATCGTACCTAAATTTTGATTCTTGATCCTATAGATGACTTGGAATATGTATTTAATCATGCCTAGATGACTTTGTATGTCTAGATGATTCTATTACTGATCGTAACTAGATTTGATTCTATCCTTGATTGTGCTTGAATGATTTTGATTTTATTCTTCATCTTACTTAGATGTTGACTATTCTTAGTCGTGCCTAGTCGTGATATTTGAAATTTTGAGTATGAATATTTTCTACGGTTGGAAGATATGTAACTCCCTATTTTCAAACTTCCTATTGCAGCTATTATTTTTCCCAAATTCCTAATTTTTCTGAATTTTATTATTTAGAAATATTATTACTTTTGGGTAATGATGGAGAAAAAAAGGATTTTGTAATAAGTGAAGAGGCAATCATGATTTCATAATTAGTGAAGAGTGAGTGGTAGCTTTAGTAAATAGTTAGCCATGGTTAAGGTAGAGCCTTCTAGAATTAGTTAATTAAGTGTGTGCTTTAGTTAAGCATGTGCTTAATTAAGCATGGAGAATATTTTTAGAAGCTTTTTGGAATATTTCTAGATTATTTTCTCCTAACCTCAATTAGCATGTGCTAATTAAACCTCTAGATTATTCATCCCTAACCCTATAAATATCCCCTACTTTCTATTTATTATCATTTACAATCATTTTCTAAGCCCAGCATCCCAAAGTCCAAACCCATTTTTCTAAAACCTCAAATTTTATGTCTTTTGTCGGTGTCCAAATCCAATGTCTCGTCTCAGCCGCATCGACCTCCGGTCTGACCCCATGTGTCCAATTTTATTGATTTACTCGTGTCCTATAAAAGTCTACTACACTTGCATCAATATACTATAAATTACAACCAAAATTTCCCCAAATACCCTTTGTGTCCGGTATGACACATCTAACCAATCTAAAGGAAAATTTTGTGTCCTCGGGTCCGACCCCAAGGACACGATACATCGACTCCACCATTGATACCGATTTTAGCTTTGTCGGAACTATGCTCGAGATCTGGCCTTACCAACCCATCACGATCGCCCTCTCTGCCTAATTTTCCCCTGGCTGGAGTCGATACCGACCTTTCCGTCGTCATAAGTGAGGTCAACACCAGAGTTCTGCTGCTCTGCTTGTGATCTGGCTCTCCTCGAGAAGTAACCAGAGCTGTCTCTTCCACAGTATCGATGTTGTTCTCGCATCTAACTAGTCCCTGCCCTTCCAGTCATTGTGAGAACTGCTGAGTCCGTCTCTTCTGGTCACCTTTTGCGTGTGCACAATCGTGGTCGACACCCGACCTCATATAACCCCGTCTAGGCCAAGCTCTACCCACAGCTCCGCCTTCTGGTCGTTGTCGACCGTAATCTATTTTACCGATGATGCCTCTTACCATCCTATGGATCCACCAAATCTACTTCCTAGTGCGCCAATCGATCCATTGTATACTCGAGAGTCCCACTGTGTGGGTCTTCGACATCGAGATCCTCTATCTCCACTTCTCTTACGATCTTCGTCTATTTTTTCGAAGCCACTCCGACTCGGAGCTCCTGATCTGACACAGATTCACCGCTGATCCTTCTTCCGCCAGGAGCAGGTTCGCCATATCAACCGTGCTCGATGTCCTTCTCGACCGCATGCCACCATCAGATTCTCTAGTGATTCGTTGAACGTCTGTAAAAGCAAATGACATTTTTTTTCTTTTTCTTCTTGTCCTTTCTTTCTTGTAGTTTTAGCTTAAGATTGAGGCTAACATAGTTTAGTGTTTGAGCCTAGGTAATTGTTAGAGTTTGGGCCTATAATATTGAATTTGGTTGGGAACCATGGGACTTCAGCTAAATGTATCATGCCCCAGAACCAGAATACCGATAGGTAGGGATGGACTAGGCCAGCTACGTATACCAAAGTACTCTAGTACCCCGAAATAATGTATGAGCTATATAGATGGAGGTTACAACCATAAACTAATAGTCGATCCTAGGTCAAGTGATTCCTAGATATCTCAATCACAGGCAAGCAAGTAATGTACAAGGATATGATCATCAGGCATATAAGACAGTAAAGCATCCCAAACTATAGTATATACATGATCATGACGCTAGTAATACAAAATGAAGACCTAGCAAGACTAAGTCACACATGATCAACTCTAGCTGCAGTCTCAAAAGTATAGAATCATGTCTAAGCCACTAGGCCAAATGTCAAGTCCAAAACACGAGTTAAACGCGTGCTCAGTGGCTAAACGCCACAAAAGAATATGTACATAAAAGAGTAGGTAAAAGAAAGAATATCCACTTAAGCACCCTGATGCTCCGGGTGGTCACCATCGAGTAGAAGGTCCGGAAGATCCTCGGGCTCCTCAACTAAATCTGGTCAAACATAACCAGTAGGATCAGACCCCCAATAGCAAGTATCACAAAGGAAGCCAAACTATGAACTAAAATCAATATGCAATTCATAACAACTCTAAATCAAAGCAGTAAAACGAGACAAGAATAGTGTAAATATTGTCTGTCTCCGAGTGGATAAGTCCTTTATCTTCGGATAGAGGAGGTAGGTAGTCGTCATCGGATTCAGAGGGATGATCGTCCTCTGGAAGGCTACCCCCAGTGTGGGGGTCATCTGCTTCAGATTCTGAGGGAATACTACCCCCGGCTTGGGAATCTTCGTCGTCCACACGGAATCTTGCCTTTGATCGAGTGCCCATATAGACTCCTTCAGATGTGATAGCCCGTTGGCCGCCTGTTGGTAGACTCGTCTTCTCCTTCTCGTGGAACTGAGAGAGAAGGTTGGGTTGGTGGTCCACCGTCTTTGATTGGGGCTTCCGTAAGGGGGACCCCATGAATCCATGTTGGATGAAACACATAGTGGCTTCTCGTCGTCAGATAAGTGCAGCCGTCGAAACACGGACTTCCTCTGAGGCACTCTTGTCACTTTGGAGCAACAACAGTTGATAACAATATTAGCGCACGGAAGTGCACTATGAATTGTTATGTTCTCCTTCGTTTTACGCTTAAGATTTATCATGTCGCGCAAGTCAGCGGAAGGGAGTTTTGTCTTACAACCCATGTTGCATGCATCGCCGAGATTTGCATGTGGGTTCGTAAGGAGAGTAGGCACATCTAGACTTAGTTCATGTGCAGGGGCAACCCCCACACCTAAGTTCTATGATGTCCTTGAAGACAGCCCCGTGCTATACGCGTTGGGACCTGTCTTTTTGCTGTGAGCGCATGGGCCTTGGAGACTGGCTTTGGGCGCATGCTTCTGGACAGCATGACTGAGCCTTCTTGATGTGGGCGCATAGTATAGATCTAGAAAGCCTGGGCGCATGACTCTGAATGCCCAGTCTATTGAAGACAGAAGTGTTCTGGTTGGGGCTATGCGCCCAAATACTCCCTTAGGCGTATGGCCTTGGGGACATGCCTGGTGGAGCAGCACTATTTTCTTCCAGTTTGGCCTCCTTCGTTTGTGAGCCTCGTCGGGTTCGGCTAGAGTGTCGCATACCCCGATCCTTGGCATCGTAGTATTTTCCTCTGCCAAGTCTCGAGTGTTGAATACTGTGTTGTTGGTTGTAGAGGGAAGAAGTCACTGGGCTAGTAGAGCCCGAAACAGTGTGAGCCTTCTCCATTTGGGGGACTTCTGTGGCAGAGTCCTGCGCCCAGGTGACAGAGTCCTCCAGCTGCATATCCGTTATGACACTAGCAGGATATGCGCAGCGAGCCTTCGGAAGCCAAGTCTTGCGAGACTTGTTTGGCTTCGCTGATTTTGAGGGAGTAGAGCCGTCCCTCGAGAGCATCTCTTCAAACGCCTGCTGATCGAATTTTACGATCAGCATCTTCTGAGTACTCCCTACTTTGTTGGTATTGGATTGCGTCACCACCTTCTCGTCAGAGAAAAAGGTAGTCCCCATCAGAGTCGCCATTTTTGTGGACACACAAAAAAAGAAGAAGAAAACGCTGTCTTTTCTTTTTATTGGCGCAAGGCACCACAAATCGAGTACGCCTGAGAGATTCTGCGCTGAGGATCCCCGAGTACAAAAAAAGAATTTTGGGGAATGGGACGATGGAGATCGAGCGGCAGTTGCTCCTTTACTCCATTGACACTCCGATTACAAAACTGGAAGAAAACCTAAGAAAATTGCTAACTCTCGGCTCACAGGCAAGAAGTGCAGCAATTTGGTTCTTGAAAATGCTCTCCGTTCTCTATGTTTGAAGAGGGAAGAAGTTCCCCTTTTATAGTCATTCTTGAGCTGGAATGGTGTTATGCGCCCATGTGAGGGAACACGCTGGTTCTTATGTGGGCGCATAGTCCTGCTTTGGGCGCATAGGGTGTAGGCACATACAGGCTGCGAGATCGTAGGTTGGTCGAGGTGTTGACGTTGCCGCATGCTTCGGTGCACGACTGCTCGTAGAGACTGACGTGGCCATGCGCTTCGGTGTACGTTTTGATCGTGGCTTTGACTGAGTCAGGCTTGGGCGCATAACCATGTCTCAGGCTATACGCCCTCCTTTCGGAGGAGCTAGTCTTGGGCGCATGGAGCTACACTTGACTGGACGCATGGAGTTACTCTGACTGGGCGCATGGAGCTTCATCCAGTGGGCGCATGGAATCATGCTGACTGGGCGCATGGAGCTGCTCTTGACTTGGGCGCATGGAGCTTATATTTGCTGAAAATTTTCCATGTTTCTACAACGGATTCTCGGGGGTCTTCTTCAGAGAGTGTTAGGATATTATCAAGAAGGACATCCATGAAGCGGCTACAGCCTTCTTCCATGGAGCTACTTACCCAAGAGCCATATCTTCCGCCAACCTGATCCTCATTCCGAAAAAGGACAACCTTGAGACTTTTCGTGACTTCCGACCCATCAGTCTATGTACCTTCACCAACAAGATCATCTCCAAGATCATCGCATCCCGCATGTCTGACTTACTTCCCAAAATCATATCTGAGGAACAAAACGGCTTCGTCAAAGGCAGAAACATCCAGGATAACATCATGCTGGCGTAAGAGTTAATCACCTGCATAAAACTTTCCGCTAGATGTGGCAACATCGCTATCAAACTGGACATGGAAAAAGCTTATGACAGGCTGGACTGGCAATTCATGATTTGGGTCCTCAGGGGGTTTGGCTTTTCGGAATCCTGGACCAATATCGTCTGGAGATCGATCAGCAACTCGTGGTTCTCAACTGTGATCAACGGTCAAGCCGATGGATTCTTCAAATCGAGTCACAGCGCCAGGAAAGAAGACCCTCTTTCATCCACCATATTCATCATTGCAGCAGTTGTCTTGAGCAAAAATCTGAACAAGATGACCAGCACACCTAACTTTCAACACTTTCACACCACCAGCGGCTGTCCGATCATCACTCACCTGGCTTATGCAGATGACATCCTCATTTTCACCTCAGGGGATGTCGAATCGGTAGATGTGGTCCACAACACCCTTCAAAGATATGCCTCTTTCTCCGGGCAGAAGATCAACCCTAATAAGAGTGTCATCTACGCCCACCACAACATCAGGCGGGAGAACGCAACCAGTATCTCCAATATCACCTCGTTCTCCATTAGTCACCCCCCGTTTCATTATCTTGGATGCCCCATCATGTACGGCAAATCCAACGCCGAAATCTTCGAGGATCTCGTTAACAAAATCAGGAAGAAACTGGAAGGGTGGCACAATGCCACTCTATCTCCGGGTGGCAAGATGATACTCATCAAATACGTCCTCACATCCATCCCTATATACACCTTTGCCGCATGCTCCCCCCCAAGAAGGTGCTTACTACGATCGAAAGCATCCTCAGCAACTTCTTTTGGGGGCATAGTGGGGGCCACGTCAAGCACAATTGGGCGAGCTGGGACACCATGGCCAAACCAACTGAAGACGGGGGCTTGGGCTTCGCCAAACTATCTAACATCGTTGATGCCTTCTCGATGAAGCTATGGTATAAGCTCCGTACGAGTAGGAATTTATGGACGAGATTCATGAAGGCCAGATACTTCAAGCACATTCATCCGTCATAGGCAATCGCCAACGGCAGATCCTCCATCTCATGGCGGCACACCATTACTGGGCACACTATTGCAGAACCAATAATTCGTCTCCGTCTGGGAAACGGAGAGTCCTCTACCTTCTTAGAACGCTGGACAGGAGAATCCCCGCTTTCCCGACTTCTGGAGGCCCCGGGGAACAGTCAGATCAGGGACCTATGGGATGCACCCAAAAACGACTGGAATTGGGACAAGATTCGCGATTGGGTCGGAGATGAAGCGGTAGAGTGCATACGTCGTCATGGTCTGAAGATCGGCTCAGATGCAAACGAGCTACAATGGTCGGCCAGCCCGGTAGGAAAATTCTCTGTTCGTTCAGCCAGACAAGTGGCTCAAGGTCGCGGGACGCCTTCACCGATCGTCGCTGCCTTCTGGCAGACGTGTATCCCTAAGAAGTGGTCCATCCTAATTTGGAGAACCATGAGAAATAAGCTACCGACCGACGACATTTTGTACACCATTGGATTTAACTTAGCCTTTGCATGCAATTGTTGCTCAGAGCGTCAGACGGAAACTATTGACCACATTTTTCGCCAGGGGGATCTTCCCGTACAGGTCTAGACAGCACTATCCCAGCATTACAGACAGGATCAGGAGGACGGAAGCTTCATCGACCTATTAGCTAGGTGGGCTTACGCCTCCTAAGGTCACCAGATCGTAGCGGCTGCCACTACGTGGGTATTATGGAAGAATCGTAATAAGGCGAGGTACGAAGGCCACCAGTACAACACAGAAATGATCATTCGCGAGGTGATCAGGCAGTGCCAGAAGATCAGGAACTCCTGCTCGCAAGGCCAAACTAGTCCTAGGGTGCCTATCCTCGCTAGGCCCCAGTTTGCTTTTGTGTTTTGTTGGTATACTTGTATAGGCGTCGGCCTTTTGTGCCTATGGGTATACTTGTACAGGCTTCGGCATTTTGAGCCTTTACGGAATAAAATGAGGAGGTTTTCTTAATATATATATATATATATATATATATATATATATATATATATATATATATATATATATATTTGTGATTTTGCTATTAGATATAGCCTATGGATTAGTGAGTAAGTTTAGGATTGACCCAATGGGCCTAACTTGGCCAAGTTAACTAGCAACCAAGTTGACAAAAGTCAACTTTGGGTCAAACTTGATCCAAATCGACTCAAATGGGCTTGAAATAGTTAAATAACTTATGTTTGATCTAAACTTAGACTAATTGACTAGTTGACTTAGGTTTGACCTAGTTTGACCAGAATGGTTGACCAGAGTTGACCAAGGGTTGACTTTGACCTAGTTTGACTAGAATGGTTGACCAAGAGTTGACTTTGACCTAGAATGACCTAGAATCATATAGCATGCATTGTAGATTACTTTTATTTCATATTAGATACTTTGTAACCTGTGGTTGCATTAAATAGGACTTTGATACTCCAGTTCGGACTCGTATTCTCATTAGACAGTCAGGATATCAGGCGAGTACATTCTCTGACCGTTTCATACATGCTAGAAATTATATTCTTGTTATAGACTAATTTACTTTATGATGACACGATGTTATCACAGATTAGTACTATATGGATCTTTACATGAGATGTTATCCTCCTCGGGTGCATCGAATACATCACATCATGTGCTTTTCACGAACATCATGTATTTCATGGACTCTTATTATTCATGTACACTCATGTGCTGTCATGTACTCTCATGATCTCATGAGCTTCATGTATAAACTTTCATGTACAATAACATAACCTGTCTAGATCCTTGTGTATTGATTGGGGTACGAGGGAGTAGAAATAGTCATGTGAACAATTCCAAAGTAGTATAATCATGTATAAACTCTGTAGTGTAATCATGTAAAAATCAAGTCGTTCACATGTCTATCTTGTACTCTAAATCACTAGTCACTTACAGTTCTCTATTACCATACCTAAATATTTTCTGTTATCAAATTCTGTCTTTCTTCATGTTTATTCTTACAGTTTTCATGTACTTTATTCTATAACATGCTTTACATTTTCTGTCATGATATGAACTATGTGAGAGATATGTATTCGTTCATGTCCTGGTTGGTCATATTGATAAATTTTTACAGGTAACTTGGAGGATCACAGCTAGCCTAGAGGACACTAGTAGAGCTTGGAGTAGAGGTTTAGAGTTTTGTTTCCTTATTTCTTGTTGTCTTGGAGATGTATTTTATTTTAGATATTGAAATTTTTTAGTTGTTAATACAATTGACTTATTTCACTTCTGGTTGCATCCCTTTGTGGATTCTTATCTATTTCATCGTGCTGATTATCTACCTTTAGTTTAGTTATTGAGATTGTATCGTCATGTGATTGTCCTCCGTTGGAGAGTATATCATATTGTGATAGTTGTGATTGTGACCTAGAATAACGTTCTACCGTTGACACTGTGGCGTAGGCTGGACGTACCCACTTCTCGTGCCCTTACACTGGGTGCGAGTCATGACAGTCCAAGGACCCGTCCACTCAAATTCAGATCGAGCTCGAAGGGAAGACGTACACTCAAACTCCGGTATACGACAATAATGTCATCTTCTGTAAGCACTGTCAGATGAGAGGGCACACCACGAAGTACTGCTTTAGGGCACATCCGGAGCTAAAGAAGAAAGCGTCTCGCAAGACTAACACCTCAAAGGAGAATCACCTAACTGATCTAGCTCCGATCCTCCCCCCTCCAAACTCCTACATGCACTTCGAAGAAAACATCGGAACACCTAGCCCCAGTCCCCCTACCCCCACGAGCAAATCTATTTTCCCCTACAAACCCCCAGCCATCAACCTTAACAACAAATTCGATATCCTCAACGCAGCCACAATGGACGATGCCCAGAAGAGTGCATCAGCCAATGCCATACTTACAACAAATGAAAAGAATATCGAGGAGCACCCAGACAGAGACAAGGAGGTTGAATAGACAGTGAAGAACCCATCAGCACACACGACCGCAGATAGATCATCCCTCAATACTAAGAGATAAGTGAGGATGTCCTGGCAAATATCGGTCAAGCCTCAGCGGCCAGATTCCAGCAAGCCAAGGACGCCGGGCTCCTCATCCCGAATAACCACTTTTGTATATTAGCAGAAATTGAGGGAGAGGTATACATCCATCCGACAGAGGAAGCAGAAGAATCCTCACAAAATATACTCGTAGCGAAGGGAGACACAGAGGCGGCCCCCTCCAGAGCTGCTAAAAATCTCATCAACAAGAAGAAGAAGTGCGACCAAGAGTCCATGGTCATGACCACAAGGTCAGCCGCGAAACTCAACAAACCCCCCTCAACAATTCCAATGCTTAACATCCTATCTTGGAATGTTAGGGGTCTGGCGAACAAACCAACCTTGAGAAGATTAATCAGCCTCCAGAAAATCTACAAGATTGACATTTTAGTTATCATTGAACCCAAAATCACCCACAAAAGATCAAATCCATCAAGCTCTAGCTCGGTTTCCCATCCGCTGTTGCGGGTTGCAACGACATTTGGATCCTTTTTGCTCCGGAGATCATGTTCGTTACCGTCTATAATTCGAGACAGGCGCTCTCTTACTAGGTAGAACATCGCACACTTCAGTCCTACTCCCTCTTATCTGCCGTCCACGGTAGCTGCGACATCCCAGAACGTAAACTGCTCTGGGATATCCTGATGGACACCCACCTCAACCTCTTCAACCTCTCGTGGCTCTATGTCGGCGACTTTAACACGATCTCCTGCAGAGATAAGAAGTTGGGAGGTCTTCCTCCCCCCAGACGGCTATGAATGACTTCAATAGTTTTATTTTCAACGCCCACATGTCCCCTTTTCCATACTCCGGCAACACTTTTACCTGGTGTAACATGTAGGAAGGTGCCCAGCGACAATACTCCCGTCTGGACTAAGCTCTGGTCAACAACCGATGGTACGACATGGGGCTCATATCCAACCTCTCCCACCTTAACGCCACAGAATCGGATCACTCTCTCCTCCTCATTGAAATCAGGAACAATTCGAACCAGATTAAGAAGTCCTTCTTGTTCCTCAATTTCTGGAGCACCACCCCCAATTCAGAAGCATTGTGACGGTGGCCTGGTGCTCAGCAGACGACCCTGACCCCCTAACCCGTATGGCGGCCAAATTTAAAGCTACCAGGAGAGCCCTCACAAACTGGAGCAAGGACACTTTTGGCACCATTTTCCAGGCTGTTCGCACGGCCGAGTACGATGTCACCCACGCAGAGACCCTTTTCACAACAGAAAGATCTCCGGAGGCTCGCACAATCCTCAACCTCACCAGAGCGCTCCTCAAGTTTCGGTTGAAGGTCGAGACAGAATTCTGGAAACAGAAAGCCAGGCTGACCTGGGACGCCGAAGGGGGTAGAAACTCAAGCTTTTTTTACACCTGCGTCAAGGGGCACAGACAACAGCTTAACCTGTATCAAATCACCGACGAGCAGTTACTTAAAGACCAACGGAGTATTCAAGTAGCCGATGCCAATTACTGCACCCATTTGTTCTCCAAAGAGGACATCGTTAAGGATGAGGAGTTCTTGGCGAAGGTTTCTCGCATGATCGACGATAGAGATAACGCTAAGCTGCTGACACTCCCTTCCGTAGAGGAAGTCAAGTCCGCAGTTTGGGCCCTGAACGAACACAGCGCCCCCGGCCCTGATGGATTCTCTGATGTTTTCTTCAAATCTTGCTGGGATATCATCGAATCAAACTTACATGAGGCAGCAATCACATTCTTTCAAGGTGTTAGTTACCCTATATCGATCTCCTGCACCAACCTCATCCTCATCCCCAAGAAGGACAAACCGGAGACTTTCAAAGACTTCCGTCCCATTAGCTTATGCACCTTTTCCAACAAAATTATATCGAAGATCATTGCTAACTGCATGTCCGGTATTCTCCCCAAGCTTATTTCCGAAGAATAAAGCAGTTTTGTCTCAGGACGGAACATCATAAACAACATCCTACTGGCGCAAGAAATGATCACGTGCATGAAATTCCCGGCTAGGGGAGGGAATATAGCCATCAAACTAGACGTGGAGAAAGTGTATGACCGCCTGGACTGGCAATTCATGGTATGGGTGTTCAGGGCCTTCGGCTTTTTGAAAACTTGGATTAACATCGCCTTCAGATTCAACAGTAATTCTTGGTTCTCCACTGTCATCAACGGGGAAGCTGAGGGCTTCTTCACATCTAGCCGCGGTGTCACACAGGGAGACCCTCTATCCTCCACCATTTTCATCATCACGGCATAAGCGCTCAGCAGAAACCTTAACAGAATGGTGGATACTCCTCGGTTCCACCACTTCCACACCACCACCGGATGCCCCATCATCACCCACCTGGATTACGCAGATGACATTCTCATCTTCTTCTCTGGCAATTTTAGGTCAGTAGAGGTGGTCGACAAAATGCTAGAGAGATACACTAGATGCTCCGGTCAGCGTGTTAAGTCCAATAAAAGTGTCATTTACACCCACCATAAAGCTAACAGGAACTACTCCACTACTCTCTCTAACATCACCTCCTTCTCTGTTGCATACCCTCCGTTCTCCTACTTAGGGTGCATGTTGGTGTATGGTAGATCCAATACGGGTATCTTCGAAGGGCTAGTGAGCAAAATTAGAAAAAAGATCGAGGGATGGCACAACGCGACTCTTTCGTCGAGCAGAAAGATGTTTTTGATCCAGCACGTCCTTTCTTCTATCCCCATTTACACCCTAGCCGTCTGCTCTCCCCATAAGAAGGTGCTCTCCTCTTTAGAGTCCCTTTTCGCCAGCTTCTTTTGGGGACACAACGATGGCAAGGATAAGCATCACTGGGCCAGTTGGAACATAATGGCCAATCCTACCGTAGAGGGAGGGTTGGGTTTCAACAGATTGTCCCACATCGTTGATGTCTGCTCCATGAAGTTATGGTGAAAGCTCCGTACGAGCAGCTCGATCTGGGTTCGGTTCATGAAAGCTAGATATTTTTGGTACTCATACCCTTTGATTGCAGACTCCAATAACATATCTTCAGCGGCCTGGCGTCGCATTCTTTACGGACGATACCTCGCCGAGCCCCTTATTCGTCTGCAGCTAGGCAATGGCAGCTCGTCCCTTTCCACGAACGTTGGTTAGGGGACGGTATTCTAGCGCAGACCAGACAGCCCCCCCCCCCCAATTATATTATCAGTGACTTGTGGGATGGCGAGTTTGGGTGGAGTTGGGACAGGGTCAGAGAGTGGTTAGGGCTAGAGGCAGCCGAGGACCTGGCCGCATCCGGAGTTACAATCAACAACGTCCCTGGCGTGCTGAGGTGGTCCCCCACGTCCGATAATGTCTTTATGCTCGCTTCGGCTAGGCAAGTCGTGAGAGGCATCAGAGTGCATTCCCCCACCATCGCCTCATTCTGGCAGTCAAGCATTCCTAAAGAATGGTTCATGCAGATTTGGACAGTGTTTCAAAAGAAGCTCCCTACGGACGACACACTCACCACCACCGGTTTCAGCTCAGCCTCGAAATGTTACTGCTATACAACACACCAGTCGAAAATAGTTGATCACGTCCTGCATTCCGGTGACCTTGTTTCTCTGGCGTGGACTCGCATATCACGCAGATGCAGACAGGATCGAGAGGTTGGGGGCTTCAACGATCTTTTGGACATCTGGGGCTATTCTTATGGTCACCAGATCATTGTAGCTGCCAGCATATATATGGGTCTTGTGGAAGAATCAGAACAAGTTCAGATAAGAAGGCCGACAATACAACCCTACTCAACTGAACAGGGAGGTCCTCAGACAGATTCACAAAGTCAGCAGGCTCTGTAAACACTCTACAGACAGTTTCTGGACATCGTTGTTCGAATGACTGCCCCCGGGGTTGCGGGCGATACTTGCTCCATGCTCCCTTTTATTTTGTCTTTTGTCGCATTCTGTGCTTACTAGTAAAGGCTTCTGCATTTTGCGCCTTTTACTTGAATAAAGTCGACTTTTCGTAATATATACTTTTCATAATATATATATATATATATATATATATATATATATATATATATATATATATATATATATATATATATATATATATTTAAATATATATATATATATATATATATATATATATGTGTGTGTGTGTGTGTGTGTGTGTGTATGTGTGTGTGTGTGTGTGTGTGCAAATAATGATTGAGGATTTTATCATTTATCGCGCTTAAATGATCTAGATTTTATTCTTCATCGTGCCTAAATGATTTTGATCATAACCAGATAATTTTAATCATGCTTAGGTTTTAATTCTAATTTGATCATGACTACAGCATTTTAGCTATATTTTGATAATGCCAAAATTTTGATTTTGGTCGTGCTTAGATGATCATGTCTAGAAAAAATTTCTATTTGTTATGACTAAATTTTGATTCCACTTCGTGCCTAAATAAATTTGATCATTATTAATCGTGCCATTTTCAAATTTATGTCGTGCAAAATAACGTTATGATCAATTTTTAATTATACTCTTGACTGTGTTTAGGTTACGATTCTATTTTTGATAACGCATAGATTTTGATCAAGAATAGATCATTTTGATTATATTTATGGTCGTGCCAAATAGGGTATTTTTCTTAAATTTTGATTCTATTCACGAACGTGGCTAACTGATTTTGATCATTCATGCCATTTCTATATTCTTAATCATGCCTAGTTATGCTATTTGAAATTTCGTAAACAAAATTTTTCTAAGGTGGATAGATATGTAATCCCCTGGTTTCAGAATTTATATTTTCTAAAATTCCTAATTTTCTAATTTTATTTTCTAGGAATTATTTGAGAATTATTTGATGATTAGAAATGGGAATGGCATAGTCATAATTATTAAGGTGGAGTGGCAACATTGGTAATTATTTAAAAGTTTATGATTATGAAGGTGGAATGGCAATTTGGTAAATTTATAGAAGTAGAATGATATTTTAGTCATATGTTGTATATCATGATTAGTTAGGTGATAGTGGGAACTCTAGAAAATCCTTAATTAATTAGGATTAGTGTTAATTAATCCCAAAAAATATTTTCTACAATCTAGCATATTCCTAGAATATTCTGTCCAACCCATATTTCTAAAGCATTGCCTAAATATTAATTAAAAAAACCCAATCCACATATATTCAAAGCCCTCAACCCTCAGTATCTGAAAAGAGAAAGAGAATCATTTCAATTAAAGAAAGGAAGAAAAATAAAAGGAGGAAAGAGGGGTGAGCTCACAGGAAAAGGAACCCACGGCGGCGCGGTTGGAGGTGGAGGACGGGTTGAATGGCTTGGTCAAGGCGGTAAGCATTGGTCGCCAACCGGCGCTGGTCTCGGATCTGGGTTGGAGAGGGTGGCGTGGTTCTTGGTGGCAGATTAGGAGAAGATCATCTGCAGCAGACAACACTCTAGTAAGGGTTGGAGGTAGGGTGGTGAGGAGGTGGTGGCTGGAGAGAGTCGGGGTAGTTGGGGCTTGGATGTCAAGGATGCGCGGGTCTGGGTTGGTTGGGTTGGTTGAGGAGACTGTGGTGGTGGTGATTATGGTAGATGGAGCGGTGGCTCGGGAAGCGGCACGGAAGTGTCAGAGTAGGTGGATCTTGAGGTGACGATGGTAATGCTGTGACGGGGTTTGAACCAAGAAAGAGGAGCAGGTGCCGAATCTCAAGGCATTGCGGTGGATGGCCACGAGGGTTGATCGCCGGTGAGGGTAAAGAAGAGGAGGCGGTAGACAGGGCGTTGGATTTAGATGGTGCCAACGGCGGCAGAAAAGCCAATGACCCCTAGTCTAGTGGTCGTCGTGAGGCATGCAGCCCGAGTGATCACGACCAGTGGAAATATTCGACAAAATTAACATTTCATATATATATATATATATATATATATATATATATATATATATATATATATATATATAGAGAGAGAGAGAGGAAGGATCAAGATCCCTACACTTTTTGTATCCCCAAACATCTCCTCTATTTGCACCGTTGGATGGTGCTTTAAGTCATCTAATCTTAACCGTTGATTTACCAATGATTAAGATTAGATGACTTAAAGCACATCCAACGGATGTGAACATGGGGATGCATGGGGATGCAAAAATTGTGGGGATGCATATATATATATATATATATATATATATATATATATATATATATATATATATATATATATATATATATATATATATATATGGATTATTGATATTATTATTTGGTCTACATAACCTATGTCATTTGGTTGTCCATAACCTACCCTTTTTTATTATTCATAACATATGTCTTTTGACAATTCTTCTTTTAATTGTCTTCATGATGTTAACCTACATTGTATGCCTACATAAGGGGCTGTTCTCAAGTTGATTGAGATAAGTGGATGAAGAAACAATCTACTCCAAATTTCCATCTCCATCTATATATATATATATATATATATATATATATATATATATATATATATATATATATATATATGATCCGCATCAAAGATCTCGCCCCTTCTTCCGCACCATCGAATCGCGCGGGGCCCGTCCGGAGGACATGCGATGCCTAGTGGTTAAGAGAGATGCATGCGGCCCAAGTGGTCGGAGTTCGAGCCACAGTGGAGACGAGTTCACCACAATTACCCATTGCATCAATATATATATATATATATATATATATATATATATATATATATATATATATATATATATATATTTCTTTCTCTTTGTACTTTTTTTTTCCAAGAAACAGCGGCAGCAGCACCTCCCCTTCTACTCCGTCTCCCAATCTTCTCCCCGTCTTCTCCTCCATCACTCTGTCTCTTCTATCTCTTCCTCCTCCACCCCGTCCCTCCCAAAAATTCAGCAGCAGCGGCGACAGGAACACATCTTCCCTCCGTCTCCTCTGACCTCCTCGTTTGTGACCACCGCCGACTTTCTTGCCACCAGCTGTTGCCGATTTGTGGAAAAAAAAAATAACGGGGAGGGGGTGGGCGTAGGGGTAGGGGTAGGGGTGGGGGGGGGGGGGGGGGGAGGGGGGAGGGGGGAGGGGGGTTGGTTTGCCCACATCAGTCCACATCTTCATCTTTAAAAGAAAAAGAAAAAACTCAGATGTAGAGAATCATTACATTGGAGAATCTGTCCGCCGAGAGCAACTCAAAATTGTGGAGTAGATCAAAGTTCTTGTCGATAGTTCCCACTCGAACAAAACACTAGATCTACTCCGGATAAACTGTAGGTCAAACAATTTCCTTCAGTTTTAACCGAGTTTTAAGTAACCAAACACCCCCTAAGTGCGGCAGGTGCAGTCTGCGGTTGTCAAACCTAACTTTCTGTCTTCTCCGTTTAACAAGCTATCAAAGTGGTACTACAAAATTGTGGCAGCAAATGAAAACAACTGCAGCATATGTGGACATCAACAGCAGTATGGCGATGTTATTTGTTGCATCAAGAACAGTATGGTGATGTTATTTGCTGCATCAACTATCAAAATGAACATTTACTGCTGAGCGGCACTTCTAGAAGATGTCTTTTTCTCCCGCGTGCTGTTACTTTTGTAGTATAGGGCCACAAAGAAGGCCAACAACCAATAAGGGAGACAATTGAACAAAATTCCACCACCATTATTAGAAGAGCAGAGACATCAGTCACCATTCCTTCAACAACCATCCATTCATTCTTATTGTGAAAAAAGCCAAATAAAAAAAAAATCATTCGTAATAAATAACCAACAACCACAACAATAATTGTGGTACCTTAAAAAGCTTATAATAACCTGAGTGAAAATTCATCTAAATTCCAGAGTAACCCCTTTAGGCAAGATTTTTTTTAGGGGCACCACCACTTCTACTAGGGAGCAGTCCAAATTTTTTGAAAAATTTACAAGTTTGCCATAGGTTTTTGTTACTAGGGGACAGTCCAAAATTGACTATAAAAGCCAAATTTTTTTTATTTCTTCTCTTCCTCCACTCTTTACTTCTCTTCCTCCACTCTTTACTTCTCCTCCTCATAGAAACCTAGAATTAACCTAACCTAGGTGAAATTGTCCCCCCACCTAAATTTGTTAAAGATAATAGTGTCAATCACTTCTCTCATTTATTTGTAAGTCGTCGAATTTATTTTTGTGTAATATTTTAACCTAAATTTTTTACATATAAAAGTTGAATTTTGTGTTTAATGTAGAAAGAAATAGAAAATGGAACAACCCGGACCATCAAATGCTGGATACTCTCCTCCCACAACGTCCGAAGAACACTTTGATGCATCGGAAGGCCTCGTGGTAATTACACTTTAACTTTATTTCGGATGAAAAATCGAATTTTGACACATAGGACTGTCACTTCTCTGGCAGTCCCTCTCATGGATTTGGACTGCCAGGGATGTGGCAGTCCTATATATGTGAGGGACTGCCACATATGTGGCAGTCCTATAGATGTGGCAGTCCTTTTGACTTTTAACTTCTATTGTAGGAGTTGCGATCTTCCGATGTTGCGGTACATGCTCCAATTGCAACCGATGTAGGGCATTTATTTTGGACCGATCTTTCATTTCAATCAAGCGACGATGCGGTACAATGGTGTCGAGAAGTTGGACGGAAAAAACAACTTAGTTCTAGTGATATCCAGATCGTGCCGAAATCGTCCGGGACGACACAGTGTGATAGTTGGCTGTAAAAGAGGTGGTGTGTTGAGATCGCACAAGAAAGACATAGTTATCCAAAATAAAGTTCCAAGAAAGAAAGCTGGAACGAGAAAATGTGGTTGTCCATTCACGATCCAGCTTAGAAACGAAGAAGAAGGGAAGTGGTCAATACAAGTGAAGAATGGAACCCACAATCATGAGATTGCTGAGACACTATTGGGTCATCCGTATGTCGGACGGTTGAACCCTACGGAGAAGAAGATAGCCGAAGACTTGTCCACTTCCGGTGTTGTACCGAGACAAATATATTCAGCCAAGAGACTTACCTGCTGGCCACTACGACGTCGAAATCGACTAAGTATATATATATTTACAGTTTAACATTTTGTATATGGAGGACCACTTTTGTATACAGTGAAATATGAAGTCCAGTAATATATATAGAGTAAATTTTGTATACAGTAAAATATGAAGTTCAGTATGTTATACGTGTCTACCTGTGTGCTATATGTGTTATATGTGTCTACCTGTGTGCTATTTATGTATTTACATGTGTGCTATTTGTGTTATATGTGTTTACCTGTGTGCAAGTATATGTGACAAAATATACCAATTTGTTAAAGTATCAGATCCAGTATCAGGACTGCCACCACCCTGGCAGTCCTACATTGAATTAAGACTGCCAGGGTGCTGGCAGTCCTAATTGAAAGTTGTTGTTATATAAATGGCCATTCTTCGTTGTTTTAGCACGGAGAATGACCATTCTCCGTGTAATTTAGCACGAAGAATGGGCATTCTCCGTGTAATTTTTACGGAGAATGGCCAGTATCAGGACTGCCACCCCATGGCAGTCCTACATTAAATTAGGACTGCCAGCACCCTGACAGTCCTAATTTAATGTAGGACTGCCAGGAGGGTGGCAGTCCTATTTGTAAGTCACTGTGATGAGAGTTTTGAAACTCTCTATCACAGAGAGTTTTAATTAGGACTGTCACACACCTGGCAGTCCTACACAAGAGGAGGACTGCCAGGGTGCTGGCAGTCCTAATTGAAACTTGTTGTTATATAAATGACCATTCTCCTGTGTGTTTAGCACGGAGAATGGTTATTCTCCGTATAATTTAGCACGGAGAATGGCCATTCTCCGTGTAATTTAGCACGGAGAATGGTCACTCCAGTGTTAAAACGCAGGAGAATGACCATTCTTCGTATAAATTAACACGAAGAATGACATTCTCCGTGATTATAACACGGAGAATGGCATTCTCCGTGTAAATAAACACGGAGAATGACCATTCTCCGTGCTAAATTACACGGAGAATGGCCATTCTCCGTGTAAATTAAGACGGAGAATGAACATTCTCCGTGAAAATTACACGGAGAATGACCATTCTTTGTGCTAAATTACACGAAGAATGGCCATTCTTCGTGTAAATTAGAACAGAATGGACATTCTCCGTGAAAATTACACCAGAGAATGACCATTCTTCGTGCTAAATTATACGGAGAATAGCCATTCTCTGTGTAAATTAAGACGGTGAATGGTCATTCTCCTGCGTTTTAACACTGGAATGACCATTCTCCGTATAAATTAAGACGGAGAATGTCTATTCTCCGTGTAAATTAATTCAATGATATGTAGTTGAAACTTGCTGTAATAGTAAGTTTTAATTAGGACTGCCAGCACCCTGGCAGTCCTCCTTTTGTATAGGACTGCCAGGGGGGTGGCAGTCCTAATTGAAACTCTCTATGACAGAGAATTTCACTTTCAAACTCTCATCACAGAGAGTTATAAATAGGACTGCCAACCCCCTGGCAGTCCTATACAAAAGGAGGACTGCCAGGGGGTGGCAGTACTCTGATACTAAATCAAGAATATCAGGAATTGGCCAACAACTTAAGTTTCCAAACGTAAATAACAACTACATATCAGACAACTACATATCCAACATGTACGTAAATAACAACTACATATCAGACAACTACATATCCAATATGTACATAAATAACAACATAAATCACAACTACATATCAAACAAAATATTCAACTTCAAAAAAATAACATAAGTGTCAACTACATATCATTCAAAAGTCTGTCCAACAACTTAAGTTTCCAAACAACAAATATATTCTTCAAGTTTCAAACAACAAAACATCTTTACAAAAATATCCAGATTACATCCAACTAATGATCATTCCACATCCAACTACATATCATGTCGGGCCTTTGAACGAGACTTCCTATTATTCATGAAGGGGAACTCGACCACGTCGTCGATGTGATCAAGCTCGTTGGCGACCGCGACACTAGTGTTGCATATGCAATATGGTTCTCAAAAGAAGCCAACATTGAGCAACCTGGCGGACGGACATGCGGCTCAAAAGGACCGGCCTCCTCAGATGGAGCAGAACCACCTTGACGTGGCGGACGGACATGCGGATCAGAAGAACTGCCCTCCTCAGATGGAGCAGAACCACCTTGACATGGTGATAGGAGTTCGCTAATTGGCACGTCGTCGTCATCACTGGAAGAAGGAGAATGAGTACGAGCTCGTTGCTTCGACCGAGCTTGTGGTCCCGGTGGCGGTCTCCGTGTCCCAGATCGACCTTGGCACGCCGGTCAAAAATTGTAATCGAACGCTCAAGAGGACGTTCCGCGCGTTCCTTCCGCTTTGAAGCGGTGGGGCGTATTCTTTTTTGTGATTCCGGAGGACTGTTACCCCTATAGAACAATGGATTGTGCGACCGTACAGTTAATAATAATACAAACTAAAATAGAACTATTACCCCTATCCCCCACCCCCAGACCACAACTAAAACTGAGTACAGTAGGACTGACAGGCATATGGCAGTCCAATTGCACACAAGGACTGCCACAGTCCTGGCAGTCCTCTATTGAAAGAGGACTGCCAGGACTCTGGCAGTCCTTGTTTACATGTGGACTGCCACATGCTTGGTAGTCCTACTGTACTCAGGGCCAACAGACAAACGACTCGCTAGTTTGTCGTTTTCTAGGGTTAGGGTTTGAAGAAAAATTGTGGGTTTGTCGTGTTCGAAAATGCCATTCATAAACCCTAAAGACATTCTAAACCTAAATTATCAAAAGTTTTTAGACAATTAAAACTATTCTAGGGTTTCGAATAGAATGTAGAAAATTATAGAAGAAATTAGGGAAGAACGTACGTAGAATCCGATTTCTTCAACTTGTGTGTCATCTCGTCGAATATAGGAGTGTTCTTGAAAGAAATTTGGTGGAGGAATTACGATTAGAGTGGTGGAAGAGAAGAGACTAGGGTTTTGGGAGAGGGAGAGAGAGCTCTTCTTCTTTTTTTCTTTTGGAGGAGAGAGAGGAAATTGGAGTTTGGGGAGAAAATGAGAGTTTAGGGGGTTGGGCTGCCCCTAGTAAAATCTCCACTTTTTAGGCTACCCCCTAAGTAAGGGCTGCCCCCTTGTAGAAGTTGTGGTGACCCTAAAAAAACCATAGGCAAATGTTATCAAACTTTAATGAGAGAGATGTCCATGAAGAAAATGTCGAAAGTTTTGTGATTATCCGGGATAAAATGATGGGTCAACACTGGTGTGTATGTTGTTGTGTGGAAGCTAAACATTGATGAAGTACTGATTTTGACAAAACAGAACAAATAAAGCACACAAATTTTAACACGTTTAGGGTCCGTTTGGTTTGCAGAATTGGACAATATAATGTATTGACATTACGTTATCAATCTAACTCGGATGTTTGGTTGAACAAAAAAATTAGATGTAATATAATTGCACTTACAAGTTTGATTGCATTAGATCAGTTTCTTCTAAAATCAATTGTCATAGAACCTATGTAATCGCGATTATATTACAACTCAAGAGAACGTTTGGTATGCAGTAATTTGGTCTTTTTTGTTCATTTTTTGTTTATTTTTTCCGTTTGGGTCATTTTTGCTCCCTTTTTCGCTTTTGCAAAAAAAAAATTCCCGTTTTTGTCGTTTTTGGTCATTTTTTTGTCTTTTTGTTTATTTTTTTTGTCCTTTCTATTTCCTCGTTTTTGCTTGCTTTTGGTCGGGTTTTTTTTCAAATTTATGTCGTTTTTTATAATTTTTTGTCATTTTTGCAATTATTTTGCCTATTTTGGCCTTTTGTCGCTTTTTATCATTTTGTTCCTTTTTGTCGTTTGGTCGATTTTTGATCTTTTCTTTTACGTTTTTGCTCTTTTTGGTCATTTTGAACTTTTTTTGTAATTTACGATCTTATTTTGGTATTTTTTCATGTTTGTCATTTTTGTCAATTTTTTTTCTTTTTTGTGGGTTTTTGATCCTTTTTGTCGTTTTTATCATTTTTCTGTCCTTTTACGTTTTTGTCATTTTCTGTCATTTTTGGTTATTTTTGAACTTTTATTGATTTTATCCTTTTCCATTTTTCATCTTCCTTTGTTTTTGTTCATTTTTTTTGTTTTTGGTCATTTTTTGTCGTTTTTCGTCGCTTTTGATCGTTTTTCTTTTCTTTCTTTTTTCCTTTTTTGTCGTTTTTGACCTTTTGGTCGTTTTCCATTTTTTATCTCTTTTTTTTTGTTGTTCTTTCGTTTTGTTCATTTTTCATTTTTGCTTTTTTTATTTTTGGTCTTTTTTTTGTTTTTTGTCACTTTGATTTTTTTTTAGCAGAAGGACAAAACATTTTGTCCCTTTATTTATTTATTTTTAGTTTCTTAATTATTAAATATTTATTCTTTTTCTTTTTTAGTATTTTATATTTTTGAATTTTTATTGATTTAGTTTTTTATTTTATGTTATATTTTTATAAAAAATTACATTACAAACTCAATTATATTCTATGGTAAACCAAACATATGAATGCAATTGACACTACATTACATTATTTGATTACTTGTTTCCACCAAACATAGTAATGTAATTGCAGTTCCATTACATTACAAACTCAATTACATTACGAATACGATTACATTACAATGAATCAAACACAACCTTACTTCAATTGAAGTGCATTTAAGGAGAATTATGATCGAAATAGTCCTATATGCATGCATTTATGAAGAAAAAACAGAGTTTTAACTAAGTTTGAGGGCATTTACCTATTTGTGCAATTCCAAGGAAAATCAATAAAGAGGGGGTGTGCTTCCTTCCACTTGGTGATGCCCAAAGCTTCCAAATTCTGGATTGCTAGCCTCCCTTAGCACCCTTGATGTTGTAAGGTCCCAATGCAAAAGACTAGAGTGAATTTGGATCAAAATTGATCAAGTTGTGTAGGTTTGAAGGAATGGGATTTTTCTAGGATTAAAATTCATGTAAAAATATTCATGAATGATTTGATGGGATTATATAGGATGTGTGGCTGCTAGGGGGTGTCTTGGCCGGCCATGGCAAGGGGGGTGTCCTTGGGTTTCTTCTAGGTTAAGGCAAAGACTTTGGTGTAAAAGTCTTAATATTTGAGTAATTCAAGCAAAATATCCATAAAGGCATCCTAAGATATTTATACCACTTTAACCCATGACTAATTATCCATCCTAAAGCTTCTAGGTTAGTAGCTAACCTCTAGATTAGTGCTAAACTAGGTTAGGGACTAACATGACACTAATCAATAATTAAATAATAATAAAAACACATAAATCCAAATAATTCCAAATAAATCCTAGAAAATTACCAAAATACCCTTTAGGCTAAAAAGCCCTAATTTGATGTTCTAAACCTATGGCTAGGCTCACATGATCATGGTTAGTCTCTAGGTTATGAAATCTCTAGGGTTTACACTAGGGTTATAATAGTAAGTCATAAGTCATGACTTAGAAAATGGTTTTAACTAACTAAAAATCACCAAAAATCATATCATGACTATAATACCATTAATAAATAATAAAAATAATAATTTTTCAAAAATATCCCAATTTTAAAAAACTGGGTGTTACAAGTCTACCCACCTTAAAATAATTTCGTCCTCGAAATTTAGATGGTCGTACTCCTCCTAGGTCAAACCTCCAACAATCAGGGACGAAGCCACTACCTAGCAACATGCAAGGTCAACAAGCAAAATATGGATAGTAGACCTATACTGGGTCATGTCCAAAAATTGGCTGGCAGTTTTAGGTCATAAGGTGTCCTTAATCCAAATCGAAATCAAAAGTAACTCCATGGGGTAAATCAGGATGGAGTCTCGGGTCAGGAAAATCGTACTAAGCAAATGAAGCACACAATGGTATGCCTGAGTAGGACACTAAGGTCATGGGTGTAGAGTGTCATGTCTAGGTCATGTATGTGAAATTAGTTTTGAGAAAACAACTAGTCTTGTGCTCCTAATTTAAAAGTCACGGTAATGTGCCTACGATGATCATAATTTAGAGTGGGAAAGGTCTATGGCCTAAATTGAACCAAAAATCGTGATGAAATAGTAGTATAAAAGACAGGTTAGGTGGGACAGTCCTGGTCATAGGTATAGACTAGGAAGATAAGGAAACAATAAATTACAGGGCTAAAAGGGTTACCATTCTATGGTCAGTGCTACTCTATCAAAAAGGCATAGCATATACATTAATTCATTTAAGAGGAAAATTCTTGACAAAAGAGTTTAGTCAAGAATTATATTAATACCTAAAGCTACTCCTACTCCTACTCCTAAGTAAGAGATGAAGAAACAAACAACAATCGACAAAATCAAAAGAACTACAGGTCAAAACTGATCACTAATAAAGAACAGGTAGGAGCAGATGGAATTGGATTTTAAGATAGATATAATGAAGCAAGGTGGAAATGGAATTTAAAAGAACAGAACCTGCAAGCACATCGCCAACTGCTTGAGCATCCTCAACTGTCATGGCGTAGGCTCGCCCCTGCTGACCTCTTCCAGCCTGCTGCTAGAACTACAAAAATCTCTGCTGCTGTGGCTGTAACGGTCCTCTCTGCTGCTGTCCTACCGGAGCCTTGGCTCCTGCTCCTGGTGCTGCTCCCTGTGCTACTCTGCCTGTGTACTGGGAACACTCCCTCAGCTGGTGGTCCGCTGCCCCACATAGTAGGCACCAGCCCAACCTCTTCCTGCACTCTCCCCATCCATGTCCCGGTTTCTTACAGTAGGGACAACTGGTAGTCTGCTGTCTCGGGGCCTGCTGTAGCTGCCTCGGCTGCTGATACTGCTGTGGCTGCCTCTGTTGATGCTGATAGTGAGGCCTCTTGGCCTGACCTCTACTGCTGCCTGCTCCCTGTGTATCACGACCCCTCTTGAGCTTCAGCTCAAGATCATCCTCAGCTGCCATCGCTCCTGCCAGAATCTCCTCAAAGGTGGCATTCCTGTCACTCTTGGTCAAGGACTTGACTTCCTTGACCAAGCCCTTCCTGAACCTCCTCGCCTTCGCTGTCTCGCTAAGGCCCTCCACGAATCTGCTCAACCGGCAAAACTCACCAGAATACTCCTCTACAGTCTGGTTCCCCTGAACCAGGTTCTCGAACTGGGTCTCCAAAGCACCGACTGCCTGATCCGGGAAAAACTTCCCCATGAAGAGCTTCTTGAAAGCTCCCCATGTCTGCCCTGGAGTGCCTACTCTCGGGTCCGTCTGATACCAGGTACGGGCAAGATCCCGCATCTGGCTGGCTGCTGCCTCTATCTGTAGTCCGGCTGGTATCTCCGCCAGTCGGAAAATCTCCTCAATGTGCTCAATCCAGTCATCAGCATAAAGAATCCCCTCTGTCCCCAAGAAGTCCCTGGGGTTCATCTTCTTGAAGTCCTGAATGCCCGGAATCCTCTGCTGTCGCGGCTGTCCCAATCCTTCCTGTGGCTGGACAGCCAACCTCTCCACCGTCGCTCTAGCCAGTTGATGGACCTCGTCTATGCCCCTGGTAAACTCCGTCGTATGACGCTGCTGCTGGGCCTGCTGCGTCTCTAAGAAATGTTGGAAGTATGAAAACATCTGTGCAGCATCCACTAATCCAGATGGCATCGGCGGCTGGAACTGCTGCTGGTGTTGCTGAAACTGTGGCTGACGAAACTGCGGGGGAGGCATGTCTGGGGTAGCTGGGATGGTCCCCCGAATAAGTAGAGGTGTACCCCCAAATGTGGCAGAAGCTCTCACATGAGCTGGAGTAAGGGGAGCTGTGGTCCCCGGGTCCTGGTGAACTGGACGAGAGGTGGCAGACCTCTCAGTGGTGTCACCTGGACCGAGTCGCTGTGATCGTGTCTCCACCATCCTGAAGACAGATCAACAAGGAAGTCAATAACGGTACAAGGATGATAGTATCAAGAAGGACAATATGAAATAGAATATACAGATTTGAACAAAAGTCAGTAGATTCAAATCCATAGAAATTTCCTAATTGTGATTGAGTATCCACTCTCTCTAAGCCTATTCCTCAAATCCTATCACAGGCTGTAGTGGTACTCTAGTTCGAATACCACTACATAAACTCGACCTGCATGGGCCACCACTAAAAACGTGTCACGACCCGCACCCTAGAGTAAGGGCACGAGAAGTGGGTACGTCCAGCCTACGCCGTAGTGTCGGCGGTAGAACGCTGTCCTAGGTCAATCATCTAACAATATAAAGTACCTGTACAGTTTATACTCTCCGAATGGAGGTGACAAACAGAATACAATCTCAATCACATCTAGGTAGAAGAATGACATATAGATAGATAGACAGATGGTAACTCAAGAGAACAGTACAATAGATGAAATAAGTCCAAGTGTCTAGGATAACATAACATCAGAATGTCAACTCATAATACAATAAGTCTAAGAGTCTATATATCTCAACATCTCAAAATACAACTCAGATGTGAGGCAAAATGATAATACAGAAAAGACTGTCTAGCTAAACTAGCCTAGACTACTGGGGCAACATCCTCAGCTGCAGGTGGATCCTGCTAAGGGTCCACAACATAAGTATCATCTAGTCCTGCTCCATAATAGGTAGACACCAGGGCCTCATCCTCATCCTTTGTAATATTTTCAACAGGTCCAGTCAGGACAGGAACGAGCACAATACATCTCACGCAGTGCATAGTATGATAGAAAATATAAAACATGCAATAGAGTAAAATACAGGAAACGTTGAAGGAAGATACATGTAGCAAAAGAGATAACTGTAATGAAATATCTACTATAATAGAGAACTAGCAGTGTCTAGTGAGTCAGAGTAAAATATAGACATGTGAAATGGCATAGGAGATTCATGGCTACAGCTAAGAGTGATTCATGACTATAGCTACTGAGGTAATATCCACATGACTATTTCCACTCCCCCATCCCCAATCAATACACAAGGATCCATTCAGGTTATGTTAAGATTCGTGATAAGCCCATAAATGGGAGATTCATGAGAGGCTCTGTGAATATGAGAGTACATGAGTCATAAGCGATTCGTGAATCTATGAAAGCATAGACATACATGATGATTCATGAAAAGCACAAACATACTGTATCTGATGCTCCCGAGGGGGATAACATCTCATGAAAAGATCCATATAGTACCAATCCGTAATAACAATCGTGTCAGCATCAAGTAATCTAGAGCAAGAATATAAATCCTGGCAAATATGAAACGGTCAGAGAATGTACTCGCCTGATAACTGAATGTCTGAAGAGGATATACTGTCTGAGGAGAGGTGTATGGCTCCTAATCAGAGCAATACAAGTCACAATGTATCCACAATGGTAAAAATAAAGTATACAATGCATACTACATGATTCTAGGTCAATCTGGTCAAAAGTCAACTCTTGGTCAACTCAACAGTCAAACTAGGTCACAGGAAGTCATACTAGGTCAAATAAGGTCAAACAAGATCAAACAAGGTCAAACAAGTTTAATCTAGGTTAAAGTCAACTCCTGGTCAACATTCTAATCAAACTAGTCAAATACTAGTCAACATGATCAATCTGGGTCAAGTCTAGGTCAAACTTAGACCAACTAAGGTTTTGGTCAAACAAAGACTAGCCAGTAAGGTAATTAGGTCAAACAAAGACTAGTCAATAAGGTAATTGGGTCAACATGGTCATGGTTTGACCAATAGTTGACTTTAGTCAACCATGGTCAACAAGGGTCAACTTGCTAGTCAACCTAGGTCTACTAAGCCTATTGGTCAACTCCAAACTCACTAACCATAGACCATAGGCCATAGGCCCATATCTAGGACACTAGTAAGATACATATAGGTATCTATATATACAATAGATACATACACTATCTACACCATATATATATATATATATATATATATATATATATATATATAATATATATATATATATATATATATATATATATATATATATAATATATATATATATAATAATTATATTCATAGGCCAATATATATACATATCTAAAATATATACAATAT
Organism: Iris pallida; assembly: GCA_029216955.1. Classification (NCBI taxonomy): domain Eukaryota; kingdom Viridiplantae; phylum Streptophyta; class Magnoliopsida; order Asparagales; family Iridaceae; genus Iris; species Iris pallida. The sequence continues at coordinate 24,321,917 of JANAVB010009200.1, forward strand.
ATATACCCCTATGTATACCATATAACCAAATATAAAATACTATCAATATACTCACTATATATAACATATATATATATATATATACATTATAAATAGCTAACATATATACATATATATACATATATATACATTTTCATATATATATATATAT
>JANAVB010009200.1:24386002-24493502 GCA_029216955.1 Iris pallida
CTGCGTATTTTGTCCATGTATATAATTTGAACCAAAGTTCAAATAAGGACCAAAGGCCGTGAATCAAGTCCAATATGACTTGTACAGGTCTTGAATGTGTGAAAATACATTGGCCCAAATACCCATGCTAGGCTTGGACACCAAATGGTTGCAGTAATTAATATACAGGAAAATACAAAGTGGTAGAAATAAATATTATTATTTAATATGGTAAAATTATGCATAGTGAAAATATACATATATATGTTTTAAAAGTACATATATATATGTAAGGAAAAATACTTAATTATAAAAGTACATATATATCTACACATAATATTGTATATAATATATATATATATAGATATATATATATATAATATAGATATATATATATATAAAAATATATATATATATATATACACACACATATATATATATATATATATAATAATATATATATTATATATATATTATATATATATATATATATATCTATAGAATATATATATAGTATAAATATATATATACATATGAAGATATATACATATATCATATATCTATATAAATACAAATAATATATAAAATTTTACTAAGTATAAAAATATATATACATACATATAAAATACTGTCAAAAACAGTATACATATATGTATATAATATATATATATAAATATATATATATATATATATATATATATATATATATATATATATATATATATATATATATATATAAATATATAAATAACAAACAAAGGAAAAGAAAAAGAAAAAGAAAGAAAAAGAAGCAGTGGCAGGGGCTCGAACCCGAGCCAACAAAGCGGGAGGGGGGGGGAGATGTTAGGTCGGGTCGGGCTGGCCAGGGGTCCAGCCGCTGGGTTTGTTAGAGTTAGGGTTTAGTTTGTTTTATTCGTTAGGGTAGATTAATAATAAAAAAATAATAATAATAACTGTCCTGTGTCCTGACAGTTAGGGACACAGGTATTAACGTGTCTGGGTCGATTCGACACGCACGACACGAATCTCAGTGTCCAGTTCCACGATTGTGTCGCCAGGACACGGCGAACAGCATGGATCAACACGAGACGAATGACTCGTAAGGACACTGCTATCAGTGTCCAGCTCGGGGGGGGGGGATTTGATGGTCGTGGACGGCGGAGGAGCGTCGTGACGGTGGCGGAGTGGTGGGCTGCGGTCGTCTCGTCGAGGCGAAGCGGATGGTGGTGGTAGCTGGTGATGACGACGGCGGTGGAGCTGGTGGTGGGGTTGGTCGGAGCTAGGGTTTCCGACGACTCGAAGGGGGAAGACGGTGGCGGTTGTGGTCGGGGTGAGGTCGAAGTGGTGGGGGTCTGTCGAGGGGGCTGCGGCGGTTTAAATAGGGGGGTTGAGGCGGTCGGGGCAGCCGGGAATGGCGGGGGCAGGCGGCGTGGCGGTCGGTAGTCGTCGGTTGGGGTCAACGAGAGGGGGTGAGGAGAGAGAGTGTTCGGTCGGGGGGAGGGGGGGGGGGGGGGTGTCGGGTAGTTAGCAGTTAGGTCCTCTAGGTTTAGGATTTTGTATAATAGGTCTTCCCAGCTCTAAATGCAAATTAGAATTTGCATTCCTTAATTAAAAAATTAATTAATTGCAAACTGACTATAAAACAATTCAGAAATTAAAAGATATTAAAATAATTTAGAAAAATTGCAAATTGATACATTTGATTTAAAAACCTATTTAAAAATCATTTAAAAGTTCTAAAAAATTCCTAAAAATCCTAATAATTAATTTAAGGCTAAAATAACATTAATAATTAATTCGCACTAATTTAACTAAAATTTGAAAACCAGGGGCTTACAAGTCTTCCCTCCTTGAAAAATTTCGTCCTCGAAATTCACAAGGATTGAAGACCCTACAATATTCTAACATAGCAAGCAATGAAATCAAATGACTAGGCTAATACGATCGAAACTAACCTCTAAGGTATCAAGCGGGAACGGGTGGTTCCCTCGCAGCGGTTGGATCGAACAAGTAGGGGTATCTCTCCCTCATGTCCGACTCCCTCTCCCAAGTAGATTCACCTGGGGAGTGACGGCTCCAAGCTACTCGTACTAGGGGTATAACCTTGTTCCTCAGCCTCTTCTCTCTCCTGTCTAATATCACTACTGGCTGCTCAGAAACTGTAAGACTCGGTCCGACCTCCAACTCTGAATGATCTAGCACATGACTGGGGTCTGGAACATATCTCCTCAGCTGAGATACGTAAAAGACATCGTGAACTCCTGCTAGGTTGGGTGGAAGTGCAACCCTGTAAGCTACCTCTCCGATCTTGCCAAGTACCTCGAACGGCCCGATGTATCTGGGGCTCAGCTTCCCTCCTCGTCCGAACCGGATCGTCCCTCTAGTAGGTGATATCTTCACTAGCACCATATCACCGTCTGCGAACTCCATCGTCTGCGACTAGCATCAGCCCAGTGTTTTGGTCTGAGCTACTCTGAGCCTGTCTCTGATCATCCCGACTTTCTCTGCTGCATCCGTGATCATCTCTGGCCCAAGCATAACTCTGTCTCCGACATCATCCCAAAAGAGCGGTGTGCGGCATCGTCGTCCATATAGCGCCTCGAAAGGAGACATACCAATACTGGCCTGGTAGCTATTGTTGTATGAAAACTCTACCAAGTGCAGATGGCTCTCCCATGATCCTCCGAAGTCCAGCACGCAGGTCCTCAGCATATCCTCCAGTGTCTGTATCGTCCTCTCGGACTGCCCATCTGTCTGCGGGTGGTACGCCGTACTGAACTTGAGCATACTGCCCAACTCCTCCTGCAAGCTCCTCCATAGTGGGATGTGAATCTGCTGTCTCTGTCTGACACGATGCCACTGGCACTCCGTGTAGGCGAACTATCTGCTGCATGTATAGCTCTGCCAACTTCTCGATGGAAAGCCTCACCTTGAAGGGTATGAAGTGCGCACACTTCGTCAGCCTGTCTACGATGACCCAGATGGCATCCTTTCCTCCTTGGGAACGAGGAAGCCCTGAAACGAAGTCCATCGTAATATGTTCCCACTTCCACTCGGGAATGGGTAACGGCTGCAACAAACTAGCTGGCCTCTGGCGCTCCGCCTTGACCTGCTGGCAAACTAGGCATCTCGAAATAAAACATGATACATCCCTCTTCATCCCGTGCCACCAAAGATGTTCCCGCAAGTCACGGTACATCTTGTTAGCACCAGGGATGAATAGAATATCTCGATCGGTGCGCCTCCTGCAAAACTGCCTCTACCAGCTCTTCCTTCGGTACGCACAATCGGCTGCCATGCCTCAGGGATCCATCCTCTGCGATAGTGAAGTCATCCAGCAATCCAGCTAACGCTTGGGGTCGAAGTCTGCGAAGGCTCTCATCTGTAGACTGCGCCTCCCGGATCTGCTCCATCAAACCTGATTGAATGTCAAGCGCCATCATGTATCACTGATCCTGGCCAAACTAGCTCGATACCGAGCTTCTCCAGATCCTCCCGCAAATGCCGATCAATCATCAGGTACCATGCCATCGGATGCCTGCTCAGCGTATCCGCCACCACATTTGCCTTGTCGGGGGTGATACTGTAAATGATGTCGAAGTCCTTCATCAATTCTAACCATCGTCTTTGCCTCATGTTCAGCTCTTTCTGCGTGAACACAAACTTTAAGCTTTTATGGTCAGTAAAGATTTTCACACGCTCTCCGTATAAGTAATGTTTCCATAACTTGAGTGCAAAGATCACCGCAGCTAGCTCAAGGTCATAGGTAGGATAATTCCTCTCATGAGTCCGCAACTGCCTAGATGCATAAGCAGTCACTTTCCCATGCTGCTGTAGGACACATCCTAGCCCCTTCCCAGAAGCATCGCTGTATATGGTGAAACCTCCAGAACCTGAAGGTAAAGTCAGAACTGGAGCGGTCGTCAGCCTCCTCTTCAGCTCCTCAAATGCTGTCTGGCAGTCCTCTGACCAAATATACTCTGCGTCCTTCTGCGTCAGCTTCATTATGGGTTCAGCTATCCTAGCAAAGTCCTGGACGAACTTTCTATAATAACCTGCTAAACCCAGAAAGCTCCTGATCTCTGAAACTGACGTCGGAGCCTTCCACGTCTCAACTGCAGCAATCTTCCTGGGATCTACCGAGATTCCATCTCCAGTGACTACATGGCCGAAAAACTCCACTCGGTCTAAAAAGAACTCGTACTTCGGCAATTTGGCAAACAATCTCTCCTGTCTCAGAATCCCCAAAACTATTCGCAAGTGCTCTGCATGCTCCTCCGGCGTCTTCGAGTATATCAGGATATCGTCGATAAACACTACGACGAACTTATCCAGATACTGGTGAAATGTCTTATTCATCAAGTTCATAAAGACAGCTGGCACATTTGTGAGACCAAATGGCATCACCAGAAACTCATACTGCCCGTACTTCGTGTTGAACGCCGTCTTCTGGATGTCTGCTGGCCTAACCTTCACCTGGTGGTACCCGGATCTCAAGTCTATCCTGGAAAACACCTTCGCCCCACTCAGCTGGTCGAACAAATATCTATCCTGGGCAGAGGATATTTGTTCTTGATAGTGATGGCATTCAAGGCCCGGTAGTCAATACACAACCGGACTGTACCATCCTTCTTAGGCACAAGAGCACTGGCGCTCCCCATGGAGAAGCACTGGATCGGATGAAACCCTTTTTCAACAGGTCATCAATCTGCTCTTTCATCTCTATGGCCTCCTTGGGATTCACTCTATAGCAAGCCCGGGATACTGGTGATGAACCCGGCACTAAATCTATAGTGAATTCCACATCTCTGTCGGCGGAAGCCCTGGAATATCCTCTGGGAATACATCCATAAACTCTCAAATGATAGGGTATGGCGGTGCTGCATCCCCGACTGTAGCACAACAGTTCGGCTCTAGGCTGATCTCCGGCCCTGTCCTCCTGACACTGAATGGTGCTGTGCCTGGGGGACTGAACAAAATACTACCCTCATGGCAATCTGTAGATGCATGGGCATAGCTAAGCCAGTCCATCCCCATATTATATCATAACCGGGGAGTGGCATCACAAAGAATCGCCCCTCGAACTCTCTCCCGACTATCATAATAGAGCATCTATAGCTAGCTCTAATAGGCACTGGTCCTCCCCCCGTCATTACTCTACTAATCTTCGCAGTAGGTGTAGATACTAAGTGATGTTCTTGCATAAACTCTAATGATAGGAAGCTATGAGATGCACCAGAATCAAACAAACATAGAGCTAGAAAAGTATGCAAAAAATATGACCTGTGATGATGTCAGCTAAGTAATCGGGCTCTGAAACCTGCTCCGGCTCCGGTTCAAGGCTAGGCTATAGACCTTCCTCTAAGGTCCCCTCTGCTGCTGCAGATGCTGTCCAAACCTCTGCTGCTGAGTCGGGAGTGGTCCTCTAGGTCCTTTCGCTGCTGGACAGTTCCGAAGCTGATGGGTGGCAGACCCACAAACTAAACACTGCCCCAATCTCTTCCTGCAAATGGACCTGTCGTGCCCTGGTCTTCCGCAGAAAGAACATATAGCTCCTCGCTGCTGCTGCTGCTGGGGTCCCGGGGCTCTAACTGGCGGGGTCTGATGTGTGGTGTAGAGGGACGGTAAGTCTGCTGGGGTGGCGTCGGTACTTTCTGCTGGGAAGCCTGACGCTTGGACGGTCCCTCATGATGTACAGAAGCCGACCTCTTGCATGACAGAAGACGCTCCTCAATACTCCGGGCTAACTCTAGGCTCTGGTAGTAGTCAATCGTACCGTTCGCCACTATAAGAATGCCAATGTCTGGAACTAGACCATGGCAAAACCTACAGGTCATCTCCTCTGGATCAGCAACCAGACTAGGAGCAAAACGGCTCAGGCGACTAAACTCTGCCGTATAGTCATCAACAGAACGGTTCCCCTGCTGGATGTTCTGGAATCGTAGCCCCATGGCTACTCTAGCAGTGGTCGAGAAGAATTTCTTCTTGAACTGGGTCTTGAACTGGTCCTAAGTGGCTCTACCTCTCGCAAAAACGGCTCATTCCGGAACCAGACTCCCGCTAAGTCTATCAGCAGAAATCCTGCTGCCTCGACCTGGAGGTCATCCGACATCCTAACTCCCAGAAGCTTCCTCTCTACTGAATCTAGCCAGTCATCAGCTACTACTATGCCCTCAGTCCCTGAGAACTCCTTGGGATTCAGACCCATGAAGTCCTTGATCGTCCCCGCTTTCTGTCGTGGCTCTACATGTGGTGGGACCACGGGACGTCCCTCAGAACGCTCCATGCTCTGGCGGAGTAGGGTAGTCTGCTCCTGATGGGTTGTTAGGAACCCCTGGATCAGTGTGAGCAGCTGGTTTCCGTCGAGTGTGACGGAAGCCTGGGTGGGTATAGTGATAGGGGGTGGTAGGAGTATCGGGTCCTGCTGGGCCTGTGATGTGGAAGGTGGTTGTGGTATCTGGGTTTGTGGATCTGTGGAGTGGGGGAATGTGGTAGGTGGAGATGTATCAGTCAACTGGTCAGCTGACTGGATATGGAGGGCCCCATTCTCGGGGGTAACATACTGGGATGAACGAGTAAGCACCATCTAAATTACACATAAAAAGACTTATAAGGACTTGTTTAAAGTAATTAAGCAATCATAGGCAAGGAAATCTAATTATAATAGCAAACAGGTGATATATTTCCTATGTTGCAATCCTAGCATTCCTCTAGGTATTCTAAGCGTCTTTCCTAATGTTGTCTAATCACCTTAAGTTCCTAATTGAAGGCATGCTTGGTACAATAACGTAACCAAACAGTTTAGTCAGGACCTGCATGGGCCACCACTAAAAACATGTCACGACCCGCTACCCAAATTGTTGGGCCAGGCCGAGTCATGCCCAGCCTACGTTGAGATAAAACGTAGTAAGCTGTTCTAAAGACAACAGGATAAGACTAAATGTGCTAACAGTTCTATAAGTAAAATAAAGTCATAAAATGCTCCAAACACAAATGGTTCGTGAATTAGGTGCGTTCTGTCTTGCTAATTTATTTATGTGACTATTAAAATATAATTTATTGTTGTTCTACTACTAAAAATTGCTAGTCTGAATGTTTATGATTAGTTTGTATGGTGTGTCTATGTGCCGTGGGATGGCATCAAAGTCGCGTAGGCATTTATAACCGAGAAGGTTTTGTTCACCGTAAATCGTTGACAGTCGTGCAACCTTTTTACTACCAGAAGGATTAAGCCTAAGTTATTTAGAAACTAGTAATTGTAGTATTGTTACTAACAATAGGTTGCATGTTGATAGTCTACATGAAGAAGGTAGCAAGATAGATCCCAAATCTATGAGTGACCAGTTAGCTTATCTAATAGGGCACAATAAGAAAACCCTTAATAAGGGTAAAGCGGTAAAGAATGCGAGTATGTGTGAATTTTCTACTGAATTAGAGGAATTGAATAAGTGGACAATTCCTAAAGTTCAACCAAAGGAAATATATCAAATAGGCACTTTTGATTTCTAGTCTTCAATTGCAATCAAACCGATGGAAAGAACTGTTCAGGTTTCGGATACTGAACAATAATTAAATTATTATCTGAAGAAGATATCTCTCATTATAGAGATAAATATTTTATCCATATATGCTTAATACAGATAGCATTAAAACCTTTAACTCTTCAAGGGTTGAATGCATCCTTATTAACATCTCTATGGGATGGTAGATGTTTAGATTGGACACAATCTCTAATGGGAGTAATGCAATGAGTCTTTGCCATGGCCCAGTTTACTTTAATGTTTATCCTAATTTGAGTTATCATTGACAGATGTAAATCTGTTTGAATCTGTCTTTAAATTTAAAGACTTATGGTTATAATTTTCTTCCTGGATCTAAAACTATAGCAATAATCTATAGAGTTCATTTTAAGGTGTTAAATACTTTAGCTTCAAAAGCTAAGCACATTACCAAATCAGGACAGACTACTTTAGTAGAGACCAATCTTTTAACTACTAAAGTAGCTACAAATAAAATAATTAAATGAAAAGAAATAAACTTTCCAGAAGAATGGACTCTGAATATGGCTGTACCTCCTAAACCCATAATGGATACGGAGATAGTTCAAATTATTCAGACTCCAGATGGAGATGTAGAAGTGAGATTTATGCCACAAATAAAAGCTAGAATTTCTACATCATCTAGCAGCTCGAAGAGATTTATATGATAAATCAGTATCAGATAAAGCTTCTGAAGCAGAATCTTCTAATAAAGAAGAAAATAAGGTAGAAAAATTATAGACTAATGAATCTTATATTATTCATCGAATATATAGATCTCAATCGTCTAAATTAGACGATGAACCGACAATGTCAAAAATAAATTTTAACCTTTATTGGATATAGAAGAATATCTGGGAATAAAATTCCTAGATAAGGAATTTTATAGCAAAGAAAATAATGAATTTAGAAAATGGTATAAAAATACTTTTGATATAATGCAAAGAACATTATTTAAGGTAAAATATCACCAATATATAAATGAAACCAAAAAGATTAAATGGTTTCATGAATGGTTTATGGAACAATATGTTAATGATAAGCTAAGACAAATAAAATATCTTAGAAGATCAATATAAAACATGGACTACAAATGGAGGATTAAAAATAAGATCAGTTTATCCTCTGAATGAGCATTTAAAAGTTTCTGTTCAAAATAGAGCGATTTAGAAGCCACTTCCTTTTACAAAATTGTTGAACATGAGAAAGAAACAATAAAAGAATTACAAAAAAATATTTTGCAGAATAATTATACAAATACATATATTCAAGTTATGGGTCAGCGGTTGACTAGAATTGAAACTGCTACTCAACAATTACTCCAGAAGCTAAATAACATAAAAGGAATTGAGATAAATGAAAGTCCAATGATTAAATCTAAGTCAGAAACATAAAAATATCCCAATAAAATCTTCAATGGAAGTTTCAGGATATAAGCTTAAATCTAAAGTAGAATTAACAAAAGAAGATCTAAAGGATCTAGTAGAAGAATTTAGAAAGACTAATATTAATGTACCTCATAATGAGTTGGAGTATGAAAGTCTTAAAGAAAATTTTCTGAATTATAAACAAAAAAATCCTTCTGAAATAAATATGGTGGAAGAAGAATTTTCTGTTCAATGTTGTCAAGAATAAGTAACTATGAAGAATCTGTTTTTTCAGATGAGGAGCAACTCAATCCAGTACAGATTGAGAAATCTTTCGACAAATTCAAAATGAGGAAACCTCTAAAAGAATTAATACTGTTAAATATGATAAGCCGAATTTAGTAAAATATTACTATAAAAGACCTTCCCCTATAGATGTACTCTACGAAGAGAATGATTCTATTATTCAGAATCATTATTGTAGTGGAAAATTTATGAATGGAATTTTGTTGGTCTTTCGGATAAACAAATATATGATCAATTAGATAGAATGGTAATGTATTCTAATATAGCTAAAGCTGTTGGTAATCGATAAGCAGATTGCTATATTTATTGCTAATGGGTTTACCGGCATCCTTAAAGGATGGTGGGATAATTGTCTAACCCAAGAGCAAAAACTAGAAATAGTGAATACTACTAAAATAGTAGAAAATCAGCAAAAGGCAGATGTTGTTTACACTTTAATATTAAATATCCTGTATCATTTTATAGGACAAATTTCCAATGAGTTTTGCGATCTCTAACTAATGCCGATTTATGGTATCTCGACTGTCTATAAAGGCAAAGAGATAACATTTGAATTCATTCGTGATCTAATGATCAAAATATTGAATGAAATTAAAGAAATAGATCTGAAGAAAATCAAATCAATTTTCTCATGGAGGAGATAATGCAGATTCAAATATCTGAACAATTAAAGAAATCAAAAATTCAAGAAAAAATAAAACAAATAGAAGAGGAATTTAAACTACAAACTTGTAGTAATGTTCCTATGCTTTTTGGGATAGGAAACAACATTTTGTTTCACTCCCCTATGTGGATAACTTTAATGAAAATGTATCCCCAGTAAAGCTAGGCCTTGCCAGATGAATCGACAATATCTGGAAATATATAAAAAAGAAATACAAGACCTAGTGGATAAAAAATTAATAAGAAAATCTTATTCTCCTTGGAGTTGTACAATATTTTATGTTATGAATAATGCTGAAAGAGAGAGAGGAGTACCAAATTGGTAATAAATTACAAACCTTTGATAAGGTATTAAAATGGATTCGATATCCAATTTCTAAAAAAAAAGGATTTGCTTAATAGAATTGTTAGAGCAAAAATATTTCTAAATTTGATTTGAAATCAGGCTATGGCAAATCCAAATAGCTGAGCAGGATAGATATAAGACTGCTTTTACTGTACCACTTGGACATTATTAATGGAATGTAATGCCATTCGGACTAAAGAATGCTCCTTCTGAGTTCTAGAATATAATGAATGAAATATTCATTAATACTCTGAATAATTATTATCATATTGATGATATACTAGTCTTTTCTAATTCTATTGATGAACACTTTAAACATTTGAAAATTTTCAAGCATTTAGTCATCAAGAATGGGCTGGTAATATCAGCACCTAAAATAAAATTATTTCAAACCGAAATAAGATTCCTAGGACATAATATTGCCAATAGTACAATAATTCCTATTGATAGAAGTATTGAATTTGCTTCTAAATTTTTGATGAAATAACTAATAATAAGCAGTTACAAAGGTTTCTTGGGGAACTTAATTATGTTCTGAATTTATAAGAATACTGCTTAGGATACAAAAATTTTGTATCAAAGTTAAAGAAGAATCCTCATGCTTGGACTGAAGAACATACCAAGGCAGTTAAAATGATAAAACAAAATGTTAAAAATTTACCCTGTTTACATTTGGCAAATGCAACATGGTTCAAAATAGTTGAAACCGATGCCAGTGATAAAGGGTATGGTGGAATTCTAAAACAACAAAATCCTGAGACTAATAAGGAAGTCTTAGTTGAATTTTGTTCGGAGAAATGGAATGATACTCAATGAATTATTCCATTATAAAGAAAGAAATTCTTTCTATTACTAAATGCATTCATAAATTTCAAGATGATCTATTAAATCTGAAGTTTTTGCTTCGAATAGATTGTAGTTCTACAAAAACTATATTAGAAAAAGATGTTAAAAATTTAGCATCTAAGCAAATATTTGCTAGATAGCAAGTTGAATCAGCCATATTTGATTTTGATATTGAATATATTAAAGGGAATGAAAATAGTCTTCCTGATTTTCTAACTCGTGAATTGTACAGCATGGATCATCGCGATAAGGGCAAGCAGCCCTATAAATCCCTAAAATGGGAGCAACCCAGAGATCGCAAAACTCATCGGAGACATGATCGAATTCTTGTAAGAAGAAATATTATTGCTTCAGCTACTGAAAACGAGAAGGAAAAAGTTTTCTATAAAGAAGCTGCTGAATTAGCAGATGTAGAATCAATTTATACTCAGAAAATAAATTTGAGGATATCATCTGTCTTAATAGACAAGACCTGCCAATGGCAAATGATCCCTGAAAAATAAGGGAAAATTTTTTGACAAAAATTTTTATCCAATAAAAACCAGACCAAGGCATCATTATGAGGAATGCTGCTCTCTACCAATACTGCAGAGAGAGAACATTTTCGGCAAAATCTGAAAGATTCATTTAGTGAAATTATTTATAGTAAAATTACTATATTTAATGTTCTTACCCCTCAATCTTGGGATCTTCACCCAAATCTTGAAAGAGCAATGCTCACCAGAGACAAATCATCTTCCATCAATTTTACCTATTGGGACTACATTGATGCTTTCGACAATGTATTCTATTATGAAAATGAGAAGAGAAAGCATTCATGGTTAAAAAATATGTCCAAAAATTTTGGATCAAGAACTTCCAGCATGGTTCCACAAATGGTAGTCTTACTTTGGAGCCAGCTTAGAAATACTCTCCATCCCAATGTTTCATGCTTTTGAAGAGTGGGTGGACAAGGCAAAAATTTGCCATAAAAATTAGACATATTACGAAGATGATCATGTACTTCTTCATATCGAATAATATTCCTCATACTATGAATTATACCCTCAAATGTGAGAATGGAGAATTTGGTATCTTAATGTTGAAAAGGAAATTCCTTGTAAAATGGTGGAACAAAATTGATGAGAAAGAAAAAAATTGCAGAAATAAAGTTGGTGCTCACAGTCGAAGCCAAAGAAGCCCAACGACTGCAAGAAGAAAAGAATAAAATGGAAATCGAAGAAAGTCCATTGAAGAAATATAAAGATTCTTTAATCAGAAAGAATCCAAAAATATCTCCTAAAGAATTGAAAATTCAATGCCAGCGATATATGATCGTAGTATGATTACGCTATTTGAAATAGCCGATGATGAATCTGTGCAATCACATCACTCTTCTGGAGCGTCGGTCTCGGAGGCCAATGAAGACAATTTTTCTCTCTGACAATAATGAAGATAAGATTGTGGTGGAATCATCCACCAGACATGCACCTAGGCGGAGACCTAGGAATAATGAAGATAATGATTAAGGAACTGTTGTATGTAGCAATAAAGATGAATGAAGTGATAACCACTAATAAAAGAAATAGTGGTGGGACCGACAATAATACATCTGGCCTAATTCTTGATAAGAAGGAATCTACTTTTTTAAAAGAAAAGGTGATGTGATCTAAAGGCGGGGACACGTATGTACTATAATTTACTACGTGTGCTTTAATGTGATAAAGACTAAGGCGGTGCTGCAGACAGATGAAAGAGAATGACCGAAAGCTGCCAATTAGTCTCGAGTCTTGTTTGTAGTATAAAAAGAGGCTCTTGGCCTCAGTGTATCATCATCTTATCTACTACTATCTTTCTTTAAGTGTGTTTGTAAGAGAGTGCCTTGTACTACTACTATTACTCCAATAAATAAAAGTTTGTTTAACCTTCAATTTCAATCTCTATTGTACTGATCGATCCTTTGTTCTAATTTGAGATTCAATAGCTATTCCACTACAATTTATTGTAGTAAAAGAAATAACTCATCATGTTATTCTAGGAACACCTTTCCTGAAAAAACTAATTTGTATATATATATATATATATATATATATATATATAATATATATATATAGCTAGTTAAACGTCATTCTTTAGAATCCAACCAATTTCTAACCTATTTTAGGTGGACCTAGCGACATTTACACTACTATATCTGATCTTCCAGGACAAGACAATTAGTTCTATGACTTTGTTACATTTACATTATGTGATGATGTCACGTCTAGAACCAGAATACTAGAGAGCAGGGGCAAAACAAAGCTACCTACGTATATCAGAGTACGCTAATAACCCGAAATACGGTCATGGCTGTCTAGAAGACAACTGGGAGGAATCTAGCATGCCACTAACGACTCCTATGGTCGATTAATTCCTATCTCAATCCAAAAACAATAAATATAAAGAGTATATCAATCATGAAAGTAAAGAGGCATCCCAAAATACTATATCATATGAAGCTGAACACAAAATTCTACACTAGCAAAGTACCAATATACATGATCACTATATCAGTCTAGATATACTATAATACAACATGTTGACGGAGTCAGAGAAAGTCTCGAAATAATATGCTAACACATACCCTAGCCACACAACCAAAATGAAATGAAGTGCGAGTGGTAAGAAAAAGGAAAACCCACTCACGAAGAGGAACACCAGATCATAGCAGGTGGCAGGTCATCCAGAGAAAGATAGGGAGAATCCTCAGACTCGGGCAGTAAATATGGACAAACAAACCAGTGGGGTCAGAACCCCAAGTAGCAAGTACCACAAGAAAGCTGAAGTTAAACACATATAACTACAAATAAAATAACAACACACATAGACAGAAATAAATAAATAGGGTCAAGACAGGTGCGGTACCATTGCACGTACCTCGTGAATGAAAAAACTGAATTAAAATGCTAAACAATATAGCTATAGAGCAGAATAAGCCGATGATCAACAAGGAACTTATTAACTACTCGAAATCTGAGCCACAATCCTTAAACCAAATAAGGACCGGGGTTGTAGATCTTTTTTGAGCAGAACTTAGTCTCTGGCCACTCATCGACATAAAGAGCATACAAATTAGTAACACAACAAAAATGCACGACCAATCATTGCCTGCAGCTTGCTGTATGTTAACTAGCTAGAGTGATCAAAAGACCTAATTACTAGTATACAAGTTGAGAATCTTCACAACTATCTGATTGCGGATACCCCGATGTCCAGGGGTACGAGTAACTTGTACATCTATTTCTCAACAAGATGGCTAGCAGATGAAATGTATCTTAAACTTATAGTATGAACAACCAACATATAATTATAAAAGAAAACATATAACTGACTATGCCGTAATCTAGCATGATGTATGACTCGAACATGTATCAATACGTGTAAACTTGGTAGGTCATGGAGCCCTTGCCCAACAGGGTTGAGCAATGCCTTATGGGGCCCTTGGAGCTCGGGGTTGGTAGTACAAATTTCTTCCTACAACGATTTACTTGAATTTACTAGTCATTTATCTTATGATAATCATTTCAAATTCTCAAGTCGTAGACACTCAAGAATTTTCTAAAATGATGAATGCTATATACGAGTAATTCGTAAGTTATCTCATACGAATATTCCCATACAACATGCGATACACTGGACGATATTCATACTCGATTGCCAGTGACAAGATACAATAGATTAAACATTTAACAAGCTATATCCACGATGTCAATAAAGAAATCAGTACATGAGTCGCTACTACGAGCTACTATCTAGAAACTAGAAATAAAACAATATGTCATTATAACATCATAATATTATGCTTAGGAATCAAAACAATTTAAAAAAGAAACAAAAAGGGACAAAATGGGCAAAAACAACCTAAAATAGCCTTATTCGGATTACCGACAGATTTTTGCGGATTACCGACGAATTTTTTGAACTATCACAGCAAGTTTTGAGTGAGCAATTTGAATTTTTTGATGGATTTTTGCGGACTACTGACGAACTTTTTGAACCGTCACAGAAACCGATGTCTAAAAATACAAAACTTGTTTCGGCCATAAAAACTTGTTTCAAATCGAAATTTGGTGTTTCAAAAGTCAAAATCGCATAAAATTGAATTCCCTACAACATGGGAATATTAGTTTTTACAAAATTTGAAAGTAAAGGGATGATTTCATCTAAATACTCCAAAGAACAACATTTTAGGAATCGAAACGTATTCTGTTTCTATCAAAATCAAAACCAATAACCAAAACCAAAAATGCCATATACTAAAGATATAAACCAATTGAAGAAACATATTTTTGACTAATAAAAGTTTAGTTTCTAAATACAATCAATAATGAAACATGGTCATGTCACGTTTTGAGCAAGATGTACTTGTTTAGAGTCTTTAGCAACCAAGCCTAAGCTTCTACTCATCCTCTTAGGAGGGTTAGACACCACACCCAAGGCCTCAATGATAGCTCCTATGCACAGCCCAAGGGAGAAAAAGAAAAATAAATAAAGAGAGTGAAAATAATGAAAAGAGAGAGGAGAGAGAAAATCAAAGGATATATAGAAGGGGTAAATTAATCATGACCGTTAGATCGCGATCTGCGACTCGATCGAAATTGATCTCGTCCGTCGAAAGAAAAAATTATCTATTGGATAATAGGGTGCTTTAGAACTAAGAAACTAATGGACAATAGAATGTATCGACGCTATTCACAAAAATATCTAAATACTATTCACGAAGATATCCAAAACAATATTCCTAAAAATATCTAGATTATTTATCAAAATATCATGAATGAAAGTTTTGACGGTGATCCGCAGAATGTCGATGGAAGAGAATGCCGACAAAAGATCCGAAAGAAAGAAAATTCCTACTTCAAAAATTCTCAAGGTTATCCCTTCTACGCACGGGTCCTAGCAATGGTTTATGGCAATGCCAGAAAGGTATTCTACAAGTCCAGGGTAGTCTTGTATATAAATTAAAATCATAAATACAATAATTAAAATATGAAATACAATATGTTATTATTTTATAAAAAATAAATATCCAAAAATCAGAAATACAAAAACTGGAAACGAATGTTACAAATGACTTGTTTCATGTTGGATATGTTGTTTAACGACTTGATCATGTACTTCTGGTTCTTATGTTTGTCATGTGTTCTTATCCTTGTTCTTCTACATTAGGGAGGAAAAATACTTACGGATATATGATCAAAGGCAAACGCTAGTTAAGTATTGAATGATAGCCTAATCACACCTTTGCACGTGTGGTTAAGCCGTACCATTATTCATGATCATGCACTTATCCAGCCTGTCACATATTAGTAAGTATTTCAAATCATATGTCATCCTCTTCTTGTTACTTGCATTAGTAGTTTATTGCTTTTATGGTTTTTTATTCTAGTCATGTTTTATTACATCTTTACTTGTACATGTGGTGTATTTATTTTATTATTAAATTGTATTTGTTTTTTTGACTGGATCTATTGTAGGTGAGCTTGAGGACATTTGCACGATATTCTATGGGCAAGAGCCCGAGATCTTAGCTAAGTAGGATTGAGCTACGACTCAGGACTTAGGAGTCGCTCCGGAGATTTAGCTTTGGACGAGACTTGAGGATTTGCGAGTATATTGATGTTGTATTATTTGGTTGTGTGGGAAAATTTTGTACATATAGTTGACTACATTACTTTTTTTACCGAATTTGTTTCCGGCATATCTTGTAAAGGTGTAATAAATGACTAGTGATGTGGTGGTGTATGGTGATATGTTCTAGGCATGTATTAGCAGCTTCGATGACATGGATTGATCGTGTTATTTGAAGATTTCCTGAGGTTTAGCATAGGTTACTACGTTGTGTCTACAATGTAGGCTAGACATGTCTGATTCGTATCAAATTATCTGATAACGAGTTGTGACAGTCACTAACCTGGAAATGGCTCCGCAGTTTTCTCCTCTGAACCTCGTAAATCATACAACTAAATCTACAAGTGAAAAGTATATGATTTTGTGTTTCCTACTCATTGTCACATATAACACAATAGTTCATATCAATCCTACAGACAAATGAAAACAATCTGTCCACCGTAAGTAATATGTTCCATACAACTTTATACATGGTGAGTTGGAATTTAGGTCCACATGCTTCACCCAGATAAACTCCTAATGAGACAATAGCATTATAATATTATAAAATATAGTTTAATCAAACCAGAGGTTTATCGATGTATCAGGTACAAAATGCCAAAGCCTATACAAGTAAGCGCATCATGCACGAGCAGAAAACAGACAACAAAAGTGGTCAGTCGCAAAAAATTGCTCGCTGGCCCGAGCCCAAGGTTACGACAGTGCCGACCGGAAGAAGTCCGCGTCGTGCGAGCACCGCCTGCCGATCTTAAGAATTTGCCGAAGGGTCTCCCTGATCAGCTGGTTGGGATTGTATTGGCATCCTTCATATCTAAATTTATTCCGATTCTTCCAGAGGACCCAAATGCCTACGGCTACGATGATTGATGCTGTGGAAGTCACTCCAGCTGGTGAGGAGATCGTTAAAGCCCCCGGATTGATGATCGTACCTGCAATATTGAGATAGGCTGGCCCACAGCAGGGAGGCTAGGTCACCGAAGAGCAAGACGTGCTCGACTGTTTCTGGCTGGTGTGAGTTGCAACAATGGCACTTCGATGCCACACTGAAGTCGATAGAGGTTAGTGAGTCGTCGGTTGGAAGCTTCCTATGATGCGCTCTCCAAAGCAAAATTAACCATTTAGTAGGGATGCAGGACTTCCGGAATGGGGCGATAATAGGGGATGACACTCCGATGCCTCTAACCACTGTCTTGGCCGATGCCAACGAGAATACTCCATCGGACTTAGGGGTCCACTTTCAGACATTGGGTTGTTGAGGAGATGCACATCTGCGACTGCAAGACTGACCTCGGCCTCCGGACTGAGCCAATCTCTAACCCTGTCCCACCTCCAGCTAGAGTCGGTGTCTCATAAATTCACGAATCATGTAATTCGGAGGGGTATTCGAGGTTTGCTAAAGGACGACATCTCTGAGCCAACGTTCGTGGCACAGCGACGAACTATCGTTGCCAAGCTGCAAGCGGATGAAAGGTTCAGCGAGGTGACGTCCATGAAGGATATAACGCCAGGATACGAAAGATCTATTGTTTGTGACCGCGGTCACGGGGTGGGAATATCAGAAGTATCTGGCCTTCATAAACCTGGTCCAGATCGAGGTATACGTACGGAGCTTCGACCACAAATTCATAGAGCAGGCATCAATGATGTTCGCAAGTCTACTGAATCCCAACCCTACCTCATTCATGGGTCTGGCCATGGTGTCCCAACTGTCCCAGTAGTGCTTGTCCTTCCCGTCGAAGTAGCTCCAGAAGTCAGAGAAGAGGGATTCTAATCAGGATAAAACCTTCTTAGGGGAAGAGCAACGGCCATGGTGTAGATGGAAATGGAGGGAGGATGTGCTTGATCAAAATCATCTTTTTGCCTAGCGAGAGGGTCGCGTTGTGCCATCCCTCGATTTTTTTTTCCTGCTTTTCTCACCAGATCATTGAAGATGCCTGAGTTCGCTTTTTCCGTACACCAGCGGGCATCCTAAGTAAGAGAATGGTAGATACGCGGTGGAGAAGGAGGTAAGGTTGGAAAGAGTCGCCGAGTGGTTCTTGTCGGCTTTTGTGGTGGGTGTAGAAGACGCTTTTGCTGGTGTTAACTCGCTGGCCCGAGCATCTGGTATATTTCTCGAGTATTCTGTGTACCACCTCGACCGACCCGATGTCGCCTCATGAGAAGATGAGGATGTCATCAGCGTAGGTCAGATGAATGATTAAAGGGCAACCAGTGGTAGTATGGAAGTGATTGAATCTAGGGGTGTTAGCCATGCTGTTGCGGTTTCTGCTGAGCACTTTGGCTGCTATGAAAGATAGTAGAGGATAGGGAATCCCCCTGTCTGACTCCCCGGCTGGATTTGAGGAAGCCCTCGGCTTGCCCGCTGATGACAGTGGAAAAACAGGTGTTGCTTATAGATCTGAAGATGACGTCAATCCAAATTTCAGAGAAACCGAAGGCCCTAAAAACCTAAATCATGAACAGCCAGTCCAGACGATCATAGGCCTTCTCCATGTCAAGTTTGATGGCAACGTTCCCCCCCTGGCCGAGAATTTCATGTAAGTTATCATTTCCTGCGCTAGAAGGATGTTGTCGGTGATGTTTCAACCCGGGAGAAAACTGCTTTGCTCTTCGGAGATGATCTTAGGGAGGAGAGCTGCCATACGGATCACGATGATATTCGAGATGATTTTGTTGCTGAAGGTGCATAAGCTGATGGGTCGAAAGTCTTTGAAGGTCTCTGGGTTGTATTTTTTGGAGATGAGGATTAGGTTAGCGCATGAGATGGAATTGGGGTATGTTGCTCCTTAAAAAAAGGTGACAGCGACCTCACGGAGGTCTGGTTCATTGATGTCCTAGCAGGATCTGAAGAAGACGTCAAAGAATCATTGGGACCGGGAGCGCTGTGCTTGTCGAGGGTCCAAACTGCGAATTTGACTTCCTCCACGGAGGGGGGTCAGGAGCTGTTCGTTCTCTCTTGTTGATCATGTTGGGATCTTGGCCAGGAATTCCTTATCCTTAACGATGACCTCTTTGGAGAATAATTTGGTCTAGAAATCAGCAGGGGCCACATGGTTGCTTCTCTGATCTTTGAGTAATATATCATTGTCGTCGGAGATTTGGTGCAGGTTAAGCTGTTGCCTGCGGCCTTTAAACAAGAGTGGAAGAAGCTGGAATTCCTGTCTCCTTCGGCGTCCCAGGTTAGTCTGGCTTTCTTTTTTCCATAATTCGGTCTCGAACTTCAGCCTGGATTTGAGGAGGGCTCTAGTGAGGTTGAGCGTAGCACGATTCTCCGGGGAACGGTTTAAGGCATACAAGATCTCAGCCCTGGTTATGTCATCTCTGCTGTCTTAATCGCATAAAAATATTACAGAAAGCGCTTCTGCTCTAAGTCGATAGCACTCTCCTAGTAGCTTTCAGTTTGGTCACCACTCGAGCGAGGGGGTCGGGGCTTCTCGTAGATCTCTAGCGGAAGCCACGATGTTTAGAAATTGAGGGTGGTGGCTCCAGAATTCTAGAATCAGAAAGGTTTTTTGATAAGGTTGGAATTGCTGCTGATCTCGATCAGAGAGGGAGTGGTCTGATTCAGTGGAGTTAAGGTGGGAGAGATTGGAGATGAGATCCATATCAGACCAACGGTTATCAACCAGCACACGATCGAGACGAAAGTATTGTCTAGGGCGCCTTCTTGCATGTAACACCAGGTGAAGGCATTGCCGGAGAGAGGGAGTGGGGACAAGTGGGCGTTGAAGATGAAGGTGTTGAAGTCATTTATGGCCTGCTGTGGGGTGGGCGGCCACCAGACTTCTCGTCTCTGCTCGAGAGCACATTAAAGTCGCCGATGTAAAGCTACGGGAGGTTGTTGAGGTAGAGGTGGGTGTTCTACAGTGTAGCCTAGAGCAGCTTGCGCTCGGGGATGTCGTAGCTGCCATGAACGATGGAGAGGATGGTTCAGGATTGGAGCATGGGGTGCTCTATCCAGTAGGAGAGTGCCTGTCTCGAGTCATGAACGGTGCTGAATTTGTATCCGGCGACGAAGAGGATCTATATGTCGTTGCATTCGGCGACAGCGGCCGGGAAGCCGAGTTGCAGATGGATGGATTTGAGCTTTCTGTGAGGGATTTTGGGTTCGATGATGACTAGGATGTCGATTCGGTGGATTTTCTTGAGGCTGAGTAATTTTCTCAAGGTAGGTTTATTGGCCGGCCCTCTGACGTTCCATGAGAGGGTTAAGCATTATGGGTGGGGGGGGGGTGGTTTGAGCTTCACGGCAAACCTCCTAGTCATAGGTGAGGGCTCTTGATCGTGTTTTTTGTTGTTGTGAGAGGTTTTGGGGGTTCTCGAGGTCACTGTGGTGGAGGATATCTCCTCGGACGGTCCATTAGTTTTGTTACCTTGTTCTTCTAGCTGGATGGCATCAGCTTCTTCGATATCAGTCAGCGCGCAGAGGGGGTTGCTGGGGTCTAAGAATCCGGCTTCCTGAGCTTGCTGAAGCCTGTCAGCTAGGATGAGGCTAAGGCTGTCCAGGTCTGCCGCGATGGCGGTACCGGTGTTGAGAGAAGAATCTGCTATACTGGCAAGGGCTGGGTGGAGTACCAGGGTAAGCTGGGCCTTCTCTCCCTGACTGATGATGCGATGGCGTGTGGGTGCTCTACTTCGTTCTTCTAGCACTCGTCGATAGTGACCGCACCAGGAAGGGGGCTCTCCAGGTTGTCGACAGGGGAGGATGATGTGAAGATGTCGAATTTGTTATTGAAAGGATGGCCGGTGGCTCGTGGGGGGTGATGGCTTTGTTTGATGTAGGGTGGGGCGGGGGCTGGGAGTGCCGTCGCTGTCTTCAAAGTGGGAGTATTTGTTGGGTATGGGGAGGATCGGGGATGAGGGTGTCATTAGAGTCTCCTTCGAGGAATGCGCCTTCGGGTAGTTTTCTTCTTCAGCTCCGGGTGTGCCTTGAAGCACATTCTAGTGAGGTGGCCCCGGATCTGACAATGTTTGCAAAAAATAATGCTATTATCGTACTCCTGCTTTTGGGTGTGGTCCGGCTCCAGATTTCTATCTCGATATGGGTGGGGGGGTCTGTGTCCAGGTCGATTTCTACGTATATCTTGGCAAAGTTCCTTAGTGAGATTGCGTGTTCTTCTGCAATGGCCACAAGTGACCCAAAGGAGCTGGCGATTCTCTTCAGAGCGGCGGGGTGAAACATACTAGGGGTGGTTGGCGAGGGTGATCCCCGTCGAAATGATTGTCGAGTCTACTTTAGGGTTGAAGTTGGGAGACATTTGACGATTTTAACGCTGTATGCGTCGATGATTGTGTTGCATTTGGCCCAGAATTTGGTGTAGTCGGAGTCGGAGGAGAGGTGGAGGTACATGTGCTTGGGGTCCAGCGGGGCGAATCTGTAAGCTGAGGTGAGACCCCATCCTGCGATAACTTCTTGCGCTTTGGAGATCTTTGGGCACCCCGAGGGGAATTTCAGGACGAACGTTTTGCATAGCTGGCCGCTAAGAGGATATCTCTTCAGAAGAGAAGGGCACTCGAATGGTTTGACCGTCGGACGGAGACGATAGGTCGATGTCTGGCAGATTGAGATCCTCAATCAGTAGGATAAGATGTGCCCCTCGATTTAGACGCAGCACCTCTGTGAAAGATAGGTTCGCTGTGCAGGCCGAAGGGTGGAAGGACGTCCCTGCGAAGGCGGCAACCGCGATAGTGGGCGCATGGCCACCACCTGCGGGCATGCGCCCCCGAAAGCCCCGGGTGTGGGCGCATATAAAGGAGAGGGCACCGAAGAAGGCGCATGGCCTGCATGGCTTGCAACGGGGTGAGCCAAGGAGGGCGTATGGCTGTCCGCGGCATGGGGCGCATGCGGCTGGACGGGCGCCCGCGGCAGCGGGGGGCATGCAGCTAGAGGGGTGGGCGCATGGCCGTCGGGGGGGGGGGGTCTGTAGGCGCATAGCTACCCACGCCGGAGGGAAAGGGGGGTGCATAGATTCCAAAGAGAGGGGCTGTGGGTGGATGGAAGCTCGCTGCCGAGGGGGTAGGCGTATAGTAGCCTACACCCCTTGTGGCATGTGAGCTCTCCCCCGTCTCCGTTAGGGAGGGGGAAATTCAAAATGATTGGGCAGAAAAATCCGAGACCAATTCCCGAGGAGGAAGAGCGTCTGTGGTCGGGACAGGCGGCCGGGGCAGGGTGTAGCAGTGAAGGAACGATAGGGAGCGGGGCCACTGGAGCGGGGGAGCCGCGCTCGGCTGGGACGGGGCCCTGAGATGCTCGTCAGCGACGAGTCAAGCCCGGAGGCCAACAAAGTGGCAGCGCGTTGCCCAGGCCGGGGGCCGACGGAGGGAGGAGGGTGACCAACGGAGCTTGGGGCCACCACCGGCGCAAGGCCAACGATGGTAAACTGGTTGCTGGACCAGGCGGGGTTGAGCGAGGGGGCCTCGTGGCCAGCCCTCCGGATGCTGTCGAAGAGGAGCAGATGTCGCCGGGTCCGGACGGTCGACCGAGGGGGTGCCTGGGAAGGAACGGAGCGACAGACGACGGGCCGCCTCTCGGCTCCGATAGCGAGCTTGGGGGGGGAGAGGGGAGTCATAGAACCATCGGGCTCAGGGAAAAAAAGAAAAAAGAAGAAGTATTTATTTTTTTCATGTATATATATATGTGCTGCTATTGGCACTCCTAAAATGTGTCACGACACATACCCTGTTTAGGGGCACGAGCACATGGGTACGTCCAGCCTACGCCGCAGCATCGGCGGTAGAACGCTGTAAGGGTCATCTAGAACATATAGTATCTAAGACACAATAATATAGCCTGTCATCTCCACATGGAAGAATATAATCACAACTAAATCATATAATTCTAAGGAAGAAAGCACGATGATAAAGATAAAGATAAGATGAAATAAATAATCTAAATAATGCTGAGTCACAATCACAAGTTCAGAATTTAAAAAATAACATAAGATCCCAATAAATACTACAAGTCTCAAAGTATCAAGGGAATATAATCCAGACAAAATCTAGCTAAACTAAGTCACTACAGGCGATGCATCTTCTACAAGCACCGGATCCACAGGCAGGTCCTGGTTGTAGACTTCATCTATGCCAAACCCGTAGTAGGTCGGGCAGTTTGCATCTAAATCTTCTGAAAAATAATAGGGTTATTCTATTAGGATAGGAGCAAGTACAAATGCCAATAGCAGTTCCATATGAATTGACAAATACTATAAGAGACAATTATAATGAAATATAAGATAAAATGTCAAACTGGAAGTAAAACAGTAAAGTGGACTGAATCATATCAGGGTGAGATATAAGGTAAAACTGGAATATAAACAGTGAAAAGTAATTTGAGGTAATGTAAATATAAAAAAGTGCCATGAGATATTAGAGCATTTTATGATCGGCTTGGGTCAGGATCAGGCTGTTCCATTTGACCGACTATCAAAAAATGCATATATAGGGTCAAGTCGGCCAACCTGGAAAGCGAGCACAAGAAATATAGGATCTGGCTACACCCTACGTGCAGTGAGGGTGGAGCCAGCACAGGAATAAGTGACATGATGGGTATTGATCACATAACCTCTAATAACTCCCCAAATCCTCCGAATAGTATAATGGATCCAACCATGAGACTTCATGACACAAAATTTAAAAGTAGGGGGCCAGTCCACTCCCAAATTGGTGTCTATACAAGTGCAGAAAACAAGATTGAATAATGTACTCATATACCAGGTAAACCAGGAATAACATCTCATGACGAGATCCAAGTATACTAGTCCGTATAACCTTATGTTGAGAATCAAGTAAACACTACAACTGAATCGGATATAGTAGATATCAAGACAATGAAAACTATCAGAAATGTCTCGCCTGATGTCCTGGGCTGAGGAAATCAAAACTACAAACCACTCAATGAGCCACGAACAGTCAACTCGTACAATAGTCTCCTAATGCTGAAACATATTACCAACATTTTCAGAATAGTCAAGTTAGCTAGAATAGCCTACCCATAAGTCCAATTCTGGATACAAGGGCAAAATGGTAATTTCGGGTAAAATCGATGTCAGCCGTTGGATCCGTTTTGCACCGAAAGCGTGCTAGTATCTATGGTCTCTAAAGTCATCAAACTATATGTCTACAGGTCCGATTTGCTGAGATGAACCAACCGTATGTCCAAATTTGGATTTCGATGGGCCGTGCACATTTTGCCCGTTGGATCGGATCATGGGCCGCCAAAATAGTATTCCGGTCGACCTTCTCAGATTCAAACCAAACTTAGAGGACCACAAAAATGATACGGTCCTGTTGGGACAGTTTTGTTGATATGATGACGTGCACAAAGTAATTGACAAATTTGCAAAAAGGCCGATACGATAAATTCGACGGATACGCATCAAATTCGTCGCGCACAACGCAACCAATTTGAATTCCGTCAAAGCCCACACATCCGCGAAGTCGATACACACCTTTTGATGCTTTCGGTTCGCGACCACGTCGCCCGGTTTGTCGGGGCGCACGTCGTATCGGGATAATTTTCTAAAATTCAGTTTTTGAAAACAATTTTTCTCGTTTTTGGAAATCAATTTTCGTGACGCACGGTTGACGAAATCAAAACTAAAAGATGAGTTTTAATCTCGTATATGTTGTCTACAAGGGTGTTCAAATGGTTTTCCAAGACTCGCAACGTTCTGGTTGCAAATCGATCGCCAAGTTGGGTTTCGGGACAGTTTTAATTTTCCGTTTTTCGTAGTTTTTCGACAACTTCGTGTCGATTTTTCGGACACAGGTTAGCTATATATGAATCTATCCGATAGTGTTCCAAGACGGTTATATCCATACACATAGAAATTTATGGATCTTGATTTGATCGAGTGTACGCGAGAAATATGACGAAGAAAATGGGTACCTGGAAGTTCGTTCTACTGTGGTGACGCGTGCAAGCGCCGAGTCGATTTGGTGGTCGTTGGCTGGCCTCCGGCATATCTGGGGCAGCACCCAGGTAGTCGGGAAGGTCAGGGGTGTGTCGGCTAGGGTTAGGGTTTACAAAAACTCCCTCTCTCTATCGATTTATATAAAGGGGTTTGGGTTGTCGGGTTCGACCATTTAACAAAGGCTCGGGTTGGTTGGATTGTATGGGGGGTCGGCTTGCTGCTTGTGCTAGATTTTGAGCACACATATGTGTGGTGTGGCATTGTGTTAGCTACTTCTTTTTTTGTCTTATTAATATTTCTTAGCTGTATATATATTTTTTTTTTTTTTAGTTATATATAAATTATTTCTTAGCTGTTATAGATATATATATATATATATATATATATATATATATATATATATTTATATATATATCTAATATATATATATATATATATATATATATATATTTCTTAGCTGTTATATATATTATAATTCATATAAATATATAATATAATATATATATATATTATATATATATATATATATATATATATATATATATATATATATAAATATATAAATATAAATATATAAATATATAATATATAAATATTATATTATATATATAATATATATATATATATATATATATATAAATATATATATATATATAATATATAATTATAAGAAAATATATATATTTTTTATTTATATATATTTTTTATATTTCTTATATATTATATATATATATATATTATATATCTATATTCTCTATATATTTCTTATATATATATATATATATATATATATATTATATTATATATATTATATATCTATATATATAATATATAATATAATAATATATAAATATATATATTATAAAAATATATAATATAAATATATATATATATATAATATAAATATATTATATATATATATATATATATTATATATATATATATTTTATATATATATATATATAATATATATATATATATATATATATATATATTATATATATATATATAAATATAAATATCTATATTATATATAGATATATATATATATATATATATATATATATATTATATATATATATTATATATATATATAATAAAAAAAATATATATTTTATATATATAAAAATATATATATATAATATTTTATATATATACCCCATAAAATGAAACAAATACCAAACAATTATATAAAAATTTCTAAAATTATTTCTAAAATAAAACTAAATGTTCTGTATCCATATTTATAATATTAAAAGTTTTTATAAATAAAAACTATATAGTACATATATATTTATCTTAAGAAAATACTTATTAACTACTAGGGTAATTGCTTATGCCATAATACTTTAAATAAATATTTAAATAATAAAATATTGTAAATGACCATAATATTCCTATCTAGGATAGTGGGGGTGATAAATCTACCATCCTAAAAAAATTTTGTCCTCAAAATTAGAGCAAACTAGCACAAGAACACAAGTAATAACAAAGGGAATAATACCTCAAGGCTCAAAGAGATAAGGGTAACGCTCTGCATCTCGTCCTCTCTCCTCAGATAGACTCACCCAGAGTGATGCCTCCACGTGACACGAACCAAGGGTATAACTTGGTTCCGGAGCACCTTCTCCCGACGATCCAGAATCTCCTCAAGCTGCCCTGGATAGCGGAGAGTAGGCACACCTCTAACTCGGAGTGATCTAATACGTGACTAGGGTCTGCCACGTACCGCCTCAACTGTGACACATGGAACATGTTATGAACTCCCTCGAACATAGGCAGCAAGTCTAGTCGATGCGCCACTGCACCGACCCTTCCAAGAATAGTGAAAGGTCCGATGAAGCGTGAACTAAGCTTCCCGCCTCGGCCAAAACGAATCGTGCCCCATGTCGAAGAAATCTTTAGTTACACCATATCGCCAACCTAGACACAATATAAGACTCAATACAAGACCCTAAAGCAAACAATCACAAACAAGCACAAACAGAAAAACTGATACTAACCTCGAACTCTAACGGTCTCCTGTGGCTATCGGTCCAATTTCGCTGTCTATCCTAAGCCACCCGAAGTCATCCCTGATCAATCTAACCTTCTCTGCTACATCCACCACCATCTCTGGGCTAAGCAAAACTCTCTCGCCGTCATCGTCCCATGACAAAGGAGTGCGACATTTTCGTCTGTATAGAGCCTCAAATGGCGACATCTCTATACTGGACTGATAGCTGTTATTGTAAGCAAACTCTACCAGGTGGAGATGGTCCTTCCAAGAACCCCCGAAATCCAACACACAAACTACGAGCATATCCTCGAATGTCTGGATGGTCCTCTCTGACTGTCCATCTGTCTAGGGGTGATACGCAGTAGTGAACTTGAGCTGGGTGCCCAAGCTAGTATACAAACTCCTCCAGAAGTAGGAAGTGAAACGACTATCTCGATCCGAGACTATGCACACCGAAACTTCGTGCAATCTGACTATCTAACATACGTACATCTCTGCCAGCTTCTCCGTAGACAGTCCTACCTTGAAAGGAAAAAAGTGGACTGATTTGGTCAATCTATCAATGATGACCCAAATCGCATCTTTCCTCCTAGAGATCGTGGAAGTCCAGACACAAAGTCCATAGAGATGTGCTCCCACTTCCACTCTGGAATGGGTAGTGGCTGAAGCAGACCACCTGGCCTCCGTCTCTCGGCTTTCACCTGCTGGCACACCAAGCACCGAGATACAAACTGAGCTACCTCTCGCTTCATGCCATACCACCATACATGCTCCTTCAGGTCTATATACATCTTGTTGGCTCCAGGATGCATAGAGTACTGAGAACGATGCACTTCCTACAGAATCTCTCCTGAAGATCTCCACTTGGAATGCACAACCTAGTACCATGCCTCATCGACCCATCTTCGGCTATAAAGAAATCATCTTGCAATCATGCTTGCACCTGCTCCCTGATGCTCCTCACGGCTACGTCATCAAACTATGCTGATCTGACTCTATCTATCAATGTAGACTGAATCTGTAAATCCCACATCTGAATCTCCATGCCCGAAACGATTACTTCGATACCCAAACTATCCAGATCGGCCACTAAATGATGATCTGCCGTCAAATACATAGCGACTGGATACCTGTTCAAGGCATCTGCAACTACGTTGGCCTTTTCTGGATGGTACTGTAAAGACATATCGAAGTTCTTCATCCGTTCTAGCCACCATCTCAGCCTCATGTTCAATTCCTTCTGGGTGAACACGTACTTCAAGCTCTTGTGATTCGTGAAGATATCAACTTACTCTCCGTACATGTAGTGCTTCTACAGCTTCAAAGCAAAAATAGCTGTTAACTTCAGATCATGGGTAGGGTAGTTCTTCTCATGAGAACGTAATTGTCTGGATGCATAGGCAATCACCTTCCTATGCTGCTGAAGAACGCAACCCAAGCCTTTTCCAGATGCGTCACTGTAGATGGTGAAACCACCTGTCCCTGATGGCAACGTCAAGATAAGAGCAACGTCAAGATAGGAGCTGTGGTCAACCTCTTCTTTAGTTCATCAAAGGAAGTCTGACACTCCTTGGTCCAGTCAAACTCCACGTCCTTTCTAGTGAGTCTAGTCATCAGTTCTGCAATCCGAGAGAAGTCCTAGACGAACTTTCGATAATAGCCTGCTAGACCCAGAAAGCTCTGAATCTCTACAACTGAGCACGGTGTGGACCAAGACTCAACTGCTGAAATCTTCTTCGGGTCTACTGAGATCCCATGCTCGATCACAACATGACCCAAGAACTCTACCTTCTCTAGGAAGAACTCGTACTTCGACAACTTTCCATACAACTGCTCCTTCCTGAGAGTCTCTAGCACAATCTGCAGATGCTCCTCGTGCTCCTCCGGTGTCTTCGAATAGACCAAGATGTCATCTATAAAGACCACCCCGAATTTGTCAAGTTACAGATGGAATACCTTGTTCATCAAGTTCATGAATATCGTTGGGGCATTGGTCAACCCAAATGGCATAATAGTAAATTCGTACTGGCCGTACCGAGTCCGAAAAGCCGCCTTCGAAATATCCTCCTTCTTTATATTTAGCTGATGGTAACCGGACCCCAAGTCTATCTTTGAGAATACCTTCGTGCCGCTCAACTGATCGAACAACTTGTCAATCCTTGACAATGGATACTTGTTCTTGATAGTGAGGTTGTCGAGCGCTTTGTAGTCGACACACATACGTACCGTCCCATCATTCTTTGGTATAAGCAGAACAGGTGCGCCCCAAGGTGAAGAACTGGATATGATGAATCCCTTGTCCTGTAGTTCGTCGACTTGTTTCTTCAATTTGGCCAACTCACTGTTGTTGATCCTATTAGACATGCTGCAAGATAGGCTCAGCACTCGGCACCAAGTCTATAAAGAACTCAACATCCCTGTTTTGCAGTATTCCCGACAACTCCTCAGAGAAAATATCTATGAATATAGGTCATGTGGGGATGAATATGCAAGTTCCTTCTACGACTCTCATCTTCAGCTCAATAATGGCTCCTCTAGATATGGGGACCCATAATGGAGAAGGAAGCTCGACTATGATACCTGTAGTCAGGTCTCTTGGTATACAGTCTACGATTCCTTCAACTATTATTGGAGGAGAAATTCCAGCAAAGGTAGCTACTCCGGGCGTCTTAGCGATGAACAGTCTCATCATAGAGTCCTATACCAATGCTTTATTTACATCCTTGAGGCCTCTAGTTCGGAGGGTACTGAAGAAAAGTAATCCCTATGAATCAGTAAGGGGTCCTTTCTCCTGTATAATCGTAGCCGCTTGCAAGGTCGAAGATATGGATAGAGCCACCTATCTGGAGCATATTTTAGATGCTCTTGAGGAATCTATCAAATCTTACAAAGATTTGATAAGAGAAAATATTCATAAACTTGTAGACGCTAAGTTTGATGCAATGGCTCACGAGGCTGTAAGACGAAAAACTGAATTCGAAGCTTATGTGGTGGCTTTTTCACAACGTACTGCAAAAATGGAAGTCCATATTGTTGAAGCAGCTTCTTCAGTTGAGCGACACAAGACTGAAGCTATCGAGAAGGAGAAAGAAGCTTCTAAATGCCAAACTCACATTCGGGAGCTAGAAGCTGAGTTGGCCCAGCTCCAAGAAGTACATAAAGCAGCTCAGTGACGTAAAAAAAAAAGCGCTAGAGTTGCATCAAATTGCTAAGAGCCAACTAGATGAACTGAGGTGGCAAAAAATGAATTTGTCCAAACCGAGCATGCTGAATTAGAGCGCCAAGCTGCCTTAGAGCGCCAAGCAGCCTCACTGATACCCTTTGATCTGGAGTCTAGAAGAGCTCAAGCTAGAAAACAGGTGCTCAATTCTAGGGTAGAAAACTTGAAGAGATTGATCGTGGAGCTCAGTACTCGACCTCTCCAATGATATTTTTGTTATCTCTCTCTTTTTATGATGTAATCTTGATATTTTGAATCATCAATAAAATTAATGATCTTTTTATGATTCTATTACTTGTTGCATGCCTGTCATAGACATAAGTAATAGATCAAAAGCAGAAAATATGTTCAAAGGTACCGGACGTGACATATCTCCTTAGAAAATAATAATATTTATTATATCTGTACAGAGCTAATATCGACATGATAGAATATAATGCTTAAAATATTATCATTTCAATAGACGACCTTATCAGAGGTAATGTGGACGTGATAGGTCGCTGCCGTAGATAGTAGAATTCAGAGGTAATGTGAACGTGAATTCAAATATTTATTCTGATTATCTTTGAATCAGCTGGGATTTCAAAGATAGGGTTTATAATTAAGTGATACGATATGGATATATTCCACTGAGGATTTAAAAGTTTATCATAAGAGTGAATAAGAGACAATAACTCAATGCTTTCTCTCCTTTTTTTATATACAACATTCAGAAGATATCTTATACATCCTTCAAACATAGTATTTCTTTAGAAATTTTCCATTAATAGGCATCATAGTAACTCGACCATCCATCCCGGTTAGTTGATAAGCTCCATTCGAGAAAACCTTGCTTACAACATATGGACCTTCCTATATCGCTTCGAACTTGCCTTGGCTACTGTATGTCATAGTCACAGGACTTCTGACAGTAAGAACTAGTTTGCCTTTCTAAAATGATCGTACTTTGACCTTACGATTGAAAGCTTTTGAGATGCGGGCCTGGTATAGCTCGATATGTTCTTGAGCTTGTAGCCTTTTCTCGTCAAGCGCTTCCAGTTCTTCAAGTCGAAGACGATCGTTGTTTTCTGTTGTGAGTTCATTGGCAATTACAATTCTCAGTGAGGGAATTTGAACTTCTAATGGTAGAACAGCTTCACACCTATACATCAAAGAGAAAATTGTGCAACCAGTAGGATTGCGTACAGTAGTACGATAACCCCATAGACATTCTCCAAGCTTTTCACTCCAATTGTGTTTATTAGTAGAAACAAACTGTTTAAGGAGTTTAATGATAGTCTTATTGAATGCTTTAGCCAAACAATTAGCTGTAGGATTATAGGCATTGGAAGCGACATTATCGATTCTGTTTTCATCACAGAATTGAGTAAACTTCTGACTGATGAATTGTGGTCCATTATCATGAATGATTCGTCGAGGAAGGCCAAATTTGTATATCACATGATGTTTGACGAAGTTTATGACATTGTTGGTCTTAACTTCGGACAAAGGTATAGCTTCGGCCTATTTCAAAAAGTAATCGATTATAGCCAGTATAAACCGATGTCCTCTAGACGACGGTGGATTGATAGGACCAATGACATCCATGTGCCAAGCTTCAAAGGGCCATGATGCGGCAGTCGGATGAAGAAATTCTGATGGTTGGTGGATGAAGTCTGTATGGATTTGACAAGCTCGGCACTTTCTTGCATACTCGATGGCATCTGATACCATAGTGGGCCAGTAGTAACCCATAAGTCAAATACAATCCCGCAGTTTAGGACCTGGTTGATGTGCACCACATACACCATCGTGAGCCATGTAACGCCCCAGTCCCAAAATACGTAGGACTAGGAACGTAAACATGCCAGCCATATAATAAATATACGTAAGCTGTAAAATACTGTAGAACCATAACTAATCTCATCCACACAAAATAAATGAATAAAAGATATCATATAATGATAATGAATTGTCTTGATACAATATGTTGGGTGGAGACACATCTACTGACAACAAAATAAAAGGAAAGAAATACATAACAAAAGAAAGATTTTGGCGAGCGAAGCGAAGACGATCTAAGTGCGATCATCCTCGAAGATATAGTGACGATCATGGCCATGGCTATAACAACTGCGGAAGACAAGAGCACACACCTGACGAGATAACCAGGTCCTCAGAGGGACGTAACAAGATACAATAAACATGCCATATAAATACTAAATATAAAATATGCCACAATCAAAGAAAGTAACAAGACATAAATAAGGTAACCTAATCGTACTAAAGTGATCATGCAGTTGAGAAACGATCCTTCGACGCATGAGCCATGGCTGTAAATAGGATCGACATAGTCCCCATATAGGGCACCAGGGGCCCACGCCCGTAATGATCGAAGATCGTCAGAGGGCATAATGTGCAAGGGGGTACGTCCATAACGCTCTGAAAAACGTCAGAGGGCACCTGGAGCCTGCGTCTCCGGATGAGCGCACAGGTAATCAGGGAAGTGCAAAGAAACACATACGTCAGGTAATATTCTACCCACCTAATGCACCTATCATGTCGCATCCACGACCATGTAACACTACTAACCGTCAAGTCTTCTATCATACAACTATTGACAGTTAGACCTAACGCACGTCCTATACGCATCGGTGATTAGCCAATACACAAGTCCGGATGCTATATGCTACTCACAACTTACACATCTCGTGGCACATCAGTGTCAAAGTTTATGTAATGCATAAACTAATGGTAGTCCCTTAACTCTAGGTCCATATGCAATCAAAGGATAATAACAAAATACAGCTAATATCACTGAGCATGTAGTAAATCTGGAACTGTAATTATGGTACAGCTAAAAGAACTGAAAGTAAATACACAGTGATATGTAATAAATAAAATGCAGACTAATTTATAAACAGTAAATTATGGCAAGGTATCTTGCCTGGAGTTACGCTTGGTGTGCGATGTTCTGTCATGTTCCAATAGTCCATTAGCCATGGTCGATGTGTAGGGGTCTGCAGTCGCGAGAAAATATACAAGCATGATTAGTCGAAAGAGTTTGTGGAGTAGATAAATATAAAAATTCTTAGAAAAGATTTATATTAATTTAAAAACATGTTTACTTGTAAAAATTCATTTATGAAAATACTTGAAAATATTTATATAAAATAATTTTGAAAATTTCATCTTATTAGTCAAAATACTCTAAGTTGTAAAATATGATTAAGGTGGAAACTATATTTCACAATCTAGAATATTTTTTTTCTTAACTTACTTGAAAATATTACTAACTTGTTCAGACCAAAAACTATACTTGTCAAATATATATACATATATATTGAGAAAATATTTTCGTGTTTTAAAAAAACTAACTTTTGAAATTAGCTAGATAATAATTGTATGTCTTCTAAAGTAATAATGCAAATAATAATATCAACAAAATAATAAATATTTATAATGATAATAATAATCCTGATAGAAATAATAATAATAAGAATAAAAATAATAAAAATAATAATAGAAATAAAAATAATCTACGACAGTTGCTGCTGTCTTCTATTAGAAAGAAGAAAACAGAGGGGGTGGAGAGAGAGAGAGTATTCGAGATAGAGATGTGAAGAGTGAGGGAAGGGGAAAACTCTCCGGCGGGCGGATGGGCGCCGGTAGCCGACGGACAGGGCACGGCGGAGTAGGATGTGGAAAGCCGGAGGCGCGGGGGCTGGGGAACTCCGGCACGGCAGGGCAAATCTGCGACAGAGAGCTCCAACGACGCGGAGGGAGCTCGACGGATAGTGCGCTGGAGGCGGCGCGGTGCTCGACGTCGGGGTTAACATGGCGAGGCAGGGAGTCGCACGGTGGTGAGGTGCGGCTGGGTTCGATTCGACGACCAATTTTCGGCTTGGACGTCGGTCGGGCGGTCGCATGGGGCGAGACGGCATGGGTTATCTTCGGCGAGGAGTGCGCCTGCTGGTGCGGGGCCTTCGACGCGACACTAGTAGCGGAGGGGTGACTTGAGGCGGCGCCGAGATGGCCAGATCCACTCCGAATCTCGCGGAGGTAAAGCGAAGCTCGACGGCGCTCAGGTGAGGGTTTTTAACTTAGATTGATCGTGATAGTTTTTGGGATCGTCGGCGACCAGGGGATGGTCGGCCGATTTTTGGGAGACGACTGTGGTGATGGTGGTGGTTGTTCGATGGGTTGGCCGGGGTTTCGGCAGGTTGGGGTTTTGTCGATGGCGACGGTGATGGTTGTTCGGTGGTGATAGCTGAGGTCGATGGTGACGGGAATCGGAGAAGGCAGATATGGGGTTGATGGCGACGGGGTGAGGATGGCTGTCGGGATGCTGACGACGGCGAGGGTGGTGGTGTTGGCTGTGGTAGGGATCGAGACGGTGGAAGATGTGATAATTGTATTGGCTGAACAGAGGGGGTCGTGGAATGAAGAGTGCTGCAGTTGCGTGGGGTGTCGTGGTGCATGGAGGGAAGAGCGGGAAGGACAGGGGGTAGCCTGATTGTGGTCGGGATGGTGTGTCAGGCATGTCCGGCACGAAGAGGAAACTGTATATGTACAAATAAACACATAGTGGATGGAAAAAGGAGCACGGACACAATGCACAATTTGAGGTTGGTGAATTTGGATTTGCAAAAAGGCAAAAAGGGCTCTCCTTATATAGGAGGTGAGGACCTCCGGTTGGATATGGAATAGGATTATTTAAAAACTCCCGTAGATAATTCCACCATTAGTTCAAACAATTTTAAAACTAATTTTAATACGATCCAAGTTGACCTAGATAATCATGCTTTAAATTAAAAAACCCCTTAAAATGAAGTCAATAAAACTTTTTAAATTTTAAATTATCATATTAATCAAATATTAACTATAGCAAAATTTCAAATATTATTTTCATAAATAGTAAATTATAATAATAATTAATTTCAAAAATTAATGTATATATATACACCTGAAAAATGTAGATAATAATTATTTTTAGCATCTATTATTTTCATAGCTAGATAATAATTATTTGTTAACTAACTTTTCAATCTTCTATCATCATAATTGAAAATTTCATAAAATATTTATTAGTCTCTCTCGAAAATTTGAATTCAACAATCTCATCTTCTTGATGGTAGAAATGAAACTCATCTTAACTTCTTATTCATAATCATGTTAGAACTTAATAAAAAATATAAATGTTTCTTTCTTCAACAATTGGTTATCCTTGAAAAATAATATCATCATAACACTATATGTTATCTAAGGCAACGTCAACATTGTCTTTATCAAAGATTTGCATCCATAAATTTTATATATTATTTGGTTCTTAGACCACCAACACTTTAGAAGATTCTTCACTCGATATTTAGTTACCTTAAAACAAATTTTTGAAATTCGAGAAGTCTATTTATCCTTGAGTGTTTCATCAAAATATAATATATCATTCCTTACTTCATCTATTCGGATTTATTGCACATTTTCATTTATGTCCCACCTATACCTCATAATCTCGTAATTATCTTAACCAACTACATTACTTATCCATGCTATGGGGTTCTCCAATCTAACCTCTACTAACCCAAGTTTGTCATGATCAAATTTCATTTCGCATAAGGGAATCATATAATGAACAAGGTTGCATAAACTATGGATGAATCATAGTGAAATATAAGTAAACAATTTAATTTGAATAGAGAAGGGTAAGGGTTGCAATATTGAAGGGCGAAAGATGTTACGTGTCTAAGTGAATCGAGATAAGACATGAAAATAAATGACAAGGGTTAAGCAGTCAAGATAAAACGCAAGGTTAAGCATTTAAGGGATTTAATAGATCACATTCATATGTTAGGTCGAGAAAAATTGAGTCGAGGTTGAGTCCATATCGGTAGTATGGTAAGCGTTATAGTTTAGTCTTTATGACCCGAAAGTCGTACCATAAAAAGAGAGTACAAGGAGACGTGTTTTAGTGGGACATGATATTCCTACATGAAGGTGAGCTCGTCTAGGTTTTACATATAAAATTTATTGGAAAGAAAAGTCTAGGGTTGTGCTCCAAATATCAAAGTCACGATAGGGAACGCCAAATGATCAAAATAGAAAGTGGTTTTCATAATATACTAATTCATGCACAAAAATAAAGGTTAAAGCATGAAATAAAGATAATTAGAAAATCTCGTAGATCAAGGTAAAATAAGTTAGGGATACAGTTTTTAGAGAGCAAATAGTCTTATAAGGGTATTGTCAAGGGAATGATTCTAATCATTTCTAAGTTTCAAACAATTAGATGGTCACGAATAAAGGTCTAGATTTGGGGGAAGGTCGAGTAAGTCAAAGATATATTCATCGGTTTGGTCGATGACTAACTATACTTGTGTATATGCAATATCATAATCATTGTTGGTATGGCAATCTAATATGGAATACTTCTATCTCACTAGGGTGACCTTACTTGCTTCTTGGTATTCTACCAATATATGATCTAATCTAAAATTTCAAGTTCCTCAAAAGTTTCTCAATAAAATTTTTAAGATACTCCACCAAGATTTCCAATCATCTTAGGTTGACAACTTTAATCAAAATTTTATATCTCTAATCAATCTCGAAATAGTCCTTGTATATCGTAAGTTGAACATACTTTTTTTACCAAAATTTAAATATCCATAATCAAGGCTTTAAACTCGAAATCTAAGTAACTTTATAAATCATAGATCATATGACACAATTTGAAATTTGAGTTTTTTTTTCCTTCAAAGTCGATTTCATATCTTCCAAAATATTGTAAACAAAATTTTTTTACCATCATCTCTTCAAACTCAAAATTAAATAAACTTATAAATCGTACGACTCAATTTAAAACCTCAAGCTCTCTAATAAACCGTAAATCATAAACCCTACACATTCTCTAGTCGTTTATAAAATCATAACTTATAATTTAAAACTCTTTAATAAATTTTGAGATAAACTTTAACATATTACAATCCAAACTTGAACTTAACCGTAAATTATGTGTCACAATTTCAAGATGTTTCTCAAATCGGTTTCATATCCCAATAAATCATGAACTATTTCGCAATTTTCAAAAATCATAAATCATGAATTTATTTTTTCGATCTAGCTATCCACTTCTGTATACCACCTTGTAATAGCACAATAAAATTCCAACTATCCTTTGAAGGCGGTAATATGCTACTACCAAACTTGGAATTAACTAATCCTTAAAATCATACTTTTAGGAAAAATGTTTTTATAACTCAAATAAGACCTCAATGTACACTAATTGTCAATGTAATCTTCCAACCCATGTGTTCGACCTATGAGCATATAATAGTGTAGTCATCTTCATAATTGTCGCTAAGCACGAAAGATAAGAATTTACGGTAGAAAGAGTTCAAGCAGGATGCAAATCAAGGATGGTAATGAGAGTTTAAAACTTGAAACATGGAAGGAGGTCAAGCTTGTGGATGAGATTCCTATACACTAATCCTATATTACAGGCTCACATCGGTACAATTACGTAACCGAAGTGACAAACTCGACCTGCATGGGCCACCATAAAAATATGTAACGTTCCAGTCCCAAAATATGTAGGACTAGGAACGTAGACATGCCAGCCGTATAATAAATATACGTAAGCTGTAAATTGCAGTAGAGCAATGACTAATCTCATCCACACAAAATAAATGAATAAAATATATCATATAATGATAATGAATTGTCTTGATACAATATGTTGGGTGAAGACACATCCACTACCAACAAAATAAAAGGAAAGAAACACATAACAAAAGAAAGATTTTGGCGAGCGAAGACGATCTAAGTGCAATCATCCTCGAAGATATAGTGACGATCATGGCCACGGCTAGAACACTTGCAAAAGACAAGAGCACACACCTGACGAGATAACCAGGTCCTCAGAGGGACGTAACAAGATCCAATAAACATGCCATATAAATACTGAATATAAATATACCACAATCAAAGAAAGTGACAAGACATAAATAAGGTAACCTAACCATACTAAAGTGATCATGCAGTTGAGAAACAATCCTTCGACGCATGAGCCCTAGCTGTAAATAGGATAGGCATAGTCCCCATATAGGGTACCAGGGGCCCACATCCGTAACGTCCGAAGATCGTCAGAGGGTATCATGTGCAAGGGGGTACGTCCTTAACGCTCGGGAAAACGTCAGAGGGCACCTGGAGCCTGCGTCTCCGGAAAAGCGCATAGGTAATCACGGAAGTACAAAGAACCCCATACGTCAGGTAATGTTCTCCCAACCCAATTCACCTATCATATCGCATCCACTACCATGTAACACTACTAACCGTCAAGTCTTCTAACATACAACTATTGTCAGTTAGACCTAATACATGTCCTATACGCATCGATGATCAGCTAATATGCAAGTTCGGATGCTATATGCTACTCACAACTCAAACATCTCGTGGCATATCAGTGTCAAAGTTTATGTAATGCACTAAACTAGTGGTAGTCCCTTAACTCTAGGTCCATATGCAATCAAAGAATAATAACAAAATACAGCTAATATCACTGAGCATGTAGTAAATATGGAACTGTAAATATGGTACAGCTAAAAGAACTGAAAGTAAATACACAGTGATATGCAATAAATGAAATACAGACTAATTTATAAACAGTAAATTATGACAAGGTATCTTGTCTGGTGTTACGCCTGGTGTGCGATGTTCTGTTATGTTCCAATAGTCCATTAGCCATGGTCGATGTGTAGTGGTCCACGGTCGCGAGAAAATAGGCAAGCATATTAGTCGGAAGAGTTTGTGGAGTAGATAAATATAATTTTTTTTAGAAAAGATCTATATTACTTTTAAAACATGTTTACTTGTAAAAATTTATTTATGAAAATACTTGAAAATATTTATTTATAATAATTTTGAAAATTTCATCTTATTAGTCAAAATACTCTAAGTTGTAAAAGATGATAAAGGTGGAAACTATATTTCACAATCTAGAATTTTTTTTTTGTTAACTTACTTGAAAATATTACTAACTTGTTTAGACCAAAAACTATACATGTCAAATATATATACATATATATTGAGAAAACATTTTAGTGTTTAAAAAAAGAACTAACTTTTGAAATTAGCTAGATAATAATTGTATGTCTTCTAAAGTAATAATGC
Source organism: Iris pallida (assembly GCA_029216955.1). NCBI lineage: Eukaryota > Viridiplantae > Streptophyta > Magnoliopsida > Asparagales > Iridaceae > Iris > Iris pallida. The sequence goes on from JANAVB010009200.1 coordinate 24,425,972, forward strand.
AAGTAATAATATCAATAAAACAACAAATATTTATAATAATAATAATAATCCTGATAGAAATAATAATAATAATAATAAGAATAATAATAATAGAAATAAAAATAATCTATGACAGCTGCTGCTGTCTTTTATTAGAAAGAAGAAAACAGAGGGGGTGGAGAGAGAGTATTCGAGAGAGAGATGGAAAGAGCGAGAGAAGGAGGAAACTCACCGGCGGGCGGATGGGCGCCGGTGGCCGGCGGGCTGGGCGCGACGGAGTAGGATGTGGGAAGCCGGAGGCGCGGGCGCTGGGGAACTCCGGTACGGCGGGGGGGATCCACGGCGGAGAGCTCCAGCGACACGGAGGGAGCTCGACGGAGAGTGCGCTGGAGGCGGCACGGTGGTCGGCACCGTTCACATAGCGAGGCAAGGGAGTCGTACGATGGTGAGGTGCAGCTGGGTTCGGTTCGGCGACCAATTTTCTGCCTGGACGCCGGTCGGGCGGTCGCATGGGGCGAGGCGGCAGGGGTTATCTTCGGTGAGGAGTGTGCCTGCTGGTGTGGGGCCTTCGTTGCGGCACCGGTGGCGGAGGGGTGGGTTGAGGCGACGCCGAGATGGCCGGATCCACTCCGGATCTGGCAGATGTGAAGCAAAGCTCGGCGGCGCTCAGGTGAGGGTTCTAAACTTAGATTGATAGTGATGGTTTTTGGGAATGCCAGCGACCAGGGGATGGTCGACCAATTTTTGGGAGACGACTGTGGTGAAGGTGGTGGTTGTTCGGTGGGTTGGCTGGGGTTTCGGTGGGTTAGGGTTTTATCGATGGCGGCAGTGATGGTTGTTCGGTGGTGATAGCTGTGGTCGGTGGTGACGGGAGTCGGAGAAGGCAGTGGTGGCGGTGATGGCAACGGGGCGAGGATGGCTGTCAGGATGCTGACGACGATGAGGGTGGTGGTGTTGGATGTGGCAGGGATCGAGACAGTGGCGGATGTGATGATGGTATTGGCTGAATAGAGGGTGTCATAGAAAGGAGAGTGATGCAGTTGCATGGCGGTGTCGTGGTGCATGGAGGGAAGCGCGGGGAGGACAGGGGGTGGCCTCATGGTAGTCGGGATGGTGTGTCGGGCATGTCCGGCCGAGGAAACTGTATATGTACAAATAAATATATAGTGGATGGAAAAAGGAGCACAGACACGATGCACAATTTAAGGTTGGTGAATTTGGATTTGCATAAAGGCAAAAAGGGCTCTCCTTATACAGGAGGTGAGGACCCCCGGTTGGATATGGACTAGGATTATTTAAAAACTTCCGTTGATAATTCCACCATTAGTTCAAACGATTTTAAAACTAATTTTAATACGATCCAAGTTGACCTAGATAATCATGCTTTAAATTAAAAAACCCCTTAAAATAAAGTCAATAAAAATTTTTGAATTTTAAATTATCATATTAATCAATTATTAACTATAGCAAAATTTCAAATATTATTTTCATAAATAATAATTTACAATAATAATTAATTTTGAAAATCAATGTATATATATATATATATATATATATATATATATATATATATATATATATATATATATATATATATATATATATATATATATATGCACCTCTCACAAATCTAGAATAAATACATAAAACTTACTTTCTAAATCAATAACTAAAATAGCCTTTCTTTAATAAATAAAATATAAAGTTTCAAAATTTCTCAATACGATGCTTCTGGTTGCTTTTAAAAATAAATAAATAAACTATTTAGCATCTATTATTTGAAAGCCATATGAAAAATGTTTTCTAAAAATATGTACCTCGCACATATTCGCGCTCGACGAGAAGGTACAGAAAATACAATTTAGCAAGCGACGTACAAATATGAAGTAATAATTAAATACCAATTTAAAATATTAAAAAAATTCATAGTAGAAATTTAGGGAGTTTACAAGCCTCCCGTAGTATTTGTTTTGCTTCATCTTCCGCAAGACACCGTAGAAGTAGACCGTCAAATGTTCATCGATAAAGGGTCTTGGTGGTATGATTATAACAGAATCGGAGTAATCGCCGACGAATAGTTGTAGCTTCTTCAAGATCTTCGGGTATGATGTCATGTACCACAAAGTCAATGAAAGAAACTCTCCAGTCTTTGCTGATGACATTGGTTTTAGTTGAATTACTGAACTCAATGTTTGAATTATTCTCGATGCAAAATAACTCTCTATTAGTAATAACAATCATCTGGTGTCTTCTGACTGGAATTGCCAATACGGCTGCAAGATTAGACAATACATCAGCTTCGGCATTACATGCTCGACATACATGTTCAATGAAGAATCCTTTGAACGATAAAGCCATTCTGACTGCTGTCTTATGATATAGGATACAATTTTGATGTCGAACCTCATATGTTCCTCTGACCTGATTGACAATGAGTTTAGAGTCTCCATACACCTCAAGATATTCAATATCCAATTGTTTAGCTAATTGGAGACCAATAAATAGAGCATTGTATTCGGTCATATTGTTGGAGCATGATTCATCCAAGGAATAAGCTATTTGAATAGCTAATCCTTTCGGTGATACGAGGACAATTCCAACTCCTGCAACAATGGTTCATTTTAGTCCGATTCTGGATGCTCTATCAAAGAATAGACGTCGTGCAAGAATTTCTTCTGAAATCATGTTAGATTCCAAAGTTTTGTCAGGAATCTCGTCATGGAGTTTAGACGTTTCGAAAATTAGATGAGCCGCTAGGAAGTCAGCAAGGGCTTGACCCTTAACAGACTTTTAAGGAACATAAAACATATCATATTGTGCTAATAATATGGCCCATGTAGCAAGTCTGGAATTGAGTGTACTGGGCTGATAGGTTCATCAATTATATCTTTATGTCTTCAAATGCTTGCTGGCATTCTTCAGTCCAAATGAAAGATACACCTTTTTTCATCAATTGAGTGAAAGGTCTGCAACGTCCAGACAGATTCAAAATGAATCTCTTGTTAAGCAAGCCGACCCTAGAATCCTCGTAGCTCTTTTAGGTTGCATGGAGGATGCATTTCTTGAATGTCTTTGATCTTCTCGGGATCAACGTGTATACCTTTAGAGATAATGACTAATCCAAAAAAATTTGCAACTAGAGACTCCTATAAATGACTTAGTGGGATTCATCTTGAGTTGATGATGGCACATTAGATCAAAGATAATTCTTAAGTCTTGGATGTGATCTTCTTTTGAACGACTTTTGACAGCAATATCGTCGACATAGCATTCAACAGTCTTTCGCAAATGATCATGAAAGATGGTACTTATAGCCCGCAGATAGGTAGCACCAGCATCCTTAAGACTGAACGACATGACAGTGTAATAATAGATTCCCAAGGGAGTACGAAATGATATATGACTTTCATCTTCAGGGTGCATTCGAATTTGATTATAGCCTGAAAACCCATCCATGAAAGACATTTGTTCGAATTTTCAAGTGTTGTCGTTCATGACATCAATGATCAGAAGAGAGAACTCATCCTTAGGACAAGCGTCGTTGAGGTCTCTAAAGTCAATGCAGACTCGAACTTTTTTATTTTACTTCATAACTGGGACAATATTGGTGACTCAGTCAGGATGTTGTTATTCTCTAACAAAACTACAAATGATTAGTTTTCTAACTTCAGTCTTTATGGTATCCATCATGTCAGGTTTGAATTGACATTGTTGTTTGACTGGCCTTGTATTAGGCAGAATATAGAATCTGAGGATCCAATCCTAGCATATCTTTAGAATTCTAGGCGAAGACGTCAATGTTTTCTCGGATAAGCTGAATTAATTCTTGTTTATCAGCATCTTAGAGGATTTTGCTGATGGAGATTGGTCTTGGCGAGCCCTCTTCTATAACATCGACCTGAATTAATTAATCTTCAGTATGTAGTTTTCGTTATTCGAAATAAAGTTTCTACTAAGTGTCCATCCTTTGTGCCCAAGGATCTACTTCAGGAGCTTCAACTACGTCATCCTCAACATCCTTTGAGAATTCGGCGGACACCATATTAGAAGATAGTATCACTCGATGGACGTACCCGACACTGGTGTCAGAATCACATGAAACAAAATTAGAAGAATTAGATCTCTCTTCTTTGTCAGATTCAGAAGCTTCTGGGGTAGAAATTGGTGAGGTATAGCCTAATCCATGCTTCATTTTACTGTAGTATTGCAGTGATTTCCCTTTTAGAATGGGAATAAGAATAGGAGTTCGCCTTTCTTTACCGCCATTGAGACTAGCTTTAAAATTATAGCCTATCTTTTGAATGGTATCTTTTGATTTTTGGCTATAACGAGAAGTTAGAGTCTCCCATTATCGTCATTTTCGTCTTTGCTATTGAGAGTAGTTTCCTGTTCTGTTCCTTTACTAAAAAGTATTGGAAGTTCATCTTTTTTGTATAAGGAACTAAAAAGAAGGAATCTAATATTGGTTCAAGCAGTACTTCATTTTGGAGAGGTTGAACTGTTCCTATTGTAAGTGGTTCAAAGTTATCTAACATTTCCAAATAACATCGAGCATAATAAAAGATATCAGTATACTGCAAAGGAGATGCTATTTTATTAATTTGTACATTATTATTTACAACATAATTCTTGGCCTTAGTAGAAGGCTTAGTTAGATTTATAACCAGAGAAGGAGAAGATGAAGGAGAAGGCTTGTTACGACGGAGGTCGATAACAAGTGGCTCAGAAGATATGAGCTCCCTTTGTTCCATCTTTCCAGCAGGAGGGTGTTTGTTATAAGAAGAAAAATGGATGGTCAGCGTCTGAAAAGACGGTGGACGAGTAGTACGTCCTTTGACTGGGATTACGAGAACATTATCTGAGGTGTCTCTCTGATCTTCTTCAGTATCCGTAGACAGTACAACTTTTATGTATTCTTTCTTGTACATCTGAGAATCAGTACAATATGCTTTGATGCCTCAGGAAGGATTTAGATCAACTACTTCATTCTGGACTTCTCTATTGACATCTACATACTTAAAGCATTGGTAGAGATTGGATGGTACAATATGATGCTCATGCAGGAATGGTCTTTCCAGTAAAGCTTTATAGGTGCGATGATTATCAATCACGTAGAAGGTAACCTTTGTACGAAGATTGTCAATTTGAACTTTCAGGTAAATTTTTCCTAGGGGTTCATTTCTTCCAGAATTAAATTCCAAGATCGTTATGATTGTTGTAGAAAGATTATGTACATGAATCTTTAATGCATCTAGTAGTATCTTCGACATGATGCTGAGTGCAGACCCAGGGTCGATCAAGATGCGATCAACTTTCATGGTATTGACATATCCCGTAAATTAGAGGGGTCGGTCATGACGATTGTCTTCCAGCAACATATCATCCTGCGTAAAGGTGATGTTGGGCATTAACTCCATCACACTATGATAGTGAAAGCAAGTCACAGATTCTTCCTCTGGCTTCTTGAGGAGTGTCAGACAAGCATCAGCTTGCATCAAAGCTTCACTCAATGTTTCTTGAGTTTTCTTCGAGAGATGAAGGAGCTCAAAGATTGATAACCTTGCTGGGGTATTGGCTAGCTGAGCCAGTATATTAAAGTTATATGGCCTCTTGAGTCCCAAATGTGGGATCTTTTCAATACTTTATCGAAACAGACTGGTTATTTTCCCTTATCTGCCGCCATTGGTTTGGGAGGAGTCTATTCTACTGAAGGTAATGAGGCAGACAGAACATTCACAGCATGGGAAGAAGGTGCTGGAATAGCCTCCGAAGTTGGAACAGGGTTCCCTTGAACTGCTGAGTAGTCTCGTAAGGAAAGTCTCCCATACCTGGTACCAGTTAAGGCTTCTTTTTCAGATACAGGTTTGAATGACACCATGTTATAATTTTTCGTACGGTGCTTATTTTTAGAATGTTTCTTTTGACAGGATGAAGAGTTCATCCAGAAACCCAAGCTAATACGAGATTGATTCTATAGAAGGCATGAAGAAAGAGGTACTGGAGATCCTTTCCATGATTCAAGTCGGGGACCTTCTGTAGATCATATCCCATCATTGTCATTAGTTCAAGGGTTTGTGGACTATACAAATAGAAAGCTGGTTGATATTTGGCCTCTAGCTTTGGCAGTATTATTTCAGATGATGAAGAAGAATCTGCCACCGAGATAAAGGTAGCAGTTAAAGGTAGAAGACAATGTTCACCCAACAAAGTCATATGATATGACTTATATTTGGTCGCCTTTTTGGACTTTATGGATGAAGAGGGTGCTTCAAAATTAGCCACTAAATTTGGATAGATCTACATGATTTTCCCTTATCCATAGATAAAGGAACAAGACCATTATTTTATACAGGTGGGAGGTTAACAATCTTCAAAGTGGTTCTCGGGATGGGGATGACACCGTCCTACACAAGTTAAGCAGGAAAATTTCTAAAATATAGAGAGACGACGTTAGCCGTTACAATATTTTTGTCCTGCTGGAGTGATTACACCAGAATTGACCATCTCCTAGATCTTGCCTTTGAGCACATAGCATGCTCAAGTCGGATGCCCGATAAACCTGTGGTAAACATAATATTTAGGGAGGTCAGTTTGACCTACTTTCTCTGGCTGTTTTATATTCGGCAGCTGAAGTTTATTGCTCTTGATCTGGCAATCGAAGATACTCATGACATCACTTCATCGAAGGATTATTCTTCTTTCAGACGTGGTGCTATCAATGGTGGTGTCATTGGAGTAGGTGTTGATTGACCTATATTGATGGCTAGAGCTTCTTTTATCTTTGATATTGATAGCCGAAGTCTCCTTGCCCTTACGATTGTTCTAACAGCCACTGCTATTTGATGCAGCATGTTTATCTCTCTCAATATTAGGCATCTGAATGCCTAATTGTTTGAACTTATCAGCACTTTCTTCTGCTGCTTTAGCATTCACCATGAATGAAGGCCAATCTTGGAACTACATTGATCCAATCCACATGCTGATTATAGGCAACAAGTTTAATTTGCAAGTGTCTAGAGTCAAAGCATCTGGAGTTCCAAGAGGCATTTTGAGTGCCTCAAAGCAGAATCGTTCAGTGAAATGTTTGATCGTTTTATTATGTTACTGTTTGATTTTGATGATGGCTGACATAGTCATGTCGTTTGTTCCCTCATAAAACTGTTCCAAGAACATTTATTTGAATCTAGAGAAGGAGGTTATATAACCATCTGGTAAACTGCGGTACCAGTAGTAAGCTGCACCTGCTAAGCATCCGATGAACACCCTAGTGAGTAGAGCATCGTTTGGCTATATTTGATCATTCATTACCCTAAAATGATTGAGGTACTGACTTGGGGATGTCTGCCATCAAATAACATAATAGTAGGGGGTTTGTATTTGGAAGAAAACTAAACTTCTTTCTACTATATGGGATAAGGCTACTTGATTCCAAGCTTCTGTAGGTCGTCTTTCTGCTTGAAGGCTTTACATTGAGTACGCAAAAGTTTTACGACCTTATTAGTATCTCCCGATCATTATGGAGGAGAGGACTGATTTGATGTGTTGGGAGGAGGTACTGTATGATAAGTACCACCCTCCGTACCAGATTGACTTAGAATAGTCTATACTGGTATAGAAGTAGTATGAAGAGACTGTACCCCTAGACCAATATTAATGGAGCAGATGTCGTTACAGGTTCTTGGGTCAGAATTGGATTCACAACCGGTGGAACCGTATGTTATGCCATAATCACAGTATGCATGCCTATCATCATCTTAGCCATGCTCTTCAAACTTGCCTCCAAAGCAGTAATTCTCTGCTCTTGACTGTTAGAACTGGAAGCATCTTGGTCTTCTATGACGATGTAAGTAGTCACTTCTCTAGCTATCGAAGACGAGCTAGTAGAAAATATGGTCCGTTCAGAACTTTCATTGTCGACATCAAAGTCATTTAAGGAACTACCTCAGGATGAGTGGTGGGGAGATCCCTTTGACTGAAGGCATCTTGGCTGGAATCAGGATGATTCCTTTAACCAATTGTATCTTGGTCAAAAGAAAGATTCCTTTGACCAATTGTTCTTGGTTTCTTGATCTGGTGTGTCGGTATACTCCTTCGTTGGACTTATAAATTCGATCTAAGTACTGTAGATTGGGATTACGGGATGTATTGCATCTTGGATGCTTTCTATCCCCAGTGCTTTGAGACGTCATATTGGCAGAAGTGTACAACAATTCATCTTCATCCACTATTATTGGTTGTGGAACCTAAGCGTAGTTTAGACGGTCGAAGACAGACCATTTAGTTGACTGACAATAGCATTTGATAACCACCTTATGGTGATGATTATAGTGGTGTTCTTGTGGCTATCTTACAGGTGGATGAGACGGATTTGTGATCTTTCGCTTCTGTTCAAGAAGTTTACGAAGATCAGTTACAACAACAGGATGAGAAAAAGTCAGTGGAACATATTCTTTAACGATGTTAGGAACATGATTCTGATTCTTGAGATGTCTTATTCCCTGAGTGTACAAGGAAGTGCTGAGCTGATTAGCATATGTAAGAGAGTTTTTGACTTTAGAAGTCTGCCTTTGGCGCAAGTTAGCCACTGGCACAGGCTGCTTGCGTATTGTTAAAGTTGATATTGGCTGGCGCCTGTTGAGATAGCAGCTTGCCTTGCTTGGATCTTGAGGTACGCAAGTTTGGAAGATCCTGAGTTGCATTCTTGGGAGTAGACATAATCCCTTTTTGTGTTGCGCAACCTATTCCTGTGCGTTTGGCCTTGCACAACTGGGTGGCAAAAAGTTCAGTTTAGAGAGAACTAAATTTTTTAGCACAGATTTGATTGTCTCTATCAAGAAGAGTATAGTTTCTGCCCAAAAGAGCTTTTGCACTGATTGGCGTAAGGGCGCAACCAGAGTTGTTTTCTGCCGAGTCAAGAATCGGGAAAGAATGAGGAAATGCCTAAGGGCAATTTCCTTTGTTCTGTGACAAAGTAGGAATAGATGTATTCTTTGCCAAGTTCATATTTGGAGAAAGAGAAGGAGTAGCTAAAGAGCGTTTCCTTTTGTTTTGTGGCTGAGAGGCCACAGGCGCAAGTTGCGCAGATTGAGGAAAGGCCAAAGGGCACTTTCCTTTCTTCTGTCTAGCACTCCCGCTAGATATATTTTTTAAAGAGTTCAGAACTAGAGAAAAGGAGGGAGTAGCCAAAAGGCATTTTCTTTTATTCAGAGCCAAGGCAGTAGGCGTAGGTTGTGCAGAAGAAGTGGTTGGTACTGCAGAGAACTTTGGAGTCCATATAGTGTGCACCTTGCTCTTGGTAGCAACTGAGGTGCGCCTAGTACCCCAGCACCGATCATTGCTTCATAGGTGGTTTAGTCGACTTGAACGACCAAAGTCTTATGCGTCTTGCTAATCGACACGATATCACATTGAGTTGTCACTTTTTCGTCCGAGAAGAAAGTCGTCCCCAACAGAGTCGCCATTTTATTTGCAAAAAACAAAAGTGTTTTTATTACAAACATTAAAAGAATAGTACAAGAGTATAATAAATTCTGGGGAAGTATAACTATAGGAATCTGGTCAAAAGACGATCACTTTAACCTTTGGACGATATGATATCGAAGACACAAGCCTCTGAAGAATGCAATAGCACATTGTCAGGAGATTATGATCATTAGTGATCCTTTGGGACTGATTTGAATCTCTATTTATAGAGTTCTTAAAATAACTGTTAAGTAGTTATTCTGAGTGGCACGTACTTCTGGTTGCGTGTCTCTTATCTAGTTGCGCGAGTGGTTACTTTAACTGCTGGGGACTTGTGGCATAATTTGAGTGAGATGCGTATGGTCATGGGTAGTATAGTGGACACGTTGACGATTTGTGTGGGCCAGCTGTCAGCATTAATTACATGCTGATAAAATCTTCTCGAGCTCCGCGTTGCACGAGATTCGAATGGATTTTATTCAATTTTTTTCCTGTCAGTTGTCAGTAATGATGACAGGCGTTACAGCTTCTCGATGAGGCTTGCTATGTGGCATCGCACACCTTGGCTTTGGTGTAACCTGAGACTGGTACAACCTAATAATTTGGTGCCACTTGATGATAGCGCCCTTTAATGAGTGGCACCCCTTGATTTTTAGCTTCTACAATAGGCATCATAGCGATTCGGCATCCATCCCTGACAGTTGGTAAGCTTCGTTAGAGAAAAATTTGCTTATAACGTAGGGACCTTCTTACTTTGGTTCGAACTTGCCCTTACTCTTGTGTGTCATAGTCATAGGACGTCTGACGGTAAGGACTAGCTTTCCTTTTTGGAATGCTCATACTTTGACTTTACGGTTAAAGGCTTTTGAGATACGGGCTTGATATAGCTCGATGTGTTGTTGAGCTAATAGTCGCTTATCGTCAAGTGCTTCAAGCTCCTGATGTTGAAGACAATTATTATTTTTTGTTATGAGCTCGTTGGCAATAACAATCCTTAGAGAAGGGATTTGAATCTCCAATGGTAGGACATCTTCACATCCATACACCAAAGACAAAGGTGTACAACCAGTCGGAATGCCTACGGTAGGCCTATAAATATTCTCCAAGATTTTTGTGCCAGTTACGTTTATTGGTGGAAACAAACTTCTTGTGAAGCTTAATGATTATTTTATTGAACGCTTCAGCTAAACCATTAGCAGGAGATTGTAGGCTGTAGAAGCAACAATATTCATCCAATGGTCATAACAGAATTGAGTATTCTGACTGATAAATTGTGGTCTATTATCATGGATTATTTATCGAGGAACGCAGAATCTATAGATCACATAACGTTTAATGAAGTTGATGATACTGCTTGTCTTGACTTCAACCAAGGGTATTGCTTCGACCCACTTTCAGAAGTAGTCAATTATAGCTAGGATAAACCGATGTCCTCGAGATGAAGGCAGATTAATAGGACCAATGGCATCCATGCCCCAAGCTTTGAAGGCCTATGATGCTACAGTCCGATGCAGGAATTTTGATGGTTGATGAATGAAATCAGCATGGATTTGTATACTCAGATCCAATTATCATCATAGAATCGAGTAAATTTTTGACTGATGAATTGAGGTCCATTATCATGGATGATTCGCCAAGGAACGCCGAATCTGTAGATCACATGATGTTTAATAAAGTTGATGATACTGCTTGTCTTGACTTCAGCCAAGGGTATAGCTTCGGCCCACTTTAAGAAGTAATCGATTATAGCTAGGATAAACCGATGTTATCGAGATAAAAGCAGATTAATAGGACCAATGACATCTATGACCCAAGCTTTGAAGGGCCATGATGCTATAGTTGGATGCAAGAATTCTGATGGTTGATGAATAAAATCTGCATGGATTTGGCATGCTCGATATTTTCTTGAATATTCAGTGGTATCTGACACCATGGTTGGTCTAATATCCCGTGTGTCGGATCCAATCCTGTAGCTTAGGACCAGGCTGATGTGCATCACCAACACTATCGTGGGCTTCATGTAGTATCTGTTTTGCTTTATCTCCTGTAAGACAGCGTAGAAGCATGCCATCAAATGATCCTCGGTATAGTGTTTTGTAGGTATGATTATAGTAGAATCTGAGTGATTGCTGACAGATTGTTGTGGCTTCTTTCTTTGGGATCTTTAGCTAAGATGTCATATACCGCAAACTCGATGAAAGGAGCTCTCCAATCTTCTCTAGGAGTGCAAATCTCGACTGAATTGCTATATTAAAGGTATATATTATTCTCGATACAGAATAATTCCTTTTTGGTGATGACGATTAGTTGTTATCTTTCACAAGAATCGCTAATACTGCTGCCAGGTTAGCAAGCGTATCGGCTTCTGTATTGCAAGCTCGGCATACATGTTCAATAAAGAAGCCTTTGAATGATGTAGCCAGTTTGACTACTGCTTTATGGTATGGAATGAGATCTTGATGACGAACTTCGTACGTGCCTCTAACTTGATTGACAATTAATTTAGAGTCTCCATATACTTTCAGATACTCGATATCCAACTATTTAGCTAATTGGAGACCAATGAGTAGAGCGTTATATTCAACAACATTGTTAGAACATAGCTTATCCAGGGAATAGGCTCTTTGAATTTCCAGTCCTTCTGGTGATACCAAAATGATTCCAACTCCAGCGACGATAGTGCCTTTGGGTCCAATTCTGGATGCTCCATCAAATAATAGACGCTAAGCAGGGATTCTTTCTAAAGTCATATTAGATTCCAGAGTTTCATCAGGAATTTTATTATAGAGTTTAAAAGTCTCAGGAATTGGATGAGCAACTAGAAAGTAAGTAAGGACTTGATCCTTAACAAACTTTTATGGGACATAGACCATATCATACTATGCTTATGATATAGCCCTTGTAGCGAGTTTGGAATTAAGTGTACTAGGTTTCTTCATCAAGACTTGGAGAGGGTTGACTCTAGAGATAACATGAATGGTCTGGACGATGATATAATGTCGCATTTTTTTGGATAGTGAATATCATGGCTAAATATTATTTTTCTACTGAGCTATATCGATATTCAGCATCGATCATCGTACGACTGAGATAATAGATGGCTTGCTCATGACTTTTCTTATTTTTTGGGCTAGTAGGGCACCCAGAGAATGATCCATTGCTCGACCATACATTAGGAAGGGTATTCCTGTGAGTGGAGGCACTACGACTGAAGGGTTCATTAAGTACCGCTTTATGTCTTCTAATGCTTGCTGGCATTCTTTGGTCCAAACGAAAGACAAACCTTTCTTTATTAATTGAGTGAATGGTCTTCAGCGTCCAGAGAGATTTAAGATGAATCTCCTGATGTACTCAAGCCATCCATAGAATCCTCGTAGCTCTTTTAGGTTGCGTGAAGGATGCATCTCTTGAATGGCTTTGACTTTCTCAGGGTCAACATGTATTCCCTTAGAGGTAATAACGAAGTCAAAGAATTTACCACCAGAGACTCCCAGAAATGACTTGGTGGGATTCATCTTAAGTTGATGCTGGCGTATTAGATCGAAGATAGTTCTTAAGTCTTGGATGTGATCTTCCTTTAGACGACTTTTGATAGAAATATCGTCGACATAGCAATCGACTGTCCTCGACAAATGTTTACAGAAAATGGTGCTCATGGCTCGCGAGTAGGTTGCACCAGCATTTCTAAGACCAAATGGCATGATAATGTAGTAGTAGACTCCAGAGGAGTACGAAAGGATGTATGTTTTTCATCTCGGGGTTCATCCTAATCTGATTATATCCAGTGAATCCATCCATAGAAGACATCCGTTCGAACCCGCAAGTATTATCGATTATGACATCAGTGATCGAAAGAGAAAGCCCATCCTTAGGACAAGCTTCATTAAGGTCTCTAAAGTCGATGTAAACTCAGACCTTCCCTATTTTTTTCATAACTGGAAGAACATTAGCTACCCAGTCTGGATGTTGTTCTTCTCTGACAAAGTCGTACGCGATGAGCTTCTTGACTTCAGCTTCTATAGAGTCCATTATATCAGGTCGAAATCGATGTTGTTGTTGTTTGACTGACCTAGCATTTGGCAGAATGTTGAGCTTGTGGATAGCAATCTAAAGATCTAATCTAGACATATCTTCATAGCTCTAGGCAAATACGTTAATGTATTCTCGAATAAGCTGGATCAGTTCTTGTTTATCTGCTTCAGAAAGACTTTTGTTGATAAAGATTAGCCTTGGAGAAGTTTCGCCTTCGATATCGACCTGAACTAATTGATCTTCAGTAGTTGGTTCACGTTTCCCAAAGCAATGTTCCTATTGGGTATCCATCCTTTGTGCCCAAAGATCATATTCAGGGGCTTCATCGAAGTCGTCATCATCTTCTAAGAACTCAACGGTCACCAAATTGGAAGATATTGTCACTCGATGGACGTGCCCTATGATGGTGTTCGTATCCCATGAGGTAGAGTCAAACGAGTTAGATTGCTCCTCTTTGTCAGACTCATAGGCATCTAGGGCCGCGACCGACAAAGTATAGCCTAACCCATGCTTTGTTTTGTTACGATATTGTAGTGACTTCCCTTTTGGAGCAGGTATACGAATAGGAGTTTCCTACCACCGTTGAGGCCAGATTTGAAGTTCAACATCGCTATCTGATGTAGCCTTTTGATTCAATCCTTTGTTGAAGAGAATATGATATTCGTCCTTCTAGCGGGAGGGAACCAGAAAGAATGAATCTTATACTGATTCAAGTGATACGTCATGTTGAAGGGGTTGAACTGCTTCTAAGGTAAGGGGTTCGAAGTTATCCATGATTTTTAAATAATATCGAGTGCAATAATTGACATCAATATACTGCGAAGGAGATGCTACTTTATTGTTGTTTAGATTATCATTTACAATAGTGCTCTTGACCTTAGTCGGTGGCTTACTAAAAGTGATAACAAGAAGAGGAGAAGAGGAAGGCTTGTTACAACGAAGGTCGATAACAAGGGGCTCAGAAGAGGTGAGCTCCCTATGCTCCATCTTTTCAGCAGGAGAAAGCTTGATAGAAGAAGAGAGATTGATTGTCAACGTCAGAGACGATGAATGATAAGAAGTGCGTCCTTTGACCAGAATTACCAAGACGTCATCCAGACTTTCTTTTCTGTCTTCTTCAGTGTCCATGGCCAATACGACTTTCATGAACTCCTCTTTGTACATTCTAGAGTCAGTAAAATATGCCTCGATGCCTCGAAAGGGATTAAGATCAGTTACTTCCTTTCAGACTTCTTTGTTGTCATCGACATACTTGAAGCACTGATAGAGAGTAGATGGCACGATGTTATGTTCATGCAACCATTGTATTTCTAATAAGATGTTGTAGGAGACATGATTGTCAATCACATAGAAGGTGACCTTCGTACGAAGATTGCCTATTTGGACTTTCAGATAAATCTTCCCTAACAGTTTGCTTCTCTTGGAATTGAACCCCAAAATAGTCGTGATTGTTGTAGAGAGGTTATGAACTGGGAGCTTCAAAACATCCAATAAAGTCTTTGGCATAATACTGAATGTAGATCCAGGGTCGACTAGAATGCGATCAACCTTCATGGTATTGATATACCCCGTATAGTAGAGAGGTTGGTCATATCGATTATCCTCCAGAAGCATATCATCTTGAGTAAAGGTGATACTGGGGATCGGCTCCATCACACTATGACAGTGAGAACGTGCCACTGGTTCTTTGTCTAGTCTCTTAGGATGGGCCAGACAAGCGGCATCTTGCATCAAAGCTTCACTTAATGTCTCTCGGGTTTCCCTTAAGAGATGCAAGGGTTCAAAAATTGATAACCTTACCAGTGTATTGGCGAGTTGAGCCAATATATCAAAGTTATACTACTTTCCAAATCCAAGAGGTAGAGTTTTTTTTTAATATTTTATCAAAGCGATCTGGCTATTTGCCTTTGTCGGCTACTATTAGTTTGGGAGGAACTGTTTCGTTTGAGACGATGACGTTGAAGGATCATTGATGACAGGTGGAGAAGATGCTGTAGGGTATCTCCTGGAGGAGGAATAACTATATTCTCTCATCCTTCTAGATAGTCTCCTAGATCGAGTACAAGTTATGGCTTCTTCTTCTAGAACTGGTGCGAAAGAAACCATGTTAATAGTTCTTCATCCGAGTCTTGCTTCTGGAAGACTTCTTTTGGAGAGATAAAGCATCTGTCCAGAATTTAGACCAATACGAGACTGATTGTGTTAAAGACGTAGGAAAAGAGTTATAGGAGACAATTTTCCGTCATTCAAGCTAGAGGCTCTCTGTAGATCATATCCTATCTTTGTTATTAGTTTATGGGACTGTTGACTGTTTAGATGGAATGATGGCAGGTAATTTATTTCTGGCTTTGGTACTACCGTTTCGGCAGAAGAAAGTGAAGTCGTCGCTGGGATGAAGGTAGCATCTAAAGGTGGAAGATCACCACCCATTAACGTCATATGACATGACTTGTACTTGGTTGCCTTTCTTGACTTTGTAGAGGAAGCATGTGTCTTTGATTCAAAGTCATCCACTAAATTTGGTTTAATCCATATGATGTCCCCTTTGTCGGTTGATAGGGGTATAAGACCATCACTTCATGCTAGCGGAAGGTTGACAATCTCCAGAGTAGCTTTTGGAATGGGGACGACTCCATCCTGTACAAGTTGAGCAGGAGAGTCGCAAAATTGTAGAGAGACAATATTGGCAGTCACGGTCTTCTTATCTTACTGAAAAGTATTTGCTTTAGCGTTGATTAGTTCCTGGATCTTTCCTTTAAGTATGTAACACGCCCTGGTTG
Organism: Iris pallida; assembly: GCA_029216955.1. Classification (NCBI taxonomy): domain Eukaryota; kingdom Viridiplantae; phylum Streptophyta; class Magnoliopsida; order Asparagales; family Iridaceae; genus Iris; species Iris pallida. Next base: position 24,442,225 of record JANAVB010009200.1, read on the forward strand.
GATGTCCCAAGAACCTGTGATACACGTAGTATTTGTGATTGTCAGTCTTACCTATTTCATCGGGCCGTTATGCTTCAAGCAATTGAAGTTTGTTGCTTTTGATCAGACAATCAAATATGCTCATAATGTCATCCTCGTTAAGGAATATTCCTCTTTAGGATGCAGTGCTCTCTATGGGGGTGCCGTCGTAGTAGGTGTTGACTGACCCACATTGACGGCTAAAGCTTTTTTGCCTTTCACGTTGATGGCTAAAGCTTCTTTGCCTTTGCGGTTGTCCTGACGACGCCACTGTTGGTTGCAAAATGTTCGCCTTTGTCAAGATTAGGCATCTAGATGCCTAACTGTTTGAATTTATTAGCACTGTCCTCAGCTGCCTTGACACTTACTATGAAGGAGGTCCAGTCTAGGAATTGCATAGGTCTGATCCACATGCTGACTATAGGTAATAAATTTGATTTGCATATATCTATAGTCAATGCTTCTGGACTACCCAGAGGCATTACGGAAGCGCTCGATGAAATATTCAGCAGTTTCATTAGGCTGTTATTGGATTTTAATGAGGGCCAACATAGTCATGTTATTTGTTCCCTCATAGAATTGTTCCAGGAACATTTGTTTGAATCCTACAAAAGATGTTATGCAATGTCACTCCAGTTTCCTGTTATAAGTGTTTTCGGTATACGTATACGAATTTCTAGCAATTTTCAGATGGACCATAGTTAGACTTGTCTTGCTTAGCTTGATCTTGGTTTAATCTTGCCTTAGTTTATTTGGTTTGGTTCAACATGACTTGGCTTGGCTTGGTTTATTTTGGTTTGAGATAAGAAGGGTTAATATATAAGTCAACTCTCCTCTCTCTCTCTCTTCACTACTTTTCATTTAATTCTTCTTCTTTTCCATTACTCCTCTCCACCTACACCCAAGAAACCCTAGGTAAGTGCAACTTGATTTATGATAGATCTCAAGTTTTATTGTTCTTGTCTCTTCCTTACATAATTCTAAGTCTCTTTAGGGCTTGTCATTTTTTGTTTTGATGGACTGATTTTTGTAGATCTAAGTTTTGATCTATTTTGTTTTTTTGGTTTTGATCTATTAAAGCTTGGTATTTCCTAAAATAGTCATCCCAGGCTGTAGAAAATCTTGTTCTACCAAGTTTAGACCCTTGGAAGTCCTGATTTTGACTTATTTTGAGAAAGTTTTGACATTTTAAAGTTCATGGGTTCCTTAAGCTGCTCTCGGTCGGGTTGAAGAAGATGAGCAGTACGCGCTCTTTAGCGTCGTGCCATCTCATTGCACGCACGATCTTTAGTGCCGCCCTATCCTGGTTGCGCACTCTTTAGCGCAACGCCCATCTGGTCTGGCGCCACCTTGCCCTGTGCTACTTGGCCCAACGCCCCTCTGGCCTGGCCTCACCTGGCCCAGCGCTACTTAGCCTAGCCCCCCTCTTACCTAGCGCCACCTGGCCCAGTGCCCCTCTTACCTGGCGCTACCTGGCCCCTCGCCACTTGCCCCAGCGCCACCCCACACTTTTGGCCGAGCGCCACCAAGCGCCTCACGCCATTCTCGTCACGCGCTCTAATTGTTGTGCGCCTTATGACCCGTGTATCACCATGTTTTGTTATATGCAAGTACCCTGAGCTTTGACCGGACTTGAGCATGACCTGATTTGGCTGTAACACAAACTTGACTTGGACATGAGCCCTGACTTGAACTTGAACATGATAATTCTTGGCTATGATCAGAACTAGACTTGAACACCACATGATAATATGAACCCGTCTTGATAATTCTTGATAACGGCCCGTCGAAGCATACTCCTGACAAGTACGCTTGACATGACAAGTAACCTGACATGACATATATACTCTTGATCGCTATTGCGGCAACTATTCTGACTTGCTAATATAATTCTTATCTTTGACATTGTGGTTGATTTTCTTGATTGTGCCTGTACAAGATACCTGTCTCGTATTGCATCATGTCTAGGACATGGATTTCTGGTTACCACTGTCAGTGATTCGTACTGAATCTGACTAGGTTAAATGACTAGATTGATCAATAGTCCATATAGAGAGATTTTCCTAGTTACAGACGATCCTGTTATCCCGGCCACACCTGAGGGACTTGTAGCCTGCCGACGAGTAGGGCACATTTCCAGCACATTGTCATGTGGGGAACTTCTTGAAAACATGAGTACTAAAAGTACACCAGTAATCTTGATAACTCTTGTAAATCACCTTACCAGGATAACCTAGATAGCTGCAGGGCTTGCGATTGTAGGAACATCTCAAACTTGTATCTTGCTAGTAACTAGGCATGTGATAACCCTAGTTAGCTAATGATAGCAAGCCATAGGACATGATTGGCTGTTCCTGAATGCTTATCTCGTGATTAACATGGGAATTATATTCTGTCTCTTATTTTTTCTAATGCAAGCTATTATTTTATTCTAGCCCTGTCTTCATATTACTTCTCATGTTTATTCATGTATCCTCTATTTATAATATGTTGGTTTTAGTTCCTTAATGAATCCTTCCTTGTGGCACTTGTACTTCTAGGTTCTGACCCAGTTGGTTTTATATGGCCAGATTTCGGAGTAGCACCCGAGGATCTACTTGCCTTCCAGCCAGATGGTGAACACCAGGCGTAACCCTGGCAACGAGTGAGTTTCTTATTTTGCTCTCCCGCTCATTTATAAATTATTCTTTTGAGACGTTTAGCTGCCGAGCAAGTGCTAGCTCGTGTTGATACTTAATTTCTATTTGCCTAAGGGCTGTAACATGACTGACAAATCCTAGGGTTGATCATGTTTGACTTAACTCTTGCTCATCTTCACATTTTGTATGACTAGCTTCATGATCATATGAATATGTAATGTTTGGGATGCCTTACTTTGTATGTCTGAAGATCTAAGATCTTGTAACAACTATTTGCTTGCTTGAGATTGAGATACTCGGCTTGTTCTTAACTATAAGAGACTGTTGGATTGTAGTTTAACCCTCATGAACCCAGAAAACTGTGACCATAATGTGCGGTGGGTTGCACTTCAATGTACATAGCTGACTGTGTCTGTCTTTCGCTCTCTAGTATTCTGGTTCTGGGGTGACATGCAACCATTTGGCAAGCTATGATACCAGTCATAGGTCATACTAGCAAAGCACCCGACAAATACCGTAATAAGTAAAGCATCGTTTGGTTGGAGTTGATCTGTCATTAACTTGAAATGGTTGAGATACTGACTCGGGGATGAGCTACCGTCAAACAACATGATGGTTGATGGCTTGTACTTAGGTGGAAATGGGACTTTCTTCCACTCTACAGGGTAAGGTTGTTTGATTCCCAACTTCTACAAACCATCCTTCTACTTGAATGCTTCAAACTTGTTACGCAGAAGCTTTACCGCTTCAAAGGGATCTTCTAAGACTTGGGGAGCAGTAGACTGATTCAATGTGTTAGGAGGCAGAACCATATCATATGGACCACCCCTAGCACCAAACTGACTTGGAGCAACCTGAGCTGGCATGGTATATTGTGAGGAGATTGCACCCCCAGACCAGTGTTGACAGGGGTAGATGCTACTATGTATTCCTGGGTCAAAATTGAATTCACAATTGGTGGAACAGTATGTTGTGCTATAATCACAGCATGTATACTTACAACCATTTTTGCTATAGTTTTCAAGTTAGCCTCTAACATAACAATCCTCTGCTCCTGAGTATAGAGGCTGGATGCATCTTGTTCTTCATTAGTGACATAAGCAGTCACTTCTCTGGCTTCTGATGATGAACTTGTGGAAATGATAGTCCGCTCAGAGATCTGGCTATCGGCATCGAAGTTACATAGGGAACTACCCCCAGAATGAGTAGTGGGAAGATTTTTTTGACCGAGGAAATCTCGGTAAGAATCATGAAGATTCCTTTGACCGATTGTTTCTTGGTCAGATGGAAGATTCCTTTGACCGATTGAGTCTTGGTCGGAAGGAAGATTCCTTTGACCGATTGTTTCTTGGTCGAAAGCAAGATGATTTTTTTGACTGAGGATATCTCCAAGACTAAGGGAAGGAAGATTCCTTTGACCAAGTCGGTTTCAGCCTCTTGTTCTTGTATTCTTGTAGTTCCTTTTACCGGAGTCACGGATACGATCAAGGTATTGTTAACTGGGATGGCGAGATGTATTACATCTTGGACATTTTCCACCCGAGTACTTCGGGACATCATATTGACCGAAGCATATAGCAATTTATCTTCGTCCACCATAACGAGTTCAGGAGTCCGAGTGTAGTTCAAACAGACAAAGACAGACCGTTTAGCTGATTGACAGTAACCTTTGATTACTACTTTATGGTTATGATTATAGTGGTGTTCCTAATATGGAGTTACAGGCGGATGATACGGTCTTACGATATTCTATTTTTGCACATATTCCTTGATGATGTTAGGAACATGGTTCCGGTTCTTGAGTTGCCTTATTCCATATGGATACAGAGAAGTACCGAGTTCATTGCTATATGTGAGAGGATCCTTGATTTGAGAAACTCTCCTTGTGTGCAATTTAGAAAGTAGCACAGATTGTGCTTGATGTGGACTTGATGCTATTCTATGCTGATTAAGGTAAGTGCGCATGTCAGAATCATGCGCCACCTGGCTGTTTGACTGAGATACCATCAGTTTGCCCTATCTTGTCCTTGATATGCCCAGGATAGAAAGATCTTGGCTCTGGCTTGGATGGTGCTGGCCATGTGGAGTAGGCAAGAGGCCCTATTGTTCTGCGTAACTTATTCCAGTACGTTTGGCGTGGCACAAATGAGCAGCAGGAAACAGGCTTCGAGTAGAGTCTAATTTTTTGGCATCAATTTGATTGTCTCTTCCAAAAAAGTAGAGTTTCTACTCAGAAGTGTTCTCGTATTGATTGGTACAGAGGCACAATCAGAAGTGTTTACCACCGAGTCAAGGACTGGGCAAGGATAAGGAGGGGCTATAAAATGCTTTCCTTTATTCTGCACAGGGGCTGTGATATGTAACTACTCCATCAAGTTTAGAACTGGGGAGGAATAAGGATTGGCCACAAGGTGTTTTTCTTTGTTCTGTATAGAGGAAGTGGTTGGTACACTCTCCATCGAGTTTAGAATTGGAAAAGAAGAGGGATTAGCCATGTAGTGCTGTCTCTTGATAGGTGTCAGGATAGTGATTGGCACCTCTACCAATTTTAGAATTAGTAAGAAAGAAGAAATGGTCACAGAGCTTTTCTCTATGTTTGGCACAGAAGTCATGATTGGTGCACTGGAGGACTTTGGAGTCCAGATGGTGCGTGCCTTGTTCTTGGCAGCAACAGTGGTAGCTCGTTTCGTACCCCCTGAGCCAATCATGGCTAGGCAGTTTGGTCGAATTTCATGACCAAAGTCATATGCATCGTGTCGACCGACGTAATATCGCATTGAGTTGTCACTTTCTCGTTGGAGGAGAAAGTCGTTCCCAGTAGAGTCGCCATTTTGTTTGCAAAAACAAAAAGTTGTTTGATTACAAACTAAAAAGAGTACAAGAGTACAAGTAGATTTCTAGGGAAGTATAACTATAGGAATCTGATCAGAAGATGATCACTATATCTTTTGGACGATGTGATATCGAATAAGAAAGCCTTTGGAGAGTGCTGCAGCCAGTGCTCAGGAGATTATGATCATTACAGATACTTTTGAAGTAATTTGAAACTCTGTTTATATAGTTTAGAGATAACTGTTAAGTAGTTATCCTGATTAGCGCACACTGTAATTGGCGCACCATTCATCCAGTCGCGCGGACGGTTGGTTTAACTACTTAGATGCATGGCATTCTGTGAAAGAGATACGCTTCGTGGGCAGTGTCACGTATACGTTTTTTAAAATTAGTGCATGCATGCCACTGTTTGACATAACAAAAGATTGAACGAATTTTTTACTTTTTGAACGTATAAGGTATCTATGTACAAAGAAAAAAGTCCAAAACAGGATACTCTAAGTACATGGAGAAGTGATTTCTAGAAAAATGTGATGGTGAAGATCGAGCATTGCAGCGGCTCTTTACTTTGTTAATGATCTGACGATGAATCAACCTTGCACTGACTCTCTGGCACCTTTGATGGAACTCTGGGGTCACCGATCAAGAGGCTGTCTGGAGAAGAAGATAACAGGGAGGTGGTTGTTCTTCTGTTGGTTGTTTGGTGGATTGTTCCTTCTTAGATGAAGGTTGTCGCTCATTAGTTAAATGAGAACTTCTTCTATTTATAGAGAACAGAGCACATATGCGATATACATTAGGGTTCCTGAGATATAAAAGAATCTGCCGTCATTGTACGGTGAGGGCTTCTGCGGTGCTGACATGTGGCGGACATCGAGATTCCCCTCAATCGAGATCTCTGGTTATTATCAACATAAACGAATGCGGTCACATGTAGCGCATTCCGATTTGCTTGCTCGGATACAGTCGAGTAAATCTTAGGATTTCATCCTAAATTCGGAGTCTAATTGATCCTCGTCTAAGATTTAAATCAATCTGATATGATATCAATCATAATTTAATCCCAACCTTTTTTACAAAAGACGGTTTAAATAAACCAATTGCGATAGACCCATGCTTCTTGTACCTCTGGTGAGGACTAAGTAATGCTGTGATTCTAGAGCGACGAGTAGATCATGCTTCTGGAGACGACGGAGCTCTATGCTTTCAGGCGACGAGTGGACTTGGCTTCGAATGATGCTAAGACTTTTGTGCATTTAGATCAACGGTGAAGCTGTGTTTCGGAGCAACAAAGTCACTGTGCTGTAGGCGACGAGTAGGCTAGTACTTCAGGTTAGCGAGGTTACTGTGATTTTGGAGCGACATGCTAACTTGCATTGGTTGCAGTGAAAGTTCCCAAGTCCCTTGTAGAGAAGTGACTTAAGCTTCTGGATCGGAGCAGATAATTGTACCGTAAGAATGTAGATGGTGTAAACATATCAGCATCCTGCGCCTCATGTGGACACATGTAAGTAGATGCGCCTCTGAGCTTTAAAGTCGTTGTCTTTGGAGGAAAGGGTATAACGCACTAATGTGTTTGGGGTTGGTGCAGGCAGGCAGGTAGCTGTGCCTCTGAACTTTGAAGGCGTTTGCTTTGGAGGAAAGGGTATAACACCCAATCTGTACCAGATCCTTTGTAGATGAATAGAATTAGTCCATTTTGTGTAGTCTCGATGTGTTTGTACTTGACTTTGGTAGACGTGACACATAAGGGACTTCTTTCTATACCTTCTGTTTTGTCTTTTTATCACTTGGACTGAGCCTTTGTATCATCTGCTCTGTGGCAAAGGGATGTCATAAGCTGAGATTTTTATGCTTCTACAAGACCCCCTTCAAAGTGTCCCAAACTTGAATCAAGCTCGGGATACTTTGAACTGATGCATGAACACGTGGCAGGATTATACGAGCTGGGTGATGGCTGGTGTCATGCATTGCACTTTATCACTAATTATCCCGAGTCATCATTTCAGTACAAGAGCTCCTGATGACTTCTTGATATTGGAGCCTCTTGTATTTTTGTAGGGATTGCAAATCTCTTTGGCAGAGGAGGTTCAGAGTCACGTTCCTTCGGTGACTCGCAGTACTCTTATCTAACATAGAGTGGAGCTTTGGCTTAGCTTGTGAGCTTCCTTTTGAACGATATCTGGCTCGTTCTTGGACGACACGAATAGTCTATATAAGGACTAGCCCTTCAAGAGAAGACTCAGCTACTTCCACAATGACCTTGCTTGCCCGATACTCAGCTGCTGACGACCATAGAATTTGCTTGAGGTGGCCTTCGAAGACAAACCTTTTTATCTGAAGAAGCTATAATAGAACAACCACTAGATCTCGAGACGTCCCCACGCTCTGGATGTCGTGGGCGTCAATGGCGCCTTGGACCTTTGCTTCCTTGATTTGGATTGCTTGCCAATCCGAGGAATAGCAAGGCATGCAGCTGTAGTTGCTCCTATGGCCAGCTGGGGAGATAGGGGACTCACGTGCTGGTCTTCATCCCCGGTTTGGGCCAGTAGCTGCTTCGGGTGGTGGCTTCCTTTTAACCATGAAGTGATTGGCTCTGTCACCGCCTCGTCCGCGCTATTGAGAGCTTGTATTACAATTTTAGCCTTTTTTGCTTCTGTGTATGTATCTATGAAGAGTCTGCAATAGATCTTTGTAGCTACACGTTTCTATATATAGAAGCGTTCTTGTCCCCTTTGCTTTTGTCTTCATAATAAAGAGGGAATCTTTACCAGGGATTTGCTTAACCAGAGGTAATATGTACGTGGTAGGCTTAATCTTTGCCAGGATATTGAACAACAATCTAGAGTAATATGGATGTCAACTATTTTCTAGACCGCCGGAATAACCATAGAGCTGATGCGAGAAGAACGACTACTCAGAGGTAATATAGACATGGTATCCGCATCTTCTAGTTGTAGAGGAGCAACCCAGAGGTAATATGGATGTGAAGTGCTTCATCTACTTGAGAGAATATATAGGAGAGAGAGGGAGATCCCCTTACCAGAACTCATAGACACCCTTTTCAGGGGATGTGGGCGCCTATGCTGGTTCCGCCTTCAGACGTAATATTTCTTTAGAAACATACCGTTGATGGGCATCATTAGCAAGTCACCGTTAGGCTTAGCTAGCCAATAAGCACCGTTGGAGTATACCGTTTCTATGACGAACGGTCCTTCCCACTTGGGCTCGAACTTTCCAGCCGTCTGGTGAGTCATTACCATTGGTCTTCGTACTGCCAAGATGAGGTCGTCCTCTTGGTATGATCTTTCACGGACCTTTTTATTAAAGGCCCTAGCACGAGCAAGTGCCTTTCATCCAGCGCTTCTAACTCTTGTAACATCTTGTACTGATTATTTTTGATGGTTAACTAGTTAGTAATGGCTACCCGTAAGGACGAGATTTGAATCTCTAAGGGGAAGATAGCCTCGCTTCCATAGACCGAGGAGAATGGTGTCCTGCTTATAGGTGTGCGAGCTGTTGTACGGTAGGCCCATAGACATTCACCTAACTTCTTATTCTAGTCGCGTTTATTGGAGGAGACGACCTTTTTTAGGAGTTTAACAATGGACTTGTCGAATGCATTGGCTAGTCCATTAGCAGCCGGTTATAAGTTGTTGACGCTATATTCTGAATTCAGCTTTTGTCATAGAACCGATGGAATGCATGGCTCACGAACTGAGGGCCGTTATCGTGAATAATTCTTCTGGAAAATTCAAAATAGTAAATGACATAATGTTTGATGAAACTGATCACGTTGGAGGTCTTCACCTCTACCAATGGTACAACTTCTGCCCTTTTGAGAAATAATCCATAATGGCGAGGACAAATCGATTTTCTTTATAGGAGGGCGGGCTGACTGGCCCCACAATATCCATTCTCCATGCTTCAAATGGCCAAGAGGCCACCATAGGGTGTAAATATTCTGGGGGTTGATTGATAAAGTCTGCGTGAAACTGGCACGCCCGATATTTCTTTGTATATTCAACGAGCGTCTGCCATCATAGTAGGCCAGTAATAGCCCATACGGCGCAGTCGGTCTTGTAGTTTGGGTCCCGGCTGATAAACTCTGTAGGTTCCATAATACGCTTCTCTGAGTGCTTCTTGTGCCTCTGTACGAGACAGATAGCGTAAGAGAAGTCCGTCGTGCGAGCAACGATATAGCATTTTAGTGGCTGTGTCATAAAAGAAATGAAGTGAGCACCTCCTGATAGAAGCTGCTTCTCTTGGGTCTTCAGGCAGGATCCTGTAAACTGCATAGTCTATAAATAGGAATCGCCAATCCCGGGTGCCTTCATCAGTACCTACTTGTAATGTGTAGTTTTGGCATGCGTGTAGGACATTCTTTGGACAGACCAACTCCCGGCCCGTTATTGAGACGGTACGCTGGGATCCAACAGGGGCTGCCAGAGAAGCGGCCAGACCGACTAGTGCATCGGTTTCCAAGTTCTGCAATCGTGGCACATGTTCTATAAAGAATCCTGTAAAAGTGGATATAATGTCGATCGCCGCCTGGTGGTAAGGGATCAAGTCCTCATGTCAAACCTCGTACTATCCTCGAACCTAGCTGATGATCAATTTCGAGTCTCCAAAGGCCTCGATGTAGTCAACCCCTAGTTGTTTGCGAGTTGGAGCCCGATGATGAGGGTGTTATACTCTGCAGCAATGTTGGTACATGACTCCGTGAGAGAATATGCACGATTGATAACTAGGTCGTCGGGAGTAACAAGGACGATCCCGACCCCTGCTATGATTTCACACTTTAGCCCCGTTCTTGAGGCTCCATCGAAGAACATACGCCATACTGAGATGTCTGAGACTACGTTGGACTCCAGCACTTCATCGAGGATTTCTTCGTAGAGTTTAAAATTTTCTAGCACCGGATGTGCTACCAAAAAATCTACCAATGCTTGGCCTTTTACTACGTTTTGTGTGACGAACACCATGTCGTAGGAGTCAGAAGGATTACCCATGTGGCTAGTCATGAATTTAATGCCCCTGGCTTGGTCATAAGGACTCTGAGGGGGTTGATTCTGGATACGACGTGGATCGTCTGTCCGGTCATATAGTGCCGTGTCTTCTGAATGGCGAAAAGAAGGGTGAGACATTCTTTCTCGATAGGGTTGTACCGATGCTTAGCTCTAACCATGGTTCTACTGAGATAATATATCGCCTGCTCGTGGCCTTCATTATTCTTTTGAGCTAATAAGGCACAAAGAGAAAGATCCATGGCTCAGACATATAGCAGGAAGGGCTTCCCCACAACTGGTGCCACCAACACAGGAGGGCTGGTGAGGTATTTCTTGATGTCATCAAACGTGCACTGACACTCTTCAGTCCATACAAAGGTGACCCCTTTTTTTATTAGTCTGGTGAAGGGTTGACATTTACCAGAGAGATTTGTTATGAACCTCCTATTGTACGTCAATCGCCCCTTCAAACCTCGAATCTTTTGAAGATTCTTTGGAGGTTCCATGTCCAGAATCGCCTTGGTCTTCACCGGGTCGATATAAATCCCTTTTGTCGTGATGATGAAGCCTAAGAACTTACCGGTGGAAACGCCTAGGAAGGACTTGGTCGGGTTCATCTTTAGCTGATGTGTCCGCATTAGATCAAATACCGTTCATAAGACATCTAAGTGGTTGGATTTGTACTTGCTTTTAACGACGATGTCGTCAACATAACACTCCATCGTCCTTCGGAGATTCTTGCAGAATATCGTACTCATAGCCCTTTGATAGGTGGCTCCCGCGTTCTTTAATCCGAAAGACATCACTGTGTAACAATACACCCCTTTTAGAGTCTGGAATGCCGTATGCTTTTTGTCTTCAAGGAGTATCTTGATCTGGTTGTAACCAGAGAACCCATCCATGAAGGACATACGCTCGAAGCTGTAGGTGTTGTCAATCATTACGTTGGTGATCGAGAGAGGGAACTCATATTTAGGACAGGCCGAATTAAGATTTCTGAAGTCTATGCAAATTCGTATCTTTCAGTTCTTCTTAGTGGCCGGGACGACATTTGCGACCCAATCCGGATGCTGATATTCACGAATGAAGCCGCTCTCGATGAGTTGTCAACCTCTCCTCAATAGCATTCATGATGTTCGGGTGGAATTGATGTTCCTGCTGCTTGACCGGTTTGGTATTGGGCAGGATATTGAGGTGATGCATGGCTACTTGCGGGTTTAGACCTGGCATATCTTCGTAGCTCCAGGCCAAGACATCGATATATTCGTAGATGAGCTGTATCAGAGACTGCTTGTCATCTTCTCTTAGACTTTTGCAGATGAAGATGGGCTTAGGTAAGGCCTTATCTCCTAATTCGACCTAGACGACTTCATCTTCTATAGAGGGTTTGCGCTGCTCAAAATGCTACTCCCAATGGGATCCTGACTGCTGTGCCCAAGGTTCATCATCGGAATACTCGAATGTTTAGTCTTCGTCCTCAATTGGAGGGTTTAGAGAAACCATGTTGGCGGATAGCGTCTTCTCGAAATCCTGGCCAGTACTGGTATCAGAGTACGGGATGCACCCTTGCTCGTTGTCTGACGCTGGTGGAGGGTTGGCCACTTCCATTGCTGCCTCTGGGACAGGGATGACATCATCTTGCGTCTCTGTGGCTGGATAACTCTCGGACTGGAGAGTAACCATGTTGGTCGTGATGGTCTTCTCCTCATAATCCACCGATATGGCGTTAGCGTTTATGAGGCATTGGATTTGCATTTTCAACACATAGCAATCTCGTGTTAAGTGGTAGACGTACTAGTGATGGCAGTACTTGGGATGGTCCACCTTTCCCACTTCATCAGGATGCCTGGGTGTCGGGATGGACAGTTTGCCACTCTTCGTAAGCATCTCGAAGAGCTCCAACATATCCTCGTCATTGAAGGAGTAGACACATTCGGCCTCTGCATTTCTACGGACTTGTGGTTCACAGATGCTGAACCTTTAGAGATGTTGACGGTCATGGCCTGCTTGCCTTTTCCGTCTTTGGGGTTGGTGTTGGACGAGCGTCTCCCTTGTCTTCAGGCACAGGAAAGTGTAACCCCAGAAGCTGCGCATCCTGGGCTTCTTCTGTGTGGCGTCCACCTCTGTAATGAAAGGTATCCACTCCGTACAGGAAGTACTGTGCCATAATTTGATTGCAGGTAACATGTTCTTGCAGCATGAGTCTATAAGCATGGGCTCAGGGCATGCCGGCCAGTAATCTGAGGGCTACCTAGCAGAAGCGCTCGATGTATGCACGGACAGGCTCCTTCTTCCTCTGGACAATCTCCATGAGGGTCGACATCGTCATGTCCATCCCTCCTTCGTAGAATCGGTCCACGAATAAAGTTTTCAGGTCTTCAAATGACGAGATACCATCGTCCGAAAGACTACAGAAACATTTATAGGCTATCCCCTACAGGGCTCCTATGAATATGTTGGATAGGAGGGCGTCATCCTTTCGCAGGTGCCCAGTTACCAAGGAAAAGTACCTCAAGTATTGTCGAGGAAACCCCTTTCCTTCGTAGGGTATAAGCGTCTGTGGATTGTATTTGGGAGGGTAGACGATGTTGTCCCACTCGACAGGGTATGGCTGCCAGATACCCATCTTACGGAGTGCTGCTTACTTTTTCTTGGCATCATGATGAGCATACAACTCCTTGATGGCTTGCTGTATTTCGGTCGACATTGCAGAACCTATAGCCGATGGAGTAGACGAGGAGGGTCCTTCCTGGTGGGCAGCAGGCAGCCTGCTGGATCCGTTATTGGTTGAAGATCAAACACAGGTAGAGAGGCAGTGGGAGCCATATTGCTCATGAGGTCGATTATAACCAAGGACAGAGTCTTTATGGTGTTCGTCAGCGTATTTAACTTTGTCTCTAGGGCTTCAATATGTCTGAGAGCTTCGTTGTTGTCTTCCTCATTGCCATCGGCCATAAATATGGACCAAGTGTGAGGATGAGTCTAGGGAGCCGTAGATTCTTCGCTCTCTGGCTCAGACGCTTGAGCCTCGCCGTCTTGAGGATACACCGTAAGATTGTGATCTTCCTGAACTCAGCACGATTGCTACCTCCAGTCTGGTGACTAGTTGCGTCGATGGAGGCATCCGTGTCATATTTTTCCTCTTCAGATCGGAACACAGGGTTGTCGTGCATGGTAGGAGGCTGGTTACCTCCAATATCTGGCATGGCACCCAATGCAGATCTAGAACGGGTGCCTTGGAACATACCTACATTGGATAACATAGCTTTGTTGCTTTTTGGCCTCCTCTTCGTTTAGCGACCAACACAGAAGGATTATGGAAGGGCTTCTTGAAAGCTTTGAAACCCTGTACCGTATAGCACGTGATGAAACGGGGTTCGTCATCTCTATGGTTCACCGACCCCCTGTCGAGCCTCTAGCTTGGGGTCGACGTGGAGTGAAGTCTCTGGAAGATGGAACGCCGGCTTGATGATGGCGCGGCCGTCTGCTGGCAGTAGCAGTTGATTGTAAACTGGGTACAAGAGTGCCTTGATTTAGACACGCCCTGCACCACAGATTCTACTTCCATTTGGGAGCAGGTCGGATCTTCTGCTATGGCACCACCCATTGTACGTGTAGGGAAGCTGCACGCAAGTACGGTTAGAGCAGGTCTGGCAGGGAAGCCTTCTGTCGCTTCTGCAGGAAGTATAACTTTAGGAATCTGATCAGAAGATGATCATTTTATCCTTTGGGCGATGTGATGTCGAATAAGAAAGCCTTTGGAGAGTGCTGCAGCCAGTGCTCAAGAGATTATGATCATTACTGATACTTTTGAAGTGATTTGAAACTCTATTTATATAGTTTAGAGATAACTGTTAAGTAGTTATCCTGATTGGCGCACACTGTAATTGGCACACCATTCACCCAGTAGCACGAACTGTTGGTTTAACTACTTAGAAACGTGGCATTCTGTAAGAGAGATGTGCTTGGTCGTGGGCAATGTCACGTACACGTTCTTCAAAATTAGTGTATGCGTACCACTGTTTGACATAACAAAAGGTTGAATGAACTTTTTGCTTTATTGAACGTATATGGTATCTGTATACAAAGAAGGAAGTCCTAAATAGGATATTCTAAGTACAAGGAGAAGAGGTTTCTAGGAAAATATGACAGTGGAGATCGAGCACTACAGCGGCTCTTTACTCAGTTGACGATCTTACGACGAATCAACCTTGCTCTGGCTCTCTGGTGCCTTTGATAAAACTCTTGTGTCACCGATCAAGAGGCTGTCTGGAGAAGAAGATCCCAGGGAGGTGGTTGTTCTTCTGTTAGTTGGTTGGTGGATTGTTCCTTCTTAGATGAAGGTTGTTGCCCTTTAGTTGAAGGAGAACTCCTTCTATTTATATAGAATATAACACATATGTGATTTGCATTAGGCTTCCTGAGATAAAAAAAAATCTGCCATCATTGTACGGCAAGGGCTTCTGCGTCGCTGACATGTGGCGAACATCGAGGTTCCCTTCAATCGAGATCTTTGGTGGTTATCAACATAACCGAAGGAGGTGACACGTGGCGCATGCTGATTTGCTTGCTCGGATATAGTCGAGTAAATCTTGGGATTTTATCCTAAATTTGGAGTCTAATTGATCCTTGTCTAAGATTTAAATCAATCTGATATGATATCAATCATGATTTAATCCCAATCTTTTCTGCAAAGGCGGTTTAAATAAAACAATTATAGTAGACCCATGCTTCCTGTACCTCTGGTGAGTACTAAGTAATGCTATGATTCTGGAGCAACGAGTAGATCGTACTTCTGGAGACGACGGAGCCTCTGTGCTTTCAGGCGATGAGTGGACTTGGCTTCGAATGATGATGAGACTTCTGTGCATTTAGAGCAACAGTGAAGCTGTATTTCGGAGCAACAAAGTCATTGTGCTGTAATCAACGAGTAGGATTGTACTTCAGGTTGGTGAGGTTATTGTGCTTTTGGAGCGACAGGCTGACTTGCATTGGTTGCCGTAAAAGTTCGTAAGTCTCTTGTAGAGAAGTGACTTAAGCTTCTGGATCGAAGCAGATGGTTGCATCATGGGAATGGAGTTGGTGTGAACATATCAGCATCATGTGCCTCATGTGGACACATGTAAGTAGATGTGCCTCTGAACTTTGAAGGCATTGGCTTTGAAGGAAAGGGTATAACACCCTTGTGTGTCTGGGGTTGGCGCAGGCAGGTAGCTGTTCCTCTGGAGTGAAGACACATGTTTTTGAAATAAAAGAAAGGGCGGGGCCTGCCACCATCTTGCTTTTGAGGTTGGCGCAGGCGAGTAGCTGCGCCTCTGGCTCGAAGGCTTTGGATTTTGAAGTAAAGAGCGATAAACACCCGCTCTTTAAGGACTTCTCCCTTAATTACCACCGTAATATAGGGGATTCCAAGGGTCTAAAACTGACTTCATCGTGCTGAGTCTTAGGTTCATCCCATTAATGCAAAAATTCTGACCATCGGCCATGTGACGTGCACTCTAGGCCATTCTTAGTCCTATAAAGGGGAAGTTCTCGTCTGAAGTGTCGTTGTCTTCCTCTTGGCATCTTTCACTACCATGCGAGATCCAAATATTAACTTTGAGCGGGGATCGGCCTTGTATAAGTTGGCTGCTGGTTTAGGTCTTTCTCGTTAATAGGAGCCATATTCTTATAGAAGAACTCTGTATAGAGGAAGCCATTGATGCCCTTAAGAAGTATGTAAATGTCCTCCTTAGGGAGTTCAACTCTGGGCAACGTCTAGGGGATCTTCGATGTCCTGATGACCAAGGTTATGGGTGGATAGCTAACCCGAAATGCCACAGGTTGTGCTATGTCCTTCCCATTTAGGGCCTCTCGACCTGCTGCGCTCTTTGAAGGCTCGGGCCAATGACTGCTTCAGGAAGCTGCTTGCTTTGGCCGAGTGGCTGATATGCTTCTGGGTAGCTGTGCCCATAAAAAGGTCAGAATACGCCTCGATGGAGGTCAATCTTCTAGCATAAAGAAGAAGGGCTATACTTTGACGAAGATCGAACCCTTGTAAACCCCTCTAGTCTCTGTCCAATCTGTAGCAGATCCTTTCTAGATGAACATAATTAGAATTTTTTGTGTAGTCTCGATGTGTCTGTACTAGACTTTGGTAGATGTGACACATAAGGGACTTCTTTTATATCTTCTATTTTGTCTTTTTAGCACTTGGACTGAGCCTTTGTATCATCTGCTCTGTGGCGAAGGGATGTCATCAGCTGAGATTTTTCATGCTTTTACAAGACCCCCTTCAAAGTGTCCCGAACTTGAGTCAAGCTCGGGATACTTTGAACAGAAGCATGAATACGTGGCAGGATTATACGAGCTGGGTGATGGCTGGTGTCATGCATAGCTCTTCAGCATTAATTATCCTGAGTCATCGTTTCAGAGCAAGAGCTTCTGATGACTTCTTGATATTAGAGCCTCTTGCATTTTTGCAGGGATTACGAATCTCTTTGGCAGAGGAGGTTCAAAGTCACGTTCCTTCGGTCACTCGCAGTACTGTCATCTAACATGGAGTGGAGCTTTGGCTTAGCTTGTGAGCTTCCTTCTGACCGACATCTGGCTCGTGCTTGGACCACGCGAATAGTCTATATAAAGGACTACTGTCACTTTTCGATCCCAGAATACGTACTTTAATACGTGTACTGCTTGAATAAATTTATTTAATATTTATCATGCATTTATTCTCTATTTAATTCCTTTAATTTTTATGCTAATTAATTTTTCTGTATTTTATTTTCTATTTTTGCTTAAGCTCTTGGTTTATTTTGTTCATATTGAACCAATTTGGTTTAGCTCGGTTCATCATGATAAGGGGTGGATGGCCTAGATCTTGTAGAAAGGAATATGCGGTAGAGATCTTGACATGGGCTTGATATTAATACCTCTTTACTTTTCTCTCTCTTCATTACTCTCATTTACTTCTTCTTCATCCTCCATTACTCTCCCACCATTCTAGAGAGCTTAGGCAAGTACAACTTGCTTCGTGATGGATCACAAATTTTATTGTTCCATTGTCTTCCTCACGAGATTCTAAGACACTATAGTACTTAACATTTTTAATTTCCATAGTTCATTTCATGTAGATATAAGTTTGTTGCATTTTGGGATATCTTGGGTTTTGATCTATTAAATCTTGTTATTTTCAAGTTTTGATTGTTCCATGTTGTAGAGAATTTCATTCTACCCTATTTTGACCTATGGAAGTCTAGATTTTGGGACTTAGATTGAAGGTTGGAAAGTCTGGGGAAACCCCAACTTCACAGGGTCTTCTTCTCGGAAATGTTGGAGAAGAAGAAAAGTGCTTGACTGCATGGCTTTTTCATGCGGCAAGTCCCCTGCGGCTCCTTTTAGCCACATAAGCATAGGCCTTTAGCTGCATGGATTTGGTCGGCTGCTAGCCGCATAGCTCTCGGCCGAATAGGCCTTTAGCCGCATGGATTTGGTCGGCTGCTAGCCGTATGGCTCTCGACCGCATAGGCCTTTAGCCGCATGGAATTGGTCGGCTGCTAGCTGCACGGCTCTCGGCCGCATAGTCCTTTAGCCGCATGGATTTGATCGGCTGCTAGCCACATGGCTCTCGGCTGCATAGGCCTTTAGCCGCATAGATTTGGTCGGCTACTTGTCGCATAGGCCTTTAGCCGCATGGCCCTCGGCTGCTTGCCATATAGCCCCTGTTTCCCCAAGCCGTATACTGCATGACCGTTTGGCTGTAACACCCCAGTCCCAAAATACGTAGGACTAGGAACGTAGACATGCCAGCTGTACTCATATGAAATATACTTCAAATTATGGAAGCCTCGTATGAATACATAAGCTGTAAAATGCAGTAGAACCATAACTAATCTCATCCACACAAAAAAAATAAATAAAAGACATCATATAAAGATAATGAATTGTCTTGGTACAATATGTTGGGCGGAGACAAATCCACTACCAACAAGTAAAGGAAAAATACATGAGAAAAGAAATAATTTTTGGCGAGCGAAGCGAAGACGATCCAAATGCAATCATCCTCAAAGAGAATAGCGATGATCACGGCTAGAGCTAAAGCACCTGCAAAAGACAATAGCACACACCTGGGGAGATAACCAGATTCTCAGAGGGACGTAACAAGACACATAATATCATGCCATATAGACTGAATAAATATTGCTCAAATAAATAAGTCAATCGAATTATAACATGGTCCAATACGCACCTACTGAACGAGCGTACCATCCCCTAACCAAACAAGGAAAGGAGATGGTAAACTAATTCACGGTGACGTATCTTTCCATACCATGAATCCAATATAGTATCCGGACCCCAACAAGGTTCAATACCTTCTCATCGAAGTAATAAGTCACACCTACAACCAAACAAGGACAAGATGTGACAAACTAGTTCGCGACAAGTTATTGTTCCAAGCCACGGTCAGATACAAGTACCCAAACCAAAAGTACTCGTACCTAACGGATAAAGGAGCCTATCCATTCTAAGTGAAATGTAGTTAAGAACAATCCTTCCTACGCATGGGCCCTGGCTAAATAGGATCGGCATGGTCCCCCCTTAGGCACCAGAGGCCCCATCAGTAAGAGCATGACGTTTCGCAGAATCGTCAGTGGTCGTCAGTAATCGTGGGTCATCAACCCAGTATCTCCAGCGGAGAGTCCGGGTGACAAGGGAAGTGCATCGAAGCCCATACGGTAAGGAATTGTCCTCCCCGTCCAATGCCTGCTGTGTTGTATCCACAATACAAACCACTATAACCGCTAAGTCAAACTAGCATGCAATCTCTATTAGTGGTTATTCCTATCGCACGGCTTGTATGTACTGGTGGCCAGCCAATCATGCACTTTTGTGTCCTACATGCGAGACACTACTTCGTGGTACAACGTGTCAAGGCCAATGAATACAACACACAAGGTGGTCCCTTAAATCTAGGCTTAATGTGAGAAAAATAATACATAGCAGGAATTATAAATGAACAGTAAGTTCTAACAGGTTGTGCCATGTATCACAGTTTATTTTGTATAAAGAAAATAAATAATGCATGAAATATGAGCTAAAATAAATAAACAGCTAATGGCAAGGTGTCTTGCCTGGTAGGACGCCCGCGGTGGTACAATGATCATTCTGGCACAAAATCTGTATTCGATGTCACAACTGCACAAGAAGACCTCTGCTGGTGGCACAGACAGTTCCAATGGGTCCAGAAGGGTCAAATTAGTTTGGGTCGACATAATGAAGTTCAGAATTGGCAAAG
Source organism: Iris pallida (assembly GCA_029216955.1). Classification (NCBI taxonomy): domain Eukaryota; kingdom Viridiplantae; phylum Streptophyta; class Magnoliopsida; order Asparagales; family Iridaceae; genus Iris; species Iris pallida. The sequence continues at coordinate 24,461,997 of JANAVB010009200.1, forward strand.
GGATAGGAATACTGGGCTCAGACACTGAAAGGAATTGATAAGAGAAGAATTTGCGTAGACTTAATACTTATATTATTTAAGAAAATCATTGTAATACTGAAAATTATATTTTTATTAGTCAAAATAATTTCTAAGAGAATATTTGAAAGAATCATAAATTGTTTTTAGACTAAAATATTAACTTCGTAAAAATATACTTTGAGATAGTGAAACTACATTTTATTTAAACACCGAACATTGTTTTATAATTTTTGAAACTATATTTTCATAGGCCAAAAAATATATTTATAAAATAATACATCTATCACTTACTTGTGTCATAGAACATTGTATGCTATCCCTAATATAACAAAATTTTATAAAATAATAGAATTTATAATAAGAATATAAATGGAACAACAGCACTTTGCTGCTCACCAATAATAATAATAATAATAATAGAAAATAATTATACTAATAATAATAGATTTTAATAATAATAATAAAAATATTATAATCAGAATAATAATAATAATGATAATGATAATGATAATGATAATGATAATGATAATAATAACTGAAAGAAAAGAAGAAAAGAAAAAAATATAACAAATAAATATAAATAATAAACCACTATACCGGTACTGCTGTACTGATATTTTGAGGAAGAAAGAGAACGAAAAAAAAGTGGTGAAGACTGAAGAGTGAGGAGGCGGTGATCGGCAGAGAGGGAGGGCGACGGAGCAGCCGGAGACGGTCGGCCGGCGTGTGGCTGACGGCGGGTCGAAGGAGAGAGTGCGGGAGAGGGTTTGAAGCGGTGGAGGGTTTCGGGAAGAGAGGCGGGCGGCGGCTCGCGGCAAAGGGGGAGATGCGGTGGTCGGACGCGGGAAGAAGGGGCGGAGTTGGTAAGTTCCGGCGACGCGGCGGAGCTACGGGGGCGACGCGGAGGAGAGAGCGCGGCGAGGCGCTGGGATGGCTGCGGCCATGGGCGTGGGTGCGGGATCGGGAAGGAGTTGGAAGCGGCAAGGCGGTGGCCGACTAGGGCTAGCGCCGGCGGCGGCCAGACAGTTCACGCTGAGGATTTGGGGACGCGGCGGTGAGGACGTGGGTCGACGGAGGGTCGGTCGCTCGGCCGGAGTCGAGGACTCGACACGGCGGAGTCGACGGAAGGGGAATGGCTGCGGGAGGCTGCGCGGCTCGTCGACGGCGAGGCTACGGGCGGCGGCCGGCGGTCAGGTGAGGGTGTGTGTGTGTTTGATTTAATTTTCCTTTGCTGTTAATTTGGGGAATTTGGTGGCTGGTGTCGTTTTGCCGAGGTGGCCGGGGCGAGTAGACTGGTCGTGGTGGTTTTAGTTTAGGTTTTCTTTTGGGAAATTTCGGGGGTTTGGGCTACCGCGTGGTTGATGAAGGATGAAGGTCGGGTCGGACTTGTCTGAGATTGGACAGAGGGTGGCGGTTTGGTGAGGGTCAGGGGTGATGGTTGTGGTGAGCGGGGCTGACATTGGTAGGCTGGGTTGCCGGGCTAGTAGTGAAGGTGGTGAGGCGATGGCCTCGGTGACCGGAGACTTGCGGCTCGACGAAAAGGAGATAGGGTTGGATGTGGCCGAGGTTCGGCAAGGCGAGCAGTAGGGGCCGATGGGTCGGGTAGCGGTTAGGATTTAGGTTTGAGTTTGGATGAGTCGTATCGGGTGTGTCCGACACGACGAGGACGGAGGTTCGGATCTGTCGGACCATGGGGTGGAGTAATGTATTTGTACAATGAAACACATAGCGGATGGGACACGGACACGGTCATGGACACGATGTACTCACTTCTGTGGTAAAAAAATTGTGGAAGAATAGAAATTTATGGAGGAGTACCTGCCTATTTATAGGATGTGGGAATTCCCAATTGGATATGGACTAGGACTATTTAAAACCCACTTAGATAATTTATGTATTAATTTAAAATCAATCAAATCCAATCCAAATCTAAATCCAATTAAGTCTAATTAAATTCTTTTAGTCTTAAATCAAATCAATTTCAAATATAAATATTAATTTAATTATTTAAATAGATCCGTAAAATCAAATCAAAATTTAAATTGCCACAATAACTTCCAAATATATTTTTCAAAATACCAATAATAATAATTTTGAAAATAATAAATGTTTTTAAATATCTTTTCGAATAATAAAATATTAATATTAATAATTTTGAAAATAAAATAAAATAATATATAAATTTAATTTAATGTACCTCATATGCAAGGAATATAAAATAGTTTTTTTCTAAATTACCACTAATAAATAAATAAATAAAGTAATAAGATTTTGGTCATCTCAATACACAACTTTAAGCAAAATACAAATACAAATAATTATTTATTTTATTTGAACGATAAAAATAGAAAAAAAAATATTTTTCAAAAAAATATGTACGCTCGCACATATTCGCACTCGACGAGCAAGAAAAATAAAATTTCGTGCACGACGTAAAATATGACTACGCAGCGTATATTACAAAATTTTAAATCAGTACTAAAATAATAAATAAAAGAATAGTAGAAATTTTAAGGGTTTTACATCCTAGCCAACTTAAAAGAATTTCGTCCTCGAAATTAAGAATTTCGTAGGGGGTGAGAAGGCAGGCACAACGGTAGATAGAAGGGTTCGAAGTTTATATGGTCGTAGTCTAGGTTGAGGATATGATTAGGAGACGATTGTAATCACTCTTAAATTAAAGTGATTAGAAAGTTAAGGTTGTAGATTTAGGGTCGAGGGAAAGGACGAGTAGTTAAGACAAAGATATAGTCACATTGAGTGTTAATGGTCACAAGAGATAGGATAGCTAGGGGAACTTCTAGTATAACGCTTTCGTCCTCCTAAAATAGGTAAAGGCGAAAGCAATATAGAGTTCGAAGGAGGCGTTATCGAATACGAATACGTGATTCAAAGACGATCGAATAATTTCAAAATAATTGTCAAGGCAGTCGTGGATGGGGTTCTAAGGATAAGTTTTACTATGTTCCTTCCACGTAGAATAATAGACAAAAGCGAACCAAAGTGCACTCGGTTGATCAGACCATCATGCACCGGTTTTGATTAGACAATATGTTAGTGAGCGGCCGCTCAATATCATATGCCTTGATCAAGCTCGATAAAAAATTTAGCTTACAAATACTAGGTTATATTAGCATCATTAGTCTAGACAGTAGAACATATGCACGATGGTAGATGAATAAAAACAATATGAATAGTCTAAGAGTCATAAGGATCTAAGTCTTGTTTATTAATATACCATCATGCTACGGTTTTATTGACCAAGGCTTGGTTGACCAAATAGGTTAAATCCCTCTAGTCCCTATAGTCTAGATAGTCCTATTTGCATTCTCCTTAATGGTCAAGGGGGTGTTAGGTCGTGGGGTATTCTATCCAACTTAAAAATTAAGCTAAGGGTGTTTGGGACATCTAACTAGTAGGGTCAATCTCTAGCAAGCACGAAGGGAAGATAAGAATAGGGATGGAAGGAATCAAGCAAGATGCAATTGATGAGTCAAACGGTAGATAAAATCTAGGAAAGAGGTCAAGTATGTGGATGAGATCCTAGACTTCTAATCCTATTCGCAGGTTTGCTTGGTACGGTGAAGTAACCAAACAATTTATCTCGACCTGCATGGGCCACCATAAAAATGTGTAATGCCCCAGTCCCAAAATACGTAGGACTAGGAACGTAGACATGCCAGTTGTACTCATACGAAGTATACTCAAAATTATGGAAGCCTCGTATGAATACATAAGCTGCAAAATGCAGTAGAACCATAACTAATCTCATCCAGACAAAATAAATAAATAAAAGACATCATATAAAGATAATGAATTGTCTTGGTACAATATATTGGGCGGAGACAAATCCACTACCAACAAGTAAAGAAAAAAATACATGAGAAAAGAAATAATTTTTGGCGAGCGAAGCGAAGACGATCCAAATACAATCATCCTCGAAGAGAACAGCGATGATCACGGCTAGAGCTAAAGCACCTGTGAAAGACAATTGCATACACCTGGGGAGATAACCAGGTCCTCAGAGGGACGTCACAAGACACATAATATCATGCCATATAGACTGAATAAATATTGCTCAAATAAATAAGTCAATCGAATTATAACATGGTCCAATATGCACCTACTGAACGAGCGTACCATCCCCCCAACCAAACAAGGACATGAGATGGTAAACTAATTTACGGTGACGTATCTTTCCATGCCATGAATCCAATATGGTATCCGAACCCCAACAAGGTTCAATACCTTCTCATCGAAGTAGTAAGTCACACCTACAACCAAACAAGGACAAGATGTGACAAACTAGTTCGCGGCAAGTTACTGTTCCAAGCTACAGTCAGATACAAGTACCCAAACCAAAAGTACTCGTACCTAACGGATAAAAGAGCCTATCCATTCTAAGTGAAATGTAGTTAAGAACAATCCTTCCTACGCATGGGCCCTGGCTAAATAGGATCGGTATGGTCCCCCCTTGGCACTAGAGGCACCATCAGTAAGAGCATGACGTTCCGCAGAATCGTCAGTGGCCGTTAGTAATCATGGGTCATCAATCCCGTATCTCCAGCGGAGAGTCCGGGTCACAAGGAAAGTGTATCGAAGCCCATACGCTAAGGAATTGTCCTCCCCGTCCAATGCCTACTGTGTTGTATCCACAACACAAACCACTATAACCGCTAAGTCAAACTAGCATGCAATCTCTATTAGCGGTTATTCCTATCGCATGGCTTGTACGTACTGGTGGCCAGCCAATCACGTACTTCCGTGTCCTACATACGACACACAACTTCGTGGTACAACGTGTCAAGGCCAATGAATGCAACACACAAGGTGGTCCCTTAAATCTAGGTTTAATGTGAGAAAAATAATACATAGCAGGAATTATAGATGAACAGTAAGTTCTAACAGGTTGTGCCATGTATCACAGTTTATTTTGCATAAAGAAAATAAATAATGCATGAAATATGAGCTAAAATAAATAAACAGCTAATGGCAAGGTGTCTTGCCTGGTAGGACGCCCGCGGTGGTGCAATGATCATGCTGGCACAAAATCTGCATTCGATGTCACAACTGCACAAGAAGATCTCTGATGGTGGCACGGATAGGTCCAATGGGTCCAGAAGGGTCAAATTAGTTTGGGTTGACATAATGATGTTCAGAATTGGCAAAGGGATAGGAATACTGGGCTCAGACACTGAAAGGAATTGATAAGAGAAGAATTTGCGTAGACTTAATACTTATATTATTTAAGAAAATAATTGTAATACTGAAAATTATATTTTTATTAGTCAAAATAATTTCTAAGAGAATATTTGAAAGAATCATAAATTGTTTTTAGACTAAAATATTAACTTCGTACAGCTATACTTTGAGATAGTGAAACTACATTTTATTTAAACACCAAACATTGTTTTATAATTTTTAAAACTATATTTTCATAGGCCAAAAAATATATATAAAATAATACCTCTATCACATACTTGTGTCATAGAACATTGTATGCTATCCCTAATATAACAAAATTTTGTAAAATAATAGAATTTATAATAAGAATATAAATGGAACAACAGCACTGTGCTGCTCACCAATAATAATAATAATAATAATAATAATAATAATAATAATAGAAAATAATAATACTAATAATAATAGATTTTAACAATAATAATAAAAATATTATAATCAGAATAATAATAATAATGATAATGATAATAATAACTGAAAGAAAAGAAGAAAAGAAAAAAAATATAACAAATAAATATAAATAATAAACCACTATACCAGTACTGCTGTACTGATATTTTGAGGAAGAAAGAGAACAAAAAAAAAGTGGTAAAGACTGAAGAGTGAGGAGGCGGTGATCGGGAGAGAGGGAGGGCGGCGGAGCTGTCGAAGACGGTCGGTCGGCGTGGGGCTGACGGCGGGCCGAAGGAGAGAGAGCGGGAGAGGGTTTGAAGCGGTGGAGGGTTTCGGAAAGAGAGGCGGGCGGCGGCTCGCGGCGAAGGGGAAGGCGTGGTGGTCGGACGCGGAAAGAAGGGGCGGAGTTGGTGAGTTTCGGCGACGCGGTGGAGCTACAGGGGCGACGCGGAGGAGAGAGCGCGGCGAGGCGCTGGAATGGCTGCGGCCATGGGCGTGGGTACGGGATCGGAAAGGAGTTGGAAATGGCAAGGCGGTGGCCGGCTAGGGCTAGCGCCGGCGGCGGCCAAGCGGTTCACGCTGAGGATTTGGGGACGCGGCGGTGAGGGCGTGGGTCGACGGAGGGACGGTCGCTCGACCGGAGTCGAGGACTCGACACGGCAGAGTCGACGGAAGGGGAATGGCTGCGGAAGGCTGCGCGGCTCGTCGACGGCGAGGCTACGGGCGGCGGCCGACGGTCAGGTGAGGGTTTGTGTGTGTTTGATTTATTTTTCCTTTGCTATTAATTTGGGGAATTTGGTGGCTGGTGTCGTTTTGCCGAGGTGGCCGGGGCGAGGAGACTGGTCGCGGTGGCGGTGGTTTTAGTTTAGGTTTTCATTTAGGAAATTTTGGGGGTTTGGGCTGCCTCGTGGTTGCCGCGGTGGAGGATGAAGGTCGGGTCAGACTGGTCTGAGATTGGACAGAGGGTGGCGGTTTGGTGAGGGTCGGGGGTGATGGTTATTGTGAGCGGGGCTGACATTGGTAGGCTGGGTTGCCGGGCTAGTAGTGAAGGTGGTGAGGCGATGGCTTCGGTGACCGGAGACTTGCGGCTCGGCGAAAAGGAGATGGGGTTGGATGTGGCCGAGGTTCGGCAAGACGAGCAGTAGGGGCCGACGGGTCGGATAGCGGTTAGGATTTGGGTTTAAGTTTGGATGATTCGTGTCGGGTGTGTCCGACACGACGGGGACGGAGGTTCGGATCTGTCGGACCCGGGGTGGAGTAATGTATTTGTACAATAAAACACATAGTTGATGGGACACGGACACGGTCATGGACACGATGCACTCACTTCTGTGGTAGAAAATTTGTGGAAGAATAGAAATTTATGGAGGAGTACCTGTCTATTTATAGGATGTGGGAATTCCCAATTGGATATGGACTAGGACTATTTAAAACCCAATTAGATAATTCATATATTAATTTAAAGTCAATCAAATCCAATCCAAATCTAAATCCAATTAAATCTAATTAAATTCTTTTAGTGTAAAATCAAATCAATTTCAAATATAAATATTAATTTAATTATTTAAATAGATCCATAAAATCAAATCAAAATTTAAATTGCCACAATAACTTCCAAATATATTTTTCAAAATACAATAATAATAATTTCGAAAATAATAAATATTTTTAAATATCTTTTCGAATAATAAAATATTAATATTAATAATTTCAAAAATAAAATAAAATAATATATAAATTTAATTTAATGTACCGCATATGCAAAGAATATAAAATAGTTTTTTTTCTAAATTACCACTAATAAATAAATAAATAAAGTAATAAGATTTTGGTCATCTCAATACACAACTTTAAGCAAAATACAAATACAAATAATTATTTATATTATTTGAACGATAAAAATAGAAAAAAAATATTTTTCAAAAAAATATGTACGCTCGCACATATTCGCACTCGACGAGCAAGAAAAATAAAATTTTGTGCGCGACGTAAAATACGACTACGCGACGTATATTACAAAATTTTAAATCAGTACTAAAATAATAAATAAAAAAATAGTAGAAATTTTAGGGGTTTTACATTGGCCCTTGCTGCATGGCGAACCTTGGCCGCATAGGCATGGCAATTGGCTCCCGGGCCGTATAGAATTCTGATCCGATTCTGGCTGCATAGTGGGATCCTGACTTACCCAGCGGTATAGATGGACATCTATCTACTGCCGCTTATAGTGCCTTTTGGCTGTTTCTTGTCCCGAATTGACATTGATTTTTACCTTGACTAATGATTGATCATGCGTCCCTAGTTGGAACTAAGAGACTGGCCAGTCGTCTTATTGAATTGAATGAGACACGTTCATATATGAACCATGAACCATTGTGATCGACTAGCCGATCCGAACATTGGCATATGGACACATGTTGACTCTATTTTTTTACAAAAGCAGCATGTGCATCTTACAGTCAAGGCATGATTATTCCTTTCGTGACTAGGTTTGATTGTTGTATTACGCTATGTAAGACCTACAACCCAACCGCATGGGCATCGTTGTAGAGTTGTGCATATCGTACTCTGTACGAAAGTACTCATTCTGAATGACCATGATCCACGATATGAGATTTCAATCAACATAGGGACTATTAAGCTAAATAAAATAACAATTGTATGGAGAGAATGGATTTCCGAGTTCTTACATGGCAGCCATCTTTGGGACAATTAGTGCCCCGACAAGCCGACTGGTTCCTACAGGTACTGTAAATCTACCACACGGGCAGGGAGTGGTATCTGCTTATATTGTTATATATACTGATGACGGGCGTCTCGCTGGGACTCGTCTAATTCATGATTGGCGCAATTGATTATTGGATAGACTAGCCTTGCTTGTACATAGTAAGAACTGAGGAATCCCTTATTGCATACTTCCAGGGCAACTTGGAACTTACAGTATCAAGCCGTAGTAGTTGCATGGCCGTTTAAATTGATTTGTTTGTGCACTTTACCTACTCTGTTACCTACGGAAACGAGCAGAACATCAGGACATGACGGGTCAACTTCTGTCCTTGTTTGGTTGGAAAGTTGGCTTGAAGTGTCGTGATGTTGTGCGAACCCCAGTAGCAAGCAGAGATCTATTTATCACATTCTTAAATCTTATCACTGGTTCTAATTCCTCATATCGTGCTTCCTTGCAGTACTTGCTATTAGAGGTCTAACCTCTCTAGTTTTGTATGGCCAGATTTAGAGCCGGTTTCCGAAGACTCAGCTTACTTCCACTTCGAAGATGGTCAATACTAGAAGAATGATAGCAGGAGGACATGAGTGGGTTCCTTGCTTCCCTGCTCGTCTTACTACTAACTTTACTTATTGTCGGTTGGCACCGACATGTTAATCGGACTGTCTTGCACTTACCATTACATAATTGTAACTAAGTTAGACTGTAGCTGACAACAATTGTGTTGATTGACCCTAGTGAGACTTTAATGTAGTATGTACCCCCTCATCTATTAGACATCTTTGATCGTATTATATGGTATTCTTCTACCCATAATACGTAGCTGGCTGAGTCATTCCCTCGCTCTCCGGTATTCTAGTTCTGGGGTATGATAACTACCCCTTCCAAGAGAAGACTCATCTACTTCTACAATAACCTTGCTTGCCCGACACTCGGCTGCTGATGACCCTGGAGTTTGCTTGAGGTGGCCGTCGACGGCAAACCTTTTCATCTGAATAAGCTATAATAGAACTACCACTAGATCTTGAGACGTACCCACGCTCTAGATGTCGTGGGCGTTAATGGCGTCTTGGACCTCTGCTTCCTGGATTTGGATTGCTTGTCAATCCGTGGAATAGCAAGTCCTGCAGCTGTGGTTGCTCCCATGGCCAGCTGGGGAGATAGGGGATTCATGTGCTGGTCTTCATCCCCGGCTTGGGCAAGTAGCTGCTTCGGGCGGTGGCTTCCTTTTAAACAGGAAGTGATTGGCTCTGTCACCGCCTTGTCCGTGCTATTGAGAGCTTGTATTACAATTTTAGCCTTTTTTTCTTCTGTGTATGTAACTACAAAGAGTCTGCAATAGATCTTTGTAGTGACATGTTTTTATATATAGAAGCTTTCCTATCCCCTTTGCTTTTGTCTTCAAAAAAAGAGGAAATCTTCACCAGGGATTTGCTTAACCAGAGGTAATATGGGCATGGTAGGCTTAATCTTTGCCGGGATATAGAACAACAATCCAGAGTAATATGGATGTCAACTATTTTCTAGACCGCCGAAATAACCATAGAGCTGATACGAGAAGAAAGACTACTCAGATGTTATATGGACATGGTAGCTGCATCTTCCAGTTGTAGAGGAGCAATCCAGAGGTAATGTGGATGTGAAGTGCTTCATCTACTTGAGAGAATATATATGAGAGAGAGGGAGATCCCCTTACCAGAACTCATAGGCACCCTTTTCAGGGGATGTGGGCTCCTATGCTGGTTCTGCCTTCAGATGTAATATTTTTTTAGAAACTTGTCGTTGATGGGCATCATTAGCAAGTCACCACTAGGCTTAGCTAGCCGATAAGCACCATTGGAGCATACCGTTTCTATGACGAACGGTCCTTCCTACTTGGGCTCGAACTTCCCAGCCATCTTGTGAGTCATTACCATCGATCTTTGTACTGCCAAGACGAGGTCAAACGCTTGGTATAATCTTTCGCGGACCTTTTTATTGAAAGCCCTAGCATGAGCAAAAGCCTTTCATCCAGCGCTTCTAACTCTTGTAACCGTCGTCGCTGGTTATCTTCAACGGTTAACTAGTTAGTAATGGCTACCCGTAAGGACGAGATTTGAATCTCTAAGGAGAGGACAACTTCGCTCCCAAAGACCAAGAAGAATGGTTGCTGCTTTTAGGTGTGCGAACTGTCGTACGGTAGGTCTATAGACATTCACCTAACTTCTTATTCCAGTCACGCTTATTGGAGGAGATGACATTTTTTAGAAGTTTGATAATGGTCTTGTTGATTACATTGGCTAGTCCATTAGCAGCCGGGTTGTAAGTTGTTGACGCCATACTCTGAATTCAGCTTTTGTCACAGAACGGATGGAATGAATGGCTCATGAACTGAGGGCCGTTATCATGTATAAATCTTTTGGGACATCCGAAGCGATAAATGACATAATATTTGATGAAACTGATCACCTTAGAGGTTTTCACCTCTACCAATGGTACAGCTTCTGCCCATTTGGAGAAATAATCCATAATGGCGAGGACAAATCAATTTCCTTTAGAGGAGGGTGGGCTGACTGGCCCACGATATCCATTCCCCACGCTTCAAACGGCCAAGAGGCCACCATGGGGTGTAAATATTCTGTGGGTTGATGGATGAAGTCTGCGTGCAACTGGTAAGCCCGATATTTCTTTGCATATTTAACGGGCGTCCGCTAACATTGTGGGCCAGTAATAGCCCATACGGCACACTCGGTCTGTAATTTGGGGCCCGGCTGATGAACTCCATAGGTTCCATCATACGCTTCTCTGACTGCTTTTTGTGCCTCTGTATACGACAAACAACGTAAGAGAAGTCCGTCGTATGAGCAACGATACAACATTTTAGTGGTTATGTCACAAAAGAAATGAAGTGAGCGCCTCCTGATAGAAGCTACTTCTCTTGGGTCTTCAGGCAGGATCCCGTAAACTATATAGTCTATAAATGGGAATCGCCAATCCCGAGTGCCTTCATCAGTACCTATTTGTAATATGTAGTTTTAACACGCGTGCAGGACATTCTTTGGACAGACCAACTCCAGGCCCATTACTGAGACAATACGCTGGGATCCAACAGGGGCGGCCAGAGAAGCAGCGAGACCGGCTAGTGCGTCGGCTTCCAAGTTCTATAATCGTGGCACATGTTCTATAAAGAATCCTGTAAAAGTAGAGATAATGTCGATCGCCGCCTGGTGGTAAGGGATCAAGTCCTCATGTCGAACCTCGTACTGTCCTCGAACCTGGCTGATAATTAATATCGAGTCTCCATAGGCCTTGATGTAGTCAACCCCTAGCTATTTGCGAGTTGGAGCCCGATGATGAGGGTGTTATACTCTGCAACATTGTTGGTGCATGACTCCGTGAGAGAATATGCACGATTGATAACTAGGTCGTTGGGAGTAACAAGGACGATCCTGACCCCAGCTATGATTTTACCTTTTAGCCCCGTTCTTGAGGCTCCATCGAAGAACATGCGCCATACTGAGGTGTCTGAGACTGTGTTGGACTCCAGCACTTCATCGGCAATTTTCTCGTAGAGTTTTAAAGTTTATAGCACCGAATGTGCTGCCAGGAAAACTGCCAATGCTTGGCCTTTGACTGCCTTTTATGGGACGAACACCATGTCATAGGAGTCAGAAGGATTACCCATGTGGCTAGTCATGAATTTAATGCCCCTAGCTTGGTCATAACACTCTAAGGGGGTTGATTCTGGATACGCCGTGGATCGACTGTCCGGTCACATAGTATCGTGTCTTCTGAATGGCAAAGAGAAGGGTGAGACATTCCTTCTCGACAAGGTTATACTAATGCTCGGCTCAAACCATGGTTCTACTGAGATAATATATCGTCTGCTCGTGGCCTTCATTATTTTTTTGAGCTAATAAGGCACCAAGAGAATGATCCATGGCTCGGACGTATAGTAGGAAGGGCTTTCCCACAACTAGTACCACCAATACAGGAGGGCTGGTAAGGTATTTCTTGATGTCATCAAACGCACACTGGCACTCTTCAGTCCATACAAATGTGACCCCTTTCTTCATTAGTCTAGTAAAGGGTTGACATTTACCAGAGAGATTTGCTATGAACCTCATGATGTAGCTAATCGCCCCTGCAAATCTCGAAGCTCTCGAAGATTCTTTAGAGGAGCCATGTCCAGAATCACCTTAGTCTTCTCCAGGTCGATATGAATCCCTTCTGTCGTGATGATGAAGCCTAAGAACTTACCGCTGGAAATGCCTAGGAAGGACTTGGTCGAGTTCATCTTTACCTGAGGTTTTCGTATTAGATCGAACACCGTTCGTAGGTCATCCAACTGGTTGGATTTGTACTTGCTTTTAACGGCGATGTCGTCAACATAACACTCCATCGTCCTTCGGAGATGTTTGCAGAATATGGTACTCATAGCCCTTTGATAGGTGGCTCCCTCGTTCTTTAATCCGAAAGATATCACTGTGTAACAATACACCCCTTTTGGAGTCTGGAATGCCGTATGCTTTTTGTCTTCAAGGAGTATCTTCATCTGGACATTACGTTGGTGATCGAGAGAGGGAACTCATCTTTAGGGCAGGCCGAATTGAGATTTCCGAAGTCTATGCAAATTCGTATCTTTTGTTCTTCTTAGTGACCGGGACAACGTTTGCAACCCAATCCGGATGCTGCTCTTCACGAATGAAGCCGCTCTCGATGAGTTTTTCAACCTATCCTTAATAGCATCCATGATGTTGGGGCAGAACCAACTTTGCTACTTCTTGACCGGTTTGGCATGGGGCAGGATATTGAGGTGATGCATGGTCGCTTACGGGTTTAAACCTGGCATATCTTCGTAGCTCTAGGCAAAGACATCGATATATTTGCAGATAAGCTGTATCAGAGACTGCTGTCATCTTCTGTTAGACTTTTGCAGATAAAGATGGGCTTAGGTGAGGCCTCATCCCTTAATTTGACCTGGTTGACTTTATCTTCTGTAGGGGTTCGTGCTGCTCAAAATGCTACTCACAATGGGATCCTGACCGATGCGTCCAGGGTTCATCTTCGGAATACTCGAATGTTTGGTGTTCGTCATCGATTGGAGGGTTTAGAGAAACCATATTGGCGGATAGCGTCTTCTCGAAGTCCTGGTCGGTACTCGTATCGGATTACGGGGTACGCCCTCGCTCGTCGTCTGACGCTGGTGAAGGGTTGGCCACTTCCACTGCTGCCTCTGGGACAGGGATGACATCGTCTTGCGCCTGTGTGGCTGGATAACTCTCAGACTGTAGAGCAACCATTTTGGCCGTGATGGTCTTCTCCTCATAATCCATCAATATGACGTTGGTGTTGATGAGGTGCTAGATTTTCCTTTTTAACACATAGCAATCTCGTGTTAAGTGGGGGACGTACTGGTGATGGCAGTACTTGGGATTGTCCACCATTACACTATATTAGGACGCTTGGGTGTCGGGATGGACAATTTGCCACTCTTCATAAGCATCTCGATGTGCTCCAGCGTATCCTCGTCATTGAAGGAGTAGTCTCCCTCGGCCTCTGCATTTCCACGAATTTGGGGTTCACGGATGCTGAACCTTTGGAGATGTTGACTGTCATGGCCTGCTTGCCTTTTTTGTCTTTAGGGTTGGTATTGGACGAGCGTCTCCCTTGTCTTCAAGCGCAAGAAAGTGTAGCCAGAAGCTGCGCATCCTGGGCTTTTCTCTGTGTGGCGTTTACCTCTATAATGAAAGGTGTCCACTCCGAACAGGAAGCACTATGCCATAATTTGATTGTGGGTAACATGTTCTTGCGGCATGAGTCCATAACATGGGCTCAGGCATGCCGGGTGATAATCTGAGGGCTACCTGGCAGAAGCACTCGATGTATGCACGGACATGCTCATATTCCCTCTGGACAATCTCCATGAGGGTCAACATCGTGATGTCCATCCCTCATTCGTAGAATCGATCAACGAACAGATTTTTTAGGTCTTCAAATGATGAGATACCATCGTCCGGAAGACTATAGAACCATTCATAGGCTACCCCCTGCAGGGCTCCTATGAATATGTTGGATAGGAGGGCGTCATCCTTTGGCAGGTTCCTAGTTACCAAGGCAAAGTACCTCAAGTATTGTCGAGAAGACCGTTTCCCTTCGTAGGGTGTAAGCGTCTGCAGATTAAATTTGGAAGGGTAGACGACGTTGTCCCACTCGGCAGGATATGGCTACCGGATACCCATCTTACGGAGTGCTGCTTGCTTCTCCTTGGCATCATGATGAGCATACAGCTCCTTGATAGCCTGCTGTATTTTGGTCGATATTGCAGAACTTATAGCCGATGGAGTAGACGAGGAGGGTCCTACGTGGTGGGCAGCAGGCAGCATGCTAGATCCGTCATTGGTTGCAGATCAAGTGTAGGTGTAAAGGCAGTGGGGGCCATATTGCTCATGAGGTCGATTATGACCAAGGACAAAGTCTTCATGGTGTCCGACAGCGTATCTAACTTTGTCTCGAGGGCTTTAATACGTCTGAGAGCTTCGTTGTTGTCTTCCTCATTGCCATCGGCCATGAACACGGACCAAGTACGAGGATGAGTCGAGGGAGCCGTGGATCCTTCGCTTTCTGGCTCAGACGCCTAAGCGTCGTCGTCTTGAGATTATAATGTTCTTCGAACTCAGCACGGTTGTTATCTCCAGTCTGGTGACTAGTTACGCCGATAGAGGCATCCGTGTCATATTTCTCTTCCTCAAATCGGAACACAGGGTTGTCGTACATGGTAGGAGGCTGGCTACCCCCTTTATTTGGTATGGCACCCAATATAGATTTGGAACGGCTGCCTTGGAACATACCTACATCGGATACCATAGCTTTACTGCTCTCCGACCTTCTCTTTGGTTTAGCGACCGACACAGAAGGATTCTAGAAGAGCTTCTTGAAAACTCTGGAACCATGTACCGTATAGCACGTGACGATGCGGTGTTCGTCTTCTCTATGGCTCACTGACCCCCTGTTGAGCCTCTGGCTTAGCGTTGACGTGGAGTGAAGTCTCTGAAAGACGGAACGCCGGCTCGATGATGGCATGGCCGTCTGCTGGAAGTAGCAGTTGATTGTAAACTGGGTACAAGAGTACCTTGATTGAGGAACGCCCTTCTGTCGCTTCTGTGGGAACGATGCTCGCATAGATCCCTCTCCGTAGGAAGTACCCCAGGCTTGGCTCTCAGAGCCGTAGATCCTTCGCTCTCAATGCGGGCCTCTGGTCTGCCATAGTTGCCATGTGCTTATTGCACGAAGCACAAACCACCTGGGATCTCTTCCTATTACCCCAAGCGGATGAGTAGTATTCAGAGTCTGCTGAAGGCTCTCCTGAAGGATAAGCGATTCGGTCAAAGACAGATCTTCTTACCGGCAATGCTCCCATCGTGAGGGGTTGGACCGGTGTGCACTTTCTTTGGCATTGTGCCTTCGTAAGATCAACCATAGAACCATCGTCTTCCTCGCCATGCTTTTCCTAGATGGGAATCAGGCGAGGGGATATGGTTGTAGCAACCGAAATCTTCTCCGTGTCGTCAGCGTTGAGGAGGTCCTGTGACGCAGTTTCCGCCATCGTGCTGCTAGCTGCAGCCGTCTTAGGCCTCCAGACATGTCGAGTCTTCTTCGGTTGTATGAACTGCTTCGAAGTCTTCAATTTTTCATCAGAGAGGATATCTTCACAAGCTTACTGGTCGAAGCGTACGACCAGCAGGTCTTGGGAAGATCCCAGCAAGTTATTATCAGATTGTGTCACCTCCTTCTCGTTGGAGAAGAAGGTAGTCCCCAGTAGAGTCGCCATTTTGTTCGACATAACAAAAGGTTGAACGAACTTTTTTGCTTTATTGAACGTATAAGGTATCTGTGTACAAAGAAGGAACTCTTAAATAGGATATTCTATGTACAAAAAGAAGTAGTTTCTGGGAAAGTGTGATGGTGGAGATCGAGCACTACAGCAGCTCATTTACTCTATTGACGATCTGACATCGAATCAACCTTGCTCTAGCTCTTTGGCACCTTTGATGGAACTCTGGGGTTACCGATCAAGAGGATGTCTGGAGGAGAAGATCCCTGGAGGTGGTTGTTCTTCTGTTAGTTGGTTGGTGGATTGTTCCTTTTTAGATAAAGGTTGTCGCTCTTCAGTTGAAGGAGAATTCCTTCTATTTATAGAGAATTGAGCACATATACGATATGTATTAGGGTTCATGAGATATGAAAGAATCTGCCATCATTATACAGTACGAGTTTCTGTGATGCTGACACGTGGCGGACATTGAAATTCCCTTCAATCGAGATCTCTGGTGGTTATCAACATAACCGAATGAGGTGACATATGGTGCGTGCCGATGTGCTTGCTCGGATACAGCCGATTAAATCTTAGGATTTGTCCTAAATTTGGAGTCTAATTGATCCTCGTCTAGATTTAAATCAATCTAATATGATATCAATCATGAGTTAATCCCAATCTTTTCTGCAAGAGGTGGTTTAAACAAAAAAATTAGGGTGGACCCATGCTTCCTATGCCTCCGTTGAGGACTAAGTACTATTATGCTTCGAGAATGATGAGTAGACCGTGCTTCTGGAGATGACGGAGCCTTTGTGCTTTCAGGCGACGAGTGGACTTGGCTTCGAATGGCGACGAGACTTTTGTGCATTTAGAGCAACGATGATGCTGTATTTCGAAGCAATAGAGTCACTTTGTTGTAGGCGACGAGTAGGCTTGTGCTTCAGGTTGGTGAGGTTACTATTCTTTTGGAGCGACAGGCTGACTTATATTGGTTACAGTGGGAGTTCCTAAGACTCTTGTAGAGAAGTGACTTAAGCTTCTGGATTGGAGCAGATGATTGTGCCATGGGAATGGAGATGGTGTGAACATATCACCATCCTGCGCCTCATATGGACAAATATAAGTAGCTGCGCCTCTGAACTTTTAAGGAGTTAGCTTTGGAGAAAAGGGTATAACACCCTTATGTGACTGGGGTTGGCACATGCAGGTAGCTGTGCCTCTGGAGTGAAGACAATAGTTTCTTAAGTAAAAAATGGGCGGGGCCTGCCATCTTGCTTCAAAGGTTGGCGCAGGCGAGTAGCTGCGCCTCCGGCTTGAAAGCTTTGGCTTCTAAAGTAAAGAGAGATAAATACCCGCTCTGTAAGGACTTCCCTCTTAATTGCCACCGTAATATGGGAAATTCCACGGGTCTAAGACTGACTTTATCGTGCTGAGTCTTAGGTTCATCCCATCAATACGAAAATTCTGACCGTCGGCCATGTAACGTGCACTCTAGGCCATTTTTGGTCCTATAAACATGGAAGTTCTCCTCTGAAGAGTCATTGTCTTCTTCTTGGAATCCTTCACTACCATGCGAGATCCAAACTTAACTTCGAGTGGCGATCGACCTTATATAAGTTGGCTGATGGTTGAGGCTTTTCTTGTTCATAGGAGCAATGTTCTTATAGAAGAACTTTGTATAGAAGAAGCCATTGCTGCCCTTAAGAAGTATGTAAATGTTCTTCTTAGGGAGTTCAACTCCGGGCGACCTATGGGGGATCTTCGAGGTCCTGACGACCTAGGTCATGGGTGGATAGCCAATCCGAAGAGCCACAGGTTGTGCTATGTCCTTCTCATTCAGGGCTTCGTGACCTGCTGTACTCTTTGATGGCTCGGTCCAATGACTGCTTCAGGAAGCTGCTTGCTTTGGCCGAGTGGCTGATATGCTTCTAGGAGGCTGTGCCCATAAAAAGGTAAGAATACATCTCGATGGAGGTTAATCTTCTGGAATGAAGAAGAAAGGCTGCGCTTTGACGAAGACCGAATCCCTTGTAGACCCCTCTAGGCTCTGTCGAATCTTTACCATATCCTTTGTCAATGAACAGAATTAGTCCTTTTTGTGTAGTCTCGATGTGTCTGTACTAGACTTTGGTAGACGTGACACATAAGGGACTTCTTTCAATATCTTCTGTTTTATCTTTTTAGCACTTGGACTGAGCCTTTGTATGATCTGCTCCGTGGCGAAGGGATGTCATCAGCTAAAATTTTTTATGCTTTTACAGCCACGTCATCTAATTGCTTCTGGATTATTTAATCAGATGGCGCCAACTATTGAATGGGGCCAGGTGGTGTTTGCTCTTTAATGCACCCAGCTTAATATAATGATATTTGATTATCTCATGCCAACTGTAAATGGCGTGAGGCAGCTGTCAGTCATTATAACAAATATGACATAATCTTCTCGAACGTCACGCGTTCAAATTCGAACGAATTTTTCTCGACTGACGTGTTGTCAGTAATGATGATAACTATTTCAGTTTCTCGAAGAAGCTTGCCACCTATGTCCAGCGCCACCTATGTCCAGCGCCACCTATGTCCAGCGCCAACTGATACCGTACGCCATCTGATGGCCAGCACCATTTGATGATTTGTGCCCTGGCACCATTTATGAATAGCGCATGATGATAACTATACTTTTTAGGCTTCTACAATTATTACTAGAAAAAGTTACTTTAGGGATAATGCTAGTTCTGAGCTAAATATGTTGATGGTGCACCTCATAAATTCATTGTCGTTGATTATGGATCTCTATAAAGAATGAGTTGTTGAGCTGACTTTACTCGATTTTAGATTGTGTTCATCTTGTTGGAGATGCACTCATGGAGATTATATAAATTTTTTAGTATATAAGTCATATGATCTTAGGCTGTAGTATAAGCTCTGGCATGATGCTTTTACCATTCTATGGGCAGCTTGTATGATCCTAGAAGTATCTCTTTGGTAGTTGCAAGTTCTTCATTGTTACTGTAATCTGATACATGAAAACCAAATTCTATGTTTTATGTATTCTATAGAGAAAAGGATTGGATCAGAGAGATCCTAGCCAAGATCCAATAGTCTAAAACTAGCAATCTTACAGGAAGGTTAAGGCAAGTATGTCCAAGATAAAGTAACATCAAAAGAAAAAACCAATATGAAGTACAAAACCTTGAGCCATACTATAGCAAGTCGAAAGAAGAAAACCGTCACAAAAATAGTCACCATGAACCAAGAACAGTCACCATGAACTTGAAATAGTATTCAGTAAGATGTCGTTGAACCTTTGTCAAGGCATAAATGATTCAGCAGTGTCATTTTAAGAATTTAGTTTCATTATTTTCTCCTTGATTAGTGTTTTGTCGAAAGCGTGAGAAATCAACTTCTTGTCCTCAGTTGGAATATTCTTTCTTTTCTTTCATTCCAAATGCACTAAACTATTGTTTTCAGTGTATTAGATGTTCATAAATATAGTTGGCTTGGGCCAGTATGTATATAACAGGTTTAGGTGAGGGTAGTTGAAATAATAATGTTGTTTGGCCAATAAAATAAATAGTTAATTTAATAAGGTTAAACTGTGAAGAAGAGAACTCTTTATTATATTCAGCATTTATGAACGCAGCTTGAGGTTAGATAATTTTCCTTCTTTATTGATTATGTCCTTAGGGGCAAGATCAATTCTTTGTAAGGATATATATGATATAGATTATATTCATGCTCGTACACAATTGTGTTTTTGAATCTTGTGCTAAGTAGATATCCAAAATATATGAATCTTGTCCTCAGTTGATATTTGCTAAAAGAAATTAAACTTTTGTCCTCACTTGATTTTAATTTGTATAAATATACATAGTGATTAAATCTATTTATCTTGTTCTCTCAAGAAGGTCGTACTGTGATGAGAATAATTTGCTCTGTGTTCGTTACATATTTTGGTTTACTTGTAAAAATATAGGTTTTGGACGTTTAAGAGTTGGATAAAAACCATATACTTTGGTTAGATCTTGTGGTGTATGAACACGTTTGTTAATATAATAATTGTGTATTTTAGTTCTTTGATGTATGCAATCTTCTGGCTTATATTGATATTATGTGTGTTCGATATATAATATATAATTATAAATGAAATTTTTGTTATACAAAACTTAGCTTCTCTTGACGGTATAAAACGTCAACAAATATCTTAATTCTGCTATAAACTATCATTTCTTGACATTTCTACCCATAATGAAATGGTTTTGTAATGCCTGTGTTCGTATTACGTATTTGGAATACGTATACGTATTTTATCTTGTATTTGCATATCTCCTTGGTTTGGTTTGGTTTGGCTTGGTCTCCTTGGGGTTGGTTTGGTTCAGCTAGGCTTGATTGCCTTGGTTCATCAAGAACCAAAGGGTGAACCCCCTACCTACCACCACCACTACCATTTATTAACCCTACTTCCTTCTCTCTCTTCATTACTCTCCTTCTTGCTCCATTAATTCTTCACCTACCAGAGAGAGGGAGAGAGAGGACTAGGCAAGTGCAACTTGCTTCATGGAGGAACTCCAATTTTATTGCTTCATTCTCTTCCTTACAACATTCTAACTTACTTTAGAACTTGGCATTTTCACTTTCCATGGCTAGATTCTTGTAGATCTATATTTATATTATTTTTGGATTTCTTGGGTTTTGATCTACTTAATCTTGTTATTTCCAAGTTTTGATGGTTCCATGTTGTAGAGAATTTTGTTCTACCCTATTTTGACCTATGGAAGTTCGGATTTGGGCACCGGATGATAGAGTTATGCAACTTGGAAGCCATGGCTTATGGTGCACTTCTTCTCAGAAATTTGGAGAAGAAGCACAGTCCCGAGCCGCATGGTAGCACTTGACCGCATGAACATTCATGCGGCAAGTCAGTTCCAACCGCATGCGCTATTGCCTTGACTTGACCGCATGACAAGTTTATGCGGCAAGTATTCCTTCTCAGACGCATGACTGAGGCCCAATCCTTCCTGGCCGCATGGATTTCCAGCAACCCTGAGCCGCATGAACTCAACGCTCGCGAGCCGCATAGACCGCAGTCTCCCAGCCGCATGGGTTTGCTTCCCTTGACCGCATAGTCATTGCTCCCCGCAGCCGTATGGGTTGCTCCTCCCCGGCCGCATGTACTTGATTGGTCAGCCAGCCGCATGGACCCATCCCCCGCCAGCCGCATGAGTTCCCTATCCTCCTGACCGCATATGTCTTGCCTTTCTCAGCCGCATGACTGAGTGGATCTCCGAGCTGCATATGACTGATACCCCTTTGACCGCATAAGCCCTTCCCTTTTAGCCGCATGCGCCTGACCCTATTCAGCCGCATGGGCTGTTCTCTTCTAGCCGCATGAGATCATTCCTGGCTGCATATGCCTTAGCCGTATGGCTCTCCTATAGCCCTGTGTATTGGTATTTTATTAGATATTTTACGTCCATTTTATATCCTTACGCCTTTTGTCATGAGCTTGATAATCACGAAATTACTTGATATGTTTGGACATGATAATTGAGCCTGGCATGACAGTGACCCGTAGTGGCTCACTCCTGGCATGACTAACTTGACATGACCTGATAGTGGCCCGTCGCGGTGCACTCCTGACCAGTAAACTGGATATGTTAAACCTGACATGATATATCTTGAGCAGCTGTTGTGACGGCTACCTGACATGATATGACCTGTATAATTAATCTGGACACCGTGGGTGATTGTGCTTGTACAAATAATCCAGTCCTGTCTTGCATCATGTCTAGGAGGGGACTCCTGAGTACCACGGTCAGGAGTACCTACTGAAATGGACTAAGGCTAAATAACTAGATTAATACATTAGTCATAAAGAGATCTCCCAGCTACATGCAATCCCGTTACCTGGGCACGCCTTGGGATCTGTAGCCTGCCGTCGAGTAGGACACATTTTCAGCACACTGTCATGTGTTGCACCCTTCAAGCTACCTAAGGGTACATGCGTTTCCTGGACGATGTACCCACTTGAATTCAACCCTAATCTTTCAACCCGGGTAACCTGGATGGTCTGCAGGGCTTGTGGCTGTGGAATAATCTCACTGCATCTTGTTAGTAATTAGGCTTGTGACAACCCTAGTTAGTTAAAGTATTAAGCCATAATTCTTGCTTGGCCGTGAAATGATTGGATGGAGTCTAACCAGTCTAGTCTTGCCCTGATCCTGATTACTGCATGACCAGAATGCTTGTATTTATTTTACCGATAAACGGTGAGAATTCCAAGTTCTGTTCAGACGAAGGGTTACAACCTCGGTCCTTGTTTGGTTTACGGGTTGTAACCTGGTTATCTGAATGGTTCTATGGTTATCTTGTCGTATATCATCCTGATGTATTTTCTTTATTTCCAGTTCTTACTTTATTTATACTCTTGTGCTGATTGCTGGTTTTAGTTCCTAAGTGAAGCTTCCTTTGTGGCACTAGCTCTTTCTGGGGTCTGACCCAGCTGGTTTTGTGTGGCCAGATTTTGGAACAACTCCAGAGGATCTACCGACCTTCCAGCCAGATGGTGGCCACTAGACGGAACCCTGGCAACGAGTGGGTTTATTTTTGATCTCCCACTTTATTGTAAAAATATTCTTTTGAGGCGTTTAGTCGACGAGCACCTGTTTAGCTCGATTGCACTTACTTACTGTCTGCCTACGGGCTGTAACATGATTAACAAATCCTAGGGTTGATCATGTATGACTAAACTCTTGCTAGTCCTAACATTTTGTAACGACTAGCTTCATGATCAGTTGAATATGTAATATTTGGGATGCCTTATTATTGTATATTTAATGATCATACATCTTGTAACATTTACTTAATTGCTTGTGATTGAGACACTAGGCTTGTTCATGATCTTAGGAGACTGTTGGCTTGTAGTAAACCCTCATGTATCTAGACAGCCGTGATCGTATAGCGAGATGGAATCCATTTCATATATGTAGTTGGCTATGTCTGCCCCCGCTCTCCAGTATTCTGGTTCTGGGGCGTGACATGGTTTAAGTGGTGGCCCATGCAGGTCTTGTGAATCAAGATATGTGAGGGTTTACCGGATAGATGTCTCAATCAGTAATCGCCCTTGAACTCTGCTCATATCCTCTGAATTCCTGGATTCTTGTCTTGATCGCATGCTTGTCTCATTGATCTGCCATGGTCCTTCCTTATTGATCCCTATGTCGTCTTCTTCAGCGGCATTGTTCGTGGTCCTACTGATCTGCAAGACGGGGCACGTCCCGTGGATCAGCAGCAACCCGGAGATCAAGCCCAGCATTCGGGAGTGGCCTCCAGAGTCGTGCCTTCTGGTGGAGAGCCACCAGTTCAGCCAGTTCAGCCTGCCGATCCTGATGATGGCACTTTAGTAGGACTCGTCAGGACCTTGATATCTTCTCAAGATCGTCGAGGAGACGCCTTGCACCAGGCAGTAGCAGATGCGTTGACCAGAGGAGGTCATCAGGGTAACAGCACGGCCAACAGCATCAAGCGCTTGAACCCTCCGTTCTTTGACGGTAGTGAAGATGCTATCGCAGCGGATGCATGGCTTCAGGATACTGAGGTGATTCTTGAAGCAGCCAGGACCCCAGAGAACGAGAAGGTAGCCGTGGTGCGCTTACAGTTATTAGATCTTGCCTGCAACTGGTGGGCAGCATAGGCCGTCGGATTAGTGGCCCCTATTGCTTGGGTAGTATTCAGAGAGAGATTCCAGACCAAGTATTTTGATGCTGTAGCTCGGTACGATCTACAGACGAGGTTCACCAATCTGAAGCAGATGGGCAGGACGGTCGACGGATATGCGGCTGAGTTTTCCAGACTCAGTCGGTTCGCTCCCACCTTGGTGGCAACTTAGTATGATAGAGCCCAGCGGTTCCAGCAGGGACTTCACCTGGAGACTCTATTAGCAGTTGAACAGTTTGAGCATCAGACTTTTGATGCAGTCTTGAGAGCAGCTAGGAGGCATGAGTATACCTTCCAGAGGATTGTGGATAGGGCCGGAGGTCGGAAGAGATCCCACGGTCAGATGAATCAGTCTTCAGTCCCAGCTCCTGCGGCCAGGGCCTTGACTATTGGAGCTCCGAGGTGAGCGGCCTCAGTAACGTCGGTCCAGCATTCCACCCCGACGTACCCTCAGCAGCAGCAGCAGAAGCAGAAGCAGTCTTCCGCAGTGGGATGTTCTCATTGTGGAAAGCCAGGCCATATGGGGGCAGAATGTCGCAGGGCACAAGGATTGTGCCTGGCTTGTGGAGCACCAGACCATAGGGTTGGGTCCTGCCTGAATAGGGGAGGTTCTTCATCGTCTAACCTTTCTAGCTCTTCGGTGAGAGGACCAGCTCCGGTCCAGCAGCAGTAGTATCCATTGCCGAGGCCCTTGTCGCCTCAGTCCCAAGTATTCCAGCAGCAGAACCCCCAGCAGTATGCATAAGCCCAGGCCCAGAGTCAAAATAGGCAGCGAGGATTTCAGCAGAGGGGACCAGTACCCCGAGGGCACGGTCAGGCTATGGTGATGACCGCAGAGGAAGGATTGGCACCAGGAGAGGTAGCGGCAGGTACTATTCTCGTCAACTCCTTTCCAGCTTCAGCTTTATTTGATTCTGGTGAGTCACATTCTTTTATGTCTGCACGATTCACGACACGAATATGATTGGAGCCTGAGTCATTATCAGTAAGGCTCAATATACTTACTGGTAACGGACTTGTAGGAGTCGATAGGGTGTTTTCCTCGTGTCGGATCGTAGTTAGCAGTAGAGAATTTCCCGCTAGATTGATAGAGTTCCCGATGGTCGATTATGATGTGGTCCTGGGGATAGATTGGTTGAGGAACCAGTATGCTAGGATAGACTGCCACATTGGCAGGGTTGTTTTTAGCATTCCAGGCGAGCCGGAGTTTTTCTTTTCTCGAGGTGAAGTTGAGTCTTCTCCTCCGATATTACGGATGGCAGTAGCGGCAGTTCAGTTGCCCAGGATAGTGGATGAGTTCCCAGATGTTTTCCCAGAAGAACTTTCAGGTATGCCTTCGGAGCGGAAGATCGAGTCCACCATAGACTTGATTCCCGGGACAGCCCCAGTGTCAGAGAGAGTCTATAGGATGGCGCCGTCAGAATTGGAGATCTTGTACAAGATGATTGAAGAGCTTAGAACTAAGGGATTCATTTGTGCTAGTATATCGCCTTGGGGAGCCCCGATGCTTCTTGTGAAAAAAAAGGATGGTACGTCCAGGTTATGTGTTGATTATCGTACCTTGAACTCAGTGACAATCAAGAACAGATATCCTCTCCCAAGGATAGATGACTTGTTTGATCAACTCAAGGGGGCATCAGTATTCTCAAAGATTGATTTGCGGTCAGGATATCATCAGATCAGAGTCAGAGAGCAGGACATCCCGAAGACAGCTTTTAGATCGAGATATGGGCATTGGGAGTTTCCTGTTATGCCTTTTGGAGCAACCAA
Source organism: Iris pallida (assembly GCA_029216955.1). Classification (NCBI taxonomy): domain Eukaryota; kingdom Viridiplantae; phylum Streptophyta; class Magnoliopsida; order Asparagales; family Iridaceae; genus Iris; species Iris pallida. The sequence goes on from JANAVB010009200.1 coordinate 24,487,655, forward strand.
TGCGCCAGCAGTATTCATGGACCTCATGAATCGCATCTTTATGCCTTATTTGGATCAGTTCGTGATAGTGTTCCTAGATGACATCCTGGTCTACAGCAAGAGTGAGGCGGAGTATGAGCAGCATCTCTGTGTGGTTCTTCAGATTCTTAGGGAGCACCAGTTGTATGCCAAGTTCAGTAAATTCGAGTTCTGGCTCGACCGCATTTCGTACCTGGGTCACATCATCACTAGAGGAGGAGTAGAAGTGGATCCCCAGAAGATTATGGCTATTGAGTCGTGGCGGGTGCCCAGCACAGTTGCAGAAGTTCGCAGTTTTCTTGGATTGGCCGGCTACTACCGACGGTTCATTTCAGATTTTGCTCGGATTTCAGCACCATTGACCCAGTTGACCCGCAAGGATGTGCAGTTTGCTTGGACAGCAGAGTGCCAGGATTCTTTTGAGAAGTTGAAGCGCGGCTTGATGACGGCTCCCATTCTCGCGCTTCCAGATGGAACCGGAGGATTCGCAGTATATTGTGATGCTTCAGGCAGAGGTTTAGGATGTGTTCTAATGCAGCATGGGAAGGTAATAGCTTATGCGTCACGACAACTTCGTGATCATGAGAAGAATTACCCAACCCATGACTTGGAGCTGGCAGCAGTAGTGTTTGCACTTAAGTTGTGGAGGCACTATTTGTATGGAGATAGGGTGGAGATTTTCACCGACCACAAGAGCCTGAAGTATGTTTTCACCCAGAAGGATCTTAACATGCGTCAGAGGAGATGGCTAGAGCTACTTGTGGATTATGATGTCAACTTGCAGTATCATCCTGGGAAGGCCAACGTTGTTGCGGATGCTTTAAGCAGGAGAGCCGGAGTTTATTTCCTAACAGCGTAACCAGAGCTGTTAGCCGATCTTCAGAAGATGGGTATAGAAGTTGTTCTCCCTTCCAGTGTGGCATTGATAGCCAGCATGCAAGTTCAGTCCACTATAGTCGAGAGGATCCGGATGGCGCAGTCAACAGATTCTAAGCTTCAGCGGATCAGAGCAGAGTGTGAGGCAGGACGAAGACCAGAGTTATGCATTCATGAGGATGGTACACTTCGACATGGTAATCGTCTTTGTGTACCCAGTGGAGATATCAGATGGAAGATCATGTCAGGAGCGCACAGTTCTCAGTATTCCATCCATCTTGGCAGTACGAAGATGTACCGTGATATCCGTCAGTACTTCTGGTGGAATGGCATAAAGCAGGAGATAGCTCGATTTGTCTCTCGATGTTTGGTTTGTCAACAAGTTAAGGTCGAACATCAGAGACCGGCTGGACTTCTTCATCCCTTGCCCATTTCAGAGTGGAAGTGGGAGCATGTGACCATGGATTTTGTGACCGGATTTCCTAGATCTCCAGCTGGTCGGGATGCTATTTGGGTTATAGTTGACAGGCTCACGAAGGTGGCTCACTTTCTCCCATTTAGAATTGGTCAGTCGACAGCTCAGTTAGCAGAGATGTACCTCAGGCAGATTGTCAGGTTGCACGGAGTGCCAGTCAGTATCACCTCGGACCGAGATTCCAGATTTACGTCACTCTTTTGGCGTAGCTTGCAAGAGAGTTTGGAAACTCATCTCCAGTTCAGTTCAGCATAACACCCGCAGACAGATGGCCAGTCGGAGCGCACAATATAGACTCTTGAAGATATGTTACGGTCCTGTACACTTGACTTCGGTGGTTCATGGGAAGATCACTTGCACCTGGTGGAATTCTCGTACAACAACAGTTTCCAGGCCAGTATCCAGATGGCACCGTTCGAGGCACTGTATGGCAGGAAGTGTAGATCCCCGTTAGCCTAGGATGATGTTGGAGAGAGACAGATGCTCGGTCCAGAAATGATTGCCCAGACAGTTGAAGTGGTCAGAAGGGTCAAAGATTATCTTCGAATTGCCCAAGATCGCCAGCGTCATTGGACCGATTCTCATCGGCGCCCTCTTGAGTTTTTGGCCGACGATCATGTATTCCTGAGGATTTTGCCTAACCATGGCGTCATTCGTTTCGACGTACGAGAAAAGCTTAGTCCTAGGTATATAGGGCCATTTGACATTCTGGACCGAGTAGGAGATGTATCCTATCGTCTCGCTCTTTCGCCGTCGCTAAGCAGGTGCATGACGTGTTCTATGTATCCCAATTACGACGGTATATCCCAGACCCGAGCCACATCCTAGATCATTCGGAATTGGTTGTTGGTACCAACCTTTCGTATGAGGAGCGGCCCGTGTCTATATTGGACCAGAGAGAGAAGATCCTCAAGAATAAGACTATCAAGTTAGTCCGAGTTGGTTGGGGTCATCACTCTTTGGGTGAGTCAACGTGGGAGCATGAGGATGATATCCGATCGCGATATCCCAACCTGTTTGACTCGTGAGGTATAATGTCTTTCTTATGCCTCATGCCTTCGATTCCTTGCTTGCATGATTGATTCCTTGATTGATTGTCTAGTATAGCTTGCTTGTGATTAGTATAGCTTGTTCTTGTCTCTCTAGCCTCTTAATTAAATTCCGAGGACGAAATTTTTTTAAGGTGGGTAGAGTTGTAATGCCTGTGTTCGTATTACGTATTTGGAATACGTATACGTATTTTATCTTGTATTTGCATATGTCCTTAGTTTGGTTTGGCTTGGTCTCCTTGGGGTTTGTTTGGTTCGGCTAGGCTTGATTGCCTTGGTTCATCAAGAACCAAAGGGTAAACCCCCTACCTACCACCACCACTACCATTTATTAATCCCACTTCCTTCTCTCTTCATTACTCTCCTTCTTCCTCCTTTAATTCTTCACCTACCAGAGAGAGAGAGAGAGAGAGGTCTAGGCAAGTACAACTTGCTTCATGGAGGAACTCCAATTTTATTGCTTCATTCTCTTCCTTATATCATTCTAACTTACTTTAGAACTTGGCATTTTTACTTTCCATGGCTAGATTCTTGTAGATCTATATTTACATTATTTTTGGATTTCTTGGGTTTTGATCTACTTAATCTTATTATTTCTGAGTTTTGATGGTTCCATGTTGTAGGGAATTTCGTTCTACCCCATTTTGACCTATGGAAGTTCGGATTTGGGCTCCGGATGATAGAGTTATGCAACTTGGAAGCCATGGCTTATGGTGTACTTCTTCTCGGAAATTTGGAGAAGAAGCACAGTCCCGAGCCGCATGGTAGCACTTGACTGCATGAACATTCATACGGCAAGTCAGTTCCAACCGCATGCGCTATTGCCTTAACTTGATCACATGACAATTTTATGCGGCAAGTATTCCTTCTTAGCCGCATGACTGAGGCCCAGTCCTTCCTGGCCGCATTGATTTCCAGCAACCCTGAGCCGCATGAACTCAACGCTCGCGAGCCGCATAGATAGCAGTCTCCCAGCCGCATGGGTTTGCTTCCCTTGACCGCATAGTCATTGCTCCCCGCAGCCGCATGGGTTGCTCCTCCCCGGCCGCATGTACTTGATTGGTCAGCCAGCCACATGGACCCATCCCCCGCCAGCCTCATGAGTTCCTTATCCTCCTGACCGCATATGTCTTACCTTTCTCAGCCACATGACTGAGTGGATCTCCGAGCCGCATATGACTGATACCCCTTTGACCGCATAAGCCCTTCCCTTTCAGCCGCATGTGCTTGACCCTATTCAGTCGCATGGGCTGTTCTCTTTCAGCCGCATAAGATCATTCCTGGCCGCATATGCCTTAGTCGCATGGCTCTCCTATAGCCCTGTGTATTGGTATTTTATTAGATACCTTTTGTCATGAACTTGATAATCATAAAATTACTTGATATGTTTGGACATGATAATTGAGCCTGGCATGACAGTGACCCGTAGTGGCGCACTCCTGGCATGACTAACCTGACATGACCTGATAGTGGCCCGTCGCGGCGCACTCCTGACCAGTAAACTGGACATGTTAAACCTGACATGATATATCTTGAGCAGCTGTTGTGACGGCTACCTGACATGACATGACCTGTATAATTAATCTGGATACCGTGGGCGATTGTACTTGTACAAATAATCCAGTCCTTTCTTGCATCATGTCTAGGAGGGGACTCCTGAGTACCACGGTCAGGAGTACCTACTTAAATGGACTAAGGCTAAATAACTAGATTAATACATTAGTCATAAAGAGATCTCCCAGCTACAGGCAATCCCGTTACCTGGGCACGCCTTGGGATCTGTAGCCTGCCGTCGAGTAGGGCACATTTCCAGCACACTGTCATGTGTTGCACCTTTCAAGCTACCTATGGGTACATGCGTTTCCTGGACGATGTACCCACCTGAATTCAACCCTAATCTTTCAACCCGGGTAACCTGGATGGTCTGCAGGGCTTGTGGCTGTAGAATAATCTCACTGCATCTTATTAGTAATTAGGCTTGTGACAACCCTAGTTAGTTAAAGTATCAAGCCGCAATTCTTGCTTGGCCATGAAATGATTGGATGGAGTCTAACCAGTCTAGTCTTGCCCTGATCCTGATTACTGCATGACCATAATGCTTGTATTTATTTTACCGATAAATGGTAAAAATTCCAAGTTCTGTTCAGACGAAGGGTTACAACCCCGGTCTTTGTTTGGTTTACGGTTTGTAACCTGGTTATCTGAATGGTTCCATGGTTATCTCGTCGTATATCATCCTGATGTATTTTCTTTATTTCCAGTTCTTACTTTATTTATACTTTTGTGCTGATTGCTGGTTTTAGTTCCTAAGTGAAGCTTCCTTTGTGGCACATGCTCTTTCTGGGGTATGACCCAGCTAGTTTTGTGTGGCCAGATTTCGGAGCAGCTCCAGAGGATCTACCGACCTTCCAGCCAGATGGTGGCCACTAGACGGAACCCTGGCAACGAGTGGGTTTATTTTTGATCTCCCACTTTATTGTAAAAATATTCTTTTGAGGCGTTTAGCCGACGAACACCTGTTTAGCTGGATTGCACTTACTTACTGTCTGCCTACGGGCTGTAACATGATTAACAAATCCTAGGGTTGATCATGTATGACTAAACTCTTGCTAGTCCTAACATTTTGTAACGACTAGCTTCATGATCAGTTGAATATGTAATATTTGGGATGCCTTATTATTGTATATTTAATGATTATACATCTTGTAACAGTTACTTAATTGCTTGTGATTGAGACACTAGGCTTGTTCATGACCTTAGGAGACTGTTGGCTTGTAGTAAACCCTCATGTATCTAGACAGCCGTGACCGTATAGCGAGATGGAATCCATTTCATATACGTAGCTGGCTATGTCTGCCCCCGCTCTCCAGTATTCTGGTTCTGGGGCGTGACAGGTTTGCTATGTCATTTTTGCTTGTAAAAAAATTCTTGATGGTTAATACCAATCATCTAGGCCAGAGTCAAGAAAAGTTTCCATCTACCTTAATTTTTTTATGTTTCCTCGAAGGCTAAAAACTGTCAAGAAAGTTTTCTCAAGAAAAATCCATAAAAATGTCAAGAAAAATAGTGACTTTTTTTTGACTCTGGTATAGATGACTAATACAGAACCGTCAAGAAAACCCTTTCTTGACGAGGAAAAACCGTCAAAAAAAGCTATTTTCTTGTAGTACGCCAAACCGATCGGAAGCTCGATGGCAACATCAACAAAGCTTGACCTGGACGAAAGTGGAAAACCTACAAATATATGTAAATATTGAGATATGATTGGTAGTTGTTGTACCTAACTGCTAGTCGCCTAGATAGCATGTTCTTTGTATATTTATGTGCTAGATATCAGGCTAATCTTAATGAATCACATCTTTGCATAGTTAAGAGTATCCTACGATTCCTTATATGTGTAACGGCCGGTCTATGTTATCCCAAAACCACA
>JANAVB010009200.1:24498502-24632956 GCA_029216955.1 Iris pallida
TGGTAGTGGATTTGTCTCCACCCAGCAAACTTGTAAAAAGACAATTCAAAGTTAAGTTTATGATATATTTATTATCTTATTTGTGGATGAGATTTGTTGTCATGGTTTACTGTATTTACACTTACGTATATTTATTATACGGCTGGCATGTCTATGTACCTAGTCCTACGTATTTTGGGACTGGGGTATTACATGTTTTTGTGGTGGCCCATGCAGGTCGACGATAAATTGTTTGGTTACTTTACCGTACCAAGCAAGCATGCGTATTGAATTAGAGTCTAGGATCTAATCCACATACTTGACCTCCTTCCTTAATTCTGTTTTCGAACTCTCGCTTGACTCCTTAATTTGCATTTTGCTTAATCCATTTTATCATAATTCTTATCTTTCCTGCATGCTTGATAGAGGTTAGGAAGGTGACTCATACTAGGTAGATATGTTCTATTGTCCCATCACACTACTAGTTCAACTCTTGTAAGTTGGGTAGATGCCTCACGACCTAACAATCCCTTGACCCTATGACCCATTAAAGAGAATACTAATAGGTTTACCTAGACTAGAGAGTTTAGAGGACCCTAACTCGTTTGGTCAACCAAAGCCTTAGACGAATGACAGTAGGACGACTGCATAGGTACGAACACCGGACAAGACTTAGATTCTTAAGAAATTTGAATTATTTATATTTTTCTTTCATCATTATCTCGCGTACTTATATATTTTTTACTAGCTTGACTAATACTGCTATTATAGCCTAGTTTTGCAAGCTTATTCTTTTATCGAGCTTGATCAAGAACTCTTTATTGCTTTTCGTCTTCAAAAAAAAACAACCTTCGTGCTTAAGGTTAGATAGGCAGTATTCTACTTAGATTGTCATATCACTTATAACCATGATAGTTGTATGTACAAAGTGTAACTAGCCCTTGGCCAAGTCATATGACTACCACCTTGCCTTGAGTTACTCGTCCTATTCTTTAACACTACCTATTATCATACCTTATAAACACATGAACTTAAGAATGTCTCAATCGTTTCCTTAATCATAACTCCATCCCAAACGACTATCCTCTCTCTAAGAAATCGCGTCTCACGAGCCATTACTTATTTTCATCTTGATTTACTTAACCTTATTCCTTTATTTTCATGCAGCTTTCACTCATTACCCAAACCACATCCCCAAACCATATCCAGGATTTATTTTTCTAGTTATCTAAATTATGATTTCCTAAATTGCCTATTTTATTGTATGTCGTTTCCTTCTCCGATGCTTTGATCGTATTTTCTTAGCAAAGAAATTATTCTACCTCCTCAACCATACTTACCCTAGTTATTTCTTAATTTTGAGGAAGAAATTCTTGTAAGTTGGGTAGGATGTAAACCCCCCAAATTTTTAAGAAATTTTATATTTTGTATTTTGCTTGAATAATATTTTTAGATTTTTACTATTTAAAAACAATATTTTTATATTAAAATAGTCTTAGTCATGGCTAAGTTTTGTTATGTAGGTTGACTAGAAAGTACGGCATGGCTAGTGCAGTCATGTGCCATGACTAGCCTATTAGCTATAGACCTCGCTAACTTAATTTATTTTTATTTTAGTTGTTTTTAAATTATTAAATTGTGTTATCTTTTCCATTTTTATATTTATTTAATATTTTGGAAAGGATTTGAAATTTATATTTGTTTTTTTAATAGTAGTAGTAATAGAAGTATCTTACTCACCCAGTTTATTATATACCCCTATTATTTTGTTGTTGGTATTATAATTATTTATTTTTATTTTTATTACTATTATCATTATTATTTTTATTTTATTGTTACTAACAATATAAATATTTTTGTTTAGTTATTAATTCCTTAGAAAGGAATTTTAAAATATATGTACGTTTATAAGGGTAAAATATTTTACTCTAGGAAAATATGCTATTATAGGTTTTAGTATTTTTTGTAGATTCTTACTTTTCTGATAATATTTAGATATTATTTTCATATTTCATGTATAAGTATAAAGGTATTAGAAAAAAAAAGATTTATATATATTTTATCTAAATACTAAATATGTATGACTATATATATATATATATATATATATATATATATATATATATATATATATTATATATATATATATATATATATATTATTGATTGGTATATTTCTATGGAGTATGCTAAGAAATTTTATATAAAAAATACTTTTCTAGAAATAGTTCTATATCTTTTACAAATTTTTATTAGACTTTTTAAATGGTTTTCTTTATATGTTAGTATAAAAAAGGTGGACCCAGCATGGAACAGTACAAAGTACTGTTCCTTCTTCCCTTAGCCCGACCCCACGCAAGTGCAATAGAGAAAATTTCGATTAGATTCAAAAGTAAATCTTTCTCAAATCTTCATCAAATCCACCCTGGTTTTTTCTGAGTAATCCTAATCTCTTCTTCTCTTGGATTAAGCCAAATCCTAAATCAAAAACAAATCAAGCTTATCGTTAGGAAATCAAATTCCCTATAATTTCCAACTGCATTATTTTTTTGAAAACCCTCGAGAACCCACCCACATAACACCAGTCTCTGCCTGCTCGTACGGCTTCCCAGTCGTGCCGCTGGAGTTATGCGCCTCCGTCGGATTCGTCCGACCATCGTCGGGTAGACGTCACGCAACAGCAGCACACTGCTGCAACTGCTTCCACACAGCAACAACAAACCTCATGTAACCCCTCTTTTCGAGCACTTTTCTCTCATCTTGTTTGACAAATTGTCGAGCCAAAAATTCCTACGCATAGACGACATGACCCTCTTCAATCCCCTTCCATATATTTTTTCGATTATATTATATTCTCTCTGAAAGTCATCAAAAATCGTACTCTTCTGAATACAAAATAGAACATGAATCAGTTCAACACCCTCTGTTGACAGATCTGTATCTTTATCCAGGATATGTCGATCATCGAACTACTTTCACTAATGTACAGACAACCTGACCCTTTTCAAAACCCTTTAAATTGTTTTAATTAATTCGAGTTAAAACCTTATGAAAAATTAGGAATAACATTAAGAAAATTTAGTTTTTAAAACTTAAAAATCATCGATACGGGGTCCATCCCGACAAACCGGATGAATCCGTCGCAAACAGAAGGCATTAAAAGGTGCGTACGGACTTTGTGGACGTGTGGGCTTTGACGGAATTTGAATTGGTTGCGTGTGCGCAACGAATTCAACCCGTATCCGTCGAAGAACGTCGTATCGACCTTTTCCGAAAATCTCCAATTACTTCGTGTACATTCGTCATCTTGATACGAAAATTGTGCCAACAGGACCGTATCATTCTTGTGGTCCTATACGCCAAGTTTGGTCCGATTCTAAGAAGCTTAACCGGAATTCCCTTTTGGCGGACCCGCAACCCGATCCAACGGGCGAATTTGTGTACGGCCCACCGAAATCCAACTTTGGACATATGGTTGGGTTCGTATCGTCAAACCGGACCAGTAGACATACTTTAATGACTTTAGAGACCAAAGAATTTGACACATATTTCGGTGCAAAGCGGGTCCTATTTCGGTGTAAAGCGGGTCCAACGACTAACATCGTTTTTACCCAAAATTATGATTTTGCCCCGGTGTCTAGAATTGGACTTTTGGATAGGAATTTCTAGACATTTATTTTATTCCAACAATGTTGGTGATGTTTGTTTCAGAATCCGGAGATGTTTGCGAAAGTTCAACCCTTGTATCTTCTCTTGACTTGTTGATTTCATCAGCTGGACGTTGTCAAAACACCCAACAATCACCAGGCAAGTATACCTTGCTATATTTATTGTCGTATTATTTACCTTCAACATGTATTTATTTTGTTTCATATATGTTAGTTTTATATATTATAAACTGCACGTCTAAGTCATACTTGGGAGCAAGCGACTATATTAGTCGTTTTCTGACCTAGTTTTAGCGGAATACCTTCTTATTGTGGGATATCATTATATCTCCTTCTGCCATGACACTCACATGCCACGGTTTGAGAAATTTTGCTAAGGGCATGAACCGTATATTTGATTGATCAATGGTACGTTAGAGTCGTGTGACGGTTAGATGATCGTAACGGCTATGATTAGGGTATAGAGACTCAAGCAGTACAAAGCTAGACAGGTTATGGACATGACTTGGTTAATGTTGGAAATCTAGGGGGAGGACAATCACTAGTGCGCATGGGAAGCCAAACAGGTAAACCATAGTCTCCGGATGAAACTATGGCGAGATACATTTGCAGATACCCTTTGACATTTTTGACGTTACTGTCGAATACAGATGACTGGATGACAGTACATGTACACATAGCCTAAATCACACCCATGCATGTGAAAGTTGTCCTCTAATTGCACGATAGACGGTTAGGATCCCCTTTTGCATATAAGTTGTCTAGGATAATCTTTTGCATATTACTTATCTATTCTGACAGTTCATATAGCATGATATTATATATCTTGTTACGTCCCTTTGAGGACCTGGTGATCTCTCCAGGTGTGTACTTCATGACTTTTTACAGGTATTCTAGCCAAGGTCGTGATCTTTTCTATTCCTTCAAGGATGACTCGCTCTTGGATCATGCTTGCTACTTTTGACACCTTTTTTATTTGTCATGTATTACTTCTCTTTTAAATAGTTGGTAGTGGATTTGTCTCCTCCCAATAAAATTGTAAAAAGATAATTCAAAGTTGAGTTTATGATATATTTATTCTCTTATTTGTGGATGAGATTAGTTGTCATGGTTTACTGCATTTACAGCTTATATATGTTTATTATACGGCTGGCATGTCTAAGTACCTAGTCCTACGTATTTTGGGACTGGGGCATTACATGTTTTTGTGGTGGCCCATGTAGGTCAACGATAAATTGTTTGGGTACTTTACCGTACCAAACAAGCCTATGTATAGGATTAGAGTCTAGGATTGTGGACACACACATAAAAGAAGAAGAAGCGCTATCTTTTCTTATTGGCACAAGGTACCACAAATTGAGTACACCTGAGAGATCCTGCACTAAGGATCCCTGAGTACAAAAAGAATTCTGGGGAATGGGACGATTGAGATCGAGCAGCAGTTGCTCCTTTACTCCATTGACACTCTGATTTACAAAAGTGGGAGAAAACCAAAGAAAATTGTTAACTCTCGACTTACTGGCAAGAAGGGCAGCAATTTGGCTCTTGAAATGCTCTTTGTTCTATGTTTTTGAAGAGGCATGAGACCCTTATTTATAGTCGTTTTGCACTGAAATGGCTATTATGTGCCCACAGGAGAAAATTTACTAATTTTTCATGTGGGCGCATAGACTTCCTTTAGGCGCATAAGGTGTAGGCGCATGAAGGCTGCATGATCATGGGTTGATCGAGGTGTTGACGTGGCTGCATGCTTCGGTGCACGACTGCTCGTGGAGACTGTCGTGGCCGCATGCTTTGGTGCACGACTGGTCGTAGATGTTGACCGAGTCATAGAGCTGTCCTGACTTGGGTGCACAGGTTGGAATAGGGATATGTGCCCCCCTTTGGAGGAGCCATATGGGCACATAGGCTTTACTGTGGGCGCATAGGGATGAGAGCATAGGCTTTACTCTGTGAGTGTCAGCCACTCTCTAGCTTGGGTTCATAGCAATCTCTCACTTGGGCGCATAGCTCATTTCTGGCTTAGGTACATAGATGCTTCTTGACTTGGGCGTATGGATACTTCCTGACTTGAGATGCTAAAATTTTTATGCTTCTACGAGTCCCCCTTTAAAGTTTTTGATACTCGAACGAGTTCAAAATACTTTGAAAGAAGCATGGAAGACTGTCTGGGCGCCTCGCAAACTCCTTCTTTGGGCACATAGAATTTTGTCAGGCTGTCAAAAAGATGGCTGTTGAGATCTTCCTCAAAAATCTGAACTGACAGATTCATCGGATCGGAATTTGAAGAGGTCTATCCTTCGTGTGTTGTCCACATCAGCAGGTAGTAGCCGCATAATGTGCAAAAGACCAGGTCTCCATGTGGGTGCATAGGCTATAGTGGGTGCATAGTCTATGTAGGCGCATAGTCTATGTGGGCACATAGCTTTGCCTCCATGCCTATAAATAGGCCTTGAGGAGAGAGAAAAATCATTCTTCTTTTTTCCGCAAAAACTTTCAAGAGACCCTTCATCTCCTCTCTGCACAAATCACGTCTCCCAAGGCTGCCAAGAGATCTACGAAGGGCAAAGAGGCTCACCGAGTCGGTTCTCCTCCTTCGATAGCGTCCTCGCTAGTCCAAGACCCGATTCTGGGTGAGGTTATGCTTCAGAAACAAAGTCTTGAGCGTTAATTTGTGATGCTCAGACTTTTCTCTGCTTGGGCGCATAACTACTGATATGTCCCCAAAGCAACACACTTCTGTGAGCATTTTTATGCGCCCACAGAAGCATGTGCCCACACACTGTCATGTGTTATGCGCCCATACGCTGTTGTGTGTTATACGCCTATGCAGAATGCTTCCATGCCTGAGCGTTGTTATGCACCTGAACTGTTATGCGCATACATGCTTGTTGAATGTCATGCGTCCACTTGTAGCACATGTATTTGAGGACTTTATGCGCCCATAGACAGTTTGGGCATATAACCCTTTGGGCGTATAGGATTTCTCTAGTACTTAGTCTGATTTTCTCTTCTTGTCTTTGTAGTTGACAGGGTCATCCCGGAACTCGGTGGAATTTCTCTTGGCTTTGCTCGCCAAGTTCTCGACACAAGCCTCGTAACTAACATAATTAGAAATGTTCAGGCCAAGATCAGCCATGACCAGCCTTTGGTACGAACGATCGCTATACTCGAACAAGATAAGACTTTTCTGAAGCAGATGATGAACAATGAGAAGTTCATGCTCGAAGGGGCACAGAGCTTCAAGAGACCATACTTGCTGTTCCGTGACAGCCTGTAGTTTAAGGGTGACGAGCCGAAACGTCTAAGGGAACCTCTGGTGGTCAGATTAAATGACCTGAGAATGTGGTTGCTGTCTATGGAACGCCAATACCCTTTGTCAGCGTTTACCAATTTAGATGTCCGAAGACAAATGAAATGAGATCTGACCCCTGAACTTCATGGAGTCATTTTTGGCAAGATCCAATTTAACTCTGGTAACGGGAAGAAAGACACCTTCAAATGTGTCAAGGGCTCCACATCCTATTCCACAAGAGGGCTACATCCTGGGGCCATAATAAATGACGTTCCAACTAATCTTCATCCTTATGCTGTCGAGACCCTCTCCAATCTGATGATGTCAAAGAAGGAGTCGTATCCGAAAGGGAAGCTGCGGATGGAAGGTTGGAGGTAATCTGTCCCATTCTGGAGTGGCCTTACTGAATGGGTGCTTTCGACCTACGAGGACACCCTAAAAGCTGTCGGCCTATTTTATGTCGTTAAAGCCACCCAACATGGCATAAAAGTTAACTAGCCTATGTTTATCGCATTGGTGGAGTTGTTCAATCATTACACCTGTACTTTCTTCACTCCGGGTGGGAAGATGGGTTTGGCTCTACATGAGATGCAGGAAATATCAAAGCTGCCCTGGGAAACGGAGTCGTACGAGGAATACGTTCCTTGTGATGAAAAGATTTTAGATTTGGAGAAGGAAAATCCTGAGATGGTGGGAGTGTACAAAGAGTTACTCTGTCACTTCTTCATCTGTCACAGGATCACAAAAAAGGGTAAGACCGAGGGGGCCATTCCTCATACGAGGTCTTGGACTAACTACGTCTTTATTAAGAAAGGAAGAAGACGACTCGGTCTTTTTCTCAACTCGCAAGACCTCAACAAAATCTGAGATAGAAAAACTGATGACAGATCACGGGGGTAGCGGATATTGAGGACAGTGATGATCCTGAGGGAAAGTTCCCGATCGGCCACTACTTCTGGCAAGCTAAGTTTAAGCTGTCGAAGTGAGCTGTGTTGACCGCCTTTCTGATGATGTGGCTCCATAACTGTGTAGTCCCTGGTAGTTTAGGGTCTATCGAAAGGATGAGTCGGGTATGATTCTTCCAACTGTAAGACTAGTGTTCGGATACCGGCTCGTCCTGCTTCCTGCAATGGTCTGTGCCATCCAACGAGGTTTGTGGGACTTTACTACAAGCGCGGTAATGCCTGATAGTAGAAAGGACTTTGCCAGGATTGAACTACCCTTTTATTAGTTAATGGGATGGCTGGTGCTGCACTGTCCCAGATTAATGAATGTCGGGATGATGACAGACTCTTTGGCAGGAGATGTCTTTCTTCGAAGGTTCAATGACGCAGACTGGGCCGTCACCGGGGTGCCTACTTGTAGGAGGTCCTTGACTTTCCTACAGAATTATGAGTTCTTCAGAGTGTCCTCCATCTGACAGTGGTCGCGCAGGCGATACTTTAGTAGATGAGGGTGCACTCACTACGAGCTTGAATCTTGGAGCATTCTATTGGATCCAGTCTATCAGGCCTTCTCATCTGGTACTCGGGGATAGGAACCACACTTTCCTTGAAACTCATCTGCCAAGTCATTTTGTACGACAGTTTGGGTATAGCCAGCTTCTTCTGGGCAACCCTAGCCCGCATCTGGAGTCGCTAGGAAGTCTGATTGACGGGGTGCGTGCATGGGCTATTACAATGCCGGATGCACAGAGGCAATTTTACTTTGCCAGAAGATAAACCTAAAACTCATCTGCTCTTTGTTGCTGCAAAATTTTATACTCAGGTCAATACTCTTAATCCTCGGTATGACCGTAAGCAGAGTTTAGCATCGGGGACTAGGCTTGCCCCCTCTCTTGCCGATATAGGATGAGCCGAGCAATGAGGGGCCATAGGAGGGAAGGTGCCGCACCTGCAGCAGACCCAGCTGCAGCACTACCAAGGAGGGCAGCTCTCGAAGAGCCGGCGGCTACAGTACCGCAAAGGGAAACTATTAAGGAGGATACTTCTCTCCCTGATCTTCCTCAAAAACGAAAAGCTTCGACTGAACTGGCTCAACAGTCGAATTTTAAAAGGAATAAGAAACTTGTTGTCAGAGGTGTAAAGAAGGTCAAGGATGTGGGTGCCGGCTCGCCTCCTTACAAAAGATCTTTTCGACGAACTCAAGGGAGTGAAACGGTGTCACGGGCCGTTACTATCCCGGAGGTAGATCTGGATTCTATAGCCGTCTTGGTAGAACCAATACTCGTGCTGCCTTCAAATAACGCTATATTATCCTTACGTTTGTCCTTTGCACAGGACGTTAAAGTTGTGCCCGAGGCAGGTGCCTCTTCGTCTGAAGAGGTGGATGTGATGACGGTGTCTCCCATTCATCCTCAACCAATGGATGAAGCCAGTCCTTCTTATGATATCTCTTTAGGAGATATGTCTGAGCTTGGGGCTTTAATGAATAAGTTGGACGAGAATCAAGTCCGATCGGCTCACCCTCCCGCGGGTATGTTATCTTTGTGCTTTACCTCAGATGAGATTTTCTGCCTTCGATTTTGTGTACTCCTCGTGAGGCTGACTGCCATCGTATATTCCCTTGTAGATAAAGAGAGGAAACAATATACAGAGGTTGCCCCAGACACTGGGGCAAGACAAGAAGTTGCCACCGGGTCTTCCTGGATTGCTGGTATGGAGGGATCTGTCAGTAAAACCAGCATCAGTTGTTGAAGAAGTAGTTAACGGCACATAGGGACGACCGCTATTGAACCTTCTCTGGGTCCAGCTGGGCCCTTATTTCTGAACCATTTTTTGGTGAGTTGGCATCAGTAGCTGAAGAAGTTGATCAGTGTACCGAGGTGGCTGTTACCGTCTCTGCTCCTGGTCCAGCTGGCACTGTAGAAGACAAATGACCTACATCTGTTTCAGATGAGGTTGACATTGAGCGACGTGGGTCAACTCTTGTTTTCTTAGCTTAAGTTGACATTGAGCAGGTAGGAGGTATGAAATTACAACTCTTTCATACTCTTTAAGTTCTTTTTCCCATTGCTGATATGTATATTGTTTTTTTGTCAGGTTCGGCTTCTTGTCAAGCATCTCTTCCTGGAGAAGAAGATCCTCATCAGGTTTCCTTCCCGACGACCTCCTCCGAAGACGACGAGATGGCCCAGGAAGTCGTCGAAGCTTTCTACTCTATCCTGAAAGTAAAGCTTCCTAGAGTTCTGAATCGGAACGCTGCCTTTAGCCCTGTGAAGGCTGTTGCTGAAAGCCAAGTGGCGGCCCTTGAGAGCATTGTTGGCTACGAGGAGCGGTCTAATGCTCTAAGGAAAGTTCTGAATGACTTGGAAGACCGTGTAGCCAAACTTAGAAAAGCCAAACAACGAAGCCCGTCGTTGTTGTTTCGTGAAGAAGATGAGGCTTTAGTTGCGGCTCTCGCGGAGGAGGAGGCTACTTTCCTGACCAGGAAGGATGCCCTTACTCAAGTGATCAGCGAATTGGTTGATCAGTATGAGCAGTTCAACACCGCGAGTGAGGCTCGTGTTGTTTTGAAGAATAAGCTGGCTGCCCAAATCACTGAGAAATATAATCACATCGCACAGATCCAAAATGAGATTGCCAAACTGAGGCCAGCTTGAGGATAGTTGTGTCTGAATAAGAGGTTTATTCGGTTCAGGCTACAGCGACTGCCACAACTTTAGACCAATTAAAAAAGCAGTTGGTGAAGTTGGAGGGAGAGCACGTGAAACTGATCCCCTTCCAGGATGAAGCTGCTCGACAGGAAGAAGCGCGCCGTCGTGCCACCGCCAAGTCCGAGACCGAGATTGCGAATCTAAGGGATAGCATCAATCGATTGTGTATCCCTTAAATCTTCTCTTATAATAGGCTCAATTAGCCGTCAAGACTCCTGTATCTTTTCTTTTCTCTGTCTTTTGATAGACGTTTTTAATAAAGAATCTTTTGGCTTTCAAAATTCATGAATGAAGTTTGTGAAATATCAGAACTAGAGGTAATGTGGACGTAGTAAGGATATTTTTGGTGGGTATTCTGCTGGGAAATTGGATGTGGACTTATTACCCATTTTATATTCAAGGTTAGATAATAAGTTAAAAGAAGCTGCTAATAAAGGTAATATGGACGTAATAGCATAGAATGTTTTATACCTCGACCAGAGATAATATGGACGTGGACGGGTATATAACATTTAAATAGGAGTCAGTAAATAATTCAGAGGTCATATGGACGTAATTATCTTTGACGAAGGGATATTTCCGGTAGGTATTCTACTGGAAAATTTGATGAGGACTTATTATCTGTATTATGTTCAAGATTCTCGAACATAGGTAATAAGTTGAAAGAAACTGCTATCAGAGGTAATAAGGACGTTGTAGCAGAGGATGTTCTATATCTGACCAGAGGTAATATGGATGTGGACGGATATATAACATTAGGTAGGAATGGATAATTCAGAGGTAACATGGACGTGATTATCTTTGACGAATATTTTGCTCAGAGGTTATATGGACATGGCAAAACATTTCTTAATTATCCCACTAGGGAAATAATTATCGAAAAATAGTTCAGAGGTAATATGGACGTGACTATTTTCGTAAGACCAAGTTTGGGCAGAGTCCAAAACGAAGATAATTCCACTTGGAAATCTTTTTCAGAGGACCTATTATCTATGGTGTATCCAAGACTCTTGAAATACGGATAATAGTTAGATGCTTTTTTGAATCACGTAAACATTGTACTGTATATTTACATGATTAAAACAGGGTATATGTGAATGATGTACATGAAGGTTACACATAATATTTCTTCAGGAACTTGTCGTTGATCGACATCATGAGCAAGTCACCATCAGGTTTGGTTAGTCGATACGTACCGTTAGAATACACTGATTCTATAATAAAAGGACCTTCCCATTTATGTTAGAATTTTTCTTTTGTCTTGTGTGTCATAACCATTGGTGTTCTCACTGCTAAGACCAGATCACCAACTTGAAAGATTCTTTCCTTCACCTTTTTATTAAAGGCTCTAGAAAGGCGTGCTTGGTATAGCTCAATACGCTGTTGAGCTAATAAGCATTTTCCGTCTAGCGCTTCTAGCTCTTGTAGTCGTAGACAGTAACTTTCCTTGGCAATCAACTCGCTGGCTAAGGCTACTCGAAGAGAGGGAATCTAGATTTTTAGGGGAAGAACTACTTCACTCCCATAAACTAGAAAGAATAGCGCACTGCCTATTAGAGTCTGGACCGTTGTATGATAGGCCCAGAGACATTCGTCGAGCTTCTCATTCCAATCGCGCTTGTTTGAAGACACGAACTTCTTGAGAAGCTTGATGATAGTCTTATTGAAGGCTTCTGCTAATCCATTAGCTGCTGGATTGTAGGCGGTAGAGGCTACATTCTGAATTCATTCTTATCGCAGAACCGATATAATGCATGGCTTGCGAACTGAGGACTATTATCATGGATGATCCTGCGAGGTAGGCTGAAGCGGTAGATGAAGTGATGTTTAACGAAACTGATCATGTTTTACGTCTTTACTTCGATGAGCGATATAGCTTCTGCCCATTTGGAGAAGTAATCGGTTATAGCTAGGATAATCCGATGTCCTCTGGAGGATGGCGGGCTGATTGGGCCAATAGCGTCCATACCCCAAGCTTCAGAAGGCCAAGATGCCGCCGTCGGGTGTAGAAACTCCGAAGGTTGATGAATAAAATCGCCGTAGAACTGACAAACCCTACACTTCTTTGCATATTCAACAACATCTGCTATCATCGTGGGCCAATAATAACCCATTCGTCGGAGGCGATCTTGTAATTTGGGACCTGGTTGGTGTGCACCACAAATTTCGTCATGAGCCTCATATAGTGCATGTTTCGCTTATGTATCTGATAAACATCGTAACAGTAGCCCATCGTAAGAATGTCGGTATAGTATTTTGGTAGCTGTATCATAATAAAATATGCGGGATCACTGTTGGATAGACATTACTTCCTTTGGGTCCTCAGGGAGGATTCCGTAGACGGCGTAGTCTATGAAAGAAAATCTCCAGTCTTTGATATCGACGTTTGTTTCTGTTACGTAACTGTGATGAATATGCAAGGCATCTTTCGCACAAAATAACTCTCGACCAGACACTGTGATCGAATGCTGAGTGTTGACTGGAACGGTCAGGGAAGCAGCTAGACCAGCTAAAGCATCTGCTTCTATGTTCTGTAATCGAGGCACGTGCTTGATAAAGAATTCAACAAAGGTAGAAGCCAATTTGATTATCGCTTTGTAATATGGGATGAGATCTTCATGACGAACTTCATAATCCCCTCGGACCTGACTAACTATTAGCTTAGAATCGTCTTAAGCTTCTAGATAGTCAACTCCCAATTGTTTTGCCAATTGAAGGCCGATCAGTAGGGCGTTATATTCGGCCACGTTGTTGGTGCAAGGTTCTACGAGAGAATACGCACGGTGTATATGTAACGCCCCATTCCTAAAATACATGGGACCAGATACGTATCATGCCAGCTGTATATATACGAAGAATACTCTAATGTATGGAATCCTCGTATAAATACATAAGTTGTAAAATGTAGAGAACCAAGCTATGATAAATCTCATCCACAAATATATAAAGAATAAGGATATAATCAACTTGAATAGTTATGGTACAATCGTTGGGCGGAGACAAAGTCGACTACCAACTATCTCATCTCTATCTAGACTCCGCTAATCCATAAATGAATCGACACACGAACCGCCCGTATCGGTAGCAAGTCGAATACTTAGGTTCATGCCGACTCTATGATCCTCACTCATGTGTCGTGTATGAGACGTGTCAACAGGTCAAAGAAGTTATTAAGCATAACCTCAACACATCGGGAATGTCAACTATCACATATGGTCCACACACACGCACACACACAAACATCGATATACATATCGATGGCACCCAAGTCATACTTGGACACACTCTTACTAATGTAAAACACTAGCAACATATAAAATATCATGAATCAAATATAAGTACAAGATGGCAAGGTATCTTGCCTGGTGGGTCGCCTGGGGTGGTGCGATGCTCCGACATGTCCGGTTCTGTCCAATGGCCGAGTTCGATATATGAGGGTCCGGTATTTCATGAGAAGAGAAACGCGTGATCAGTCATGATCAATGGTAAAAATTGAGGAGAAATTGCGAAGAACATACTCATACTATTTTTAGAAAGTATTTCTAATACTTGAGACTATGTCTTGGTTAGTAAAATAATTTGGTAAATACTGGAAATCTAAAAACCGTTTTAGGCAAAAATCCTATGTTTGTAAAAATAGAATAATCATATCTTTATTTATTTTATCGAAAACTAGATTTTGATTAGGCAAAATATTTACAAGTAGTTATAATTAAAAAGCATTTTAGGTTGCAACTTAATAAAATATTTGAAAATACGTATGCTAATTTGAAAACTGCCTTTTTTATTGAATCTAAATATCTATATATATATATATATATATATATATTTGAAATTATCAAAATGATATATATAGTTTTAGAGAATATTTAATTGTTTGAAACTAGATTTTAATTAGGCAACATATATATATATATATATATATATATATATATATATATATATATATATATATATATATATATATAAAAATATATATATATATATATATATATATATATATATATATATATATAAATATATATGTTGCCTAATTAAAAATATATATATATATATATATATATATATATATATATATATATATATATATATATATATATATATATATATATATATATAACACTTTAAAAATCCAAACCAAAAATATTACTATTATTTCATTCAAGAAGTATATCAATTTTATACATAATAAAAAATAATGATGTTAATAATAACAATAATAATAATAATAACAATAATAATTATAATTCTAACAGCAAAACTAAATGATAATAATAATAATAATATTAATAACTAATATAAACTTCTAAAGGAAAACTTTCAATCTCTTTCCTAAACTTAACTCAGTGTGAGAGAGAGAGGAAAGAGATGAAAGGGGAAAAGATGCTCACCAGAGGGGGTTTTGGCGGGATGCGGCGCGACAGTCGGCGCGCGGGGTCAAGGTGGCGAAGTCTGGGGGCGGCGCACGGCGTGCGTCTGTGGCAGCGCGCCCGGAGCGGCGGCTCGGCTCCAGATCTATGCGGACGGAGGATGCGACGGAGGAGCCGGCTGAGGCCGTGCAATGTCGACATCACCTGGTAGGGGGGCATCTCCGGCCGCTGTCCCGGCGACAGGGTCGGGCGCGTCTACTGCGGTTCAGGCGGATGAAGTCGGTGGCGAGCCCCTGAGCGCGGGCTCGGCGGAGGAAATTTTGTCAGGGGCGGAGGCTGTCCGTGGTGCTGGCGAGGAAGGGGAGGGCTACTCGACGCGTCGGTGGCAAGACGGCCGGCCCAGGTTAGGTTTTTTTTCCTTGGGTTTTCGGGTGTTGGTGGTGGTGGTTTGGTTAAGGGGGTCCGGCGGGTTGGTGTCGGAGGTGGTGAGAAGATGTGGCGGTGGCTGTGCTACCATCTTGGCCTGGCCGGGGGTGTGGTCAAGGCAAGGTGGTCGGAAGAAGTAGGTTGTAGCTGTCTATGGTGGTGGCAGTGGTGGTGGGTGGAAGATAGGATCGGTGATGGTAGCCGGGTGCTGCTGTGATTGGGGGCGGCCGAACACAGTGGCTGGGCTTGGCTAGGATTAGGGATTTATAAGTGTCGGGGTTTGTCCGATACGGTGAGATGGAATATATTTATAAATATGGAATAAGACGGGAAGGGGACACGGACACGATGCACGGTGGTTGGAATTTATTTGTGAAGTAATTTGGCTGGTGGAATTAATGAAGGAGTACCTGCCTATTTATAGGATATGGAAATTCCCATTTGGATAGGATTGTGGGGGTTTTAAATTCCCATTAGATAAATCCATTATTAAATTAAATAAATTTAAACCAATCAAAATCCAAATTCAAATCAAAATCCAATTTAAATCTAATTATATTCCATCTTTTAGTTTAAAACCAAATAAGAAAATTCGAATTTCAATATATATATTAATTAAATCAATCCATGAAATCAAATCGAGATTTAAATTGCTAAAATAAATTTAAAATATATTTTCCAAAATACTAATAATAATAATTTCGAAAATCTCCATAATTATTTAAACATCAAATATGAAAAATATATCTTTTACTAATTTAAGATAAAATTTCAAAAATTAAAATATTAAATTCATGCAATCGCATGCAAATATAATATTATTTTCTAAGTTACAATTTATACTAGTATTACGAATAAAATATCTCGAATATCATTTTCTAAAATAATTAATTTCAAAAATTGTACTATTGTTTAAAATAACTAATAAATATTTACGAAAATGGGTATGCATAATAATATTCATATAAATATACCTTTCTAGTATTCGATAAAAATATTATTTATTATTTATAACTGAAGGGCCTTTAAAATGAAAAGAACAAACTTAGAAATTTTTGTATGATAGCAAAGTATTTATTATATAAATTATTTTGAACTATAAAATAAAAATAAAAATATTTTTTTTCTAGAAATATGTACGCTCGCACATATTCGCACTCGACGAGCAATTACGAAACGCCGTTTGCGCATAATGTACAATATGACTACGTGACGTACAATACGCAAAATACAATCAAATAAATAAAAAATATATGTAGTGAAAAATTAGGGGGTTTACATCCTACCCAACTTAGAAGAATTTCGTCCACGAAATTAAAAATAAGTGGGGGGTTTGAGAGGATAAAAGGATCTCTCTTTGGGAAACATAAACAAGGCATCTGATGGACAATGAAATAGACAATTTAACAAGTCGTGATTTTAAAATCGACGAAGATAAGTAAAGGATATGGTATTAAACGAGAATTGCTAGCTAAGGTATCATGATAACACAAAATCGAGTAGATCAAGAGAATTACTTAGGAACTTGGGAGAAGTGGTTCTTCGGAAAAGGTTGCATGGTAATATCTAGGTTGAGGACACGAATCATTTTCAAGTGCCATAGAAGGTTGCGGTAATAGATATGGAATTGACGAGTAGTTCAAAGCGAGGATATGGCCACCTTGGTTGGTCGATGGCTAGCTATCTTGGCAATAGATGGTGGGACACTAAAGGTGATACCTTGGGTCTATCTATCAAGTCTTTGTCTTCGTCTAAAATAGGTGAAAGACGAAACTCAATATGAGTCCAAAGAAGTTATTTTCGAATACCAATATGTGGTTCAAAGGTGAGTGAGTAATTCAAAAAGAATTGCCAAGGCTGTCCTGGATGGGACTCTAGAAGACAAGTTTAGCTATGTTCCCATCCACGTAAAACGATAGATAAAAGCGAACCAAAGTACAATAGGTTGATCAGACCATCATGCACCGGTTCTGATTAGACAATATGTTAGTGAGCGCACACTCAATAGCATAAGTCATGGACAAGCTCGATAAATGGATAAGCTTGCAAAACTAGATTATAGTAGCAACATTAGTCAAGATGGTAAAAACATGGGCACAAGATATTAAGATTGAAGGAAATTAGAATTAGTTCAACTCCTTAAGAATCTAAGTCATGTCCTATGTTGGTGTCTATACAGTTGCCCTATGGTTTACTTGTCTATGGCTTGGTTAAGTCCATAAGGAAGGTTAGGTGGTAAGGCGTTCTACTCAACTTACAAGAATTAAACTAGTAGGGTGATGGGACAATGGGTCATGTCCACCTAGTATGGGTTGCCTTATTTATCTGTATCAAGCACGAAAGAAGGACACGAATCGCGGTAGAAGGGATCAAGTAAGATACAACTCGAGGAGCCAAGCGAGAAGGCGATCAAGTATGTGGATGAGATCCAAGACACTAATCCTATACGCAGGCTTGCTTGGTATGGCAAAGTAACCAAACAATTTATCGTGACCTGCATGGGCCACCACAAAAATATGTAACGCCCCAGTCCCAAAATACATAGGACCAGATACGTATCATGCCAGCTGTATATATACGAAGAATACTCTAATGTATGGAATCCTCGTATAAATACATAAGCTGTAAAATATAGAGAACCAAGACATGCTAAATCTTATCCACAAATATATAAAGAATAAGGATAGAATCAACTTGAATAGTTATGGTACAATCGTTGGGCGGAGACAAAGTCCACTACCAACTATCTCAATGAAATAAATGTACAAGAAAGCGATCGACAAAATGACAAACGAACCAAGAGCAATCATCTTCGGGAAATGAAAAAGATCACGGCCTTGGCTAGAGCACCTGCAGAAAATCATGAAGGCACATACCTGGAGAGATCACCAGGTCCTCAGAGGGACGTAACAAGATACATAAAAATAATACCATAATGAACTGTAAATGATACATGACAAAGGAAAGATCGTATCACGACACGTACCCACTGTGAGGGTACGAATACGTAACAACGCCTAGCCTACGCCGCAGTGTCGGCGGTAGAACGCTGTTCTAAGTCTCTAACTAATCATCAACTCATGCAATATATAATGTACTCATCATGATCATCTCCGAACAGAGGACAAGTATAAGATATGGTGTAACTCAATCACAGTCTAAGCACGATAAGATAACACCGAAATATAACTAAGAATTTGAAGACAACAAAACTACTAATAAAAATAACAACAAACTCAAACAATCTCAAATACATCTCAAGTCTCAATCTCTATATACAACTCCAGATCTAAACAGAAAAACTAAAACAAGACAGACTAACTAAACTCCTGATCACTCTTGAGTGTCGGGGCTATAGGTAGCTAAGCCATCTCCTGGTCTGTAACTTGTAGGGCATGTGTCCTCAGGGCAATCATCTGTAAAATTTTCAACAGATCCAGTCAGGACAGGAATGAGTACAATCTCATCTAGAAAATCCAAGTAAATGACATAGAACTATATAGCGGGTATAGACAGTTATATTGATAAAAATGGCAGTTTATATTCAGGTGATGGTAAGAAAGAGAGATAAAGTGCAAGAAAAGTAAATACTAAACAAGAGAAGAATCATAGCAATGAAGACTGTAAAAATAGAACTAGCTGAACCAGGGTAATATGATATAAAGTCCAGACAGAAAATGTAGACCAGTGTAACTCTAATGTAAGTCCAGTACAGGATGAATCTAATACAAGATGAATCCAGTAAGGGACGATTCCAGTTATAGTGATCAACGATTCCAGGGTGAGTCCAGCCTATACTCTAGCAGTATGTTTTAAAATACCGAGTTCGACATGTAAACGGCTGTGGGTAATTAGGCACATCCCTTACTGATCAGGCGAGAGATGGCTATGCTTCTAGTAGATTCCAGTAGAAAGATTCCAGATTGGGGTATGTCTACATGTCTTACTCTAGTATTTCCCCTCCCAATAAGTAAATCCAGAATTCTGACACAATGATTCAAGATGAGTCCAGCCAAAATATAATGATACCAGTAAATGATTCCAGTAAATGATTCCAGTTAAATGATTCCAGTAGGTGATTCCAGTAATAGAGATGATACCAGTAATAGAGGCCAGAAAATAAAAGTGTGTCGTATACATGAATCCAGAAATATCCACACGTGTTGTAACAGAGAATCGCATACAACTAACTAGAACTGAAGTACAGTAATTAACAAGTAAATGAGAGAACAATCAGAGAATGTACTCGCCTGCTACTCTGAAAAGAGTAGTATAATGTCAAATGTCTGCACCGGAGCCACAATGTCCTAAATAGAACAGTTCAGGTTATAATATGTTTAAAAATAAGACAGATGATTTTTATGATGCATCTACATGATTTCTAGGCCAATCTAGGTCAAAGTCAACTCTAAGTCAAACCTGGTCAACTATCTAGGTCAAACTAGGTCCAGGTCAAACTTGGTCAACTCTGGGTCGACCCAAGTCAACTACAGTAGTCAAACTAGGTCAATACTAGTCTAGTCAAGTCTCACAAGGCCTACCCAGCCTATTCTAGCAAGCACACTCAATTTCTAGGCTATACAAGCCAACCACACTCCTACACTGGCATTCAAGCCAGAAACACAGGTTTAGGAGCCATAGGCTATATGCCTAGGCTAATCACATAGGGATACACCCAAGTGCAATGTGCCATGCATATAGGCTATAGGCCATATAGGCTATATCACACATATTCACCACATTATTATCAAGCATATAGATATATATATATATATATATATATATACATATCAATACATATATATATATACCTATGTATAGAGAATAGAAAAACACATATATGTGTCCAAGGGTGTGTGTGTGTGTCATGAGTGAGAGTGTAGGAGAATACAAGAGAGTGGGATATGGGATGTGTGTGTTAGGCTAGTATAATAGGAAAACAGTGTGGAGGGTGTGACAGATGTGTGTTATAGAGCAATGTGTGTGAGTGACATGAAAGTGTAGTGTCTGGGCTAGGCTATGGTTCTAGTTGCAAGAAACATATCCAATATTCTGGACTGAAAGTGAACCATGAATGTAGGTTATGAATTTCAAAGTTTGGACAGAATCCAAGTGAGGGCAGTAGGCAAGTGAAGGTACAAGCAGTAGGTAAATGACAACTTGTTACCTGGGCAATGCAATATATGCAGGATATGCTATGCAACTATAAAAGACATGAAGATTTGGTGTCATGATGGAATGTACTAAGAGGAGTGCAGTGAACATTGTATAGGTGATGCAGGGCATTGCCTAGGCAGTGGTCAATCCTATGCAGGGATGCAATGAAGGGTTCATAACATATATAATATTCAGGGTATGCAGTGGGCTATATGGTGAACAAATGAAGGTAGTGAATCACTTCGTGCTCTGATACATCTAATGAACCTATATGCTGACATGTGGTGTGCCAAGAGTGCAGTGAACATTAAGTTGGATAGGACTCTATAGCTGGTGCTCTATCTATGTGAGTTAATACCTTATTCTTACAACTGATACATGGAAGTATCAGATGAAGGAGGGGGGGTCTGAACTAGATGGGGATACAGGACAATGCAGTGATCTGATACTCCTTACCAAGGCAAGCAGTTGACTGATCATTAGGAGGTAGGTGGTTGAATATTAGTGAGGGTGGACATAGGCATTTGGTACTCGAATGGAAGAGGACAGATGTGTACAAGTGACATGAACAATGTGTGTGTGTGTGAATTTTAGAAAACAGTAATTTCATGTGACAGTTCAACACAATGTGTTCTCAGGAATTAATCCTATATTTCAATTTAAGGGCAAAGTGAAACAATATATATCAAACCACATTTATCTCGACATGAATCCAGGTGATTAAACATCAGAAAAAAGTAGTTTAAATCACTCAAAATCAAAAAATGAGAAGAAATAGTGCAACATGACTCTGTGACAGTGTTAGGGAATTTGATTCTCAGGTTTTGCAATTTCAACATAGTGAACAAATAGGAGACAGGGGTTGTGTGTGGCTGAAACAGTGTAACATCAATAATTCTCAGATTTTCAGAGATTATTATCTCAGTCATAAACCCGGTTAACCCAATTCGAAATCCCTACTTTAATCTCAGGAATGTGATTGGTCACCTGTGTGTGAAACTGAAAAGAAAACCATGTGTTTAACAGGACAGTGAACAATTTCTCAAAACTCAAATTCAATAGCAATCCTATCCCACGTTTAAGTGATGCAACACACAGGAATTGAATCTAACATGGCAATTGAGAGAATAAAAATCAGTTTACAATTAGGAAAGGGAAGTTCAGGATTTATCCTGGACTGTAGGTATCAGTCCAGTCCTTTTGAACCCAATTCGATATTCAAATTCTAATCTAACATGTATCATCCTAGCAATAGTCTAACATAATGCCCATGAGTTTAAACATGTTAAATTTAATTACCAAAACTTAGTTAAAACAGGGAAATTAAGTTCAGATATCAAACAGTGGGAAAAAAAAGAGAACTAGCAGTCTACAGCCCATTCCAATATTGAAATCCCAAATTCGTTTTCTAAAACCCACACCAACCACAATCAACATTATAAAATAGTCTAATACACATGTATGGATCAGTTATGGCAAGTTAACCTCAATAAAAATTGGGTTAAACAGGAATTTTACTCAGTGATCAGTTAAACAGGAATTGCGTATCAGTCGGGAATGGGAAATCCCAATTTCATATTCAAAACTTATTATTATACAAATTTAAAGGTTGGTAAAACATCATACACATGTGCACGTGTCCCAAAAAGTTTTTCGTGTCACCATAGAGCCGGACACGACGTGTCCACGTCGTAAAACACGTACAGACACGCTGTGCACAGGCAGTGTCGTGCACGCGTGCATGTGTGTACAGCCCACGACACAGGACACGTGGGGACACGTGGCCGTGCACACGTGTATGCCCAGGGTAGGGGTACATGCCCACGTGCCTGCAACGTGTCCACAATACGTGTCGTGTCCGTAAAACGTGCATGTCAGTGAAGGAATACTCGCGTGCACAGTGCGTGCGCGCGGCCCATGCGGCCAGTGCGAGTGAGTTTTCTCATTCGACACGACACGACTCGACACGAGACTTTGGGGGTATATTGTCAGACACTGCCCCTAGGTCTGTGTCAAGTGGCACGTGTCTACGTGTCGTGTACAGTGCACACGAAGTGTCAGTGAGCAGGACGGTGCACTCGTGTCGTGCACGTGTGTCCAACAGCCAAAACTGACACAATACGACACAAAAACGCCTAACATCCTTCACAAAAATTAATGTACATCCATAGATCTACAAACTCATGTAATTACATTTTCAAAAATTGAAAATAAATTCCTAAGGGGCATTCTATCGAACACCTAGCCTATAGGTTCGATACGTGTCCGATACGAACACGTAACCTAATAGAAATGACACGAAACTTCTACAGTAGCTAGGGGACACCTATTCCTAAGCCATCATGCAATAAAATCGATATTAAAACACCATTTGAGGGTGGTTACCTATGAGTGCAAAAAGCAAGAAAAAGCTCCAAATGGTGGTGTTCCTCTTGATGGCCAAATGCTCCAAATAAGCCCAAATCTGAGATTAACCTCCAGAATTATAAAATATACAGAAATTAGAACCTATTGCAAAAGACTAGGATTAAAAAGGAATTAAAATGGATTTATGGGGATTTTTGGAAGGGGGAAGAATACCTCTCTTTTCTCCAAGTGTTGGAATGATAAAAAAGAGGCAAGCCCTAATGAATAAGTATTTAAATAGGGTGGGGATCCCTATGTGGCTGCTCCTAGGTTCAATAATTAGGGTTAGGGTTCACTAAATGGCCCATGGGCTTAAGTCATGATTAATTAAATAATTAAGCCATAAATCATTTCATGAAACCATAAGCCATGACTAAAATCCACTAAACCAAATCCCCTCATTCTAAAACTATTCTCTAATGACTAAAAATAAGTTAACTCAAGTTAGACTAGGGTTACCATGGCTAGGGTTAGGTTTTAGGCTAGTCCACTAGGTCTCAACAAGTCAAAGTCAAACTGGAATTCACCAATTCAACAAATCACCAAATAATTCAATATATCAAAATGACTAAATTACCCCTAGGCTAAAATGATAATTAAATATCATAATGACATGGTTAGGCTCTAGGTCATGCAGTCTCTCAGGTTTCACCAGCAGCACATCAAAATCACAAGTCATGACTTAAACCAATTTTAAAATAGTTTAAAAATTAATAAAAATCACCAAAAATTATAATATAAATCAAATATCAATAATTAATAATTATAATTACAAAATTTCAAAATTACCCTCATCTGGAAAACTGGGTGTTACAATCCTACCCACCTTAGAAAAATTTCGTCCTCAAAATTAAAATGATCGCACCCTTCCTAGGGCAACCCCCAATCAATCAAAGTCGAAGCAACACAATCCTACTGGTCATGATTTCACGGTCTCGAACAGGGTAGCTACGCTATCTAGGCAATCACAAGCAATATCCTGGCAGGTACTAATGGAATCACACAACAAGATGGAAGAAGAACAGGAAGACAGACCTGCTAACCCGTCACCCGTAGCGTCGGTCTACTCGACTGTCAGCACAGGTGCCCTGCCCCTCTAGGGTGTATCCCTCCGTTGGTGCGGGGCACGGTGCTGCACTACAGGTGGCCTAGCTCCCTCTATCTAATTCTTGACACTCAAGTAATATCCACCCTGATATTCTACTCAATTTCTCTAGGGCACCATCTATATGGTATCTATCCTGCAATCTAATAATCATACCCGTCTATCCAGAACCATGTCACCAGAATCCTTGTCACACCAGTAAGTATGGCTGCGATAATCCATAGAGTCCACAACTAATGTGCATACATCTAGAATAATGGTATTTAAAATTTTCGTATTGCCGCTAGCTTGGCTGCGAAAACTTTAAATTCCCACACCCGAGAAATACATCCAAAATCGGACTCTATCTCATCGCCCAACCAACTGATATAGCCGTAGAAGACTCTAGATTCCATGACTGAGGCAACCTAGCCCATAATGTTATCTTGGAAGAAAATCAAGTCAAATATGAATACCAAGAATCAAATTCAACGATGAACAAGGAAGATAGACAGATACTGTCAGAATCAAATTTTGAGATAGTTTATAATGAGATTCTCAAGGGTCGTCCAGGAATCTCTCAAGTAGTCCTAACTGTGATTGAGTAACCTCTCCGGTAAAGCCTATCTCTCAATCCTATCGCAGGCTCGCAGCAGTACAACTAAGTCGCTGTACTACCACGATATCGCACTAATGCGACTCTCGACCTGCATGGGCCACCACTAAAAACGTGTCACGACCCGTACCCACTGTGAGGGTACGAATACGTAACAACACCCAGCCTACGCTGCAGTGTCGGCGGTAGAACGTTGTTCTAAGTCTCTAACTAATCATCAACTCATGCAATATATAATGTACTCATCATGATCATCTTCGAATGGAGGACAAGTATAAGATATGGTGTAACTCAATCACAGTCTAAGCACGATAAGATAACACCGAAATATAACTAAGTATTTGAAGACAACAAAACTACTAATAAAAATAACAACAAACTCAAACAATCTCAAATACATCTCAAGTCTCGATCTCTATATACAACTCCAGATCTAAACAGGAAAACTAAAACAAGACAGACTAACTAAACTCCTGATCACTCCTGAGTGTCGGGGCTATAGGTAGCTAAGCCATCTCCTGGTCTGTAACTTGTAGGGCATGTGTCCTCAGGGAATCATCTGTAAAATTTTCAACAGGTCCAGTCAGGACAGGAACGAGTACAATCTCATCTAGAAAACCCAAGTAAATAACAGAGAACTATACAGCAGATATAGACAGTTATATTGATAAAAATGGCAGTTTATATTCAGGTGATGGTAAGAAAGAGAGATAAAGTGCAAGGAAAGTAAATACTAAACAAGAGAAGAATCATAGCAATGAAGACTGTAAAAATAGAACTAGCTGAACCAGGGTAATATGATATAAAGTCTAGACAGAAAATGTAGACCAGTGTAACTCCAATGTAAGTCCAGTACAGGATGAATCTAATACAAGATGAATCCATTAAGGGACGATTCTAGTTATAGTGATCAATGATTCCAGGGTGAGTCCAGCCTATACTCTAGCAGTGTGTTTTAAAATACCGAGTTTGACATATAAACGGCTGTGGGTAATCAGGCACATCCCTCACTGATCAGGCGAGAGATGGCTATGCTTCCAGTAGATTCCAGTAGGGAGATTCCAGATTAGGGTATGTCTACATGTCTTACTCTAGTATTTCCCCTCTCAGCAAGTGAATCCAGAATTCCAACACAATGATTCAAGATGAGTCTAGCCAAAATATAATGATACCAGTAAATGATTCCAGTAAATGATTCCAGCTAAATGATTCCAGTAGGTGATTCCAATAATAGAGATGATACCAGTAATAGAGGCCAGAAAATAAAAGTATGTCGTATACATGAATCCAGAAATATCCACACGTGTTGTAACAGAGAATCGCATACAACTAACTAGAACTGAAGTACAGTAATTGACAAGTAAATGAGAGAACTATCAGAGAATGTACTCGCCTGCAACTCTGAAAAGAGTAGTATAATGTCAGATGTCTGCACCGGAGCCACAATATCCTAAATAGAACAGTTCAGGTTATAATATGTTTAAAAATAAGACAGATGATTTTTATGATGCATCTACATGATTTCTAGGCCAATCTAGGTCAAAGTCAACTCTAAGTCAAACCTGGTCAACTATCTAGGTCAAACTAGGTCCAGGTCAAACTTGGTCAACTCTGGGTCGACCCAAGTCAATTACAGTAGTCAAACTAGGTCAATACTAGTCTAGTCAAGTCTCACTAGGCCTATCCAGCCTATTCTAGCAAGCACACTCAATTTCTAGGCTATACAAGCCAACCACACTCCTACACTGGCATTCAAGCCAGAAACACAGGTTTAGGAGCCATAGGCTATATGCCTAGGCTAATCACATAGGGATACACCCAAGTGCAATGTGCCTTGCACATAGGCTATAGGCCATATAGGCTATATCACACATATTCACCACATTATTATCAAGCATATAGATATATATACATATCAATACATATATATATATATATATATATATATATATATATATATATATATATATATATATATATATATATATATATATACTTATGTATAGAGAATAGGAAAACACATATATGTGTCCAAGGGTGTGTGTGTGTCATGAGTGAGAGTGTGGAAGAATACAAGAGAGTGGGATATGGGATGTGTGTGTTAGGCTAGTATGAAAGGAAAACAATGTGGAGCGTGTGACAGATGTGTGTTATAGAGCAATGTGTGTGAGTGACATGAAAGTATAGTGTCTGGGCTAGGCTATGGTTCTAGTTGCAAGGAACATATCCAATATTCTGGACTGAAAGTGAACCATGAATGTAGGTTATGAATTTCAAAGTTTGGACAGAATCCAAGTGAGGGCAGTAGGCAAGTGAAGGTACAAGCAGTAGGTAAATGACAACTTGTTACCTGGGCAATGCAATATATGCAGGATATGCTATACAACTATAAAAAACATGAAGATTTGGTGTCATGATGGAATGTACTAAGAGGAGTGCAGCGAACATTGTATAGGTGATGCAGGGCATTACCTAGGCAGTGGTCAATCCTATGCAGGGATACAATGAAGGGTTCATAACATATATAATATTCAGGGTATGTAGTGGGCTATATGGTGAACAAATGAAAGCAGTGAATCACTTCGTGCTCTGATACATCTAATGAACCTATATGCAGACATGTGGTGTGCTAAGAGTGCAGTAAACATTAAGTTGGATAGGACTCTATAGCTGGTGCTCTATCTATATGAGTTAATACCTTGTTCTTACAACTGATACATAGAAGTATCAGATAAAGGAGGGGGGTCTGAACTAGATGGGGATGCAGGATAATGCAGTGATCTGATACTCCTTACCAAGGCAAGCAGTTGACTGATCATTAGGAGGTAGGTGGTTGAATATTAGTGAGGGTGGACAGAGGCATTTGGTACTCGATTGGAAGAGGACAGATGTGTACAAGTGACATGAACAATGTGTGTGTGTGAATTTCAAAAAATAGTAATTTCATGTGACAGTTCAACACAATGTGTTCTCAGGAATTAATCCTATATTTCAGTTTAAGGGCAAAGTGAAACAATATATATCAAACCACATTTATCTCAACATGAATCCAGGTGATTAAACATTAGGAAAAAGTAGTTTAAATCACTCAAAATCAGAAAATGAGAAGAAACAGTGCAACATGACTCTGTGACAGTGTTAGGGAATTTGATTCTCAGGTTTTGCAATTTCAACATAGTGAACAAATAGGAGACAGGGGTTGTGTGTGGCTGAAACAGTGTAACATCAATAATTCTCAGATTTTTAGAGATTATTATCTCAGTCATAAACCCGGTTAACCCAATTCGAAATCCCTACTTTAATCTCAGGAATGTGATTGGTCACCTGTGTGTGAAACTGAAAAGAAAACCATGTGTTTAATAGGACAGTGAACAATTTCTCAAAACTCAAATTCAATAGCAATCCTATCCCACGTTTAAGTGATGCAACACACAGGAATTAAATCTAACATGGCAATTGAGAGAATAAAAATCAATTTACAATTAGGAAAGGGAAGTTCAGGATTTATCCTGGACTCTAAGTATCAGTCCAGTCCTTTCGAACCCAATTCGATATTCAAATTCCAATCTAACATGTATCATCCTAGCAGTAGTCTAACATAATGCCCATAAGTTTAAACATGTTAAATTTAATTACCAAAACTTAGTTAAAACAGGGAAATTAAGTTCAGATATCAAACAGTGGGAAAAAAAGAGAACTAGCAGTCTACAGCCCATTCCAATATTGAAATCCCAAATTCGTAATCTAAAACCCACACCAACCACAATCAACATTATAAAATAGTCTAATACATATGTATGGATCAGTTATGGCAAGTTAACCTCAATGAAAATCGGGTTAAACAGGAATTTTACTCAGTGATCAGTTAAACAGGAATTGCGTATCAGTCGGGAATGAAAAATCCCAATTTCGTATTCAAAACTTATTATTATACAAATTTAAAGGTTGGTAAAACATCATACACATGTGCACGTGTCCCAGGAAGTTTTTTGTGTCACCATAGAGCCGGACACGGCATGTCCACATCGTGAAACACGCACAGACACGCTGTGCACAGGCTGTGTCGTGCACGCGTGCACGTGTGTACAGCCCACAATACAGGATACGTGGGGACACGTGGCCGTGCACACTTGTACGCCCAGGGTAGGGGTACATGCCCACGTGCCTGCAACATGTCCACAATATGTGTCGTGTCCGTAAAATGTGCGTGTCAGTGATGGAATACTCGCGTGCACAGTACGCGCGCGCGGCCCGTACGGCCAGTACGAGTGAGTTTTCTCACTCGACACGACACGACTCGATACGAGACTTTGGGTGTCTTGTCAGACATTGCCCCTAGGTCCGTGTCAAGTGGCACGTGTCCACGTGTCGTGTACAGTGCACACGAAGTGTCAGTGAGCAGGACAGTGCACTCGTGTCGTGCACGCGTGTCCAACAGCCAAAACTGACACAATACGACATAAAAACACCTAACACCCTTCACAAAAATTAATGTACATCCTTAGATCTACAAACTCATGTAATTACATTTTCAAAAATTGAAAATAAATTCCTAAGGGGCATTCTATCGAACACCTAGCCTATAGGTTCGATACGTGTCCGATACGAACACGTAACCTAATGCAAATGACAGAAACTTCTACAGTAGCTAGGGGACACCTATTCCTAAGCCATCATGCAATAAAATCGAGATTAAAACACCATTTGAGGGTGGTTACCTATGAGTGCAAAAAGTAAGAAAAAGCTCCAAATGGGGGTATTCCTCTTGATGGCCAAATGCTCCAAATGAGCCCAAATCTGAGATTAACCTCCAGAATTATAAAATATACAGAAATTAGAACCTATTACAAAAGACTAGGATTAAAAAGGAATTAAAATGGATTTATGGGGATTTTTGGAAGGGGGAAGAATACCTTTCTTTTCTCCAAGTGTTGGAATGATAAAAAAGAGGCAAGCCCTAATGAATAAGTGTTTAAATAGGGTGAGGATCCCTATGTGGCTGCTCCTAGGTTCAATAATTAGGGTTAGGGTTCACTAAATGGCCCATGGGCTTAAGTCATGATCAATTAAATAATTAAGCCATAAGTCATTTCATGAAACCATAAGCCATGACTAAAATCCACTAAACCAAATCCCCTCATTCTAAAACTATTCTCTAATGACTAAAAATAAGTTAACTCAAGTTAGAATAGGGTCACCATGGCTAGGGTTAGGTTCTAGGCTAGTCCACTAGGTCTCAACAAGTCAAAGTCAAACTGGAATTCACCAATTCAACAAATCACCAAATAATTCAATATGTCAAAATGACTAAATTATCCCTAGGCTAAAAATGATAATTAAATATCATAATGACATGGTTAGGCTCTAGGTCATGCAGTCTCTCAGGTTTCACCAGCAGCACATCAAAATCACAAGTCATAACTTAAACCAATTTTAAAATAGTTTAAAAATTAATAAAAATCACCAAAAATTATAATATAAATCAAATATCAATAATTAATAATTATAATTACAAAATTTCAAAATTACCCTTATCTGGAAAACTTGGTGTTACAGATCACATGCTCCAATATAATGGAACCTAACCATCTAGGTGTAATGCAAGTCAAAAACTGTACTGGAACGTATAAGTGGGTAGGAATAAAGCATAGCATCCACTAGAGGCTTTCGCATGAACTAGTATACGTCTCTGACCGTATCTAACGCATGATCAGGGCCGTGCAATGGATATATCCCCTAGTCCATACTTTGCATCGCTATCATACCTCATGACCATATCTGACGTGTGATCAGGGCCGTGCAATGGATATATCCTCTAGCGATACACCCATAACAGGGAAACCATGAACCCATAACCGAGCAACTAGAAGGCTTTGGGCTAGCTCATACGTCCCAGTAGTTTTCCCCGCCCATGTATCACACAAGTCATCCCCATGGCTTGGCGATCCATATCTCTATGTAAGTCTCTATATAGACTCCGCTAATCCATAAATGAACCGACACACGAACTGCTCGTATCGGTAGCAAGTCGAATACGTAGGTTCGTGCCGACTCTATGATCCTCACTCATGTGTCGTGTATGAGACGTGTCAACAGGTCAAAGAAGTTATGAAGCATAACCTCAACACATCGGGAATGTCAACTATCACATATAGTCCACACACACGCACACACACAAACATCGATATACATATCGATGGCACCCAAGTCATACTTGGACACACTCTTACTAATGTAAAACACTAGCAACATATAAAATATCATGAATCAAATATAAGTACAATATGGCAAGGTATCTTGCCTGGTGGGTCGCCTGGGGTGGTGCGATGCTCCGACATGTCCGGTTCTGTCTAATGGCCGGGTTCGATATATGAGGGTCCGGTATTTCATGAGAAGAGAAACACGTGATCAGTCATGATCAATGGTAAAAATCGAGGAGAAATTGCGAAGAACATACTGATACTATTGTTAGAAAGTATTTCTAATACTTGAGACTAGGTCTTGGTTAGTAAAATAATTTGGTAAATACTGGAAATCTAAAAACCGTTTTAGACAAAAATCCTATGTTTGTAAAAATAGAATAATCATATATTTATTTATTTTTATCGAAAACTAGATTTTGATTAGGCAAAATATTTATAAGTAGTTATAATTAAAAAGCGTTTTAGGTTGCAACTTAATAAAATACTTGAAAATACGTATGCTAATTTAAAAACTGCCTTTTTTATTGAATCTAAATATATATATATATATATATATATATATATATATATATATGAAATTATCAAAACGATATATATAGTTTTAGAGAATATTTAATTGATTGAAACTAGATTTTATTTAGGCAACATATATATATATATATATATATATATATATATATATATATATATATATATATATAATACTTTAAAAATCCAAAACAAAAATATTACTATTATTTTATTCATGAAGTATATCAATTTTATACATAATCAAAAATAATGATGTTAATAATAACAATAATAATAATAATTCTAACAGCAAAACTAAATGATGATAATAATAATAATAATAATAATAATAACAATAATAATAGTAATAACTAATATAAACTTCTAAAGGAAAACTTTCAGTCTCTTTCCTAAACTTAACTCAGTGTGAGAGAGAGAGGAAAGAGAGGAAAGGGGAAAAGATACTCACCAGAGGGGGGTTTTGGCGGGGCGCGGCGCGACGGTCGGCGCACAGGGTCGAGGTGGCGAAGTCTGGGGGCGGCGCACGGCGTGCGTCTGTGGCAGCGCGCCCGGAGCGGCGGCTCGGCTCCAGATCTGTGCGGACGGAGGATGCGACGGAGGAGCCGGCGGCTGAGGCCATGCGCGGTTAACATCACCTGGCCATGCGCGGTCGACATCACCTGGTCGGGCGGCGTCTCCGACCGCTGTCCCGGCGACAGGGTCGGGCGCATCTCCTGCGGTTCAGGCGGAGGAAGTCGGTGGCGAGCCCCTGAGCGCGGGCTCGGCGGAGGAAATTTTGCCAGGGGCGGAGGCTGTCCGTGGTGCTGGCGAGGAAGGGGAGGCCTACTCGGCACGTCGGTGGCAAGACGGCCGGCCCAGGTTAGGTTTTTTTCCTTTGGATTTTCGGGTGTTGGTGGTGGTGGTTTGGTGAAGGGGGTCCGACGGGTTGGTGTCGGAGGTGGTGAGAAGATGTGTCGGTGGTGGTGCTGCCATCTTGGCCTGGCCGGGGGTGTGGTCAAGGCAAGGTGGTCGGGAGGAGTAGGTGGTAGCTGTCTATGGTGGTGGCAGTGGTGGTAGGTCGGAGATGGGATCGGTGATGGTAGTCGGGTGCTGTTGCGATGGGGGGCGTCCGAACACAGTGGCTGGGTTTGGCTAGGATTAGGGATTTATAAGTGTCGAGGTTTGTCCGATACGGCAAGATGGAATGTATTTGTAAATATAGAATAAGACGGGGAGGGGACACGGACACGATGTACGGTGGTTGGAATTTATTTGTGAAGTAATTTGGCTGGTGGAATTAATGGAGGAGTACCTGCCTTTTATTGGACGTGGGAATTCCCATTTGGATAGGATTGTGGGGGTTTTAAATCCCCATTAGATAAATCCATTATTAAATTAAATAAATTTAAACCAATCAAAATCCAAATTCAAATCAAAATCCAATTTAAATCTAATTATATTCCATCTTTTAGTTTAAAACAAAAAAAGAAAATTCGAATTTCAATATAGATATTAATTAAATCAATCCATGAAATCAAATCGAGATTTAAATTGCTACAATAAATTTAAAATATATTTTTCAAAATACTAATAATAATAATTTCAAAAATCACCATAATTATTTAAACATCAAATATGAAAAATATATCTTTTGCTAATTTAAGATAAAATTTCAAAAATAAAAATATTAAATTCATGCAATCGTATGCAAATAGAATATTATTTTCTAAGTTACAATTTATACTAGTATTACGAATAAAATATCTCGAATATCATTTTCTAAAATAATTAATTTTAAAAATTGTACTATTGTTTAAAATAACTAATAAATATTTACGAAAATGGGTATGCACAATAATATTCATATAAATATACCTTTCTAGTATTCGATAAAAATATTATTTATTACTTATAACTGAAGGGCCTTTAAAATGAAAAGAACAAACTTAGAAATTTTTGTATGATAGAAAAGTATTTATTATATAAATTATTTTGAACTATAAAATAAAAATAAAAATATTTTTTCTAGAAATATGTACACTCGCACATATTCTCACTCAACGAGCAATTATGAAATGCGTCATTTGCGCACAACGTACAATACGACTACGTGACGTACAATACACAAAATACAATCAAATAAATAAAAAGATATATGTAGTAAAAAAATAGGGGGTTTACAGTATAACCAGATGGTCGCGTGACACAAGCACAATGCCTACTCCGGCTACGATATTTCCTTTAGGTCTTGTTCTTGATGCACCGTCAAAGAACATTCGCCAAATGGGGACTTCCTCAGTTGCGGTGTTAGACTCCACTACTTTATCCGGGATTTCATCGTAGAGTTTGGAAGATTATGGCACCGGATGAGCTGCTAAGAAATCAGCTAATGCTTGGCCTTTTACTGCCTTCTGAAGGACGAACAATATATCTTATGGAGTCAACAGCATTTCCCATGTAGCTAAACGGGAATTAAGAGAACCCAGTTTAGTCATGAGTATTCTGAGAGGATTGACTTTAGATGATGTGGATAGTCTGCCCAGACACATAGTGACATGTCTTCTGGATAGCAAATACCAGTACGAGACATTCCTTTTCCATAGGTGTGTATCTGTGCTTGGCATCCACCATCGTGCGACTGAGGTAGTAGATTATCTGTTCATGGCCGCCTTCATTCTTCTGAGCTAATAGGGCACCAAAGGAATGATCCATAACGCGAATATATAACAAGAAAGGCTTTCCAATTATCGGAGCCACCAATACTGGGGGGCTTGTGAGATACTTCTTGATGTCGTCAAATACGCGTTGACATTGTTCAGTCCAGACAAAAGATACTCCTTTCTTCATAAGCTGAGTAAACGGTTGACACCTTCCAGAAAGATTTAAAAAGAATCGTCTGATGTAGGCTAGCCTCCCTTGAAGTCCGCGTAGCTCTTTAAGATTTTTTGGAGGACGCATATCGAGGACAACTTTCACTTTCTCTAGGTCAAGTTGTATACCCTTTGAATTGATAACAAAACCAAAGAACTTGTCGCTGGAGACTCCCAAAAATGACTTGGTTGGATTCATCTTGAGGTGGTGTGTACGCATTAGTTCAAACACCATTCTCAAATCTTGGAGGTGGTTACCCTTGAGACGACTTTTAACCATGATATCATCTACGTAGCATTCTACTATTTTATGAAAATGATCGCAAAAAATTGTGTTCATAGCTCGCTGGTATGTCACCCCTGCATTTTTCAATCCGAAGGGCATTACCGTATAGCAGTATACCCCAAACGGTGTTCGAAAAGATGTGTGTTTCTCATCATCGGGGAACATCTTGATCTGGTTTTAGCCTGAAAACCCATCCATGAAGGACATCCGCTCGAAGCCGCTAGTATTGTCGATCATTACATCGGAGATCGGTAGAGAAAACTCATCTTTTGGGCATACAAAGTTCAAATAATGGTAATCGATACAGACTCAAACTTTATCGTTCCTTTTTATGACTAGAACGATGTTAGCGACCCAGTTAGGGTGTTGTTCTTCGCGAATGAACCCACTTGAAATAAGCTTCTTGACTTTACTCTCGATGGTCTCCATGACATCTGATCGGAACCGTCGTTGTTGCTGCTTCACTGGCTTAGCTTTAGATGAGATATTTAGGCGATACATAGCAACTTTAGGGTCCAAGCCTGACATGTCTTCATAGCTCCATGTAAAGACGTCAATATATTCTATTATAAGTTATATAAGAGATTGTCGTTCTTCACCAGAAAGACTTTTGTTGATAAAGATTGGTTTAAGAGATGATTCATCTCCCAAATTAACTTGGATGACTTCGCCTTCAGTAGATGGTTCATGTTGTTCGAAATGTAACTCCCACCTGTTGTCCATCTTTTGAGCCCATTGTTCGAGCTCAATTGATTGGACATCTTCTGCAATTTGGTCAACTGACACCATGTTGACGGACAAAGATGCTTTGAACATGTCTTCAATGCTGGAGTCTGGATCCCAGAGACAGGAATCAGAAGAATGAGAACAACGATCCACTTTGATGTCTGATCCTTCAGGAGTTGTTGGAGGAGTAACATAACCCAAACCAATACCGTTTTGTCGATAATAGTTCTCGGGTTTGCCGGAAGGAGCAAAGTGACGTATTGGCAATCGTCGCCCTTGACCGTAGTTTAGTCCCTGTCACGACCCGCACCCAGTATAAGGGCACGAGACGTGGGTACGTCCAGCCTACGCCGCAGTGTCGGCGGTAGAACGTTGTCCTAGGTCCAACATCTAAACACAATCTAGAAAAATGCTCCAACGTAGAATGAAATATATATGGTACAACTCAATCACAAATAACTAAGATAGAATGGAAGAAAGATAATCACAACAGAGAGTCACAGTATGAATATAAATCTCGATGTAAACCACACCATAACAAATCTCAATACAATCACAAAGTCTCATAACTAAATGATAATATCAGTCTAATCTAACTCATGATAAGTCCTCAGCGACTACTGGATCCTGCTGAGGGTCCAGGTCACCTGTGTCAACTAGGCCTGCTCCATAGTAAGTGTCGCAGCAATCCTCATAATCTGTAATATTTCAACAGGTCCAGTCAGGACAGGAATGAATACATATCTCTCACACAGTCATAACATGAAAGAAAATATGAAACAAGCTATAAAATAATATACATGAACTTCTGATAAAGAAATGAGACTGTAAAGAGAGAACATGATATATGGAAATAGATATACATGATATAATAAGAGAACTGAACTAACTACGTGTTGTAGAGCACAATTTGGTTATGTAAATTGGCTTAGGTTATACATGACTTAAATCTAGTTTGGAGTTGCACATAAAAAGGATGTAGATCACATAACCAAATAAATACTCTCCCTGCCCCAATCAGTACACAAGGATCTGTCCAGGTTATGTTATTGCACATGAAAGTAGTACATCACATGGATAGCTAGTCCACATGCACATAGGGTTATACATGAAGGCTCACATGATCATGAGTGTACATGAATGTCACATGAGTATACATGAATAAGTACGAATACAATGAGTAGACGATGCACATGATAAAGTACATGAGCACAATATACCCGATGTATCCGAGGGGATAACATCGCATGAAGAGATCCATATAGTACTAATCCGTGATATATCGTGACAGCAACAAGTAAACTAGTCTATAACAAGTAATACGTCCAAACAAGAATGAAACGGTCAGAGAATGTACTCACCTGACAATATGAGATGCTGATGAGGATGTATAACTGTACTGGAGTGATGTAAACCTATTTAAAACAACTACAAGTCACAAGGTCTAACATATCATACGGAATGCCTACAATGCAATTCTACATGATTCTAGGTCCTCCTAGGTCAAAGTCAACCCTTGGTCAACTCTGGTCAAACCTGGTCAACTCCGGTCAAACCTGGTCAACTCAAGGTCATCTAGTCTGTTTACTAATTTCTAGGTCATACACAAGTTTTCAGGTCATTCGGAGTTCGTTTGAGTCGATTTGGATCAAGTTTGACCCAAAGTTGACTTTTATCAACTTGGTCAACTTGTCGGCCAATTCGACCAAACTAGGCTCCTAACGACGATCCTAATCTGTCCCAACACTTCCTATAATCATATCCCAAGCAATTATTACATTACTTATATTTATATATATATATATATATATATATATATATATATATATATATATATATATATATATATATATATATATATATATATAAGTTATGAAAAGAAACATGGTTGTGAGTGTGAACGATATTGAAGGGCCGCTGGTTATGAGTCCCAAATCTGAGAAAACAGATTAGAATATGTCTACAAGAGTATTCCATGTACAAAATACTACAATCAATAGCAAACTATATATAAAATATATATATACATATAGGCATATATAGATA
The DNA here is from genome assembly GCA_029216955.1 of Iris pallida. Taxonomy (NCBI): domain Eukaryota; kingdom Viridiplantae; phylum Streptophyta; class Magnoliopsida; order Asparagales; family Iridaceae; genus Iris; species Iris pallida. The sequence continues at coordinate 24,535,799 of JANAVB010009200.1, forward strand.
TATGCATATACCATGTATATAAGCCAACGAGGGTCGATCTCGAACCTGGAATGAGTTCCCAGATCTGAGATCGAGGCCTCGACACCTTATTTTAACATATATCCGAAATTAGGCATAATAGGAATTACTATATATATATATATATATATATATATATATATATATATATATATATATATATATATATATATATATATATATATATATCAATAGGTAAAACACCATAAATGCATAAAAATGGCTAGAAAATATGAATTAAACCCAAGAGTCAAATCCAACAAGTCTCAAATAGCATTCAAGGATCAAAAACTCAGAAATTATCGTAATAAATCCCAGTAATCAAATTATCACAAAATTATCAAATTTCAATTTCAAGGAAAAACCTTATTTTCACAAAATGACCCAAAACTCAAAATACTCCAAATTAACCCACAAAACTTGGCAGATACGTCGGTCTCGACATGAGGGACGTGCTCGGGTTTTTTCGGGGTCGAAACTGTGTCTGTATCGTGTCCAGCGAACGAGTATCGGGAAACCCAATACGCGCATGAACCGAATCGATGAGAACCCGATTTCTCGCTCGTTTCCGATCCAACTCTCGTGAAACTTCACGTACACCTAGGCGTACACATCCTTGACCTACTGGCTGAGTTAGCATGCGACCATGTGTCATGTTTGACACGCATGCAGAGCGTGTCCGCTCACGGGTGTGCGCGTGTGCACAGTCCCGTGCACAGCGTCGTGCACGCATGTCAACGAGTCTAGGGACTCGTGTGTCCCACCTCGTGTCTCATGTTTGTGTTCCAGGCTAGGGTAGGTATAGGTCTACATATTGGATACCCTGAATTGTGTCCATGTCTCGTGTCGTGTCCACGCGAACGCCTTTTCAGTGGCGGTTGTCCCACGCACGTGCGCGTATGTCCGATCAGTGCCGACGTGATTTCTTGCTCGTTTCTTAACGAAACTTCACAAAACTTTGGGAGCGTGTTCTCAGTCACGGCCCCCACCTACACGTTAATTTTTACGTGACCACGTGGCCTGTGCATTGAGGAATCACCCCCGAGCAGCTGGGCACGCGCGCGGCCTGGCGTGCAGCGCGTTCGTGTCCTCTTTGGACACGGACACGAGTCTGATTCGTGTCGAAACTCATGGGTTCATGATCCTCATGTATAGGGCTACTAGAATATATAAATAGATCCAACAAAAATCAAAATTAAAATCATTGCGATATTTCATCAAACACCTACAAATATTAACCGACACGTGTCCGATACGGACACCAAATGAATATGAAACTGGACAAAATTGATCCTACATGTCAGGGGTACCTAGATGCATACTACCAAGAAGAAAAATTAGGAAAAATACTACTAGAATAGAAATTACCTATTAAGAGTCAAAGATCTCAATGCAAAGGACTTTCCGAGCGCTCCAACGATCGAGTACCCTCAAGCAAACGCCTCCACCACCTTGCTAGCAATGCTCCAGCAAGATCCTCTCCTTCCTACAAGCACAACGGACTTCGTTTGGGGAGAAACGGACTCCGGTTGCAAAAGTTAGGATTTTGGAGAGTGGGAAACTAGGATATTCTCTTGGAGGATACAAACTTCAGCACAAGAAGGGGGGCTGCCTATGGCCGGCCAGGTATAGAGGGGTTAGGGTTAGGTTAGGACATAGGACTAGGCTCCCTAAGTTTTTAATAAGCCTAGTCCAAAAAGGCTTTAAAAAGGCTAACTAGAAATCGGCTAAAAAAATCAATTAAATCATTCTAACAATAACTCATATATTCTAAATTAATAACTAATGATAAAAATCTAATTCTAATATGGCATCTGGGTTCTAGTCATGGTCGGCTAAGTTAAACCCATCAAGACTACTCAAACAACAAACCAAACCATATATCATCACATGAATTCAATAAATTAATAAAATAATCTAAAATTACAAAATGACCAAAATACCCTTAAAATGAAAAATGGGTGTGACAAATCTACCCTCCTTAAAATAATTTTGTCCTCAAAATTAAAGACGTAACTGAATAGACAAGAAGGATAGAAAGTCATACCTCATGACTGGAAAAGATAAGGGTATTGCTCGTGCATCTCATCCTCCCTCTCCTAGGTAGACTCACCTGGAGAGTGATGCCTCCATGCTACGCGAACTAAGGATATCGTCTGGTTCCTCAGCACCTTCTCTCGTCGATCCAAAATCTCCACAGGCTGCTCTGGATAACTGAGAGTAGGCCCACCTCGATCTCGGAATGATCCAGTACATGGCTAGGATCTGCCACGTACCGTCTCAACTGCGACATATGAAATACGTTGTAGACTCCCTCTAATACAGGGGGCAAGTCCAGCCTGTACGATATGTCACCGACTCTTCCGCTGACAACGAAAGGTCCGATGAAACACGGACTAAGCTTTCCACCTCCACTAAAGCGAATAGTACCACGCGTCGGAGATATCCTCAAGAACACCAGATCTCCAACCTAGCACAAATATGGTCTCATCTTAACTATAACAATCACATGGTTAAACAAAATCACAAAACAAATAAGATTCTAATCCTAAGTCTAAGTTGTACCTCAAATTGCAAAGGTCTCCCGTGGCTGTCGGTCCAATGTCGCTGTCTGTCATGCGTCACGCGAAGTGGATCTCTGATGAGCTTTATCTTCTCGGCTACGTCGACAACCATCTCAGGTCCCAATAAAGCTCGCTTTCCAACGTCATCCCAAGAAAAGGGTGTACAACAACTACGTCCGTACAGTGCCTCGAATGGTGACATCCCAATGATGGCCTAGAAACTATTATTGTATGCAAACTCCACCAAGTACAGGTGATCCTTCCAGGATCCTCCAAAATCCAGAACACAAGTCCGCAGCATGTCCTCGAGGGTCTGAATAGTCCTCTCTGACTGTCCGTCCGTCTGAGGGTGGTATGCAGTACTGAATTTGAGCTGAGTGCCCAAACTAGTCTGCAGACTCCGCCAGAAATAGAAAGTAAAGCGACTATCCTGATCTTTGACAATGCTCACCGGAACTCTGTGTATCCTGACAATCTACCGCATATACATCTATGCTAGCCTCTCGGTAGACGTACCCACTTTAAATGGCAAAAAGTAGGCCGATTTGGTCAACCTGTCTACGATGACCCATATCGCATCTTTCCTTCCTGGTATACGCGGTAATCCAGAAACAAAGTCCATCGTGATATGCTCCCACTTCCACTCTAGAATGGGCAATGGCTGTAACAGTCCTTCTGGCCTCTGCCTCTCTGCCTTAACCAGCTGACAGACTAAATACCTGGCTACGAAGCGTGCTACTTCCCGCTTCATCCCATACCACCATACATGCTCCTTCAAATCTCTATACATCTTGTTGGCACCTGGATGCATAGAGTACTGAGAGCGATGAGGCTCCTGCATGACCTACTCCCGAAGCTCTTCGCTATACACACACAGTCTGGAATCGTGCATCAATGTGCCATCCTCCGCAATGACAAACTCTTCATCCACCAATTGTAACGCCCCAGTCCCAAAATACTTAGGACTAGGTACGTATCCATGCCAGCTGCATACATACGAAGTATACTCCAATATATGGAAACCTCGTATGAATACATAAGCTGTAAAATACAGTAAACTAAGAGTAATATAATCTCATCCACAAATGATGAATAAAAGATATCATATAATCAACTGTAATAAGTCTTTGTACAATACGTTGGGCGGAGACAAATCCACTACCAACAAGTAAAAAAATATACATTAAAATGAACTGGCGGGGGTAGCAAAGGAAGACCCAAGACACGTCATCTCCGAATGAATAGAGAAGATCGCGACCTCGGCTAGAACACCTGCAATATCACAGAAGCACACACCTGGAGAGATAACCAGGTCCTCAGAGGGACGTAACAAGATACAGGAAGAACATGCCATATGAACTGAATATAAATTGTCACGCCCAGAACCAGAATACTGGAGAGCGGGGGCAGACATAGCCAGCTACGTATATTGAAATGGAAACCACCTCGATATACGGTCACGGCTGTCTAGAAATATGAGGGTTTACTACAAGCCAACAGTCTTTTATGGTCATGAACAAGCCTAATGTCTCAATCACAAGCAAGTAAGTAAGGTCGCAAGATGTATGATCATTAAATATATAATAATAAGGCGTCCCAAATATTATATATTCAGCTGATCATGAAGCTAGTCGTTGCAAAATGTTAGGACTAGCAAGAGTTTAGTCGTACATGATCAACCCTAGGATTTGTTAATCATGTTTACAGCCCGTAGGTAGACAGTAAGTAAAGTGCATCGAGCTAACAGGTGCTCGTCGGCTAAACGCCTCAAAAGAATAGTTTTACAATAGAGTGAGCGAAACAAAATAGAAAACCCACTCGTAGCCCGGGTTCCTTCTAGTCGCCACCATCGGGCTGGAGGTTCGAAAGATCCTCGGGAGCTGCTCCGAAATCTGGCCACACAAAACCAGCTAGGTCAACCCCAGAAAGAGCAAGTGCCACAAGGGGGCCACGAAATAAGAACAAAAGCCAGCAATTAGCACAAGAAAATTCTAATATTAAAACTAAAAATTACGAAAACATGGCAGGATGATATACGACGAGATAACCATGGAACTATTCTGATAACCATGTTACAACCCGTAAACCAAACAAGGACCGGGGTTGTAACCCTTCATCTGAACAGAACTTGGTTTCCCACCATTTATCGGCGAGATAATAATGCAAGAAATCAAGACAGGGAGCAATCTTGTACTAGATCAAGACATGGTTAGACTAGTTATACCTCATTCAATCAATCACGGCCAAGCAGATACTACGGCTTACTACTTTAACTAACTAGGGTTATCACAGGCCTAATTACTAACAAGATGCAGTGAGATTGTTCCACAGCCACAAGCCCTGCAGACCATCCAGGTTACCCAGGTCGAAAATTATGAGTTGAATTCAGGTGGGTACATCGTCCAGGAAACGCATGTACCCTTAGGTGACTTAGAAGGTGCAACACATGACAGTGTGCTAGAAATGCGCCCTACTCGTCGGCAGGCTACAAATCCCAAGAGCGCCCAGGTAACGGGATTGCCTGTAGCTGTGTCATCTCTTCATGACTACTGTGTTATTCTAGTTATTAACCTTAATCCATTTTAGTAGGTACCCCTGACCGTGGTACTCAGGAGTCCCATCCTAGACATGATGCAAGACAGGACAAGTGGATTTAACAAGCAAGCAAGAAAGAACTACCCACGGTGTTAAGGCAAGTCAAGTTAAGTTAGCCGTCGCAACAGCATTAAGTTATCAAGATAAATCATGTCAGGGTACTTGTCAGGAGTACGCCACGACGGGCCACTATCATGTCAGGTTGGTCATGTCAGGAGTGCACCACTACGGGTCACTGTCGTGTTATGATAGTTCCTTGTCATACCATGCCATGTACAATAGTCATTCCAAACATATTAAGTAAAATCAAGTTCATGACAAAAGGCGTAAGGATATAAAATGGGCGTAAAATATCTAATAAAATATCAATATACAGGGCTATAGAAGAGCCAAGCTTAAAGAAATAAGACCAAAACTCTAAGAGCCAATGGGTTAAGCAAGGGGTTCAGGGTGCAGCGTACGCACAAGGGCACGCACAGCGTACGCACAAAAGCACGCACGCAGGAGAGCTAAAGTACGCGTAGGAAAGCTGCGTACGCAAAAATACACGCACGCAGGAGAGCTGTGTACACGAAAAGTCACGCACGCAGGAGAGCGACGTACGCGAAAAGTCACGCACGTAGGAGAGCTGCGTACGCGAAAAGTCACGCACGCAAGAGAGCTGCGTCTGCGAAAAGTCACGCACGCAAGAGAGCTGCGTACGCGAGCTGCGTACGCGAAAAGTCATGCACGCAAGAGAGCTGCGTACGCGAAAAGTCACGCACGCAAGAGAGCTGCGTATGCGAAAAGTCACGCACGCAAGGGAGCTGCGTACGCGAAAAGTCACGCACGCAAGAGAGCTGCGTACGCACAAAAGCACGCACGCAGGGAGCTGCGTACGCGTAAAAACACGCATGCAGGGGAAAGGATCTTCTTCTCCATGGCTGAGAAGAAGCTCCCATGGCTCCAAAACTTCAAGGCATCACAACTTGGCCATCCGAACTCCAAATCCGGATTTCCAAAGTTCCAACCAGGGTGGAATTGAACTCTCATCCACATGGAAACATCAAAACCCATAAAAATCCAACTTAAGTAGATCAAAACTATGCAAAACCGAAAATAGGAAAAACTTAGATCTAGAACAATGGAGACTCCAAATTACAAAATGCTAAGTTCTAATGTTGATCACCATGTCCTAATCTAGCAAATGGACAAATAAAAGAGGGTTCTCATGTGGTGGCAAGGTGCACTTGCCTATGGGGTGGGTGTTGTGGAGAGGAAGGAGAAGAGTGTTGTGTAGAGACAGGAGAAGAAGAAATTAATGGTGGTTTATGAGGAGAGAGAAAAAGTTGGTGGAGTTTTAAAGAGGGTGGGATGTGGTATGTTGAGGGTGGAGCATAGGCTTAAGGTGTTCCAATACACATTAAACCAAACCAAACCAAACCAATCCAATTAAAACCGAGCCATGTCAAAATCCAAAATACGAAAAATACCAAAATTCCATAAGTTGAGAAAAAAATAAAAATACATGCCAAAATCCAGATACGAGTATAAATACGAAATACGGGAAATGAGGGTGACATTAATGCACCACAAAATAAAGATAAAGTAAAAGTGTCCAAACCATAACACGGCTCAATATCCCATCATCGAAACAGTAGGCTACCCCTACAACCAAATAAGGACAAGGGGTAACATACTACTCCGCGATGTGACATTTTTCTGTGTCATGATTGGAACATAAAATTTGCTAAGGTCTCCTAACCTTTCTAGTAGGCAATTTAGAAGACATATCGATGTATGGGCAGGTGAAGGCTGACTCCCCCAGGACAAGTAACAACTCACAACATGTACACGTCAATACCAATACTATCAGCCGGCATAACTCAAGGCTAGCGGCCCACGTGACCCATCAGTCCACATTGCTCGAGGCTAGTGACCCTCGCGACTCGACTACCGTAGTACGCAATTACTACATCTTTTGGATTTGGGTAGCCCATACATTTAACTGTCTTCTCCCTCCCAAGGTCCCTAATAGAAGGTAGTTCACTAAGACTAGGTCCATATGCATACAAAAGACAAGAAGGAAAAATAACCGAAACAAAATAAAGTGAACAAAATAGAAAATAATGGATCCAACAGAAAACAGATAATAAATAAGCAGTAAATAAATAAATAAAGATGCATCTAATTATAAACAGTAAATAAGGCAAGGTATCTTGCCTGCGGGTGGTACGAGAAGCAGCAAAATCCAACAATCAGAATCGTCAACACGAAAGTCAAAATCCACAAGAAGCTTCGGATGCTGAAACAAACATCACGAACGAGTTTGGAATAAAAGATATGCCTAGGAAACGCCTGTCCAAAAGTCAAATTCTGGAACAGGGATAGTTTCGTAATTTTGGGTCAAAACGATATCCGCCGTTGGACCCGCTTTGCACTGAAATGTGTGCCAATATCTACGGTCTCTAAAGTCGTCAAACTATATGTCTACAGATTTATTTTGATGAGACGAACCCAACGGTATGTCCAATTTTGGATTCCGCTGGGCTGTGCACAAAATCGCCCGTTGAGTGGGATTGTGGGCCCGCCAAAATAGCGTCCCAGTCAACGGTCTCAGAATCGGACCAAACTTGGCATACAGGACCAGAAAAATATTTCGAGTCCAATGGCGCAAGTTTCATCACGATTTGATGAGTATGCACAAAGTAATTGAGAAATTTCGAAAAGCCCGATACGGGAAAATTTGACGGATACGGGTCAAATTCGTCGCGCACACGCAACCAATTTGAATTTCGTCAAAGCTCGCACATCCGCAAATTCGATACGGAACTTTCGGTACTCTCGGTTTGCGACGGGGTCGCCCGGTTTGTCGGGACGTACCTCGTACGGGGTTTTTAAGGTTTATAAAAACTAATTTTTTGAGATTTTTAATTTAATTAAAACTGAAATTATTGCAGAATAAATAAATCTATTTAAAGGGGATGATAGAGGGTCATGGGGACTTTCTACACGCATTTACGGATCAAAAATCGGAATAGAATTGTCAGTTAAATTAATCGGGGAAGTGGGTTACCTTAAAGTGGGAATCTGTTGGTGTTGTTGTAGTCGTCGTGACGACCGGGAGGTGGTGCTGCAGCGGCGGGACACGTTTGCCGAAAAGAGGGGAGGAGGATGGAGGAAAGAAAAATTTAGGGTTTATGGAGGTGGCTGCATGTTGTATGGTAGTTTGCTGTTGTTGTTATATAAAGCATATATATATATATAAGACTTATATATGGGGTCGGCCCTTTATATTGCAGCTGCTTGCTGCTTATATTTTGGTGTGGGCGCACAAAGCTAAAGCTATGCTGCTTTGTTCAATCCCATTGTGGTCGGTTCCCACTTGGTGGGGCCAACCACATAGCCTCTTTTGTTTTGTTTTTTTTTTTTTGTTTCAACTAAAACATATATATATATATATATATATATATATATATATATATATATATATATATATATATATATATATATATATTATATGTATATAACTATATATATGCTATGGAGGGAGGATTGGTTTGCAGCATGATGCTGCTGCTCCGGCTTGTAAAGGGGGCGCACAAGCTGCTGTATTGTGGCGTGGGTGGTCGGCCAGGTGGTGGGGCCGACCACTCCATGCAATTTTTTTTTCTTATCTTTTCTTTCTTATCAAATCAAACTTCAATATATAATATATTATATATATGCATATATCTAAATAAATCCCTCTAAAATTATCACAAATTTAAAAGGAAAATCTAAATCTTATCTATCCATATACAAAATTAATTTAAAACATAAGTACATATATTTTAATTTCATTTGACAATAAACAACTAAATAATAAAATAATACCTAATAACATAAACATGTTTATTAATCACCATAAAATAGTTTTAAATAAAATAATAAAAATCGTCCAATGGGAGAACTTTACTACACACCCTTATCTGGTCCAGAAAAGTCTACAATCTTGTAAAATATTATTTAATAATAAAAATACCAATAATTGCATATATATAACTAAATAATTAGAAATTATACATAAAATTCTAAAATAATTTAGTAAATATTTCTACGTACATGAAATATGTCTACATGGCCACTTTGGTCACACCACATGCCTACATGGGCTTAAATTTGGTTCGGGTCCAGTTCGGGCTGAATTGGACAAACCGGGTCATCTAAAAATTAATATATAAAATAATATTTAATTAAAATATTTTAAATAAGTCAATTCATAATTTGGTCTGGTTTTCCTAGTTTGGGCATCACCATGGCTAGGCTTCCCCCGGCATGGCTAGTATACTGGTCAAAGCACACTGCTACATCTCTCGTGCCAAAATTCATGGTAGTCTGGTGTTCCAAAATTTCACAATGGCTATGGTCATTTCTAATGAAAATAAATAAATCATAAATTGCATAAATTAATTTGAAGTCTAATAAAATAATAAAAATAAAAAAATAGGGGGTTTTACACCAATCCTGCTCGAACCTGCTTTCGGATACACCGCAGAGTAACATCGCCGAACTGAGCTGACTTGATCCTCTATATCAAGTCTGACTGAATTTGCAGGCCCCACATCTGCATCTGAACTCCTGGCACGATCACCTCGATCTCTAAGCTCTCCAAATCTGCTAATAGGTGACGATCCATCGTCAAACACATAGCTACCGGATACCTACTCAAGGCATCGGCAACCATGTTGGCCTTCCTTGAATGGTACTGCAATGAAATGTCGAAGTCCTTCATCAACTCCAACCATCTGCACTGCCTCATGTTGAGCTCTTTCTGTGTACACACATACTTCAAGCTCTTGTGGTCTGTGAAGATCTCCACACGCTCTCCGTATAGATAGTGCTTCCACAACTTAAGAGCAAAGATAACTGCCGCCAATTCCAAATCATAGGTAGGGTAGTTCTTCTTATGCGGACATAACTGCCTGGATGCATAGGCAATCACCTTCCCATGCTGCTGCAAGACACAACCCAAACCCTTCCCTGAGGTGTCACTGTAGATAGTGAACCCGCTTGATCCTGATGGCAATGTCAAAATCGGGGCTGTCATCAGTCTCTTCTTCAACTCATCAAAAGCAACCTGACACTCCTCTGACCAGATAAACTCTGCGTCCTTCCGGGTCAGCCTAGTCAATGGCTTTACAATCCGGAAGAAATCCTGAACAAACCTCCTGTAGTATCCTGCCAATCCCAGAAAGCTCCTGACCTCTGCAACTGAACTCGGTGCTGTCCACACCTCGACTGCTCTAATCTTCTTCGGGTCGACTGAGATCCCATCTCCAGTCACAACATGACCTAGGAAATCAACTCGATCCAAGAAGAACTCCCACTTCAAGAGCTTGCCGTAAAGCTGCTCCTTCCTGAGAGTCTTCAGAACCACTCTCAAATGCTCCTCATGCTCCTCTGGGGTCTTCGAATATACCAAGATGTCATCCATGAACACCACCACGAACTTGTCCAAGTACTGGTGGAACACCTTGTTCATCAAGTTATGAACACCGTCAGAGCGTTAGTTAACCCAAACGGCATTACCATAAACTCAAACAGGCCATACCGTGTCCTGAAAGCTGTCTTCAGAATATCCTCCTTCTTCACCTTCACCTGATGATAACCTGACCTCAGGTTAATTTTGGAGAATACCTTCACTCCGCTCAACTGATCGAAGAGGTCATCGATCCTCGATAGCGGGTACTCGTTCTTGATCTTGAGGTTGTTGAGTGCCCTGTAGTCGATACACATCCGTACCGACCCATCCTTCTTCGGTACAAAGAGTACTGGCGCACCCCATAGTAAAGAACTCGATCGAATGAAGCCCTTGTCCTGCAACTCATCCACCTGCTTCTTCAACTCCACAAGCTCACTGTTGTTCACTCTATAGACATGCTGAGATATCAGCTCTGCGTCGGGCACCAAGGCTATAGAGAACTCCACATCTCTGTCCGGAGGTAACCTTGGCAACTCCTCCGAAAACACATCCATAAACTCAGTTATCAATGGATGTGGCACGCTCTGCTCCTCTGCTGAAACTTTGCAGAAAACTCCGCTGCTCTGCTCTGTCTTCCGTCTGGTGAACTCGAACTCTGGCTCTTCTTGTCACGACCCACACCCTAGAGTAAGGGCACGAGAAGTGGGTACGTCTAGCCTACGCCGCAGTGTCGGTGGTAGAATGCTGTCCTAGGTCAATCATCTAACAATATAAGGTACCTGTACAGTATATACACTTCGAATGGAGGTGACATAACAAATACAGTCTCAATCACATCTAAAGTAGAATACGATAAAGATAGATAGATAGATATGAACAGAAGAAAATCCACAGAGGTATAATCCAGATAATGACTAAGTGTCTATGATAACATCTCCACAACATCCAAATAAAACAACTCCCGATATATACAATAATATATCAATGAGAAAGACAAGTAAGAGTCTAATCTAGCAGTCAAAACCACAGGTGGTAGATCCTCTTCTGCAAGTGGGTCCAAGTCACAAGTGTTGTCTATAGCTGTCCCATAGTAGGTGTCTACGCAGGCCTCATCCTCATCCTATGTAATATTTTCAACAGGTCCAGTCAGGACAGGAGCGAGCACAAAACATCTCACGCAGTTCATATCAAGTTAGAAAATATAAAGCATACAATAGAGTAAGATACAGAAAACGTTGAAAAAAGAATGTATATGAAAAACAGCAGAGATTTGATAATAGGAAATATCTATATATGATAATAAGAACTGTAAGCAATATGTGATTTAGAGTACAATATGGTTATGTAAACGGTTTAGGACAATGCAATGGTAACTCCATTGTACGTGAGTGCACAATGGACATATACAATAGTTATACAATGTTGTACAATAGGATTGATTACATAACCAATTCTACTCCCCCTCCCCAATCAATACACAAGGATCCACTCCAGTTACGTTATCTTATACAATAGTGTACAATGTTATACAATAGTTGTATAATGGTCTATCCATGGGACTCATGTGATAATGGGAGTACAATATACACAATGAGTATACAAGGATAAGGGTATTCAACAAATACAATATGTAAGTGAAACGCACATCACAATATGTATTTAGTGAATACAAGGGGATAACATCTCAAAATAAGATCCATATAGTACTAATCCGTGATAACAATCGTGTTAGCATCAAGTACAGTAATCTAGAGCAAGAATGTAAATCCAGACAAGTATGAAACGGTCAGAGAATGTACTTGCCTGATCTCCTGAATGTTCGGAAGAAAACTACTGCCTGAGGAGTGGTGTCTGCCTCCTATCAGAACAGTACAAGTCACTACATGTCTAATATAATAAAATAGACTGCTACAATACATCTACATGCTGTCTAGGTCAAACTAGACTAAAGTCAACCCTTGGTCAACTCCAGTCAACTATACTAGTCAAGGCTAGATCAGCTAGGTCAAACTTAACCCAAACAAGTCTGATAAGTCTCACTAGGCCTAACCAAGCCTAGTCTAGCAATCACACACCAATCACAAGGCTATACAAGTCTAACTAGACACTCACTATGCATACAGACACACCCATAGGCCATGAGCCCTAGGCTATAGGCTATATCATGCCTATAAACCAAACCACATAACACATATTAACATATCAATATATATATCTAATATAAAATAGTACACTCAATAATATATATGATACATGAATATGTAAATCTCACATACATATATATATACATGTGCATATGTATATACACATATATATAGAGAATAGGAAAGTGGAAAGGTGATAGTGTACATGTGTGTGTTGAGAGTGTCAAGGGGAAATCAGTGTTAGGCAATGTGTGTAGAGTGACAAGAGTGTGTGTGTGTGTGTGATATCCTGAAAACAGTAGAGTAGCAATATGAAATCAGTGTAGTGTTCATTCCTGGAACTGTGAGTAACATGTGAGATTGTGTGTAAACCTGTAGACAGTGTCATTTGTGTGTAGTGGTATGGGAAAACAGGGCAATACCAAAACAGTGTGGTACGTTAACCTGGAAACCAGTGAATGGTATTAGGAAATGTGTGTGTGACTTGAAATAGGAAACACGTGACAGTAATGGACATGGATTACAAATCTCAGTTTAAGAAAAACTAATGACAGTGAACATATAACAATTTCAAATTAGTTTATAGGAAAGGAATCATTCCCAGGTTTATAAAATCATGATAGGTTAATATTGAAACAATTCAGTGCAATGGGAGTTATCATTCACTTATCACTCAAGTTCAGTTTAAAGGGAATGAGAGGAAACCAATTCTCAGATTTGGTGAGAACTATTTGACAGTTAACTCTCCAACTCATATTGAATTCAGTCACCAACAAAACCAATACAAAGTAGGAGGATTAACTCTCAATATTTGGTTTAAGGAAAGGAAAATAGTTCTCAAATTACTAAGGAAGGGAAATGACAGTTAATCATTGAAACAAAATCAGTGAGCTAACATTTGTGTGAACCTATGTGTGTACAGTGAGTATTAGGCATGACAGTTTACATGTAAACTAAATCTCAGTTTGACAGTTACATTGAATAACTCCAACACAATTTCAAATCAGAAATGAAAACAACCAATACCAATATGAGAGTTCACATTAGTTTGATCATTCAAGTAATCTATTTTCAGATAAGGAAAGGAAAACAATCATTCAAAATTCAGTTAAAACTGGGAAACCAATTCAGATTTTAAAGAGATGAAATAATTCTCAGGAATAGGATTCCTGTGACAGTTCCAATATGAATTAAATCATTCCATTCGACAGTTTAAATAGGGAAGGAATGAATCAATATCAGTTGTAATGGGAATTCAAACTCAGGTTATTAAGAAAATGGAAATCAATACTTAGTTAAGTAAGAGAACATGACAGTTCTCAATAGGAATAACATATCATTCAAAATCCATGTATCAGTCAAGAACATTGAAGCCAACCCAATGTCAATATTCCCATTCTACATCACAAAATCTAATCTAAATGGAAATTCGAACTTAATAGAGGTTAATACACTTGTAGGATTCATTTAATAATTGAACACATTAGTTTAAAACAGAATAAAATAGGAATTAAATGTTCAGGAAAAACTGAAACATAAATGTATCAGTCATATACCAATACAGTCCCAATCTCTTATATATAAGCATATTCGAATAAGAAAATTTGAACTAAACATGAACTAACAACATGTGGGATTATTTGACAAATGAAAACATCAATTAATGGGTTAAAAATAGGAATTAAATTTTAGGAAAAACTGAATGTAATGTGGTATCAGTCAATACCTTATCGAAACCCAATCTCAACATCAATATTCCATACACTCAATAAAACCCAATCCAAGCTTGCAAATCAACTAATAGAGATTATTAACCATGTACAGGATCTAAAATGATAATTAAATCATAATTTAAATAATTAAAATAGGAAATTAACACTGAAATCAATAACTGGACAGTACACAGGAAAACAGTATCGTGCACACGTGCACGTGTCTGTAGGACACGACACACGACACGTGGGGTCTCGTGGTCATGCCCACGTGTAGCCCATGTGTCAGGCTACACATAGGACCCAACAGGACACGACCACGTCGTGTCCATAGTAGACACGACTCGCGTATCAGTACGCAATTCTGACTGAACATGTACGCACGTGTGACCAGTACGCGTGACTTCGCATGTCCGACATGACGTCGTTGGACATGAGGCTTAGGGGACAGGTTTGCAGACACTGCCCCTCCTCTTATTCCAAGCACGGCCTGCCACGTGGCCTGTGCACTGAGCACGAGGTCCCGAGCAGCAGGGGAGCTGTCACGCATGTGCGTGTATGTGAACCCAACGTGTTCCCGTGTCCAATACGACACGACACGACACTACTACCACCTCAGTCCACTGGAAAACAATAAGCGAGACCAAACCCTAATTTCCTATTCAGACAAAACCCGAAATCAAGAATGAAATGCCTACTGTGGCATTTCTTCAAACACTTAGGTGTATCCACTGATATGTGTCCGATACGGACACGTACTGGACACGAAACCTAACAAAACTAATTCCTACAGAGAGAGGATACCTAGGGCTTCCTATCCATGCAAAGAAATCAAAATTTGGTGGAGGGAATAGGGATGTACCTATATGTGTTCCTTCTCAAAGAAAAGCTTCAAAATGAGGTTTCTCCTAGCTATCCCCAAGTCCTAAATTGTCTCCAAACTGTAGTTGGCCTCCATGAACAGTAGAGAAACCTAAATTAGATCACCATGGAAGAAGTTTGGATGAAAAAAAGATTAATATTGAATAAAATAGGAAGAAGTTTCAATGGAGGCTAATCTTGTTCTTGCAAAATGAAGAGATGAACAAAGGAGACAAGTGGTTGAGAGAGATTTTATAGGGACATGCCCTAAGTGACCATCCATAGGATATTAGGGTTAGGGTTTATGGGATTTGATCTAGGGCTATCATTCCTCCTAGTTAAATCAAGGGCCTACAACCTAGGTTTCATACATGACTTAAATGCAACCTAGTTAACTCTAACTAACATGACTAAATCAAAACTAATCAATACAAACCATCACTAACCATGGCTAGCTAAGTCTAGGTATGACTAATCTAGGTTAGGTCAATCTAGGCTAGGGCTAAACACAACACAAGGCAATTGATTAATTAATGATTAAAACACACCATCCCATTAATCATATTAAATTCCAATAGAATATATATTAAATTCAAATAATTCAAATGACCAAAATACCCTCAAGCTAAAAATGATAAATGAAATACCCTAATCACATGGCTAGGCATTAGGGCAGACAGTCTCTACGGTTTCACTAGCTGCACATCAAAATCACAAGTCATGATATTTAAGTAGTTTTAAAATGATTAAAAATCACTAAAAATCATATTATTAATTAAATATCATAATTAAATAAATTAAAACTGTAACACTCAGTTTTCCAGAAGAGGGTAATTTTGAAATTATGTATTTTAATTTATTTAATTATGGTATTTAAGATTTTCCATGATTTTTATTGATTTTTAATCATTTTAAAACTATTTTAAAATCATGACTTATGATTTTGGTGTTTGGCTAGTTTAACCTTGGAGACTGTTGACCTAGAGCCTAGCCATGTGATTAGGATGTTTAAATTAGTACATTTTAGCCTAGAGGGTATTTTGGTCATTTTAGGATTTAATTGAATTATTTATGACTTATTGGAATTTGTGTGATTTAATTATTATTTAAATAAGTGTTATGTGCTATGATGGGTTTTAGCCTAGTGAAGCCTAACCTAGAAGCTTAGACTTAACCCATGGGCTAAGTAGGATGGTTAACTTAAGTTGAGGGTAGAAATTATCAAGTTAGAAATCAAATAGGAGTTTTAGTCATGAGAATTGATTTTGAGAATGGGCCCTTAGAAACTTAGATGTAACTTGACTTAGAGAGGGAGGCCCATGGCCCAACTAACTAAACCCTAACCCTAGCATTTATGACCAGCCACCTAGGGATCCACACTCCTATTTAATGTCTCCTCAAACTTAGGGCTAGTCTCCTTAGAAAAATAGCAAGTTGAAAATAGAGGTAAAACCCTTCTTCCCCAATCCATAACTCCTCCATTTCAACTCCTTTTTCTTCCTAATTTCTTGCAATAGATTCTAATCTCTGTGTTTTTTATGACTATGGTGAGAAATTCCAGGGAAGGGGCAATTTGGAAGAGTTTGGGTAGCTTGAGGAACAACTCACTTTGGGGCTTTTTGAGCCATTTCAAACCTATAGGTAAATCCCTATTCTCTCCACCAAATTTTGATTTCTTTGCATGGTTAGGAAGCCCTAGGTGTCCTCTCTCTGTTGGTATAGGTTTTGCTAAGTTTTGTGTCCGTTTCGTGTCCGTATCGGACACGTATCCAATAGTATACCTAGGTGTTTGTAGAAATGCCACTAAGGATTCAATTTTCGATTTTTGTAAAACTAATTAAATAGGTTTGTAGATCTAGGTGTGTGTATGAATGTTTGTGAAGGATGTTTGGTGTTTTGTGTCCGTTCGTGTCGCGTTTTTAGCCCTGGACACGCAGCACGAGCCATAGGCTGTGTCCTGCCTATCGGGGGCTAGAACTCGAGACACGGGACATTTTAGGATACGAAAATTTGTGTGGAGCAGGGGGCAACATCTGACACCATGCTCCCAAAATTTGGAAGCATGTCGTTGAGTACACGCGGCACAATGACGCCCGCACTGGCCGTGCGCTGTCGTGCGCAGGCGGCTGAGCACGTGCACAGACACTCACAAACACGTGTTCGTGTCCGCAGAGGACACATCGTGGACACCCCACAGGGTATCGAATGTGTAACCTGACACGTGGGCTACACGTGGACCAGACCACGTGGCCACACGTGTCGTGTGTCGTGTCCACGACCTCTGAGAACACGTGCACGACACTGTAAGTGCACCGTGTTCAGTTCGCGTGTCGTGTGGGTGTTGGACTCGATTCGTGTCCTATCCTTGGACACGAAGACACTTCCTAGCATACCCTCACTGGTGACACTAGTTACCAACCCTTACTTTGTAATTTTTAATGATTAATTAGGTCAAATTCATTTTCCTGATACTTCACTGATACACATGTGTTGTTCTTCATTCCTAAGTTTTGATTCCTATTCTAAACTGATTTCTTAATGTTTAATGGCTATTTTAATTCATGAACATGTGTGAATGCATCACTATAATATTGTTCACTGATTTGTGTTAATTTTTAAGGTTCGAATTGGATTTTTGACTGTTAAGTGGGATTTTTCTTCTTCACTGAAATTCCTGCTGCAATGGTGCATACACTTTTGCATTATTTGAAGTCTGAGAATGTGATATGCACACATGGACTAAGAACCCATGTTGAATATTTTATCCATGATTAAATTAACTGTGGGTCATTGCACATTTCCTTTACTGTCAACACACTTTCCATATTGCACACTGTCATTTATTTTCACATAGCATTGACACATGATAACCATTATATACACAGGTTTTACCATATTCTACACACAGGAAACCATGCCACAGTCTCCATATTTCAATGCTCTATTTTTTTCTCAGGTTAGACACTGTTGTAAACTGAATACCTGAAATCCTGAGATTTTAGTCATGTTTGAACTGAGTTTTGATCAGGAAATTCCTGAGATTGATTGGAAACTGAATATAAGTTTGAAATCTGAGAATAGGTTTGGGTTGTTGGTGTTTAATTGTTCAAGTGATGTGGCTTTAGGGAGGGACTGAAAACTGGGTTCCTAAAACTGATTTTTTGTATTGAAATGTAAATCTAAGATTGTGTAGGTGTTATGTTGATTCTTTTCCTTTACCTGATAACTTCATTAGTGATTGACTGTTGGGATGATGATGAACCTGGGAATTGGTTTGGATAAACTGAGATTTCAGCAAGAGTCTATTCATGCAACCTAAAATTGGATGAATGCTAAGTAAGTACTGTCACTTGGTGGCTTGAAACCTAAGCCTAAAACACATGTGAACACTCACCCTCTTCACTTTCCCTCACCACACACACACACAGATTTTTGAAATTTAGTTTCCCTCTCCATGTTTACATCCATGCTCACACACACACATTGTGTCATGATCACTCACACACTGTCCTCTCTCCCTTTCACTGTTTGTATTTCCTGCACTTTATCCACTCCATCACACACACACAAGTCCTTACATTGACACACACAGCCTTCATGATTCACACACAACATTACCTACTCTTGACAGTTTACACTTGTACACACACTCACTATATATAAATCCCCTAGTCTCATATAGTTAAGTTTATGTGTATAATATGTATACATATATAATATAGGTAATGTTGCCTATATATATGTATGTTGAACTATATGTATATAACTTGTGTAATTGTCATATGTATGTAATGTATATGTTATATATAATGTAGATGTACAGTGTAATTGAATATAGATATTTTTCCTAGTCTTTTGACTCTCTCTTTCTAAATGCATTATGAATTGTGGCTATATAGCCTATGGTATATTGAGTGTGATAGTGTATATTGGCTTGATATAGTTGGCTACTTGATATGGGTCTAGTTAGCTAGTATAGCCTTGTTTAGACCATAGTGACCTAGTATAGACTAATGTGGACTAGTGTAGATTAGTTTGACCTAGTCTAGACTTGGTTGACCTAGTTTGACTTCTAGGGTTGACCAGAGTTGACCAAGAGTTGACTTTGGCCTAGATTGACCTAGAATCATGTAGAATGCATAGTAGGACTTCATTATACTATTCTAGACTTGTTGTGACTTGTGCTGTTCTGATTAGGAGCCAGACACCACTCCTCGGACAGTACTTTCATATCGAACACTCAGATACCAGGCGAGTACATTCTCTGATCATTTCATACTTGTCACGACTTATATTCTTGCTCTAGATTACTATTACTTGATGCTGTCACGTTATCATCACGGATTGGTACTATATGGATCTCTTCTTGGGATGTTACCCCCTTAGCGGGCGCATCGGATACTTTATGACATGTATTTCATGTACATCATGTATTCTTGCTTCTGCGTTATTCAGTACACTCATGTTCTCTATGTTCTTTCATGTACTCTCATGTTCTTTCATGAACGCTCATGTTTCCTCTGTGTTTCTTGTATAACCAAAACATCATGTCCGTAATAACTTGAACAGATCCTTGTGTATTGATTGTGGGTAGGAGTGAGTATAAATGGTCATGTGATTTACCCATCAGTTCACTCTGTTACTTCCATGTTTTATCATGTACAACCTAAGCCAATTACATGCCATCTATACTCTAAATCACTAGTACTTATAGTTCTTACTTATCATGTATATTTCCAGTTATCAAATATCTCTCTGTTTTCATGTACATCTTCTTACAGCGTTTCATGTATCTTACTCTATTGCTTGCTTTATATTTCCTGACATGATATGAACTACATGAGATGTATTGTGCTCGCTCTGTCCTGACTGGACCTGTTAAAAATATTATAGAGGACGAGGAGGAGGCCTGTCTGGACACTTTCTATAGGGCAGCCTTAGATGACACTTGCGAGCGGGACCCTCAGGAGGACCCAGCTCTAGCTGAGGACATCACCCCGATTGCTTAGACTAGATTAGTTAGGCTTAGCTTCTTTTATGTAGCCTTGAGGCATGTTTTAGCTAGACTATATTTGGAGTTCAGAGTTGTATATATTCTTTCATTCTGTATCTGACCATGTACTTCTGGATATTTGCTGGGATTATCTTAGACTACTTTTCATCTATTTGTTTCCTTGAGTTCTATTTCATATCGTGCTATCTCTTCCTTAGTTGTGATTGAGTTTATTACTGCTATGTCACCCCCATTCGGGGAGTATAAACTGTTTAGATAGATAGTGTTAGATGTATGTTGACCTAGGACAGCGTTCTACCGTCGACACTGTGGCGTAGATTGGACGTTGTTACGTTCTCGTACCCTCACAGTGGGTGTGGGTCGTGACAAAAACACAAAATTTTAAAATTACCCTCATTTTAGAAACTGGGTGTTACACTTCTGGTACTCTGAAAAGAACTCTACCACCTCGACAATCTATACTAGCATGGTGTCTGCTCAACCAATCCATACCGAGTACAATATCGTAGTTCGGTAATGGCATTACGAGCAGGCTCACATCCAATTCTTGACCTCCCAAAACTACTCTCCGATCTTTGTAAACATCACGGACGAGGATAATACCACCCACAGTCGTGATCTTGCAAGTCCTAGGCAATGGTTCAGAAAAAAGCTGGTGTCTAATAGCAAATGATACAGACACAAAGCTATGGGAAGCACCCGAATCAAATAATACGAATGCGGAAAAAGAGTCAATAAGAACAGAACCTTTTATAAGATCTCCTACTGGCTCAGACTCCTCAGTTGCTATGGCGAAAGCTTGCCCCTGCTGACCTCCTCTGGCCTGCTGCTGGTGCTGAATTAACTTCTACTGCTGGGTCGACAGTGGTCCTTTCTGCTGCACTACCGGGGCCTTGGCTCCTACCGCCTGAGCTGTACGTCCTGCAGCCATGGGACAATCCCTCAACTGGTGCTCTGCAATACCACAAAGTAGGCACTTGTCGAGCCTCTTCTTGCACTCATTCTATACATGTTCTGGCTTCTTGCAGAAGGTGCAACTGATGGTCTGCTGTTGTCTCAATGCCTGCTGAAACTACTTCTGCTGAAATGGCTTCTGCTGATGCTGCTGCTGCTGATAATGAGGCCTCTTAGCTGGGCCCCCACTGCCACTAGCTCCGTATGAATCTCGACCTCTCTTCGTCTTCAGTTCCATCCTCCGCTGCCACAGCTCCCATCAAAATCTTTTCGAATGTAGCATTCCTGTTGCTCTTGGTTAAGGACTTGACTTCCTTAACCAAGCCCTTCCTGAACCTCCTAGCTTTCGCTGTCTCGCTAAGGCCCTCCACAAATATGTCTAGACGGCAGAACTCTCCGGCGTACTCCTCTACTATCTAGTTTCCCTGAACCAGGTTCTCGAACTGCGTCTCCAATGCGCCAAGTGATGTGTCGGAGAAGAACTTCTCCTTAAAAAGCTTCTTAAAAGCCTCCCAAGTTTGCCCCGTAGTACCAACCCTGGGGCAGTCTGGTACCAAGTGCGGGCAAGGTCCTGCATCTGACTGCCCGCGGCTTCCACCTGGAGTATATTCGGTATCTCCGCGAGACGAAAGATCTCCTCTATATGCTCGATCCAGTCGTCGGAATATAGAATACCCTCGGTACCCTTGAAGTCTCGCGGCTGCATCTTTTGGAAGTCCTGAATACATGGAGTCCTCGACTGATATGGCTGGATCTGCCCTTCTTATGGTTGGACAGCCACCCTCTCTACTTCCACCATCGCTAACTGATGGGCATTGTCAATGCCCTGCCTCATGTCCTCTACCCGGCGTCGCTGCATCTCCATCAGCTGCTGCATGAAGGCGAACAACTGCGCCACATCAACTATCCCCTGGGGCGGTGGTGGTAGCATCCCCTGAACTCCTGGTGTAGTCTTCGAAACCGGTGGAGGAGCACCCCCAAAAGTTGCAGACGGGCCCACCTGAGCTGGAAAAAGAGGTACTGTGGTCCCTAGGTCCTGCTGAGTTGGGCGAGAAGTGGCAGACATCTCAGCGGTATCCCTAAGACCAGAGCGCTGCGATCGTGTCTCCACCATCCTGAAGATAGATCAAACAATGAATCAATTACTAAAAAAAGCGAAATCATCAAAGGAGGACACTTGTTTTCGAAAGAAGACAATTAACAGCAAGAATTAGATAAGAATTTCCCTAATGTTATTGAGTACCTAAACTTATATCCTATATCCTATTGTAGGCTGTAATAATACTCTAGTTCGAGTACCACTACAAAATCACACTAGTTGTGATTGAACCTGCATGGGCCACCACTAAAAACGTGTCACGACCCGCACCCAGCGTAAGGGCACGAGACGTGGGTTCGTCTAGCCTACGCCGCAGTGTCGGTGGTAGAACACTGTCCTAGGTCCAACATCTAAACACAATCAAGAAAAATGCTCCAATGGAGAATAATATATATATAGTACAACTCAATCACAAATAACTAAGATAGAATGGAAGAAAGATAATCACAAGAAAGAGTCACAGTATGAATATAAATCTTGGTGTAAACCACACCATAACAAATCTCAATACAATCACAAAGTCTCATAACTAAATGATAATATCAGTCTAATCTAACTCATGGCATGTCCTCAGCGACTACTGGATCCTGCTGAGGGTCCAGGTCACCTGTGTCAACTAGGCCTGCTCCATAGTAAGTGTCGCAGCAATCCTCATCATCTGTAATATTTCAACAGGTCGAGTCAGGACAGGAACGAATACATATCTCTCACACAGTTCATAACATGAAAGAAAATATAAAACAAGCTATAGAATAATATACATGAACTGTTGATAAAAAATAAGACTGCAAAGAGAGAACATGATATATGAAAATAGATATACATGATATAATAAGAGAACTGAACTAACTACGTGTTGTAGAGCACAATCTGGTTCTGTAAAGTGGCTTAGGTTATACATGACTTAAATCTAGTTTGGAGTTGCACATGAAAAAGATGTAGATCACATAACCAAATAAATACTCCCCCTGCCCCCAATCAGTACACCAGGATCTGTCCAGGTTATGTTATTGCACATGAAAGTAGTGCGTCACTTGGATAGCTAGTCAACATGCACACTGGATAATACATGAAGGCTCATATGATAATGAGTGTACATGAATGTCACATGAGTATACATGAATAAGTACGAATATAATGTGTAGACGACGCACATGATAAAGTACATGAGGATAATATACCCGATGTATCCGAGGGGATAACATCGCATGAAGAGATCCATATAGTACTAATCCGTGATATATCATGACAGCAACAAGTAAACTAGTCTATAACAAGTAATATGTCCAAACAAGAATGAAACGGTCAGAGAATGTACTCACCTGACAATCTGAGCTGCTGATGAGGATGTATAACTGTACTGGAGTGATGTAAACCTATTTAAAACAACCATAAGTCACAAAAAGGTCTAACATATCATAAGGAATGCCTACAATACAATTCTACATGATTCTAGGTCCTCCTAGGTCAAAGTCAACCCTTGGTCAACTCTGGTCAAACCTAGTCAACTCTGTTCAAACCTGGTCAACTTAAGGTCAACTAGTCTGTTTACTAATTTCTAGGTCATACACAAGTTTTCAGGTCATTCGGAGTTCGTTTGAGTCGATTTGGATCAAGTTTGACCCAAAGTTGAGTTTTGTCAACTTGGTCAACTTGTCGGCCAATTCGACCAAACTAGGCTCCTAACGACGATCCTAATCTGTCCCAACACTTCCTATAGTCATATCACAAGCAATTATTACAATACTTTTATTTATATATTCATCACAAGTAATATATATATATATATGTATATATATATATATATGTATATATATATATATATATATATATATATATATATATATATATATATATATATATATATATATATATATGTGTGTGTGATGTGTGTGTGTGTGTGTGTACTTGGGTACAAATGTACTTCGTTTGGGGAGAAACGGACTCTGGATGCAAAAGTTTGGATTTTGGAGAGTGGGAAACTAGGGTTTTCTCTTGGAGGCTACGAACTTCAACACAAGAAGGAGGGCTGCCTATGGCCGGCCAGGTATAGGGGGGTTAGGGTTAGGTTAGGACATGGTCCTAGGCTCCCTAAGTTGCTAATAAGCCCAGTCCAAAAAGGCTTTAAAAAGGCTAACTAGAAATTGGCTAAAAAAAATCAATTAAAGCATTCTAACGATAACTCGTATATTCTAAATTAAAAACAAATGATAAAAATCTAATTCTAATATGGCATCTGGGTTCTAGTCATGGTTGGCTAAGTTAAACCCATCAAGACTGCTCAAACAACAAACCAAACCACATATCATAACATGAATTCAATAAATTAATAAAATAATCTAAAATTACAAAATGACCAAAATACCCTTGAAATGAAAAAGTGGGTGTGACAGTCCCTGGTCGCTTTTTATATCATATCCCATGTTCTGGATGATATTATTGGCCTGCCAACTCTATCGATAAAGTTGTATTTTACATAATCATAGTCAGCTTCAGTGTTGCGATTGGGAGTTGTAAAGTCCAGAACGAACTTTCTTTCGCCAATTATTCGACCGAAGATTATCAATTCTTCACCCTTCTTTCTAGCTGGAACGATGAAGTAGTGGATATCTTCTGGCCAGACTTTTTCCCGTAGAAGAGGCGTCGTGATCGGCATGCAGAGATGTGGTCCTATGCCATGCTCTAGGGCATACAACGTATCTATGTACTGGTTTACAGAGACATCGGAGTAATTCAAAGATAAACCTTTACTTAGAAAATATGCAAATTCCTCTTCAGGGATAACATCATCCACTGAAGGTACAATATTTTGAGTATTGATATACTCATTGAGGGGATCATTGTCCGGAACAGGAGTCGCGGACTTGATTAAGTTCACCACGTAGGGTAACTCATCAGGATTGGGAGGACGGACTTCAGCAGGTTCCATCCGAGTCATTTTACGGAGAGTGATGGTCAATGGTTTGACAATATCAGGATTCTTCTTTTTGACTCAGATTGTGAGAGACTTTGGAGTACTTTTTGGAGTAGCACGTCCTTTGACTCGGATAACCAGGGGACCGTCACTGGTAGATGAATTAACTTCAGCTTCATCGTCAGCTTCGTTGCCGTCATCCTTAGGAGGCTGAGATTGATAAAGTACAGAATCTCCATAGTAGGCTTCAATACCCTTAAAAGGATCGACATCGGCAAACTCCGTCTTCACGATACCATCACTATTGACATACTTGAAGCACTGGTGAAGGGTAGAAGGAACGATCATGTTCTCGTATATCCACGGACGTCCCAATAAGATATTGTAAGACACATTGGCGTCGATTACATAGCAAGAAACCTCTGTTCGGAGATCACCAATTTGGCACTTGAGATGGATCTTGCCCAGCGGATGGCTTCTTCCAGCATTGAAAGCCATGATAGTTGTATTGGTTGTAGACAGCTTGTGCAGAGGGATCCCTAAAATTTAGAATAAATTTTTAGGGATGATGTTGAGGGAGGAACCTGGATCGATTTGCATCTGATCCACCTTAATCGCTCCGATATATCCTGTATAATAGAGGTCTGTCATGACGATTGTTTTTTAGTATCATGTCCTCTTGTGAAAAGGTGATGTTGGGCACCACTTCCATCGTGTTATGACAGTGAGGAAAGGAGACGGGATCTTCAATGGGGGCTTTGACTTTAGCGAGATAAGAGTCGGCATGCAGTAATACCTCACTTAAAACTTTCTGCGTCTCTTTGGAGAGTCGCAGTAGATCGAACAAAGACAACCTGGCAGGTGTATTAGCCAGCTGTGCCAGTATGTCAAAGTTGTAAGGCCGATCCATGCCTTCGGGAGTCGGTGCCTTCAGAGACTTGTCAAATTGCGTCTCCTTCTGCTTGGTTTTGTCGGTAGTTGAGGACTTAGATAGACCAGCTTCTGAACTTGTGGGGGCAGCAGGAGCTTGAAAAAGTACTACGTCTCCTTGTACGGGGTCATAAGTCCGTAGGTAAGTCTTCCCATATCGCGTCTCGTCAGATAGAACTTCGTAAATGGGAGAAGACACCATATGGCATGATTTGTATTTCATGCCCCTCTTTGCTTTGGAAGACACCACCCCCTGTATCATTTCTTGCACAAGGTCTAGATGGACCCACATGATCTCACCATATTATATCGTGAGTGGCACCAACGTTGATGTTGAGTCGCGAGCTGGCGGCAGGTTGACAATTTCCATTACTGCCTTGGGGATTGGGACTACGCCGTCTGGGACTTCTGTGGAAGAAAAGTCACCAAATTGAAAAGAGATCATGTTAGAAGATACGATCTTGTCTTCAGCTTCGAGGTTGATAACTTGGTTGTCGATAAACTGTTGCATCTTCTTCTTTAGGATGATGTAATCCTTGGTAGGAAGGTGCACGTACTGATGATAAAGATAGTACTTGGGATCGTTGAGTTGGTTCGCTTCCGCAGGACGCCGTGGTGGAGGCAATGTCAGTTTATTACTCTTCATTAATGTGTGAAAAATGGCAATAACATCATCTTCGTCAAAGGAGAAAGTCTCTTTGGGTTTGTCAAGAGTGCCCTGAGAATTGGATGCTCCTTTGGAAGTGTCGAACTTCAAGACTTCTTTCCCTTTACCCCCACGGACAGGGATAGTTTGGGGGTGCTTGCTTCTGTCTTCAGATTTGGGTGTCTTCAACACCAGTAATTCCAGATTAGGGACATCATTCTCAGCAGCATCAGCAGCCCCATAAAAGCGGGCCATGTAACGTACTTATGTATACCCAGACAGAACTTCACTGTAGGAAGGAAGTTATGTCGACAAGTATCCATAAGCTCTGAGTCTGGTATACCGAAGGGCATCTTTAATGCTAGTTGCCTGAAGTGTTCGATGAAAGCAATAACAGACTCACTCCTCCTTTGATTGGTCTCGATGAGGGTGGACATACTAACATGCATGCCACTCTCATAAAACCTATTGAGGAATAACCTCTCCAAGTCTTTAAAGGAATTAATGCAACCGTCAGGCAGACTGAAGAACCATTCAAAAGCTACCCCCTGCAAGGTGCTGATAAATAGCTTTGATAAGAACTGATCGTCCCTTGGTAAGTGCAGAGTCTGCATGTTGAAGTATGTCATGTGTTGGCGAGAAAAACTCATCCCGTCAAACGAATTTAGCGTCAGTGGCTTGTAGTTATGAGGGCAAGTAGCATTCTCCCATTTAGGAGGATAAGGTTGAGATATCTCCATCTTCTGAAGCTTGTCTTTGTGTGAGATGGTATCGAGATGGGCAACAAGAGAATCAATTGCATCCTGCTGATTGAGCAGATGTTAAGAAACGGCTGTTGTATGGTTGTCAAACGTCATTGGCGAAGGACCACCCCCAGCATTTACAGGATTTGGAGGATGCACAATGGAATGATACTCCTTTTGTAGTGAAGGAGGGTTGTTGTTGTGAGCCGAACTAGCGTGTGTTGAGACGTTCGGTTAAGGTGGAGGAACAGCCCCAGCAGTTTGGACCGCCATGATACTGGTAAGCATATCAGTGATCTTGGCAAATGTCGTTTCAAGACTCTCTAGCCGCTTGTTGGTCTGATTACTGGCTTCTTCAGGTCTCTCTCCATCCGCCATGTACGTAGATAGCATGCAAGAGGAGACAGCACAACTGGTGCTGACACTGTCTGTTTGTAAATCCCCTAAATTTCTACAATGTTTTTTTAATAAATAAATTTTGGTATTTATTTCGTATCAGCACATCGCATACGAGATCGCATTGTTGTAGCGTACGAGATTTGCGTTTCGTATTTGCTCGACAAGTGCGAATATGTGTCGAGGTACATATTTTAGAAAAAATAAAAACATTTTTATTATAAAACTTATTTTATGTAGGAAAAGTACATGTTCAAACAAATATGATAAATACTTTTATTTTGAAAGACTTATTTATTTCGTCGTTTAAAAAAATAGTGGTTTAGAAAATTTTGGTTTATATAAAATATATACATCGTGTACGAGTGACATGAACGTCACTTCATCGTCCACTTAGTTTTTGAAAACTAATCTTTAATTATTTTGGTTGTTTATAAATTGTATTCTAGATATTTTATGAAATTCGAAATTTGTTATTAACATATTTTTGTTATTTATAAAAGTTAATTTATGATTTATTATTTAAGTAATTATCATGATTTTCAAAATTATTATTATTGGTATTTTTAGAAAATATATTTCTGAATTTATGGTGGTAATTTAAAAATCTTGATTTGATTTTATTGATTTATTTAAATAGTTTAATTAATATCTATATTTGAAATTTGAATTATCTATATGAATTTGAACTAGAAGATGGAATGTAATTTATATTTAAATCGATTTGGATTGGATTTGAAATTTTTGAATTAATTTAAATTAGAGGTAGAAATTATCTAAATGGGGGATTTAAACAATCCCAGTCCTTATCCAACCAGGAGCCCCACCTCCTATATAAGGAGATGCTCTATATTATTTTTATTCAATTCTATAACCCAACATGTGCATCGTGTCTGTGCCCCGTCCCATTCACTATAGCTTCCCTTTTACAAATACATGATTTTCCCCGTCCGATAAGCTGGACGTCCACCTCATGTCGGGACACACCCTGAACACGACGATAATAAACACAGATACTCGTCGTCGCTCCGGCCTGCCTCCTCCCGCTCGATTCTCGACTGCCCACGGCAACATCCCGACCATCCCCAACCCACGCCGAGGCACCACCATCACCCCCGCCATCTCCCATGGCTCACCACCACCAGTATCTCCGTCATCACCATCACCGTCCTGACCCGTCCCAACAACACCACCACATCATCGTCACCAACATACCCATCCCCGTCTTCAACTGACCATCGATCGCCCCGATTATCGACTCCGGCCAAGGCCACACCTCCGTCCCATATTACAAAACAACCACCACCGTCACCGGCGCCCATCGCCGGTGACCCCAAAAAAACCACTGCCATAACAAAGAAAGAAGAAGAGGGAAAACCCTCACCTAGGACCACCGCGCCGAAGTGTGCGCCGCACGCATGCTTTCCGACCGTAGGTCGGATCTCCTTCTCGGTTATCTTTGGCGCCATCCAGTCGAAGCCCCCAACGCGGCGGAACAGCCGCCGAACCCTATCCGTCGGCCACCGGCGGGAGCGCCGAAACGCTGGCACGCCATCCCAGTCGAGCCCGGCCGAGCGCCCGCTCCTACCCGAGGGCGACGAGCCGCCTCCGCTGATCCCCTCCGAAGCCCCGCCGCCGAGACTCCTCCCGGAGCCGCACGTGCCCCTCTCGGTTCCTCTCACCATCCCTGCCTGCCGGCCACCGACGTGATCGACGGAGAGCTGGCGCGCCATCCCAGTCGAGCCGGCCACCGGCGCCGGAGCCACCCCCTGTAAGTTTCTCCTCCACGCCAGTAGCCGGAACCCTCAGGTGAAATCCTTCTTCCCCTCTCTCTCCACTCCCTTTCTTTCTTCCTTACTTTCTTTTAAAAGACAGCAGACATATGCTGTCATATTTATTATTATTATTATTATTATTATTATTATTATTATTAGTAGTAGTAGTAGTAGTAGTAGTAGTAGTAGTAGTAGTAGTAGTAGTAGTATTACATATAAGTATACTTTGTGGTTTATTAATATTATTATTATTATCTTTAATTTTGTGTTGCATTAAACAATTAAATATATGTTAAATTCTAAATTTTGGTAACAAAAGTATATTGGTGCTTGACTATGTATGTAATTTCAAAACTGATTTCAGAACGTAAATATTTTACTATATTATTGATATTTTAAAATATAGTCTTCGACCTAAATCCTATTTTGATTAAAATTAGATTCTCTCCCTAAAACGATTTTTAGAATATTTTGACTTAGTATAAATATAGCTTCCTACCTTAAACATTATTTTGATAGAACTTAGAGTTAGCCCAAAAACTAATTTTTGAAAGTATAGTTTTTCTAAAATTATTTTAATAATAAAATCCAGCTTCATATATTATAGATATTTCTAAAACATAATATAAGTATTTATTTTCGTAAATTCTTTTGTGTTATCATCGATGATCGTGACTGATCATATTTTCTATTTTCTCGTGACTTTGGACCTCTGCACATTGATCATAGCAATTGGACAATCAGGACTTGTCGGATCATCGCCCCACACCAGGCGTAACACCAGGCAAGATACCTTGTCATACTTTACTATTTATAATTAGTCTACATTTTATTTATTATATATTACTGTGTATTTATTTCCAGTTCTTTTAGCTGTACCATTATTACAGTTTCTGATTTACTGCCTGCTCAGTGATATTAGCTGTACTTTGTTATTATCCTTTGATTTCATATGGCCCTAGAGTTAAGGGACTACCGTTTGTAGTATATCGCATATACCTTAACACAGTTGTACCACGAGGATGTGTGAGATGAGTGGCATGTAGAGGTCCTTGAGTGTTGGCTGATCCCTAGTGCGCATACGTTAGGACTAACTGCTAATAGGAGCATGTTAGGCGACTTAGCAGTTAGTAGAGAAACATGGTCGTAGATGAGACTTAGATAGGTACATTGGGTGGGGAGAACAATACCTGACGTATGGGCTTCGATTGCACATCCCTTGTAACCCGGAAGCTCTGCTGGAGATACGGGTATGAATAGCCTCTCAGGTTGGCCACTGTCATTTTTCAACGTCATGCGCTTAGGTCACTGGTGCCCAAGCGGAGACCATACCAGATCCCATTTACAGCCAGGACTCATGCGTCGAAGGATTGTATCTTAATTGCATGTTCACTTTAGTACGGCTAGGCTGCCTTATTTATGTCTTGTCGCTTTCTTTGATTGTGGCATATTTTATATTCAGTATTTATATGGCATGTTCTTCATGTATCTTGTTACGTTCCTCTGAGGACCTGGTGATTCCCCCAGGTGTGTCTTGTGATTTCTGCAGGTGCTCTAGCTAAGGCCATGACTTGCGCTCTATTCTTCGAGATGTTGCTCTTGGATCGTCATTCCCTTCGCTCTACCAAATTACTTTACTTGTATAATTCTTTTCTATTAAAATTTGTTGGTAGTAGATTTGTCTCCGCCCAACGATTGAACCATAATTATTCAAGTTGATTTTATATTATTATTCTTTTCATTGTGGATGAGATTTAGTCTTGGATTACTGCATTTTATAGCTTATATATACGTACAAGGTTTCCATACATTGGAACGTACTTCGTATGTGTACAGCTGGCATGGATACGTACTTAGTCCTAAGTATTTTGGGATTGGGGCGTTACACTATTTCTGAGTTGAAAAGGCCCTCATCTTCAGGCAGGGGAGGTAGATAGTCACCATCGGACTCAAAGAGATCATCATCATCTGGAAGGCTACCCCCGGTATGAAGGTCATCTGCTTCAGATTCTGAGGGAATACTACCTCCAGCAGAAGGAATATCACCCCCAGCTTTGGAGTCCTCGTCATCTATAAGGAATCTCGTCCTTGATCGAGTACCCATATAGACTCCTTCAGATATAACAGCTCGCTGCTGTTTGTTGGCAGATTTTTTCTTCTTTTGTTTGTAGAACTGAGAGAGAAAGTTGGATTAGTGGTCCACTTCCTTTGATTGGGGCTCCCGTAAGGAGGACCCCATGAAGCCATGTTGGATGAAACATATAGTGGCTTTCATCATCAGAGTGCTGCTGTCGTCGAAACACGGACTGCCTCGGAGGCACCTTTGTTGCTTTGGAGCAACAACAGTTGATGACAATACTGGTGAACAGATGTACACCATAAATTACAGTATCCTTCCTTGCCTTACGCTTATGATTTATCATGTCGCATAAATCGGCGGAAGGGAGTTTTGCCTTAAAACCCATGTCACATGCATCGTCGAGCTTTACATATGGGTTTATAAGGGAAGTTGGAACATTCAAACTTAGTCCATGTGCAGGGGCAACCCCCACACCTAAGTTCCGTGATGACCTTGAAGACAGCCCCGTACTATACGCGTTGGGGCCTGTCTTTATGCTGTGGGCGCATAGACCCTGGAGTACGCCCTTGGGCGCATGCTTTTCTGAAATCCAGGCAACATGCCTGGCCCTCCTGGATGTGGGCACATAGAACGGGTCATCAGAGCCTGGGTGCATAGCTCTAGGCGGATGGTCCTGGGCACATATCTCTGGGTCATCAGAGCTTGGGCGCATAGCTCTAGGCACATGGTCCTAGGCGCATAACCTGTCAAAGACAGAAGTCTTCTGGTCGGAGTTTTGTGCCCACATACTGCCTTGGGCGCATAGCTCTGGGCGCATGCTTTGGAAAACAATGTTGTTTTCTTCCAGTTTCGCTTTTTTTCGTTTGCGAGCCTCGCTGAGTTTGTCCAGAGCGTCGAACACTTCGATTCTTGGCATCGTAGTGTTTTCCTTTGCCAAGTCTCGAGTGTTGAACACTCTGTTGTTGATTGCACAAGAGGGAAGTAACTGGGCTAGTAGAGCCCGGAATGGTATGTGCCTTCTTCGCGTTGGGAGCTCCTGTGGAAGGATTATGCGCCCCCATGACGGAGTTCTTCTTCGGTTGCATATCTTCTACGACACTGACAGGATATGCACCGCGAGCCTTCGAAAGCCAAGTCTTACGAGACTTATTTCGGTTCACTGATTTCGAGGAAGTAGAGCCGTCCCTCGAGAGCACCTCTTCGAACAGCTGCTGATCGAACTTCATGATCAACATATTCTGAGTGCTCCCCACTTTATCGGTATCGAATTGCATCACCACCTTCTCCTTAGAGGAAAACGTAGTCCCCAACAGAGTCACCATTTTTGTGGACACACAAAAAAGAAGAAGAAGCATTGTCTTTTTTTTATTGGTGCAAGGCACCACAAATCGAGTACGCATGAGAGATCTTGCACTGAGGATCCCCGAGTACAAAAAGAATTCTGGGGAATAGGACGATGGAGATCGAACGACAGTGTCTCCTTTACTCCGTTGATACTCCGATTTACAAAAGTGGAAGAAAACCTAAAAAAAATTGCTAACTCTCGGTTCACTGACAAGAAGGACAACAATTTGGCTCTTGAAATGCTCTCCGTTCTATGTTTTTGAAAAGGCATAAAACCCCTATTTATAGTCATTTTGTACTGAAACGGCTATTATGCGCCCACAGGGGAAAATATACTGATTTTCCATGTGGGCGCATAGACTTCCTTTGGGCGCATAAGGTGTAGACGCATGAAGGCTGCATGATCGTGGGTTGATCGTAGGGTTGACGTGGCCGCATGCTTCGGTGCACGAATTCTCGTGGAGAATGACGTGGCTGCATGCTTCAGTGTACGACTGGTCGTAGATATTGACCGAGTCGTGGAGCTGTCCTGACTTGGGTGCATAGGTTGGAATAGGGTTATGCGCCCCCTCTGGATGAGCCATATGGGCTCATAGGCTTTGCTGTGGGATCATAGGCTTTGCTCTGCGAGTGTCAGCCACTCTCTAGCTTGGGCGCATAGCAATCTCTGACTTAGGCGCATAGCTCATTTCTGGCTTGGGCGCATAGATGCTTCTTGACTTGGGCGCATAGATATTTTCTGACTTGAGATGCTGAAATTTTTATGCTTCTACAAGGATCTTATCCACATACTTGACCTCCTTCCTCAATAATGTTTTCGAACTCTTGCTTGACTCCTTAATTTGTATTTTTCTTAATCCATTCTATCGTAATTCTTATCTTTCCTTCGTACTTGATAGAGGTTAGGAAGGTGACTCATACTAGGTAGACATGTTCTATTTTTCCATCACACTACTAGTTTAACAGTTGTAAGTTGGGTAGATGCCTCACGACCTAACACTCCCTTGACCTTATGACCCATTAAAGAGAATACTAATAGGTTTACCTAGATTATAGAGTTTAGAGGACCCTAATCCGTTTGGTCAACCAAAGCCTTAGACGAATGACAGTAGGACGACTACATAGGCACGAACATCGGACAAGACTTAGATTTTAAAGGAACTTGAATTATTTATATTTTTCTTTCATCATTATCTCGCGTACTTATATATTTTTGACTAGCTTGACTAATGTCGCTATTATAGCCTAGTTTTGCAAGCTTATTCTTTTATTGAGCTTGATCAAGAATAATATTTTATTGGAGGCCTCCATTAACATATTGTCTAATCAGAACTAGTGCATGATGGTCTGATAAACCTAGTGCACTTGGTTCGCTCTTCATATGATTATTCTACGTGGATTGAAAGATAGTTAACTTGCAATAGGATCTCATCCGCAGCTGACAACTCCCTTTTCGAACTATCAAAACACCTTTGAACTCCGTATTCGCATTTGCTCACATCTCCCTTGAACTCTTTATTGCTTTTCGACTTCAGAAAAACAACCTCTGTGCTTAAGGTTAGATAGACAGTATTCTACTTAGCTTGTCATATCACTTATAACCATGCTAGTTGTATATACAAAGTGTAACTAGCTCTTGGCCAAGTCATATGACTACCACCTTGCCTTGAGTTACTCATCATATTCTTCGAAACTATACCTATTATCATACCTTCTAAACACTTGAACTTAAGAATGACTCAATCGTTTCCTTAATTATACCTCCATCCCAAACGACTATCCTCTCTCTAAGAAATCGCGTCTCAAGAGCCATTACTTATTTTTATCTTGACTTACTTAACCTTATTCCTTTATTTTCGTGCAGCTCTCACTCATTACCCAAACCACATCCCCAAACCATATTCGGGATTTATTTTTCTAGTTATCTAAATTACGATTTCCTAAATTGTCTATTTTATTGTATGTTGTTTCCTTCTCCGATGCTTTGATCATATTTTCTTAGCAAAGAAATCATTTTACCTTCTCATCCCTACTTACCCTAGTTATTTCTTAATTTCGAGGACGAAATTCTTGTAAGTTGGGTAGGATGTAAACCCCCCAAATTTTCAAGAAATTTTTTATTTTATATTTTGCTTGAATAATATTTTTAGATTTTTACTATTTAAAACAATATTTTTATATTAAAATAGTTTTAATATTTTAATATTAAAATAGTCTTAGTCACTCATTTATTCTTCATCTTCTCTATATATTCTAAAGCCTTCTTATTCAAAAAAAGCTTTCAATCTTCCTCTTTTCAAGACAACTCCTATTCTTCTAAGTGCCGGTGGTTTTCGATTAGGAGTATTCGAGTTGGACAAGCTTGGAGTATAAAAGCTTTCTTCAAAAAGGTATTGAAGTTTGATCGTGGGCTTCGGATTAAAATATGACGGTGTTGAAGTTGGCGTATTCTTCGGAGTAAAGCACGCGGTGTAACCTCTATTTCAAATAGTGCATTAATAGCGAGCAAAAGTTCTCGCGACTGGACTAGTCCTTTCAGAGGGAAACCAGTATAAACCTCGGTGTCTACGTATTGCTTTCTTGCCATATTTAATTACTGCTTTACTTTACTGCATTTAAGTATTTAGTTATATCTATCTTTACATGCTTAAATTTTTATTGGGGATATTTTTTGCTGTACTCTAGTCTCCCCCCTAGAGGTGCCATCGATCCTACAATTGGTATCACAGCTTGGTTTCTCTCTACTTAGATTTAAATCTCCTTAAGATATGGCATCCTTATACACTAGCAATGGTGAAGGCCAGTCTACAAATAGGCCATCCCTATTTGACGGCACAAACTATACATATTGAAAGACACAAATAAGCTTTTACCTCAAGTCTCTTGATTTTGATTTATGGTCGATTGTCATCGATGGTTATAAGAAACCACTACCTATTGTGGTAGATGGAAATCTAGTTGAAAAACCACATAAAAATATATCGACAATGAAAAAAAAAAGCAAGTCTTGATGCAAAAGCTGTTAATGCTTTGTTTCGTGCTGTAGGTAGAACTGATTTTAATAGAGTATCAACATGTGTTACGTCTCATGAGGATTGGAAACTTCTTGAGGTAACTCATGAAGGAACTTCACAAGTGAAGGAGTCCAAAATCTTACGACTAATACAAAAGTATGAGGCCTTCAAAATGAAGCCTCATGAGACTATTACAAATATGTTTACTCAGTTTCTAAATATTGTTAGCCCTTTATCTTCCCTTGGAAAAGAATACAGCAATCATGAAAAGATTTGAAAGGTACTTCGCGAGCTTACAAATGTTTGCAAGAACAAAAGTTTTTATTTGGAACAAAAACTTGTTTACAAACTAAGAAGAGTACAAAAGTATAATTAATTTCTGGGAAAGTACAACTACAGGAATATAATCTGAAGATGATTACTTTATCCCTTGGACTAAGCGATGTCGAAGACTCGAGCCTATGGAGATTACAGCAGCACTTTGTCAGAAGATTATCATCATTCCTCCTTTTAGAAGTGTTTTGAAACTCTATTTATATAGTTTCAAAATAATTGTTTTCTGCTTGATACGCTTGCCGCAGACAACATTTGGCGCATCATCATCCTTCGTACGAACGGTTAATTTAACTGCATAGGACGCGTGGCATTTTGTAAGAAATGTGCATGGTCGCAGGCAGTGTCATGTACACGTTCTTCGAGATTAGTGGCATGTGCACCACATAATCTAACTGCTTTGGGTGATAATTAATCAATTGGTGCTCATAAGATGAATGGCGCGAGCCCGCGCCATCTATTTAAATCATAATAGAATTGCTTTTATTGCTAACAATGCATGGCACACAGTAAACGACAAAATATCATAATGATCCTAACACAATCTTTTCGAGCGATGTGCGCTCTATTTTCGAAGAGATTTTCCTCGACTTTCGTGTTGTCAGAAAATGATGACAATCTATTTGGCTTCTCCCGAAAGACTGCCACGTGTTGCCCTGCGCCAACTGAGGCTGGAGCCATTTGATGCCATATGCCTTTTGTGTCCTGCGCTATTTAGTAATTTCTGTCCTTAGTGCCTTTTATGGGTAGCGCATGATAATGTTTATCATTTTAACGCTTCTACAAGATCCCCTTCAAAGTTTTCAAATTTATATTTTTCAAAATTTGGAATACTTTGAATAAGAAGCGTCTTGCACGGTTGGCGCATGTAACCGACCCTGATTTTATGCGTGAATTACGCGGCCATTACATTTTCTTTTCAGCTATAAGTAGCTATGATGAGATAGAAAATTTTCTTTACTTTGATATTTCTCTCTTCAAATTCTTCTTCTTCTTCTTCTTCTTCTTCTAACTTTCAAAAGAATCCTTCTCGATCGGCCATCCATCTCTAACAATTGATAAGCTCCATTAGAGAAAACTTTGCTTACAACGTAAGGACCTTCTCATTTTGGTTCAAACTTGCCCTTGCTCATATGCATCATATTCATAGGACGTCTGACAGTAAGGACTTGTTCTCCTTTCTAAAATGCTCGTACTTTGACTTTACGGTTGAAGACTTTTGAGACACGGGCTTGATATTGCTCGATGTGTTGTTGAGCTAGCAGTCATTTCTCATCAAGCGCTTCAAGCTTCTGAAGTCAAAGACGATCATTATTTTCTGTTGTGAGTACATTGGCAAGGGCTATTCTTAATGATGGGATCTTAATCTCTAATGGAAGAATGGCTTTGCATCCATACACCAAGGAGAAAGGTGTACAACCGGTCGGAGTACATACGATAGTACGATAAGCCCATAGACATTCTTCAAGCTTTTCGCTCTAGCTTTTTTTATTAGTAGAAACCAATTTCTTGAGAAGCTTGATGATTGTTTTATTGAATGCTTCTGCCAAATCGTTAGCCGCAGGATTGTAGGATGTAGAAGCAACATTGTTGATTTGATTGTCGTCACAGAATCGAGTAAACTTCTGACTGACAAATTAAGGTCAATTATCATGAATGATTCGTCGTGGAACTCTGAATCATAGATCACATGATGCTTGATGAAATTAACCACACTACTGGTTTTGACTTCGGTTAGAGGTACA
Organism: Iris pallida; assembly: GCA_029216955.1. NCBI lineage: Eukaryota > Viridiplantae > Streptophyta > Magnoliopsida > Asparagales > Iridaceae > Iris > Iris pallida. Next base: position 24,574,123 of record JANAVB010009200.1, read on the forward strand.
GTTTTTGCCCACTTCGAGAAGTAATCGGTTATAGCCAGTATAAACCGATGTCCTCTAGATGACGGAGCTTAAAAGGGCTATGATACTGCAGTTAGGTGAAGGAATTCTGATGGTTGGTGGATGGAGTCTGCATGGATTTGACATGCTCAACATTTCCTTGCATACTCGATTGCATCTGATGCCATTGAGGGCCAATAATAGCCCATACGTCGAATACGATCCTGTAGTTTAGGATCGGGCTGATGTGTACCACAAACACCATCGTAAGCTTTACGAAGTATTTGTTTTGCTTCGTCTCCCGCGAGACAAAGTAGAAGTAAATCGTCAAATGTTTGATGATAGAGTGTCTTGGTGTTATGATTGTAATAGAATCTAAGTGACCGTCGACAGATTGTTGTAGCTTGTAAAACCTCTAAATTTCTACTACGATTTTTTTAATAAATATGGTATTATTGTTGTACTTTGTATTTGTACGTCGCGTACGAATTTGCGTTTCGTAAATTTCTCGTCAAGTGCGAATAAGTGCGAAGTACATATTTTTATAAAACGTTTTAATTATATAGATGTAGAAAATATTTCAAAATAATAGATGATAAATATTTTATATTGCTTGAAGTTGTAAATGTGTCGCGCCGAGGATTGCCAAACTTTATTTTTATGTAAGAAAGGCCATTTTATTTTATGGTACAAGTATAACTAGTAATTTAGAAAAACTGTATTTTATGTAAGTATTATTTTTGCAAGCGAGTGTATATATATTTGTATTTTTGAAATTAATTATTATCATTAATATATTATTTCAAAAAATGTATATTAAATATGGGTTGATTTAATATGTAATTAATTATGGTGATTTAAGTTAGAAAAAATATATTAAGTTATTTAAATACAGTTTAAATTAGAGGTAGAATCTATCTATATTGGATTATATTTGATTGAGTTACTTTTAAATCAATTTTAATTAAATAGTGGAAAATCCAAGGGAAATTAAAACTCTTTTTTGTCCTTATCTAGATAAGACTTTTCTAAACCCCCTAATTTTTCAAAATAAATATTTGTGGAATTTTTGGATTTTTAAATAACTATTTATTGTCTTATTATATAATTTGTATTATTTTACATTTATTTAGTATAGTGATCATTAGTGAATTTAGTATAAAAATATATAAAGCTATTTTTCTAGTACATTAAGGATCTAAACTATATTACACAATTTTTTCAAAATTTTAGGATTTATTTCATAAATTTTATTACTTTTTACATGTTACTTATATTGTACATAATTTACATAATATAGAATAAATGTCAAATTAGTATTAAATATTTCAGGTTGTATAAATGAGATTAGATAAAGGTTGTTTAAATAAATATTAAATCTATTTATTATCTATAGTAATTTTAAATAATGTAATAGATAATTTAGATAAATATAAATAATATTTTAAATAAATACTAATCCTACTTCTATTAGGAAAACATCTCTATCTATATCATATCCTAACAAAGCAAACTCCAATTTATTTAAATCAAATCCTATCTAATTTAGGAGATAAATCTAAAATAAATACCTATATAAACCCAATACATCCCCCTTCTATCAGCCATAATTCAAAATTATTTTTAGCCCAATAGAAACTATAAAATTCGTCATTAGAATTCAGCCCCACTTTTTAGCAGCAAGAGCAACTTGGAACGAAGATATCTCATAGCTCCGAACGGATCGGCAGCCGTTGTTCCACCTAATTTTCTGTCTGATCTTCACCACCATAGTGCTCAGGACTCAGGCAAGCTTGCTAATTTACTGTTATATTATTTATTTTCTGTATTATTTACTTTGTTTCATATTTGTTATTTTTTGTTATAAATTGCGTGTCCAAGCCATACTTGGGTGCAAGCGACTCTATTAGTCGTTTTACTTTACTATATGCATGTTAACTTAGTTTTAGCGGACTACCTTCTTGTTGTGGAATATTCTTATATCTCCTTGGGCCATGACACTCACACTACATAGTTGAGACATATTGCTAGGGGCACGACTTATGGACTGGCCATCTCTAATGTCGTATGACGGTAAATTTTCGTAACTGCTATGACTAGGGTTTTAGAGACTCAAGCAGTTACAAAGCTGGACGAGTCATGGACATGACTTAGTCAGTGTGGGGGAAATATTGGGGAAGGACAGTCGTTAGTGCGTATGGAAATCCAAACAGGTAAACCACAGTCACCGGATGGAACTGTGGCGATTTATATTTGCAGATGCCCTCTGACGTTTTGGACGTTACGGACGGATACGGATGACTGGATGCCAGTTACGTACTTATAGCCTAAAATCCCATCCATGTGCATGAAAGTTGTCCTCTAAATTGTACAATAGATGGTTAGCATTCCCTTTTGCATATTGGTGTCTAGGAGAGTGTAGCTTCCCTCCCCAGAAATTTGTAAATATTTTATTTTAATTATTTTATCCGAATGGTTATTTTTAGATTCTCTAAGTAAATATCATTTCGTGTACACAATTCTTATGTGAAGGACCTACTTTAGAAATTAAGATTTTATTATGTTCATTTAGAAGTTACAGATATATATATATATATATATATATATATATATATATATATATATATATATATATATATATATATATATATATATATATATATATATATTGGATTATATATAGGAATATATGGGGACATATATTTTGTGTAGATATTTATATACGTGTGTACAAATAATATGTATATATATAGATATATATGTGTGTATATAGATATACATGTATATGTGTATACGAGTATACGGGTATATAAATAAATACGTGTATACGTGTATATATATATAGTTATACGTGAGTTGTGTATAAATAAATATATATATATGAATATGTGCGTATATGTATATATAAATGTATATAGAAATATGTATATGTATGAATATATAAATGTATAAAAATATGTGTGAATGAGTATATATGTAAATATATGTATACATATAGCTGTATATATATATATATATATATATATATATATATATATATATATATATATATATATAAATATATATATATGTATGCAATAGTTAAAAAAAAAATATGTATGCAATAGTTAATAAAAGAAAAAGAGAAGGAAAAAGGAAAGCCATAGCAGCCTTCGGCCCAGGCCCGAGCCAGAGGCCCAGCCCAACAGCCAGGCCCAAGCCCGGGCAAGCAATTTCCCATGTTTCCAGACCCGAACTGAGCAGGCCGACCCTCTGTTTCGAATGAGATATATATACGTAGAGAATGGGAGGTGATCGAGAACCATCAAACATCGAAACCCTAATCCATGTCAACCCCCTCGCGCACCTACACCAGCTGGACGCGCGCCACCCTAGCCGCCGGACACCACCGGAGCAGGCTGGACACGCGCGCAGCGCACAGGACACAGCAAACAGCCGCAGCAGTGGCAGCGGATATGCTACTTTGGCACGAGAAATCTCCGCGCACACTCGCCTATTCATCGTGTCGTCTCCTCTGGTATGAAACCAATCTATACCTCTTCAACCCTGTAGAATAAATTTAGAGTAAATCGAATTAAAAATCTAGCGAAGATCGACTCAAAGTTGGTCGAATTCTGTTCAAAAAATAGAGTAATAAAATAGCCCCTGAACCCATGTTGGTAGATCGATTCCGATCGATCCAGTGATCCTTTTGGTCAACCTCCTGAAGGCAGTTAAAGACAACCTATAGGGCTTCGAATCCCTTTTTACGGAATTCGATTCTATCGACTACGTGTCGAGAAATCAAATCCCGAACTTCGTCAAAAACCTGTTTTTAAAAAACAGAAAATTCATCCACATGATGTGCGTCACGCCAATCCGGACGACGTGGTCGCGAACCGAAAGCATTGAAAGCTGCGTAATGGTTTCGTGGTCGTGTGGGCTTTGACGGAATTCAAATTGGTCGCGTGTGCACGACGAATTTGATGCGTATCCGTCAAAATTCACCGTATCGTGCACTTTGTAAATTTCTCAATTACTTCATGCACGCTCGTCAGATCGAGACGAAACTTGCGCCAACAGGACCGTATCATTTTTTTGGTCCTGTATGCCAAGTTTGGTCCAATTCTGAGACAGTTGAATCGTACGTCGTTTTGCGGGCCCCACGGTCCCACTCAACGGGCGATTTTGTGCACGACCCGCCGAAATCCAACTTTGGACATACGGTTGGGTTTGTATCAGAAAACTGGATCCGTAGACATGTAGTTTGACGACTTTAGAGACCGTTGACTCTGGCACGCTTTTCGGTGCAAAGCGGGTCCAACGGCGGACACCGTTTTGGCCCAAAATTACCGTTTTGCCTCTGTGTCTAGAATTTGACTTAAGGACAGGCAATCCTAGCTAATTTGACTATTCTGAAAACATTGGTAATGTTTATTTTAGCTTTTGGGGACTGTTGTACGGGTTTTGACTATTGTGGCACATTGAGTAGTTCAGACTGTCGGTTTCGCCAGCAGAGGACCACAGGCGAGTACAGTTTATTGTCTGCATTTCGATATTGATTTTCACTATATTTCATTGATTGGCCATTGGTTATGTGATTATTTTCTAGTATAAATTGTTGAGTCGGGAATGAGAAGTACCAATGATGTGTGATCTGACCTTAGACAGTGTAGACAGTGTAGACAGTGATTTATTATTACAAAGTAGACAGTGTAGACAGTGATTTATTTATTGCAAAGTAGACAGTGTAGACCGTGATTATTATTGCATTTAAACTGTGTAGATCATGATTATTAATTTGTAGACAATGTTTCTTTATTTCAATATTTGTTGTAGACAGTGTAACTTTAGACAGTGTAACTTTAGACAGTGTTACTTTAAACAGTGTAGACAGTATCGCATAATTGTCCCGAGACCGATCACATATCAAAGGTACTTCGAACAGTTGGAGAAAGTATTTTGTGTCTATTTATTTACTATTGATTTTCTGTATTTTCTGTTTATTTTCAAAACTCATGATTGATGTCTAACCTTTGTTTATAGTCATTTTCTTTATTTGAAATTACATTCAGTGAATTGTGCTCGTTCCATTCCTGACTGGAAACCAACATTTTTCAGGTTAGCCGTGGATTCACTTAGCATAGGAGATACGGGGGTACTTGTAGACAAAAGCCTAGAAACTAGCTAGATAGCGGAGTTGTAGTCATTCCAATATTTGTACAAGTTTATATTTTTCTGCAAATGTAAATTTTGTGATCATTGTAAGTTAAATTAATTTTTGTGAATGAGCATTATTTGTGATTTTGATCTTCATGGCCGTGACAGCGTTCTACCGCCGACACTGCGGCGTAGGCTGGCTTGGACACGTCTCGTATCTGTTTAAAAAAAATGGGTGCGGGTCGTGACAGAGAGTCTTGCATATTATTATTATTTTTATAGTTCATATTAGCTTGTTTTTCCTGTATCTTGCTATGTCCCTCTGAGGACCTGGTTATTTTCCAGGTTTATGTTCATGTCTTTCGCAGGTATCCTAGCCGGGATCGTGGTCTTCTCCATTTATTCGAAGATGACGTGACTTGGTTCCTCCTTGCTACTTCCACTTAGTCCTTTTATATATCATGTACTTCTTCCTTTTTATTTTGGTTGGTAGTGGATGTGTCTCCACCCAACATATTGTATCAAAACAATTCATTATATGATATCTTTTATTCCCTTATTTTGTGGATGAGATTAGTTAGTTGTGGTTTACTGCATTTTACAGCTTATGTATACATACAAGGTCCTGTACTTTGTATGTATACAGCTGGCATGTCTACGTACTTAGTCCTACGTATTTTGGGACTGGGGTGTTACATATTTTTGTGGTAGCCCATGCAGGTCAAGTTTATCACTTCGGTTACGTAATTGTACCGATGTGAGCCTGCATATAGGATTAGAGTCTATAATCTCATCCATCTACTTGACATTCTTTCTTGACTTCAAATTCCGACCTCCTTGATTTACATCTTGTTTGACTCCTTCTATCGTAAATTCTTAGTTTCGTGCTTAGTGACAACTAGGAAGATGACTACACTAGTATATGCTCATAGGTTAAACACATGGCTAGAAGGATTACATTAACAATTAGTATGCATTGAGGTCTTATTTGTGTATAAAAGCATTTATGTTTCCTAAAAGTATGATCTTAAGAGTTAGTAAATTCTAAGTTGGGTAGTAGAGATGGATTTTATCTTGATACTACTAAAGGATTGATAAATTGAGAAAACAAAATGTTGATTTTTGTGAAATAGTTATGATTTAAGTATGAAATCGATATAAGAAATAGCTTAAGATTTTTAAATTTAGTGGTATAATTTACGAGTTTATTTTTGAAGGATGATAGTAAAAAATTTGGTTTAAAATATTTTGGAAGATATGAAATTGATTGATGGAAATTTCAAATTTCAAATTTCAAATTTATATTTGATGATTGATTGATAAGATTATTTTGAGTTTAAAGTTGGATTGATAACATTAAAAACTTGATGAACAATTTATTGGTGTTATGATAAAGGTTAATTTGAGACTGTTGGAAGGTATTCATGAAAGGATCGATAAATCCTATAAAATGGAGAAAACGAAAAAAAAATTGAAGGTTTTAGAAATACTTATGATATATGGGGATGTTAAAGAGAAAAAAATATCTTAAGTTTTTCGTGTCATGTAATTTAAAAATAAAGTTATTTAGATTTTGAGTTTAAGGTTTCGATTTGTGTATTAAATATTGGTAAAAAAAATGAGGATAGGAAAGGTGTTGACAATAATCTAAAGGGATACCTCAAGATTTATTGAAGGAATTAAAATTTTAAAGTATGATTATACTTGGCGACATAAAATAATTTTTGGTAAATTAATTTGAGAATCCCATTAAGAATTGTTAAGGAAGCTTGAAAAATTAGAAGATTATACTTGTATTGATAAGAAACTAAGATAGATATGGGGTCACCTTAATGAGATGGAAGTATACCCCATTAATTGCCATCTCATCCATGATCATTGCACATACACAAGTGAAGTTAGTCATCTACCAAACCATGTGATTATATCTTAATTTTGACTTACTCGACCTTTCCCCAAATTCAGATCTTTTATTGTGACCTTCTAACCGTTTGAAATTTGAGAAATGAATTAATCGTTCCTTGACTTTATCCACCTAGGAGACTATCTTCTCTCTGAAAACTGTGTCCCTAAATTACTTTACTAGATTGCTTAATTAATTTTATTTCATGCTTCAACTTGATCTTCTTTAATGTTTGTGCATTAATTGTCACTTCATGAACTCCCACTTTCTATTTTAGATCTTTTTGTGTCCTTTACCGTGACTTTGATATTTGGAGTGTAATACTAGATGTTACCTTCCAACAAATTTCATATGTAAGACCTAGACGAGCTCACCTTCATGTAGGTATATCACGTGCCACTAAAATACGTCTGCTTGTACTCTATTTTTATGATATGACTTTTGGGCCAAAAAGACTAAACTGTAACCTTTACCATGATACCGATATATTTTTCGACCAAGGATAGGGATTCAACCTCGACTCAATTCTTTCGATTTGATATGTGATTTTGTTCTACTTAATTCCTTAAATGCTTAATTTTGAGCTTTATCTTGATTGCTTGACCCATTGTCCCACCACACTACTAGTTTAACTCTTATAAGTTTGGTAGAATACCTCATGACCTAACAAACCTTTGTCCTTGTGACCCATATTGATAAGTTTACTTAGACTATAGAATTCAGCGGACCCTAACTTATCTAGTCAACCAAGCCATATATAAGAAAACACTAGGATGACTACATAAGCCCAAACTTCTGGCAAGACTTAGATTTTAATGGATATTCGACTATTTAATTTCCTTTATTAGTATTCCTTACTTATATTTTGACTATCTTATGATGCTAATTTAGCCTTAGTTTTGCAAGCTTATTCTTTTATCGAGCTTGTTCACGACATATATGTTATTGGGGACGCCCATTAATACATTGTCTAATCAGAACCGGTGCATGATGTTCTGATCAACCTAGTGCACTTTGGTTCGTTTTTCATATATTGTTCGACGTGGATGGAGACGTAGTTAAACTTGGCCTCTAGAATTCCATCCGCGACTGCCTTGGTAATTCTTTTTGAAAATTTCCAATCGTCTTTGAACCACTTATTCGTATTCGATAATATCTTTTTTGAACTCTTTATTACTTTCGTCTTTCGCCTATATTAGAAAGACAAACACTCGTACTTGATATCCCCTTAGTTGTCTACCCTCTATTGCCAAGATAGTTAACCACTGACCAACCAATGTGACTACATCCCCGTCTTGAGTTACCTTTTTTCTCTACCCTAGATTCATTATTGCAACCTTCTAATCGTTCTTGAAACTTAAAAATGATTCAAATCATTTCCTTAACCATACCTTAAACCTAGACGATATATTCGCTCAAGAAACCATCTCTCCTAAATGTCTAAATTATTCTCTTTGACCTACTCAATTCCTTTCTATTCTCTAATTCATGTTATCATAATTTTATTACCTTAACTAGTGACCCTTCTTCAATTCCATAACCATGATGTATTTTCGCAGATATCAAAATCACGATCTTCCAATGCATGTTTGTGTTGAACGTCGTTTCTTTGCCTCATCCAAAAATTTAATCGTATTTCGGTATTGATGAACTCTTTCTATCTTCCCTACCCTAGCTATTCCTAAATTTCGAGGACAAAATTCTTGTAAGTTGGGTAGGATATAAAACTCCTAAATTTCTACAACGATTTTTTTAATAAATATAGTATTGATTTTTGTACTTCATATTTGTACGTCGCGTAGGAGTTTGTGTTTCATAAATTTCTCGTCAAGTGCGAATAAGTACGAAGTACATATTTTTATAAAACGTTTTAATTATATAGATGTAGAAAATATTTCAAAATAATAGACGATAAATATTTTATATTGCTTGAAGTTGTAAATGCGTCGCGAGGATTGCCAAACTTTATTTTTATTTAAGAAAGGCTATTTTATTTTATGGTACAAGTATAAATAGTAATTTAGAAAAACTGTATTTTATGTAAGTATTATTTTTGCATGCGAGTGTATATATATTTCTATTTTCGAAATTAATTATTATCATTAATATATTATTTTGAAAAATGTATATTAAATATGGGTTGATTTAATATGTAATTAATTATGGTGATTTAAGTTAGAAAAAAGATATTAAGTTATTTAAATACAGTTTAAATTAGAGGTAGAATCTATCTACATTGGATTATATTTGATTGAGTTACTTTTAAATCAATTTTAATTAAATAGTGGAAAATCCAAGGGGAATTAAAACTCTTGTTAGTCCTTATCTAGATAAGACTTTTATAAACCTCCTGATTTTTCAAAATAAATATTTATAAAAAATTTGGATTTTTATATAACTATTTATTGACTTATTATATAATTTGTATTATTTTACATATATTTAGTATAGTGCTCATTAGTAAATTTAGTATAAAAATATATATAAAGCTATTTTTCTAGTACATTAAGGATCTAAACTATATTATACAATTTTTCTCAAAATTTTAGGATTTATTTCATAAATTTTATTACTTTTTACATGTTACTTATATTGTACACTATTTACATAATATATAAATGTCAAATTAGTATTAAATATTTCAGCTTGTATAAATAAGATTAGATGAAGGTTGTTTAAATAAATATTAACTCTATTTATTATCTATAGTAATTTTAAATAATGTTATAGATAATTTAGATAAATATAAACAATATTTTAAATAAATACTAATCCTACTTCTACTAGGAAAGCATCTCTATCTATATCATATCCTAACAAAGCAAACTCCAATTTATTTAAATCAAATCCTATCTAATTTAGGAGATAAATATAAAATAAATACCTATATAAACCCAATATATCCCCCTTCTATCAGCTATAATTCAAAATTATTTTTAGCCCAATAGAAACTATAAAATTCGTCATTAGAATTCAGCCCCGCTTTTTAGCAGCAAGAGCAACTTGGAACGAAGATATCTCCTAGATCTGAACTCCGTTTCGCCTTCAGTTTTTTTTAAAAGAAGCGTATCGAGGTAAGATTTACAGAAACATATTTTAATAGATAAAATTCATTCTGTAGATTTCTGCAAAAATGTTTGAGTATCTAGTGTCCTAAAAATAAACGTGTTTCAGTATTTTTGCGATTTCGGAAGATTCCGGAAATGAAAATGCGATCCGTTTTGTTTTTCGGAAAGATGATATGAAAACCTATGCCATATCCTAATTTTAGAATTTAGTAAATAAACCTAATAGGTACAATATTAATTATAATTAGATAATAGATTATTTTCAGCATCCGAAGATGTTTGTTTGGACCTTAGTTCCTCGGCAGCCGTTGTTCCACCTACTTTCCTGTCTGATCTTCGCCACCATAGTACTCAGGACTCAGGCAAGTATACCTTGCTAATTTACTGTCATATTATTTATTTTCTGTATTATTTACTTTGTTTCATATTTGTTATTTTTTTGTTATAAATTGCGCGTCCAAGCCATACTTGGGTGCAAGCGACTCTATTAGTCGTTTTACTTTACTATATGCATGTTAACTTAGTTTTAGCGGACTACCTTCTTGTTGTGGGATATTCTCATATCTCCTTGGGCCATAACACTCACACTACACTGTTGAGACATATTGCTAGGGGCACGACTTATGGACTGGCCATCTCTAAAGTCATATGACGGTAGATTTTCGTAACTGCTATGACTAGGGTTTTAGAGACTCAAGCAATTAAAAAGCTTGACGAGTCATGGACATGTGTCACGCCCCAGAACCAGAATACTGGAGAGCGGGGGCAGACACAGCCAGCTACGTATATTGAAATAGAATACATCTCAACTATACGGTCACGGCTGTCTAGATATGAGGGTTTACTACAAGCCAGCAGTCTCTTAAGGTCAAGCCTATTGTCTCAATCTCAAGCAATTAACAGAGTTACAAGATGTTAGAGCATCAAATATATATATAAGGCGTCCCAAATATTACATATTGGATGATCATGAACTAGTCGTACAAATGATAGGACTAGCAAGAGTTCAGTCATACATGATCAACCCTAGGATTTGTTAACCATGTTTACAGCCCGTAGGCAGACAGTAAGTAAATGTGCATCGAGCTAACAGGTGCTCGTCGGCTAAACGCCTCAAAAGAATAAATTTACATATAAGTGGGTGAAACAAAAAGGGAAAACCCACTCGTAGCCCGGGTTCCGTCTAGTGTTCACCATTGGGCTGGAAGCTGGGTAGATCCTCGGGAGCTGCTCCGAAATCTGGCCACACAAAACCAGCTGGGTCAAACCCCAGAAAGAGCAAGTGCCACAAAGGAGGCCACAAATAAGAACAAAAGCCAGCATATCAGAACATAAAGAATAAAGGAAAGTACAAGTAATAAAAGTACACAGGGCGATAAACGACTAGGAACGTGGAACCATTCCGGGAGCCAGGTTACAATCCTTAAACCAAACAAGGACCGGGATTGTAACCCTTCGCCTGAATAGCTCACTGCCTCTACCCATTTATCGTTAGAGATAAGTAAAATAATCATGATCAAGAGTTCCAGGTACAAGGCTAGACAAGACTTAGACAGGGCTGGACACCATTCATTCACAATCGGCCAAGCAAGTACTACGGCTTACTACTTAACTAACTAGGGTTATCACAAGCCTAATTACTAACAAGGTGCAAGTGAGAAACTCCCAGTCCCAAGCCCTGCAGACCATCCAGTTATCCTTCCGCGGGTTGAGAGTTATAGTTGGGTACATCGCCCGGGAGACAAATGTACCCTTAGGTGACTTAGAGGGTGCAACACATGACAGTGTGCTGGAAATGTGCTCTACTCGTCGGCAAGCTACAAGTCCATTAAAGTGCCCAGATAACGAGATTGCCTGTGACTGAGAATTCTCCATGTTCTAGTTTGATCTAATAATTAGCCTAATCCAATTTAGCGCGAGTCCCTGGCCGTGGTACCCAGGAAGTCACGTCCTAGACATGATGCAAGACAAGACAAGTGGATTGTGCAAACAAGCAAGCAGAAACACCCACGGTGTCAAGGCAAGTCAAGTCAAGTTATCAAGTCAAGTCAAGTCAAGAGTGCGCCGCCACGGGCCACTATCAAGTTATCAAGGTAAATCATGTCAGGGTACTTGTCAGGGGTGCGCCACGACGGGCCACTATCAAGTCAGGTTGGTCGTGTCAGGAGTGCACCACTACGGTTCACTGTCATGTTATACTAGTTCCTTGTCATACCATGCTGTGTACAATAGTTATTCCAAACATATTAAGCAAAATCAAGTTCATGCCAAAAGGCGTAAGGATATAAAATGGGCGTAAAATACCTAATAAAATACTAATATAAAATAGGACTATAGAAGAGCCAAGATCAAGAAATAACAAATTCATCATAGACAAGTAGGTTGTGCAGGGTATGCACTGCGCAGGGTGCCAAGTGCGCAGGATGAGCTGCGCAGGGTACCAACTGCGCAGGGTGCCAAGTGCGCAGGGTAAGTTGCGCGACAGATGGATTGCGCAGGAAATAGGTTGCGCAGGAATTGGGTTGCGCAGGAAATGGGTTGCGCAGACATGAACTGCGCGAGGGATGGCTTGCGCAAGGCTGGCTTGCGCATGGCTGGCTTGCGCCAGCGCAGTCCAGCGCAGCGCAAAGCACTGGCCAAGTGATTGCGCAATCGGCCATGCGCTAAAGAGCACAGGCCGGGGGTGCGCAATCGGCCATGCGCTAAAAAGCGCAAGGCAGGGGGCTGTTCTTCCTGGCCGAGAGCAAGTCCAAGAACACCAAGAACTTCAATTATCCATAACTTTGTCAAATCAAAACCAAATCTAGATTTTCAAAGTTCTAACTTGAGTAAAATTGAATTCTCTTCCACATGGAAGCATCAAAACAAGCAAAATTCAAAATTTAATAGATCAAAACCAAGGATTTCCGAAAATGGTTAAAACCTAGATCTAGAAGAATGAAAGCTCCAAATCACAAAATTCCAAGTTCTAATGTTGATCTACATGTCCTAATCTATCAAATGGACAAATAAAATTGGGTGCTTATTTGTTGGCAAGGTGCACTTGCCTAATGGGTTGGGGAGTTGTGTGGAAGAAGGAAGAAGAAGAAGTTGTAAGAAATAAATGAGAGAATAAAGAGGAGAGAGAAAGTAGGTGGAGTTATAAAGTGGGAGAGTTGTGGTGTGTTGAGGGTAGAGTGTAGGTTAAAGTATGCCAATCATATTAAACCAAACCTAATCAAACCAAACCAATCCTATTCAAAAAATAAAACCAAGCCATGGTCCAAACCAATTTACGAGAAACCAAAATCCGCAAGTCGAGAAAATTAAAATACGTGCCAAAATCCAAATACGAGCATAAATACGAAATACAGGAAATGGGGGTGACAACTCTACCCACCTTCAAAGAATTTCGTCCTCGGAATTTAATCAAGGAGCTAGAGATTGCCACGACAAGCTATACTAAGCACAGACAAGCTACACTAAGCAGTTCAATCATACAATCATACAATGCAAGCAAGGAAGGGAAAGTGTAAGGCATAAGAAAGACATTATACCTCACGAGTCAAACAGGTAGGGATATCGCGATCGAATGTCGTCCTCACGCTCCCACGTTGACTCACCTAGAGAGTGATGACCCCAAGCAACACGGACTAAGTTAATAGTCGTGTTCTTGAGCGTCTTTTCTCTCCGGTCCAATATAGACACGGGCCTCTCCTCATACGAAAGGTTGGTACCAACAACCAATTCCGAATGATCTAGGATATGGCTCGGGTCCGAGATGTACCGTCTTAATTGGGATACATGGAATACATCATGTACCTCACTTAGCGACGGCGGAAGAGCGAGACGATAGGACACATCGCCTACTCGCTCCAGAATATCAAACGGCCCTATATACCTAGGACTAAGCTTTCCCCGTACGCCAAAACGAATGACGCCACGGGTAGACGAGATCCTGAGGAATACATGGTCGCCGACAGCAAATTCTAAGGGACGCCGATAAGCATCGGCCCAATGGCGCTGGCGATCCTGAGCAACTCGGAGGTGATCTCTGACTCTCCTGACCACTTCAACCGTCTGAGAAATCAGTTCTGGACCGAGCATCTGCCTCTCTCCGACATCGTCCCATGCTAACGGGGATCTGTACTTCCTACCATACAGAGCCTCGAAGGGTGCCATCTGGATACTGGCCTGGAAACTATTGTTGTACGAGAACTCTACCAGGTGCAGGTGATCCTTCCACGAACCACCGAAGTCAAGGGTACATGACCGCAACATATCTTTGAGAGTTTGTATAGTACGCTCTGACTGCCCATCTGTCTGCGGATGATACGCTGAGCTGAACTTGAGACGAGTCCCCAAACTTTGATAAAGACTGTGCCAGAAGTGCGATGTGAATCTCGTATCCCTGTCCGATACTATGCTGACTGGCACTCCGTGAAGTCTGACGATCTGCCTGAGATACATCTCTGCTAGCTGTGCCGTCGACTGTCCAACTCTAAATGGAAGAAAGTGTGCCACCTTGGTTAGCCTGTCCACAATGACCCAAATAGCATCTCTGTCTGTCGGAGATCTGGGTAATCCAGTCACGAAATCTATGGTTATGTGCTCCCATTTCCATTCTGGGATCGGTAAAGGTTAAAGAAGTCCAGCTGGCCTCTGATGTTCAGCCTTGACCTGTTGGCAAACCAAACATCGAGAGACATACCGGGCTATCTCCCTCTTCATACCATTCCACCAAAAGTGTTGACGAATATCTCTGTACATCTTCGTGCTGCCTGGGTGAATGGAGTACTGCGAACTGTGAGCCTCTGCCATGACTTCCTGTCTGATATCTCCACTGGGTACACAAAGACGCGTGCCGTGTCGAAGTGTACCATCCTCATGAATACATAACTCTGGCCTTCTCTCTGCCTCGCACTCTGCTCTGAGACGCTGAATCTTGGAATCTGTTAACTGTGCTGTCCGGATCCTCTCAACTATGGTGGACTGAATCTGTAGGCTGGCCATCAAGGCCACATTGGAAGGAAGAACCACTTCAATTCCCATCTTCTGAAGATCTGCCAATAGCTCTAGTTGCGTCGTCAGGAAATAAACTCCGGCTCTCCGGCTCAACGCATCTGCTACGACGTTGGCCTTCCCTGGATGATACTGCAAGTCCACATCATAGTCCACAAGTAGCTCGAGCCATCTTCTCTGCCGCATATTAAGATCCTTCTGGGTGAAAACATACTTCAGGCTCTTATGATCAGTGAATATCTTCACTCTGTCTCCGTACAAGTAGTGCCTCCACAACTTAAGTGCAAACACTACTGCTGCTAGCTCCAAGTCGTGGGTCGGGTAATTCTTCTCATGATCACGGAGTTGACGTGACGCATAAGCAATTACCTTCCCATGCTGCATCAAAACACATCCCAATCCTCTGCCTGAAGCATCGCAGTAAACTGTGAATCCTCCGGTCCCATCTGGAAGGGTAAGAATGGGAGCCGTTATCAAACCTCGCTTCAACTTCTCAAATGATTCCTGACATTCTGTGGTCCAAACGAACGGCACATCCTTGCGGGTCAACTGGGTCATCGGTGCTGAAATCCTTACAAAATCAGAGACGAACCGCCGGTAGTAGCCGGCCAATCCAAGAAAGCTGCGAACTTCTGCTACTGAGCTGGGTACTGGCCATGCCTCGATAGCCACAATCTTCTGGGGATCCACTTCCACTCCTCCTCTGGTAATGATGTGACCCAAGTAAGAAATGCGATCGAGCCAGAACTCGTATTTACTGAACTTGGCGTACAACTGGTGCTCTCTGAGAATCTGGAGGACAACTCTGAGATGATGCTCGTGCTCTGCTTCACTCTTGCTGTAGACCAGGATGTCATCAAGGAACACTATCACAAACTGATCCAAGTAAGACATAAAAATACGGTTCATGAGGTCCATGAACACTGCCGGCGCATTGGTCGCTCCAAAAGGCATAACTAGAAACTCCCAATGCCCGTACCTAGATCTGAACGCCGTCTTCGGGATGTCCTGCTCTCTGACTCTGATCTGGTGGTATCCTGACCGCAAGTCTATCTTCGAGAAAACTGAAGCCCCTTTGAGTTGGTCAAACAAGTCATCTATCCTCGGGAGAGGGTATCTGTTCTTGATTGTCACTGAGTTCAAGGTACGATAATCAACACATAGCCTGGACGTACCATCCTTCTTTTTCACAAGAAGCATCGGGGCTCCCCAAGGCGATCCACTTGCACGAATGAATCCCTTGGTCCTGAGTTCTTCAATCATCTTGAACAAAATCTCCAACTCTGAAGGTGCCATTCTGTAGACTCGCTCTGATACTGGTGCTGTCCCGGGAATCAAGTCGATGGTGAACTCGATCTCCCGCTCTGGTGGCATCCCTGGAAGTTCCTCTGGAAAGACATCTGGAAACTCTTCAACTATCCGGGGCAACTGCACTGCTGCTACTGCCATCCGCAATACTGGAGGAGATGGCTCTACTGTGCCTCTGGAAAATGAAAACTCTGGCTCTCCGGGAATACTAAAGACAAATCTGCCAGCATGGCAGTCTATCCTAGCATAATAGTTCCTCAACCAATCCATGCCTAGGACTACATCATAGTCTGCCATAGGGAACTCTATGAGCCTAGCGGGAAACTCTCTACCGCTAACTACGATCCGACACGAGGAAAACACTCGATCTACTCCCACAAGACCATTACCAGTAAGTATATTGAGCCTCACTGATAATGACTCGGGCTCCAATCCTATCCGTGTCGCGAATCGTGCAGACATGAATGAATGTGATGCACCAGAATCAAATAATACAGATGCTGGAAAAGTGTTGACGAGAATAGTACCTGCCACTACCTCACCTGGTGCAACTTCTTCTTCCATGGTCATCATCATAGCCTGACCTCTAGCTGCGGGTCCCCTCTGCTGGAATCCCCTCTGCCGGTTCTGTGCTGGAGCCTGGGTGATCTGCTGCTGGAAGGCCTGGGCCTGAGGCAATAATGGCCTCGGGTACTGCTGCTGCTGCTGCTGGATTGGAACTGGGGCTGGTCCTCTCACCGAAGAACTAGAAAGGTTGGATGATGATGGACCTCCCCTATTCGGACAGGTCCCTATCTTGTGATCTGCTCCTCCGTAAGCCAGGCACAATCCCTGTGCCCTACGACACTCTGCCACTACATGGCCCGGCTTCCCGCAATGAGAATATCCCACCGCGGAAGACTGCTTCTGCTTCTGCTGCTGCGGGTACGTCGGGGTCGAATGCTGAACCGACGTCACTGAGGCCGCCCGCCTCGGAGTTCCAATGGTTATACCCCTAGCTGCCGGGGCTGGAGCTGAAGATTGGTGCATCTGGTTGTGGGACCGCTTCCTGCCTCCGGTCCTGTCCACAATTCTCCGGGAGGTATACTCATGCCTCCTCGCTGCCTTCAATACTGCATCGAACGTTTGGTGCTCGAACTGCTCCACAGCCAATAATATCTCTAAGTGCAGCCCTTGCTGGAACCGCTGGGCCCTATCGAATTCGGTTGCCACCAAGGTGGGGGCGAACCTACTCAGCCTGGAAAACTCGGTCGCATAGCCATCGACCGTCCTGCCTCCTTGCTTCAAGTTGGTGAACCGGGTCTGCAGGTCGTACCGTGCCACCGCATCGAAGTACTTTATCTGGAATCTCTCTCTGAATGTCGCCCAAGTGACTGGTGTTGCTAATCCCATGGCCTGAGCCGCCCACCAATCGCGAGCCAAGTCTAACAACTGTAGCCGTACCACGGCCACCTTCTCATTCTCAGGTGTCCTAGCTGCTTCTAGAACCACCTCGGTATCCTGAAGCCAAGCGTCTGCGGCAATCGCATCTTCACTGCCGTCAAAGAAGGGAGGGTTCAAACGCTTGAAACTGTTGGCCGCCTGATTCCCTTGGGGACCTCCTCGGTTTAGTGCATCATGAACTTCCTGGTGCAAGGCGTCGCCTCGACAATCTTGGGATGCAAGCAGTTCTCTGATAAGCCCTACCAAAGGTCCCTCATTATGTCTAGCTGGTTGAACAGGCGGAGCTGCCTGAACTGGAGGTTCTGAGCCTCCGGGAAGCATAACTCGGGAGGCTACTCCAGAGTGCTGAGCTTGATCTTCCTGGCGCTGGGGTGCTTGTCGAGCTTCCTCTGGCTGGTTGGCAGGTCCGGGAGTAATGCCGCTGAAGAAGACGACATAGGGAACAGTAAGAAAGGACCAGGACAGATCAATGATACAAGCGTGTGACCAGGTCAAGAATCTCAGGGATTTGAAGATACGAGCAGAGATCAAGGACGAAATATTGATTGAGACATCTATTCAGTAAACCCTCACATTTCTTGAATGCCAAGACCTGCATGGGCCACCACTTAAACCGTGTCACGCCCCAGAACCAGAATACTGGAGAGCGGGGGCAGACACAGCAAGCTACGTATATTGAAATAGAATACATCTCAACTATACGGTCACGGCTGTCTAGATATGAGGGTTTACTACAAGCCAGCAGTCTCTTAAGGTCAAGCCTATTGTCTCAATCTCAAGCAATTAACAGAGTTACAAGATGTTAGAGCATCAAATATATATATATAAGGCGTCCCAAATATTACATATTGGATGATCATGAAGCTAGTCGTACAAATGATAGGACTAGCAAGAGTTCAGTCATACATGATCAACCCTAGGATTTGTTAACCATGTTTACAGCCCGTAGGCAGACAGTAAGTAAATGTGCATCGAGCTAACAGGTGCTCGTCGGCTAAACGCCTCAAAAGAATAAATTTACATATAAGTGGGTGAAACAAAAAAGGAAAACCCACTCGTAGCCCGGGTTCCGTCTAGTGTTCACCATTGGGCTGGAAGCTGGGTAGATCCTCGGGAGCTGCTCCGAAATCTGGCCACACAAAACCAGCTGGGTCAAACCCCAGAAAGAGCAAGTGCCACAAAGGAGGCCACAAATAAGAACAAAAGCCAGCATATCAGAACATAAAGAATAAAGGAAAGTACAAGTAATAAAAGTACACAGGGCGATAAACGACTAGGAACGTGGAACCATTCCGGGAGCCAGGTTACAATCCTTAAACCAAACAAGGACCGGGATTGTAACCCTTCGCCTGAATAGCTCACTGCCTCTACCCATTTATCGTTAGAGATAAGTAAAATAATCATGATCAAGAGTTCCAGGTACAAGGCTAGACAAGACTTAGACAGGGCTGGACACCATTCATTCACAATCGGCCAAGCAAGTACTATGGCTTACTACTTAACTAACTAGGGTTATCACAAGCCTAATTACTAACAAGGTGCAAGTGAGAAACTCCCAGTCCCAAGCCCTGCAGACCATCCAGTTATCCTTCCGCGGGTTGAGAGTTATAGTTGGGTACATCGCCCGGGAGACAAATGTACCCTTAGGTGACTTAGAGGGTGCAACACATGACAGTGTGCTGGAAATGTGCTCTACTCGTCGGCAAGCTACAAGTCCATTAAAGCGCCCAGATAACGAGATTGCCTGTGACTAGGAATTCTCCATGTTCTAGTTTGATCTAATAATTAGCCTAATCCAATTTAGCGCGAGTCCCTGGCCGTGGTACCCAGGAAGTCACGTCCTAGACATGATGCAAGACAAGACAAGTGGATTGTGCAAACAAGCAAGCAGGAACACCTACGGTGTCAAGGCAAGTCAAGTCAAGTTATCAAGTCAAGTCAAGTCAAGAGTGCGCCGCCACGGGCCACTATCAAGTTATCAAGGTAAATCATGTCAGGGTACTTGTCAGGGGTGCGCCACGACGGGCCACTATCAAGTCAGGTTGGTCGTGTCAGGAGTGCACCACTACGGGTCACTGTCATGTTATACTAGTTCCTTGTCATACCATGCTGTGTACAATAGTTATTCCAAACATATTAAGCAAAATCAAGTTCATGCCAAAAGGCGTAAGGATATAAAATGGGCGTAAAATACCTAATAAAATACTAATATAAAATAGGACTATAGAAGAGCCAAGATCAAGAAATAACAAATTCATCATAGACAAGTAGGTTGTGCAGGGTATGCACTGCGCAGGGTGCCAAGTGCGCAGGATGAGCTGCGCAGGATACCAACTGCGCAGGGTGCCAAGTGCGCAGGGTAAGTTGCACGACAGATGGATTGCGCAGGAAATAGGTTGCGCAGGAAATGGGTTGCGCAGGAAATGGGTTGCGCAGGAAATGGGTTGCGCAGACATGAACTGCACGAGGGATGGCTTGCGCAAGGCTGGCTTGCGCATGGCTGGCTTGCGCCAGCGCAGTCCAGCGCAGCACAAAGCACTGGCCAAGTGATTGCGCAATCGGCCATGCGCTAAAGAGCACAGGCCGGGGGTGCGCAATCGGCCATGCGCTAAAAAGCGCAAGGCAGGGGGCTGTTCTTCCTAGCCGAGAGCAAGTCCAAGAACACCAAGAACTTCAATTATCCATAACTTTGTCAAATCAAAACCAAATCTAGATTTTCAAAGTTCTAACTTGAGTAAAATTGAATTCTCTTCCACATGGAAGCATCAAAACAAGCAAAATTCAAAATTTAATAGATCAAAACCAAGGATTTCCGAAAATGGTGAAAACCTAGATCTAGAAGAATGAAAGCTCCAAATCACAAAATTTCAAGTTTTAATGTTGATCTACATGTCCTAATCTATCAAATGGACAAATAAAATTGGGTGCTTATTTGTTGGCAAGGTGCACTTGCCTAATGGGTTGGAGAGTTGTGTGGAAGAAGGAAGAAGAAGAAGTTGTAAGAAATAAATGAGAGAATAAAGAGGAGAGAGAAAGTAGGTGGAGTTATAAAATGGGAGAGTTGTGGTGTGTTGAGGGTAGAGTGTAGGTTAAAGTGTGCCAATCATATTAAACCAAACCTAATCAAACCAAACCAATCCTATTCAAAAAATAAAACCAAGCCATGGTCCAAACCAATTTACGAGAAACCAAAATCCACAAGTCGAGAAAATTAAAATACGTGCCAAAATCCAAATACGAGCATAAATACGAAATACAGGAAATGGGGGTGACAACATGACTTGGTCAGTGTAGGGGAAATATTGGGGGAGGACAGTCGCTAGTGCGTATGGGAATCCAAACAGGTAAACCACAGTCTCCGGATGGAACTGTGGCAATTTATATTTGCAGATGCCCTCTGACGTTTTGGACGTTACAGACGGATACGGATGACTGGATGCCAGTTACGTACTTATAGCCTAAAATCCCACCCATGCGTATGAAAGTTGTCCTCTAAATTGCACAATAGATGGTTAGCATTCCATTTTGCATATTGGTGTCTAGGAGAGTCTTGTATATTATTATTATTTTGATAGTTCATATTAGCTTGTTCTTCCTGTATCTTGCTACGTCCCTCTGAGGACCTGGTTATTTCCCAGGTGTATGTTCATGTCTTTCGCAGGTATCCTAGCCGGGATCGTGGTCTTCTCCATTTATTCGAAGATGACGTGACTTGGTTCCTCCTTGCTACTTCCACTTAGTCCTTTTATATATCATGTACTTCTTCATTTTTATTTTGGTTGGTAGTGGATGTGTCTCCACTCAACATATTGTATCAGAACAATTCATTATATGATTTCTTTTATTCCCTTATTTTATGGATGAGATTAGTTAGTTGTGGTTTACTGCATTTTACAGCTTATGTATATATACAAGGTCCTGTACTTCGTATGTATACAGCTGGCATGTCTACGTACTTAGTCCTACATATTTTGGGACTGGGGCGTTACATAGCTTCCTTAGGATCTGCAGGTAAAATATCATGTACCACAAAATCAATGAGAGGAGCCCTCCAGTCTTCACTAACGATGTTGATTTCAATTGAATTGATGAACTCAATATTTGAGTTATTTTCGATGCAGAACAATTCTCTATTAGTGATGACAATCATTTGCTGTCTTCTGACTGGAACGGCTAATACTGTCGTAAGATTTAGCAAGTGCATCAGCCTCTGTATTACATACTCTGCGTACATGTTCAATGAAGAAGAACTTGATTGCTGCTTCATGATATGGAATAAGATCTTGATGTCGAACCACATATGTTCCTCTAACTTAATTTACGATCAGTTTAGAGTCACCATACACTTCTAGATATTCTATATCTAGTTGTTTGGCTAATTAGAGGCCGATGAGTAGAGCGTTTTATTCAGCAACATTGTTAGAGCATGGTTTATCTAAGGAATAGGCCCTTTGAATAGCTAATCCTTTTGGTGATACAAGAATGATACCTACCCCAGCCACAATAGCACATTTAGGTCCAATTCTAGATGCACCATCGAAAAATAGACGCCAAGTAGGAAATTCTTCTGAAATCAAATTAGACTCCAGCGTTTCATCGAAAATGTCATCATAGAGTTTAGAGGTTTCAGGTACTGGATGAGCAGCCAAGAAGTCTGCTAAGGCTTGGCCTTTGACAGACTTTTGCGGGATGTAGACCATATCATATTGTACGAGCAATATGGCCCAAGTAGCAAGCCTGGAATTAAGTGTGATGGGTTTCTTCATCAATACTCGTAGAGGATTGACTCTAGAAATGACATGAATGGTTTGGCTTGTGATGTAATATCATGTTTTTTGGACGATAAATGTCAAAGCCAAATATTCTTTTTCTACCGGACTATATCGATGTTTAGCACCGATTATTGTTCGACTGAGGTATTAGATGGCTTGCTCATGACCTTCTTTATTCTTTTGTGCTAAGAGGGCTTCCAAGGAATGATCCATTGCTCGAACATACGTCAGGAAGGGTATTCCTGATACTGGAGGCACCAACACTGGAGGGTTCATCAAGTACCATTTTATATCTTCAAATGCTTGCTGACATTCTTTGGTACATATGAAAGACACACCTTTCTTCATCAATTGAGTAAACGGTCTACAACGTCCAGACATGTTCAAAATGGATCTCCTGATGTATGCAAGCCATCCTTGGAATCCTCGTAGCTCTTTTAGGTTGTGTGGAGGACGCGTCTCTTGAATGGCTTTGATCTTCTCAGGGTCAACGTATATACCTTTAGAGGTAATAACGAATCTGAGAAATTTTCCATTAGAGACTCTCAGGAATGACTTAGTAGGATTCATCTTGAGTTGATGCTGGCACATTAGATCGAAGATAGTTCTCAAGTCTTGGATGTGGTCTTCATTTAGACGACTTTTGACAGCAATAGCGTCGACATAGCATTCGACTATTTTTTGTAATTGAACACGAAAGATGGTACTCATAGCCTGCTGATAGGTTGCACCAGCGTTCTTAAGACCGAATGGCATGATGATATTGCAATAAACTCCCAAATAGGTATAGAATGATGTATGTTTCTCATCTTCAGGGTTCATCCGGATCTGATTATGCCCGAAGAATCCATCCATAAAAGACATTCGTTCGAACCCGCAAGTGTTATCGATCATGACATCAGTAATTGGAAGAAGAAACTCATCCTTGGGACAAGCATTATTGAGGTCTCTGAAGTCAATGCAAACTCGGACCTTTCCTGATTTCTTAATGACAGGGACGACATTGGCCACCCAATTAGGATGTTGTTCCTC
This sequence comes from Iris pallida, assembly GCA_029216955.1. Classification (NCBI taxonomy): domain Eukaryota; kingdom Viridiplantae; phylum Streptophyta; class Magnoliopsida; order Asparagales; family Iridaceae; genus Iris; species Iris pallida. The sequence goes on from JANAVB010009200.1 coordinate 24,597,786, forward strand.
TCTGATAAAGCCACAGGCAATGAGTTTCTTAACTTCAGTTTTTATAGCATCCATCAAGTTAGGTCGGAATCGTTATTATTATTGTTTGACTGGCCTTGCATTAGGCAGAATGTTCAGCCTGTGTATAGCGATATGAGGATATAGTCCTGGTATATCCTTATAACTCCAAGTGAAGACATCGATGTATTCTCGGATAAGCTGAATTAATTCTTGCTTATCTACTTCTGTGAGGCTTTTACTGATGAAGATTGGCCTTGGCAAGCCTTCTTTTCCAACATTGATCTGAATTAATTGATCATCGGTACATGGTTATCGTTGTTCGAAGCGAAGTTCCCATTGAGTGTCCATCCTCTATGTCCAAGGATCTGCTTTAGGAGCTTCAGCAAAGTCATCTTCGTCTTCTGAGAACTCGGCAGTCACCATATTGGATAATAGAGTCACTCGATGGACGTGCCCTACACTGGTGTCAAAATCCCATGACACGGAGTCAGAAGAGTTAGGTCGCTCTTCTTTATCAGATTTAGAGGCATCTTGAATCGCGATCGGTGAAGTATAGCCTAACCCTCGCTTTGATTTACTGTAGTATTGTAGTGACTTTCCTTTTGGGGCTGGGATGCGAATAGGAGTTCGCCTTCCTTTACTACCGTTGAGACTGGCCCTGAAGTTAATAACCCATCTTTTGAATAATATCTTTTGATTGTTGACTATAACGACGGCGTTGGAGTCGCTCTTTATCGTCATTCTCAGGGTCACTATCAGATATGATCTTCTGCTTTGTTCCTTTGCTAAAATGTATAGGAAGTTCATCTTTCTTCCGTGAAGGAACTAAAAAGAAAGAATCTTGAACTGATTCCAGTGATACTTCATCTTGGAAAGATTGAACTGCTCCGATTGTAAGTGGTTCGAAGTTATTTAGCATTTCTAAGTAACATTGAGTATAATAAATAACATTAGTACTACAAAGAAGATGCTTCTTTATTGATATTTGCATCAGTATTTGCAACAGTGCCTTTAGTAGTTGATTTGCTATGCTTAATAACCAAAGAGGGAAAAGAAGGGGGCTTGTTACGACGAAGGTCAATAACAAGAGACTAGAAGAAGTGAGCTCCCTATATTCCTTCTTTTCAATAGTAGAAGGGTTAGTAGAAGCAGGAAGATGAATAATCAGTAGTTGAGAAGATGAAGGACAAGAGGTACGTCCTTTGACTGGAATCACCAAAATATCATCGGGGTTTTCCCTTTAATCCTCTTTTTTATTCATAGCCAATACTACCTTCTTGTACTCTTCTTTGTACATCCTGGCATCTGAGAAGTAAACTTCCACACCCTAGAAGGGATTGAGATCCGCGACTTCTTTCTTTACTTCTCCTTTGTCATCTACATATTTAATGCATTGATGGAGGGTAGAAGGGACTACGTTGTTCTTATGCAACCAAGGTCTTCCAAGCAATGCGTTGTAGGATCCTTGATCATCAATCACATAAAAAGTAACTTTGGTACGAAGATTGCCGATTTGAACTTTCAAGCGAATCGTCCCCAATGGTTCACTTTTTCCTGAATTGAATCCTAATATGGTTGTCACCGTAGTAGAAAGACTACGAACTGGGATCTTCAATGCGTCGAGTAGGGTCTTCGGCATGATACTGAGTGCAGACCCTGGATCAATCAGGATGCGACTAACCTTCATCATATCAACATATACTGTGAAGTAGAGGGGACGATTATGTCGGTTATCCTCCAATAGCATGTCTTCTTGAGTGAAAGTGATGTTAGGAATCACTTCCATTAAACTATGGCAATGAGAACACGCCACTGGTTCTTCATCTGACTGCTTCAGATGTGCTAGACAAGTTTCTACATGTCATGCCCCAGAACCAGAATACTGGAGAGCGGGGGCGAACATAGCCAGCTACGTATATTGAAATAGAATACATCTCAACTATACGGTCACGGCTGTCTAGATATGAGGGTTTACTACAAGCCAACAGTCTCTTAAGGTTAAGCCTACTGTCTCAATCTCAAGCAAATAATATAATTACAAGATGTTTGACCACCAAATATACAATAAAAGGCGTCCCAAATATTACATATCAGCTGATCATGAAGCTAGTCGTACAAAATGCTAGGACTAGCAAGAGTTAAGTCATACATGATCAACCCTAGGATTTGTTAATCATATTTACAGCCCGTAGGCAGACAGTAAGTAAAAGTGCATCGAGCTAACAGGTGCTCGTCGGCTAAACGCCTCAAAAGAATAATTTTACAATAGAGTGAGCGAAACAAAATAGAAAACCCACTCGTAGCCCGGGTTCCTTCTAGTCGCCACCATCGGGCTGGAGGTTCGGTAGATCCTCGGGTGCTGCTCCGAAATCTGGCCACACAAAACCAGCTGGGTCAAACCCCAGAAAGTGCAAGTGCCACAAGGAAGGCCACGAAATAAGAACAAAATCCAGCATATCATAACATAAAAATGAAATGAAAGTACAAGTAATAAATAGCACGTCAGGACAATAAACGACTAGGGACGTGGAACCATTCTGGGAGCCAGGTTACAACCCGTAAACCAAACAAGGACCGGGGTTGTAACCCTTCGCCTGAATATCTCCTTGTCCCTACCCAATTATTGTTAAAGCAAGTAAAACAATCATTTACAAGAGTTCCAGGGTACAGGGACTAGACAAGACTTAGACAGGGCTAGACATCGTCCATTCACAAGCGGCCAAACAATTACTACGGCTTACTACTTTAACTAACTAGGGTTGTCACAAGCCTAATTACTAACAAGATGCAAGTGAGAATTTCCCAGTCCCAAGCCCTGCAGACCATCCAGTTATCCTTCCGCGGGTTGAGAGTATGGTTGGGTACATCGCCCCGGAGACGATATACCCTTAGGTGACTTAGAGGGTGCAACACATGACAGTGCGCTGGAAATGTGCTCTACTCGTCGGCAAGCTATAAGTCCAATTAAGAGCGCCCAGATAACGAGATTGCCTGTGACTGGAAATTCTCCATGAACTATAGTTTGGTCTAGTCATTAGCCTAATCCATATTCAGTATGAATCCCTGACCGTGGAAACCAGGGAGTCACGTCCTAGACATGATGCAAGACAAGACAAGTGGATTGCACAAGCAAGCAAGCAGGAACACCCACGGTGTCAAGTTGATTATACGAGTCAAGTTAGCTGTCGTAACAGCATCAAGTCAAGTCAAGTTACAAGTTACAAGTCAAGTCAAGTCAAGAGTGCGCCGCCACGGGCCACTATCAAGTTATCAAGGTAAATCATGTCAGGGTACTTGGCAGGAGTGTGCCACGATGGGCCACTATCATGTCAGGTTGGTCATGTCAGGAGTGCACCACTACGGGTCACTGTCGTGTTATGCTAGTTCTTGTCATACCATGCCATGTACAATAGTTATTCCAAACATGTTAAGTAAAATCGAGTTCATAACAAAAGGCGTAAGGATATAAAATGGGCGTAAAATATCTAATAAAATATCAATATACAGGGCTATAGAAGAGCCAAGCTTAGAGAAATAAAACCAAAACTCCAAGAGCTAATAGATTGCGCAAGGGGTCAGGGGGTTGGATTGCGCAGGTGTCAGCTGCGCAGGGTGCCAAATGCGCAGGGGCACAGGGCACAGGGGCAGATGGCGCATGGGTCAGATTGCGCATGAACAGACTGCGCAGGAGTGAACTGCGCAGGTGTGGATTGCGCATGAGCAGACTGCGCAGGAGTGAACTGCACAGGGGTGGATTGCGCATGAGCAGACTGCGCAGGAGTGAACTGCGCAGGGGTGGATTGCGCATGAGCAGACTGCGCAGGAGTGAACTGCGCAGGGTGAAGTACGCAGGAATGGTTGGCGCATGGGGCTGAGCGCAGTTCACCATAGGGCAAGCTGCGCGGTCGGCACTGCGCTAAAGAGCGAAGGCCGAGAGGGGCTGCGCAGTCCAGTACTGCGCTAAAGAGCGCAGGCTGCAGGCTGCTACTCCAGGCCGAGAAGAACACCAAAAATACCAAGAATTCAAATTTTCATATCTTTGTCAAATCAAAGCCAAATCTAGATTTTCAAAGTTCTAACTTGAGTAAAATTGAATTCTCTTCCACATGGAAGCATCAAAAACCACAAAAATCCAACCAAAATAGATCAAAACCATGTAAATCCAATAATAGTTAAAACCTAGATCTAGAACAATAGAGACTCCAAATCACAAAATGTCAAGTTCTAATGTTGATCACCATGGCCTAATCTAGCTAATGAACAAATAAAATGTGGTTCTCATGTGGTGGCAAGGTGCACTTGTCTATGGGTGTTGGTGAGTTGTGTAGAGGAAGGAAGAAGAAGGAGATGGAGAAGTAAATGAAAAATAAAGAGGAGAGAGAAAAGTTAGGTGGGATTTAATGGAGGTGGGTGTGTTGTGTTGAGGGTGGTGCATAGGCTAAGGTGTTCCAATGCATTTTAAACCAAACCAACCCAAATCAAACCAATTCTCCTCTACAAAATAAAACCAAGTCATGTAAAACCCAATTACGAGAACCAAAATCTGCAAGTCAAGCCAATTACAAGTACATACCAAAATCCGAGAAAATAAATACAGGTCTGAAATATATGCAAGCTTGACAAAATACGCATTCAGAATATGGGTGTTACAACTCTACCCACCTTAAAAGAATTCCGTCCTCGGAATTTAATTAAGAGGCTAGAGAGACAAGGACAAGTTATACTATTCACATGCAAGCTATACCAAGCAGTCAATCAAACAATCACGCATGCAAGCAAGGACGAAAGGCATAAGGCATAAGGAAGGCATTATACCTTATGAGTCAAACAGGTAGGGATATTGCGATCGGATGTCGTCCTCACGCTCCCACGTTGACTCACCTAGAGAGTGATGACCCCAAGCAACCCAGACTAAACTAATAGTCTTGTTCTTGAGTATCTTCTCTCTCCGGTCCAATATAGACACGGGTCTCTCCTCATACGAAAGGTTGGTACCAACAACCAATTCCGAATGGTCTAGGATATGGCTCGGGTCCGGGATATACCGTCGTAATTGGGACACATGGAATACATCATGTACCTTACTTAGCGACGGCGGAAGAGCAAGACGATAGGATACATCTCCTACTCGCTCCAGGATATCGAACGGCCCTATATACCTTGGAATAAGCTTTCCCCGCACGCCAAAACGAATGACGCCGCGGTTAGGCGAGATCCCAAGGAATACATGGTCGCCGATAGCAAATTCTAAGGGACGTCGATGAGCATCGGCCCAATGCCGCTGGCGATCTTGGGCAACTCGAAAACGATCTCTGATCCTTCTGACCACTTCAACTATTTGGGCAATCATCTCTGGACCGAGCATCTGCCTCTCTCCAATATCATCCCATGCTAGCAGGGATCTGTACTTCCTTCCGTACAGAGCCTCGAATGGTGCCATCTGGATGCTGGCCTGGAAGCTATTGTTGTACGAGAATTCCACAAAATGTAGGTGATCTTCCTATGAACCACCGAAGTCGAGGGTACAAGACCTCAATATGTCTTCAAGAGTCTGGATTGTGCGTTCTGACTGACCATCTGTCTGTGGATGATATGCTGAACTGAACTGGAGACGAGTTCCCAAACTCTCTTGCAAGCTATGCCAAAAGTGTGACGTAAACCTTGAATCTCGGTCCGAGGTGATACTGACGGGCACACCGTGAAGCCTGACAATCTGCCTGAGGTACATCTCTGCTAGCTGAGCCGTTGACTGCCCAACTCTAAATGGAAGAAAATGAGCCACCTTCGTGAGCCGGTCAACTATAACCCAAATAGCATCTCGACCAGCGAGGGATCTAGGCAATCCAGTCACAAAATCCATGGTCACATGCTTCCACTTCCATTCTGGAATCGGCAAGGGCTGAAGAAGTCCAGCGGGCCTCTGATGTTCAGCTTTAACCTGCTGGCAAACCAAACACCGAGAAATAAACCGGACTATCTCCCTCTTCATGCCATTCCACCAGAAGTGCTGACGGATATCACGGTATATCTTCGTACCACCAGGATAAATAGAATACTGCGAGCTGTGAGCTTCTGCCATGACCTCCTGTCTGATATCTTCACTGGGTACACAAAGACGAGTTCCGTGCCGAAGTGTACCATCCTCATGAATACATAACTCTGGCCTTCTTCCTGCCTCACATTTTGCTCTGAGCCGCTGAATCTTGGAATCTGTAGACTGCATCGTCCGGATTCTCTCAACTATGCTGGACTGAACCTGTAGGCTGGCCATCAACGCCACGTTGGTAGGAAGAATTACTTCAATTCCCATCTTCTGAAAATCTGCCAATAACTCTGGTTGCGCCGTCAAGAAATAAACTTCGGCTCTCATGTTCAACGCATCTGCTACAACGTTGGCCTTCCCTGGGTGATACTGCAAATCCACATCGTAGTCCACCAGTAGCTCGAGCCATCTTTTCTGCCGCATGTTAAGGTCCTTCTGGGTGAAAATATACTTCAGGCTCTTGTGATCAGTAAATATCTCCACTCTATCTCCGTACAAGTAGTGTCTCCACAATTTAAGTGCAAACACTACTGCTGCCAGTTCCAAGTCGTGGGTCGGGTAATTCTTCTCATGATCACGAAGTTGGCGTGATGCATAGGATATTACCTTCCCATGTTGCATCAAGAAACACTCCAATCCTCTGCCTGAAGCATCGCAATAAACTGTGAATCCTCTGGTCCCATCTGGAAGTATGAGAATGGGAGCCGTTATCAAACCTCGCTTCAACTTCTCAAATGATTTCTGACACTCTGTTGTCCAAACAAACGGCACATCCTTACGAGTCAACTGGATCATCGGCGCTGAAATCCTTACAAAATCTGAAACGAATCGCCGGTAGTAGCCGACCAATCCAAGGAAGCTGCGAACCTCTGCCACTGAACTAGGTACTGGCCAAGTCTCGATAGCCACAATCTTTTGGGGATCTACTTCTACTCCTCCTCGGGTAATGATGTGACCCAAGTATGAAATACGATCGAGCCAGAACTCGCATTTACTGAACTTGGCGTACAACTGGTGCTCTCTAAGCGTCTGAAGGACGATTCTGAGATGCTGCTCATGCTCTGCTTCGCTCTTGCTGTAAACTAAGATATCATCTAGGAACACGATCACGAACTGATCCAGGTAAGGCATAAAAATATGATTCATGAGGTCCATGAATACTGCTGGCGCATTGGTTGCTCCAAAGGGCATAACAAGGAACTCCCAATGTCCATACCTCGATCTAAATGCTGTCTTCGGGATGTCCTGCTCTCTGACTCTGATCTGGTGGTATCCTGATCGCAAGTCTATCTTCGAGAATACTGAAGCTCCTTTGAGTTGATCAAATAAGTCATCTATCCTCTGGAGAGGGTATCTGTTCTTGATTGTCACTGAGTTCAAGGTACGATAATCTACGCATAACCTGGACGTACCATCCTTCTTTTTCACAAGAAGCATCGGGGCTCCCCAAGGCGATCCACTTGCACGAATGAATCCCTTGGTCCTGAGTTCTTCAATCATCTTGTACAAAATCTCCAACTCTGAAGGCGCCATCCTGTAGACTCGCTCTGATACTGGTGCTGTCCTGGGGATCAAGTCTATAGTGAACTCAATCTCCCGCTCTGGCGGCATCCCTGGAAGTTCCTCTGGGAAGACATCTGGAAATTCTTCAAGTATCCTGGGCAACTGCACTGCTGCTACTGCCATCCGCAACACTGGGGAGGATGGCTCCACTGCTCCTCTAGAAAATGAGAACTCTGGCTCTCCTGGAATGCTGAAAACAACTCTGCCAACATGGCAGTCTATCCTAGCATACTAGTTCCTCAACCAATCCATGCCTAGGACTACATCATAGTCTGCCATAGGGAATTCTATAAATCTAGCGGGGAACTCTCTACCGCTAACTACGATCCGACACGAGGAAAACACTCGATCTACTCCCACAAGACCATTACCAGTAAGTATATTGAGCCTCACTGATAATGACTCGAGCTCCAATCCTATCCGTGTCGCGAATCGTGCAGACATGAATGAATGCGATGCACCAGAATCAAATAATACTGAAGCTGAAAAGGAGTTGACGAGAATAGTACCTGCCACTACCTCACCTGGTGCAACTTCTTCTTCCATAGCCATCATCATGGCCTGACCTCTAGTTGCGGGTCCCCTCTGCTGGAAACCTCTCTACCTGCTCTGCACTGGAGCCTGGGCACACTGCTACTGGAATGCCTGGGCCTGAGGCAACAATGGCCTCGGGTACTGCTGCTGCTGCACAGGTGCTGGTCCCCTAACCGATGGACTGGTTAGGTTGGAAGAGGAAGAACTACCCCTGTTCGGGCAGGCTCCTACTTTGTGATCTGCCGCTCCACAAGCTGGGCACAATCCTTGTGCCCTACGACAATCTGCCACTACATGGCCTGGCTTTCCACAATGAGAACATCCCATCGCGGAAGTCTGCTTCTGCTTTTGCTGCTGCGGGTACGTCGGGGTCGAATGCTGAACCGACGTCACTGAGGCCGTCCGCCTCGGAGTTCCAATGGTCAAACTTCTAGCTGCCGGGGCCGGGGCTGATGATTGGTGCATCTGACTGTGGGACCGCTTCCTACCTCCGGTCCTATCCACGATCCTCTGGGAGGTGTACTCATGCCTCCTAGCCGCCCTCAATACTGCATCGAACGTCTGGTGCTCGAACTGCTCGACTGCCAACAAGATCTCCAAATGCAGTCCCTGCTAGAACCGCTGGGCCCTATCAAACTCGGTCGCCACCAAGGTGGAGGCAAACCTACTGAGTCTAGAAAACTCAGATGCATAACTGTCGACTGTTCTGCCTCCCTGCTTCAAGTTGGTAAATCTGGTCTGCAAGTCGTATCGAGCCACAGCATCAAAATACTTCGTCTGGAATCTCTCTCTAAACATCGCCCAAGCAATGGGTGCCACTAATCCCATGGCCTGCGTCGCCCACCAACTGCGAGCTAAGTCCAGCAACTGCAGACGTACCACCGCCACCTTCTCATTCTCAGGTGTCCTAGCTGCTTCAAGAACCACCTCGGTATCCTGAAGCCAAGCGTCCGCGGCAATCGCATCTTTACTGCCGTCGAAGAAGGGAGGGTTCAGGCGCTTGAAGTTGTTGGCCGCACTGTTCCCTGGATGACCGCCTCTGGTCAAAGCATCTGCCACTGTCTGGTGCAAGGCGTCTTCTCTGCGATCTTGAGAAGTTGTCAAGGCCCTGATGAGACCTACCAAGGTGCCATCATCCGGCTCAGCAGGCTGAACAGGCTGAACTGGGGGCTCTCCTCCAGAAGGTATAACTCGGGAGGCAACCCCGGAATGCTGGGCTTGATCTTCAGGTTGCTGCTGGTCCGCGGGAGGTGCTCCACCTTGCGATCGGCGGGGTCAGGTACAGTACCGCTGAAGAAGACGACACAGGGAAAACAATAAGGAAGGACCAGGACAGATCAATATTACAAGCACATGATCAAGACAAGAATCCAGAGATTCAGAGGATATGAACGGAGATCAAGGACGAGTAATGATTGAGACATCTATTCGATAAACCCCCACATTTCTTGATTGACAAGACCTGTATGGGCTACCACTTAAACCATGTCACGCCCCAGAACCAGAATACTGGAAAGCGGGGGCGAACATAGCCAGCTACGTATATTGAAATAGAATACATCTCAACTATACGGTCACGGCTGTCTAGATATGAGGGTTTACTACAAGCCAACAGTCTCTTAAGGTTAAGCCTACTGTCTCAATCTCAAGCAAATAATATAATTACAAGATGTTTGACCACCAAATATACAATAAAAGGCGTCCCAAATATTACATATCAGCTGATCATGAAGCTAGTCGTACAAAATGCTAGGACTAGCAAGAGTTAAGTCATACATGATCAACCCTAGGATTTGTTAATCATGTTTACATCCCGTAGGCAGACAGTAAGTAAAAGTGCATCGAGCTAACAGGTGCTCGTCGGCTAAACGCCTCAAAAGAATAATTTTACAATAGAGTGAGCGAAACAAAATAGAAAACCCACTCGTAGCCCGGGTTCCTTCTAGTCGCCACCATCGGGCTGGAGGTTCGGTAGATCCTCGAGTGCTGCTCCGAAATCTGGCCACACAAAACTAGCTGGGTCAAACCCCAGAAAGAGCAAGTGCCACAAGGAAGGCCACGAAATAAGAACAAAAGCCAGCATATCAGAACATAAAAATAAAATGAAAGTATAAGTAATAAAGAGCACGTCAGGACAATAAACGACTAGGAACGTGGAACCATTCTGGGAGCCAGGTTACAACCCGTAAACCAAACAAGGACCGGGGTTGTAACCCTTCGCCTGAATATCTCCTTGTCCCTACCCAATTATTGTTAAAGCAAGTAAAACAATCATGTACAAGAGTTCCAGGGTACAGGGACTAGACAAGACTTAGACAGGGCTAGACATGGTCCATTCAAAAGCGGCCAAACAATTACTACGGCTTACTACTTTAACTAACTAGGGTTGCCACAAGCCTAATTACTAACAAGATGCAAGTGAGAATTTCCCAGTCCCAATCCCTGCAGACCATCCAGTTATCCTTCCGCGGGTTGAGAGTATGGTTGGGTACATCGCCCCGGAGACGATATACCCTTAGGTGACTTAGAGGGTGCAACACATGACAGTGCGCTGGAAATGTGCTCTACTCGTCGGCAAGCTACAAGTCCAATTAAGAGCGCCCAGATAATGAGATTGCCTGTGACTGGAAATTCTCCATGAACTATAGTTTGGTCTAGTCATTAGCCTAATCCATATTCAGTATGAATCCCTGACCGTGGGAACCAGGGAGTCACGTCCTAGACATGATGCAAGATAAGACAAGTGGATTGTACAAGCAAGCAAGCAGGAACACCCACGGTGTCAAGTTGATTATACGAGTCAAGTTAGCTGTCGCAACAGCATCAAGTCAAGTCAAGTTACAAGTTACAAGTCAAGTCAGGAGTGCGCCACCACGGGCCACTATCAAGTTATCAAGGTAAATCATGTCAAGGTACTTGGCAGGAGTGTGCCACGATGGGCCACTATCATGTCAGGTTGGTCATGTCAGGAGTGCACCACTACGGGTCACTGTCGTGTTATGCTAGTTTTTGTCATACCATGCCATGTACAATAGTTATTACAAACATGTTAAGTAAAATTGAGTTCATGACAAAAGGCGTAAGGATATAAAATGGGCGTAAAATATCTAATAAATATCAATATACAGGGCTATAGAAGAGCCAAGCTTAGAGAAATAAAACTAAAACTCCAAGAGCCAATAGATTGCGCAAGGGGTCAGGGGGTTGGATTGCGCAGGTGTCAGCTGCGCAGGGTGCCAAGTGCGCAGGGGCACAGGGCGCAGGGGCAGATGGCGTATGGGTCAGATTGCGCATGAACAGACTGCGCATGAGTGAACTGCGCAGGGGTGGATTGTACATGAGTAGACTGCGCAGGAGTGAACTGTGCAGTGGTGGATTGCGCATGAGCAGACTGCGCAGGAGTGAACTGTGCAGGGGTGGATTGCGCATGAGCAGACTGCGTAGGAGTGAACTGCACAGGGTGAAGTGCGCAGGAATGGTTGGCGCATGGGGCTGAGCGCAGTTCACCATAGGGCAAGCTGCGCGATCGGCACTGCGCTAAAGAGCACAGGCGGAGAGGGGCTGCGCAGTCCAGCACTGCGCTAAAGAGCGCAGGCTGCAGGCTGCTACTCCAGGCCGAGAAGAACACCAAGAACACCAAGAATTCAAATTTTCATATCTTTGTCAAATCAAAGCCAAATCTAGATTTTTAAAGTTCTAACTTGAGTAAAATTAAATTCTCTTCCACATGGAAGCATCAAAACCCACAAAATCCAACCAAAATAGATCAAAACCATGTAAATCCAAAATAGTTAAAACCTAGATCTAGAACAATGGAGACTCCAAATCACAAATATCAAGTTCTAATGTTGATCACCATGGCCTAATCTAGCTAATGAACAAATAAAATGTGGTTCTCATATGGTGGCAAGGTGCACTTGCCTATGGTGTTGGTGAGTTGTGTAGAGGAAGGAAGAAGAAGGAGATGGAGAAGTAAATGAAAAATAAAGAGGAGAAAAAAAAGTTAGGTGGGATTTAATGGAGGTGGTGTGTTGTGTTGAGGGTGAAGCATAGGCTAAGGTGTTCTAATGTATTTTAAACCAAACCAAACCAAATCAAACCAATTCTCCTCCACAAATAAAACCAAGTCATGTAAAACCTAATTACGAGAATCAAAATCTGCAAGTCAAGCCAATTACAAGTACATGCCAAAATCCGAGAAAATAAATACAGGTCTGAAATATATGCAAGCTTGACAAAATACGCATTCAGAATATGGGTGTTACACTACATGTATCAACGGTCACTTAATGTCTCTCTAGTTTTTTTTGAGAGACGCAGCAGTTCAAAGATTGATAACCTTGCTGGAGTATTGGCCAGTTGAGCCAATTGTCAAAGTTGTATAGTTTCTTAAGACCTTAAAATGCTGTTGTCTTCAAGCTCTTATCAAAATGGGCTGGTTGTTTGCCTTTGTCCATTGTTGTTGACTTTGGAAGTACTGGTTCTTGTGGTGATGGTGATACTGATAGCACATTTGTATCAAGAAGAGGAGATATATGAAGGGCATCGAGAACATGAAGATGAAACAACACCTTCTTCTCCTTCTAGATAGTTTTTAAGGTACGGTCTTCCAGATCTGGTACCGGTCAAGACTTCTTCTTCTGACATCGATGAGAAAGAAACCATATTGCAAGTTCTCATTCGGGCCTTGCTTTTGGATGATTTCTTCTTTGGAAAAGATAAATGATTCATCCAGAATCCCAAACCGACCCGAGATTGGTTGTGCTGAAGATGTAGAGAAAGAGGCATAGGAGATCCTTTTCCGTCATTCAAACCAGGAGATTTTTGCAAGTCATATCCCATTTTTGTCCTTAATTTACGGGACTGTTGACTGTATCGGTAGAATTCTGGTTGATAATCAATATCTTACTTTGACGGTGTTGAAGTAGAAGAAGAAGATGAAGCCCTTGCAGGGATAAATGTATCTTGCAACGGTAGAGGTTGACCGCCAAGGATGTCATGTGGCATGACTTGTATTTGGTTGCTTTCTTTGATTTGACAGATTGAGTTGCTGTTTTGGCTCAAAATCAGTAACTAAGTCAGGATGAATCCACATGATTTCTCTCTTGTCGTAGAGAGAGGTACGAGGCCACTATTTCTGGCAAGAGAAAGGTTGACGATCTCCAAAGTAGCTTTTAGAATGGGGACGACTCCACTCTGAACCTCCTGGGCAGGAAATCACCAAATTACACAGAGACAACATTTGCAGTTACAGTCTTCTCATCCTGTTGGAGAGTGATTGCTTGAGCATTGATGAGCTCTTGAATCTTCCCTTTGAGCACATAACACGCCCTGGTTGGATGTCCCAAAAACCTGTGATACATACAGTATTTAGGGTTGTCAGTTTTACCTATTTCATCTAGGCATTTAGATTCAGGAACTTGAAGCTTGTTGCTCTTGAGTAAACAATCGAATATGCTCATAACATCGTCTTCATCGAATGAATATTCGATCTTAGGACATTGCGACCGTTGCAAGGGTGTCGTCGTTGTTGCGGGTGTTGATTGACCCACATTGATAGCCAAAGTTTCTTTCCTTTGACATTAATGGCTAAAGTCTCTTTGCCCTTGCGGTTATTTTGACGGCTACCGCTGGGATATAGAATTTTCATCCATGTCAAGATTAGGCTTCTGAATGCCTAATTGCTTGAACTTGTCGGCACTTTCTTCCGCTGCCTTGGCATTTACTATAAAGAAGGCCAATCCTAGAATTGTGTAGACCCAGTCCACCTGCTGATTATAGGCAACAAATTTGATTTACATGTGTCTATATTCAGAGCATCTAACGTTCCTAAAGGCATTTGAGTGCCTCATGGCGAATCGTTAATAAAACATTTGGTAGTTTCATTGGATCATTGTTTGATTTTGATGAGGGCTGACATGGTCATGTCATTTGTTCCTCATAAAATCGTTCCAGGAACATTTGTTTAAACTCAGCAAAAGAGGTTATACAACCATCTGGCAAACTACGGTACCAGTCATAAGCTGCCCCAGCTAAACATCCTACGAATACTCTAGAGTAGAGCATAGTTTAGCTAAAGTTGATCAGTCATTACCTTGAAGTGGTTGAGGTAATGGCTTGGAGATGTGCTGCCATCAAACAGCATAACGGTAGGAGGTTTGTATTTGGGTAGGAACTGGACTTCTTTCCACTTATGGGATAAGGTTGTTTGATCCAAGCTTTTGTAGACCGTCCTTCTGTTTGAAAGCTAGAAAAAGATCTCTTCCAAGGACATAGTTTCGAGCATAAAGAGCTTAAGAAGATTCTGAGGCAGATTGATAGTCATGATCTGGTCAATTTCATATACCAGACATACTAAAGTTCTACTCAGCTATGTCTATTAAGAACGAGCGCCTTCAGAGTATGGAGACTGAAGGAATGGTACAGAGTATGTTACTATGTACCAATAACAATTGATCGACGAAGCCCATCTTGGCTTACTTCAGACACTTAGATGACTCCAAAATCACTAAGTATTTTGAGGCCTGGAGATTGTTTACTCAAGCTATGGATACATTCACCTGGTATCTTGTTTTCAGGAAATCCTAAATATAACTATACAGATCAAAAAGGATTTTTCATGAAGTGTTTATCTGCACTTCTGATAAGGAAATCTATGAGACAACAATCCCAAGATCTGTGGGAGGCAGCTGTCGCTCATTCTACCAGGTTCCAGGCATTGTTCCGTTTCAGGATTTAGAGCGTTTGGAAGGAGTGGAGGTAAATCAAATGCTTTCCTTCTATCAGATTTGGGAGCTTCATCGCCTTGAAGGAGATCCAGGACTTAAGCTTTCCCTATTCAAAAAGGAAAACTTTAATGAAGCCAAAGAGAGATACGGTGCTGCCAGAGAATTCTTCTTGGAAGCCCAGAAGCTGAGCCAGAGGACTGTTGTTCTTTCTAGCAGTGACAATATCATTCTGGCTAATTTCCTATGTGACAAGCCAGAAAATGGGAATGGTGGCACTGCCCTCCTCTAAGAATTTATGGCAGGTTTAAATCTTAGCCCTGTCGGGCAGCAAGCTAAAGACGATGTGTACAAAAGACATTATTATGACTGGTTCATATAGATACATGAAGCATGGTGGGCTCATGAAGACAAAAACTACGAGGAAGATGGTTTTGCGCCGCTACAAGTGAAGGGTTCAATGGAAGAAAACCAAGACAAAGAAGAAAAAGTGGAGACTTTTATCCATGCCTCCCCTACAGATTCCTCCAGCTAGCTCGCGGACATTCCAGAAGATAATAATGAAGTTGAAGTTGCTTCTTCTAGTCTGTCATTCACTTCTGCAGATGAGAGAAGATTCTAAGAAGAACAGAGAGACAGGTGGATTCATGATTGGACTCCACCCAGTCATTTTCCTCCACCTCCTAGTGACTTCGATTTGTAGAGTGAATGGTGGGAACAGTATATGGGACCCCACCGTAACTTGATATTTCACCCTTTTTTCAATTTTAAGGGGTAACGTGTATGATTCCTTCTTATCCAAAGGACATTGGCGATAAGAAGAATAGACGTTTGTGGTGGTGCTTTAATAAAGTAAAGCTACTTTATTCCGGTGGCTAAACGGCCCAACCGGTGAAACTATCTGCCCCTATAAATAAGTGCTTGTAAGAATGTAAGGGCAACGGAGTTGTAATCTTCTCTTTCTAGTTTCTAGTGTTCAAGTGCAAGTGTGCTCTCTCTTTTATAATCTGTAATCCCAGCTGTAATCTGGTATTAGAACCGGTTCAACAAAATCCTACTGGTGTTGATTGTAAGTACTCGATCTTGTTTTTTTCCTTTTATGTCAGCTTAAACACTTATTCTTGAGTATGATGCTGTGATAGCTATTCAGATTATTCTAAAAAAAATAATGCTGAGATCTGTGTGCAAGCTCTTACGTATATTATAGGAATTGGGGGAACTGAACTTCTTTCCACTCTATAGGATAAGGTTGTTTGATCCCAAGCTTTTATAGAACGTCTTCTGTTTGAAAGCTTCAAATTGAGTACGCAAAAGCTTCACGGCCTCATTATGTCTCCCAATGCTTGTGGAGCAGCAGATTGATTTGAGGTATTATGAGAGGGACTGCGTGATAAGCACCACCCTAGTCCCAGATTGACTTGGAGTAGCCTGAACTGGTATGGAAGCGGTATAAGGAGACTGTACCCCAGGCCAATATTGACAGAAGCAGATGCCATTACATGTTCTTGGGTTGGAATTGGATTCACAACCAGTAGAATCGTGTGTTGAGCTATGATTATGGTGTGCATACTCGCAACCATTTAGCCATGGTATTCAATTGATCTTCTAATGCAGCAATTCATTGTTCCTGACTAGCAGAACTAGAAGTGTCTTAATCTCAGCGATGATATAGGCTGTTACCTCCTTAGCTACAGAAGATGAAGTAGTAGAGAAGATTGTCCGATCAGAGTCTTCACTATCAGCGTCGAAGTCATGTGTAAAACCATACCCAGGATGCAAAGAAGGAAAATTCCTTTGTGCGATTGAGTCTCAGTCAGAGTCGGGAAGATTCCTTTGATCGATTGAATCTCGGACTCTGGATCTTGTGTTCTAGTAGACACCTTCGTCGACGTCTCTGATTCGATCAAGATATTATTCAATGGGATTACGGGACGCATTACGTCTCGGACGTTTCCTACCCCCAGTACTGGGATGTCATATTAATTGAAGTAAAGAGTACTTCATCATCACTAGAGTGAGTATGGTTTAAGCGATTGAAGACGGATCGCTTAGGAGACTGAGAGTATTTCAAACGGTCAACGACAGACTATTTTGCTGCCTGACAGTAACATTTGGTTACAATCTCATGATTACATGGATGTTGTACAAGTGGGGTTGTAGATACATGAGATGGACCCATGATCTTTCGCTTTTGTACAAGAATTTTGCGGAGATCATTTACATGAACATGATGAGAAGAAAAAGAAGAAGATACATGTTTATGTATTATTTAGGAACATGATTCTTGTTATTAAAATGCCATGTTCCTCTAGTGTACAGGGAAGTGCTAATTGATTGGTATAGGTGAGAGGATCCCTGATCATGGGAGTCTTCAATTTGTACTGTTTACTGATTAGCGCAGACTGTGCCTAGCGCATTCTATGATCAGAATGATGCACCAATTGCGTGTCTGTCTGAGACACCATCAATTTTCCCTGACTAGATCTTGTTATTCGCAGGGTAAGGAGGTCCTGACTGTGGCTTGATTGGCGCTGGCCAAACTGATGTGGAGTGGGTAGAATTCTATGTTGCTCCGCATATAACTTCAGCGCATTTTGCTTCGCGTGTTTGGCTTCAGCGCGCTTTGCATGGCGTAGACGAGTAGTAGAATGTACTTTCCTGTCAAGAGAAGTAGCATTCTTACTCAGAAATGTTGTATCATTAATTGGCGCCGAAGTGCCATTAGATGAGTTTTCCACCAAGTTGAATACTGGGGAAAGATGTGGAAAAGACGCGAAGAATTTTCCTTCATTCTGCGCTAAGGCAGTGATGTCCTTCTCCAAGTTAGGCACTATGGAGGAGTGAGAAGAGACTTTTTGATGCTGTCTCTTAATTGGTGCTGGAACAGTAGATGGTGCGCCCTTTACTGAGTTCAGAGCCTGGAAAGAGTGAAAGACACCACTGAGTGTTGTCCCTTAGTTGGCGCAGCAACAGTCATCGTGGACTTGGGAGTCCATATGGCGTGTGCCTTGTTCTTCGCCGCAGCAGTGAAAGTACACTTGGCGCTGCCAGTGCCTATCATCGCTTCATAGGCCGTTTGGTCGACTTTCACAACTATGGTCTGTGTCATCTCGATCGACGCTTCATCGTATTGAGTTGTCACCTTCTCGTTAGAGGAGAAGGTCTTTCCCCAGCAGAGTCATCATTTTGTTTGCGAGAACAAAAGTTTTTATTTGAAACAAAAACTTGTTTACAAACTAAGAAGAGTACAAAAGTATTAATTTCTGGGGAAGTAGAACTATAGGAATAATCTGAAGACGATTACTTTATCCCTTGGACTATGCGATGTCGAAGACTCGAGCCTATGGAGAATATAGCAGCACTTTGTCAGAAGATTATGATCATTCCTCCTTTTAGAAGTGTTTTGAAACTCTATTTATAGAGTTTCAAAATAATTATTTCTGGTTGATACACTTGGCAGACAGCATTTAGCATCATCATCCTTCACGTGAACAGTTAATTTAACTGCATGGGACGCGTGGCATTCTATGAAAGAAATACGCATGGTCGTGGGCAGTATCATGTACACGTTCTTCGAGATTATTAGCATGTGCACCATAATCTAACTGCTTTGGGTGATAATTGATCAATTAGCGCTCATAAAATGAATGGCACGAGGCGCGAGCTCGCGCCATCTGTTTACATTATAATAGAATTGATTTTATCATCAATAATGCATGGCGCACAGTAAATGACAAAATCATAATGATCCTGACACAATCTTTTCGAGCGGTGCATGCTCTGTTTTCGAGGAGATTTTTCTCGACTGTCGTGTTGTCAGAAAATGATGACAATCGCTTTGGCTTCTCCAGGAAGACTGCCACGTGTTGCCCTGTGCCAACTGAGGCTGGCACCATTTGATGTCATGCATCTTTTGTGTCCTGCGCTATTTAGTGATTTCTATCCTTAGCGCCTTTTATGGGTAGCATGATGATGTTTATCATTTTAAAGCTTCTACAACAAAGAACTGAATCCCAAGGCAACGGCCATTATTGAAGGAAATGGTCTCACTACGATGACTCTTAAAACTCTCATGGAAAAGCTTATGACACATGAGCTGGACCTTAAGGATTTCGAAGAGCCACCAAGGAGAAGGCTATAGCATTCAAAGCACACCATAATACAGCTCTGATGATGTGAGTGAGACCGATAGCTCAGACAACGAGCAAATGGCACTTATGAACGGAACTTCAGAAGATTCCTTAAGTATAAGAAGACAAACAAAAAGAAGGAAGATTCCATAGACGACGAAGAACCAATCTGCTATAGCTGTAAGAAGATAGGTCATATCAGAAAAGACTGTCCTATTATAAGAAAGGGAAGTAGATACGAGAAGTCAAGCAAAAGAAGGTCTTCGACAAAGAATTATGCTAATACCAGCATCAGGTGTGAAAGTGAGGCGAGCGATTCTGATGAAGAAAAAAACCTCGTAACACAGCAAACTTATGTTTCATGGCTACGGATGCTAAGGTAATTTCAAATCATCTTTATGAAGAATTTATATTTGATGAATTGTCTGATGCCTTCACGGATCTATTAGAAGATCAAAAGAAGATGATGGATATGTACAAAAGCACCAAGAAGAGCTGAAATTTATACAATCTGAGTTTTCTAAGCAATCTCAAATGCTAGAAGACATTATAAAACTCTCTAGTAACACGGATGAGGTTACTTCTTTAAAGCTGAGTTTACATGACACTCTTGAAAAGCTTGAGAAAGCTAATCGAGAAAATGTAAAAGTCAATGATCTCTATGAACTAGAGAAAAAGAAGTATAACATTGCTACTCAGAGGTTAGATGCACTCACAGCCAAGTACACTGAAGCCTGTGATATCTCTAAAAAGTTAGAAATTAAGTTGGATAAACATGTTGTCAAGCTTGTAACTCAAGTGAACACAAGTCACAAGGCCAAGAACAAACTCAACACGACCAACACTACTAAAATTTCTAGAAGTCATGCATTCATGTATACTTTTCCACAAGAAGTCACACATGTCTTCAAAAACTCATATACATGATCTTCGAACTTCACCTAGCACTAACACTTCAGCTACATGTCATTATTATGGTATAAAAGGACATGTATCACATCAATGCAAGATTAGGAAACTTGTAGATATGCATGTGTATGTTTGGGTTCCAAAAGCTAAAAAATTCGGACCCTCAAGAAAGTACGTACCAAAGGTTACATCTTCAACTTGCGTTGTAGGTGGACCTTCCTCCTTCCACTAGAAGCAAATGGATCCTCAATAGTGGTTGCTCTAGACATATGACGGACGATAACACTTTGTTTGCAACTCTATCGATGAAGAAAGAAGGCTATATCTCCTTTGGAATAATTTGAAAGGAGATATAATTAGAATTGACGACATAGGTGCTTCTCCCTCTTCTATTATTAAAAATGTATGTTTAGTAACATAATTAAAACATAACCGGCTAAGTATTAGTTAATTGACTGGTCGTATTTATGGAAATAATTTTGTTAAGAATAAATGCTTTGTTTATAATAAATCGTCCAGAATAATTTTCTTTGAGGGAATAAGAGACGATAACATATATGTATTATATCTGTCAGAAAGTACTAAAAGTACAGGAAAGTGTCTACTCACATCTCAAGACAAAAGCTTGGTATGGCATATGCGTCTTGGACATGCGAACATGGACACTATTGCAAGATTGTCCACAAAGAAACTGGTAAGAGGCTTACCTGATATTACATTCAAGAAAGATATTGTTTGTGCCGAATGTGAAAAGAATAATGCATCTAGATCATCTTTCAAATCAGTAAATACTATAAGTACCTCTAGACTACTGCAATTGTTACATATGAATTTGTTTGGACCAAATAGAGTTGCCAATCTTGGCGGTAAGCTGTATGCTTTCGTAATAGTTGATGAATATTCACGATATACTTGGGTTTACTTTTTGCCAATAAAAATGAGGCCTTTTATAAATTTGTCTTTTTGTAAAAAGGTACAAAATGAGAAAGGATTCATGATTACTCGCATTTGAAGTGATCATGGAGGAGAATTTGATAACCATGACTTTGAAACATTTTATGATTCAAATGGTTTATCACATGAATTCTCTTGTCTCAGAACTTCTCAACAGAATGGCGTTGTGGAGAGAAAGAATAGAACTCTTGGCGATATGGCCAGAGTAATACTTAACCAGCATAATCTTCCAAAGTATTTTTAGGCAAAGTTGTTTATACAGCATGCCATGTATTAAATAGAGTTCTTATGAGACCAATTTCCAAAAAGGCTCTGTATGAATTATGGTTCAATGGAACTCCTAATATCAGCTATTTTAAAGTATTTGGTTGCAGATGTTTTATCTTAAACACTAAAGACAACTTAAAGAAATTTGATGAAAAAGCTGATGAAGGTATATTTCTGGGATATGCTGCAAAGAACAAAGGATACAGAGAATTCAACAAAAGATCACTTGTTATTGAAGAATCAATAAACATCACCTTCGACGAGCTGAACAGTCAACGCAACAATGACAGTAACAATGAAGATGGAAAAACTCTCTCAGACAAAATACTTGAAGATACACCTACCTCGTACTTGAAGAGTCTACCGAAGTGATTATGGTTTACACCAAATCATCCAGAAGAACTGGTAATATTAATGTATCAAAAGGTGTAAGTACTCGTTCAAGCACTAGAGATATAGTTGCAAATGATGCATTCATTTCTAAGATAGAATCTAAGAATATTGTAGAAGTTTTTAATGATAAATTTTGGATTTCTGCAATGCAAGAGGAACTAAACCAATTCAAACAGAATCAAGTTTGGAACTCATTCCCAAACCTAGTAATCATCGGTCATTGGTACCAAATGGGCGTTCCGAAATAAGTTAGATGAGAATGGTTTAGTCATACGCAACAAAGCACGTCCAGTAGCTCAAGGCTATAATCAAGAAGAAGGCATTGACTACGATGAGACATATGCTCCAGTTGCTAGACTAGAATACATTCGTATGCTTTATGCTTTTGCAAGTTTTATGGTTTCAAACTGTTTTAAATGGATGTCAAATGTGCTTTTCTAAATGGTTTTATAAAAGAAGAACTTTTGTCAAAACTCTCGGTTTTGAAGATTTTAAAAATCCTAATCACGTATTCAAGCTTCGTAAGGCTCTCTATGGACTCGAACAAGCACCTCGTGCATGGTATGAGTGTCTTAGTTCCTTCTTACTTGAATACGATTTTTCAAAAAGAAAGGTTGATTCTACTTTGTTTATAAAATCTTTGGATAAGCACATTTCATTAGTGCAGATATATGTAGATGGCATTATGTCACGACCCACACCCTAGTGTAAGGGAACAAGAAGTGGGTACGTCCAGCCTACGCCGCAGTATCGGCGGTAGAACGCTGCCCTAGGTCACATGCATCTAACAGTTTATGGTACATTATACAGTTATACTCTCCGAATGGAGGAACAATATAAAGTACAAATCTCAATCACAGCTAAGAAAGATGTACGATAAGATAGATAAGAATATCAACAGAGTCAACAGATGAAATACAATAAGAGAGAGAATCCAAAGTGTCTAAGAAACATCTAACAACTCCACAGATCCACATCATCACAAAATCTCAAATACAAATATCCAGATAAGATACGACTAAAATAAGATAGCTAAACTATGGGGGTGTCGTCAGCAGGTAATGGATCCTGCTGGAGGTCCAAGTCACATGTATCCTCTAATGCTGCCCGTAGTAGGTAGTACAACACGCCTCATCGTCGTCCTCTGTAATATTTTCAACAGGTCCAGTCAGGACAGGAGCAAGCACAGTACATCTCATGCAGTTCATATCATGACAGGAATATAAACCATGCAATAGAGTAAGATACATGAATCGCTGAAAGAAGGGACATGAAACAAAGAGATGACTGTAATGGAAATATCTACTATAAGTAAAGAACTATCGGTGGCTAGTGATGTAGAGTACAAGATAGACATGTGAACGGCTTGATAATAAACATAAAAGTTTGTACATGACTACACTACTTTGGAATTGTTCATATTACTATTTATACTCCTCCATCCCCAATCAATACACAAGGATCCAGCCAAGTTATGTTATTATACATGATATCACATGAAGGTCCATAAATGGGTGCACATGAATGTAAACATGGGGGCTCCGTGAACATGAGAGTACATGAATCACAAGAGTGCACATGAATGGTGAAAGCACAGGAATACATGATGAAAATGAAACGCACATAACATGATGTATCCGATGCTCGAGGGGGATAATATCGCATGAAAAGATCCATATATACTAATCTGTGTTACCATCATGACAGCATCAAGTAAACTAACCTAGAGCAAGAATATAAGTCCTAGCAAGTATGAAACGGTCAGAGAATGAACTCGCCTGGTATCCTAAGTATCCGATGAATATATATGTCCAGACAGAGTAGATGAGTCCTAAACAGAGCAACACAGGTCACAACATGTCCAGAATGGTAATATTGAAGATTATAATGCATTCTATATGATTTCTAGGTCATCTAGGCCAAAGTCAACTCTTGGTTAACTCTGGTCAACTACACTAGTCAAACTAGGTCAACTAGGTCAATCCTAGTCCAACAAGTCTCACTAAGCCTAACCAAGCCTAGGCTAGCACTCACACACAATCACAAAGCTACACAAGCTATCAAACATGCACAATTACATATATACATACATATATACTCAATGTATATATGGCATACACATAGGAAAATCATATAGGGCTATATGCCTATATACATATCCATATTGGCATACACATATATACTCAAACCACATATTACATATACTAAGTATATATAGGCAATCATATATATTTGGCAGTCATATATATATTTACATATTAGCATGCATGAAATATATATATATATTATATATATATATATAATATATATATATATATATAATATATATATAGAGAGAGAGAGAGAGAGAGAGAGGGATAGAGATATCACATGAATATGTATGTGTATAGTATAAGAGAAAATTGAGTGTTTAGTTAAGATTTCATATAGTGTGTGTACATGCTTCATAGTGTGTTCAGTTATGACATATATGGGTGTGTGTACATGTATACAGTTAGTGTTCAGTGTGTCATGAATGTATGCAGTACATGTGTGTGTGTACAATGTAGGTTCAGTTACAGTGTAGTGTAATGTAGTGTGTAGCATGTGTACATAGTGTGTTATAGCCCAGTTGTAAATGTGTAAACATGTGTGTGTAGATTAGGTTAGTGTCCAGAATGTGTACAGATAACCCATAGTTAAGTTTAGATTTGTAGTAATGTGTGCATGTACATTCATTATGTCGAGTGTGTGGGTGTGTAGATGTTGACAGTAATGTATTAATGTTCAGGTTATAGGAGTAACATGTGTAGGTAGGTTAATCACAGTTCAATGAAAACAAAACTCAGTTACATATGAACATTTAAAACTCAGTTTAAAACCAAAAAATCATCATCATAAACACCAACATCATAACAATAAAATGGGATTCATGTGCATGCTTGAACCGAGTATCAGAAATTGAGTTTCAACCCTCAAAAACTTTAAACCCAACTAAACATCAAATGCTATTGATTCCCAGGTTGCACAAATACACACGGACATGTGTACATATACAAAAACATCTAATTAATCATATTAAATCAATTAGTTCCATTTAAAACTCAAAATATATGAAGAACTGTGCAGTATCAGTAAAACAAAAAGAAAAACCCAATTCGATTTCGAAAATCAATCCAAACATGAAATTGAAGGTCTAAAGTGTGTCATGCACATATGTACATGCTTCATATGGTCGGTCGTGTCCGCACAATAGGATACGATGTGTCGAATAGGGTTTAAGCACGCACGGACACTAAATGCACTACGCAGTGTCGTACAGTAGGTTTGGGGTCTTGTGGACACGATACGAGATACGACACGCCATGTATTCACACCCACGTATAGGGCTACACATTCGACACCACATGAGGTGTACGACATGTCCAGTGTAGACACGAGGCCCGTATTAGACCGGGTTTTTGTGTGTATATGTGCAGTATAATTTCGATGTGATAGTTAGAACGTGTCCGACACGACACGATGTGAGTTGGCACTTGGAGGGTATCATGTCAGTCACGTGTCCTAGCCACACACCAAGTATTGTGTCATAAAATGTTGTATCGTGTCCTACAGGATACTCGAGTAGCAGAGGATTCCAGAATCCCTGTACCGTGTCAAAATAGTAAGTTCGTGTCCGATTTGGACACAAACAGCACACAGATTTCAACTCAGCCACAAGCAAAACAAAACCCTATATAAGGGCTACATATTAGTGAAATTAGTTTTTGAAAATATCAATAGAAATTTCATTGAGGCATTTCATCGAACACCTAGGTACATACACTGATACGTGTCTGATACGGACACAAAAATGAAACCAAATCCTACAAAATTTCACCTACAGCTAGAGGACTCCTAGATCTATGCAATCATGCAAAAAAATCAAGAAAATGAAGTGGTTTGAGGGGTTTACCTATTGAGTGTCAAACTCAAGAAAAAGCCCCAAAAATGAAGGATCCCACTTACAACTCCCAAGCCTCAAATCTCACAAAAGCTGAGATTATACACTACCAACAGTAAATAGGCATGGATTAGATCCTATTACAAAAGACTAGGGTTAAAAAGGAAGAGAAAATGAATAAAATAGGAAGAGTTGAAGAATGGACAAACCTCTTTCTTGCCAAATATAGAAATAATGTAAAAAGAGGCAAGAACAATGAAGAGGCATTAAATAGGGGGGAATCCCTAGGGGGTCGGCCACATGTAGAAAAACTAGGGTTAGGGTTGATGGCTAGTGGGCTATGGGCCAAGTGCCATGCTAAATGGGTCAATCTCTTAGTCAAAAATCCATGCACCTAAAATACGTAATCTCTTCATGCAACTAAGTCCAACAAGTCATCTTGGGTCGACTTAAGTTAGACTAGGGTCCCACCATGCTAACCAAGTCACCATAGTCAAAGTCAACATCTAGGTTAGTCTCCAAAGTCTCAACTAGCAAAGGTCAAAAATAACAACCATGACTCCCACAATTCAAAATAAATCCAAAATTTTTAAAATGACCAAAATATCCGCAAGATAAAATGTGGTAGTGACAAATCTACCCTCCTTAAAATAATTTCGTCCTCGAAATTGAAAGACAAAATAAACTGATGAGAAAAATAGACAATCATACCTCAAGGTCCAAATATATATGGGTATCGCTCGCGCATCTCATCCTCCCGCTCCCAGGTAGACTCTATTGGAGAATGATGCCTCCATGCCACACAAATCAAGGGTATCACATGGTTTCTCAGTACCTTCTTTCGGCGATCCTGAATCTCCACTGGCTGCTCTGGATAACTGGAAGTAGGCCCCACCTCAATCTCCGAATGGTCGAGTACATGGCTAGGATCAGCCACATACCATCTCAACTGTGATACGTAGAATACATTGTGGACACACACTAGTGCAGGTGGCAAGTCTAGCTTGTATGCCACATCACCGACTCTCCCACGGATCAAAAAGTTCGATAAAGCGCGGGCTAAGCTTCCTACCTCCACCAAAATGTATGGTACCACGAGTCGGAGATATCCTCAGAAAAACCAGGTCTCCGAACTAAACACAAACAAGGTCTCAAGTTACAATATAATCAAACATGATCAAACAAAACACAAACAAACAACCTACTTCTAATCCTACTCTAAGCTGTACCTCAAACTCCAAAGACCTCCGGTGGCTATCGGCCCAATGCCGATGTCTGTCCTGCGTCACGCGAAGTCTATCTCTGATGAGCTTTACCTTCTCGGCTGCGTCAACAACCATCTCACGTCCCAATAAAGCTCGCTCCCCGACATCATTCCAAGACAAGGGTGTACGACATCTACACCCGTACAGTGCCTCGAAGGGTGACATCTCAATGTTGGCCTGAAAACTGTTGTTGTAAGTAAACTCTACCAAGTACAGGTGATCCTCCCAGGATCCTCCAAAATCTAAGAAACAAGTCCATAGCATGTCCTCGAGTATCTAAATAGTCCTCTCTGACTGTCCGTCCGTCTGAGGGTGGTATGTAGTACTAAACTTGAGCTGAGTGCCCAAACTAGTCTGCAGACTCTGCCAGAAATGGAAAGTAAAGCAACTATCCCGATCTGAGACGACTGATCGGAACTCCATGGATCCTGACGATCTGCCGCATATACATCTCTGTAAGCCTCTCGGTAGACGTACCCACTTTAAATGGCAAAAAGTAGGCCGATTTGGTCAACCTGTCTACGATGACCCAAATTGCATCTTTTCCTCCTGGTGTATGCGACAATCCAGAAACAAATCCATCGTGATGTGTTCCTACTTCCACTCTGAAATGGGCAACGGTTGCAATAAACCTCCAGGCCTCTGTCTCTCCGCCTTGACCTACTGACAGACCAAACATCTGGCTATGAAGCGAGCTATCTCCCGCTTCATCCCATACCACCAAACGTGCTCCCTCATATCCCTATACATCTTGTTGGCACCTGGATGTATAGAGTACTGAGATCGGTGGGCCTCATGCATGACCTGCTCCCTAAGCTCTCCATTGGGCGCACACAGCCTGGAACCGTGCCTCAAAGTGCCATCCTTATAAGAGTAATCTTATCATCCACTAGCCATGCTCGAACCTGCTGTCGGATACACCGCAGAGCAATATCCTCGAACTGTGTCGACTTGATCTCCGCCATCAAGTTCGACTAAATCTGAAGGCCCCATATCTGCATCTGAACTCCTGGCACAGTCACATCAATCTCCAGGCTCTCCAAATCTGCTGGCAAGTGACGATCCATAGTCAAACACATAGCTGTCGGATACCTACTCAAGGCATCGACAACCACGTTGGCCTTCCCTGGGTGATACTGTAGTAAAATGTCGAAGTCCTTCATCAACATCAACCACCTGTACTGCCTCATGTTGAGCTCCTTCTGTGTAAACACATACTTCAAGCTCTTATAGTCTATAAAGATCTCCACCCGCTCTCCGTATAAGTAGTGTTTCCACAACTTCAAAGCAAATATACTGGTGCCAACTCCAAGTCGTGGGTAGGGTAGTTCTTCTCATGGGGACGTAACTGCCTGGAAGCATAGGCAATCATCTTTCCATGCTGCTGTAAGACACAACCCAAACCCTTCCCTAAGGTGTCACTGTAGATAGTGAATCCTCCTGATCCTGATGGCAATGACAGAATCGGAGCTGTCGTCAGCCGCTTCTTCAACTCATCAAAAGCGACCTGACACTCCTCTGACCAGACAAACTCTGTATCCTTCCGGGTTAGCCTAGTCAATGGCTCTGCAATCCGGAAGAAATCCTGTACGAATCTCCTATAATAGCCTGCCAATCCCAAAAAGCTCCTGATCTATGCTACTGAACTCGGTGCTGACCAAGCCTCAACTGCCGTGACCTTCTTTGGGTCAACTGAGATCCCATCTCCAGTCACCACATGACCCAAGAAGTCAGCTCTGTCCAAAAAGAACTCACACTTCGAGAGCTTGCCATAAAGCTCCTCCCTCTTAAGAGTCTCCATAACCACTCTCAAGTGCTCCTCATGCTCTACCTCAGTCTTCGAGTACACTAGGATATCATCGATGAACACCACCATGAACTTGTCCAAGTACTGGTGGAATACCTTGTTTATCAAGTTCATGAACACCGTCGGGGCATTGGTCAGCCCAAACGGCATAACCAAGAACTCAAACTGACCATACCGCGTCCTGAATGCGGTCTTCGGGATATCCTTCTTCTTCACCTTCACCTGATGGTATCCTAACCTTAAGTCAATCTTCGAGAAAACCCGAGCTCTGCTCAACTGATCAAAAAGATCATCAATCCGCGACTGTAAGTACCTGTTCTTGATCGTGAGGTTGTTGAGTGCACTGTAGTCGATACACATCCGTACCGACCCATCCTTCTTCGGTACAAAGAGCACCAGTGTACCCCAAGGTGAAGAACTAGAATGGATGAAGCCCTTGTCCTGCATCTCATCCACCTGCTTCTTTAATTCCACCAACTTGTTGTTGTTCACTCGATAGACATGCTGGGAAATTGGTTCCACGCCGAAAACCAAGTCTATCGAGAACTCAACGTCTCTGTCTGGTGGAAGTCCCGACAAGTCCTCTGGAAATACATCCATAAACTCTGCAATCAAGGGATGTGGAATCGTCTGCTCCTCGACTGAAACTCTGCAGAAAAGTCCGCTGCTCTATTCCGTTTGCCGTCGGGTGTACTCGAACTCCGGCTCTCCTGGCGCTCCGAACAGAACTCTACCCCCACGACAATCTATGCTAGCATGATGCCTGCTCAACCAATCCATACCTAATACAATATCGTAGTTCGGTAGTGGCATTACGAGCAGACTCACCTCCAATTCCCAGCCTCCCAAAATAATACTCCGCCCTCTGTAAACATCACTCACGAGGATAATACCACCCCGATCGTGATCTTGCAAGTCCTAGGAAACAATTCAGATACAAGGTAGTGTCTAACAGCAAATGATACAAACACAAAACTGTAGGAAGCCTCGGAATCAATAAGACGAAATCTGGAATGGAGTCGAGAAGAACAGAACCTGCGATCAGCACCCCAATAGCCTCTGCATCCTCGGCCGCCATGGCGAAAGCTCGCCCCTGCTGGCCTCCCCTGGCCTGTTGCTGATGCTGCACGAACTGCTGCTGAGTCGGCAATGGTCCTTTCTGCTGTCCACTGGAGCCTTGGCTCCTGCTCCCTGTGCTGCTCTGCCTGCGAAGAGGGAACAGTCCCTCAGCTGATGCTCCGACGAACCGCAGAGAAGGCACTTCCCTAGCCTCTTTCTGCACTTGGTCCACCCATGCCCTATTTTTTATAGAAAGTACAACTAGTAGGCTGCTGCCTCGGGGACTGCTGCTGCTACCTCGGCTGCTGATACTGAGCTGGCTGAAGTCGACTGCTGGAACTGCTGCGGCTGAAACTGTCTTTGCTGATGCTGCTGCTGAAAGTGAGGCCTCTTAGCCTGGCCTCCACTGCTGCTGGCACCGAGAGTGTCTCGTCCTCTCTTGAGCATCAGCTCAAGGTCATCCTCCGCTGCTAGGGCACCCACCAGGATCTCCTCAAAAGTGGTGTTGTGGGCACTCTTGGTGTAGGACTTCACCTCCTTGACTATCCCCTTCCTGAACCTTTGGGCCCTCGTTGCCTCACAAAGCCCCTCAATAAATCTGTCCAGACGGCAGAACTCCCTGGCGTACTTCTCGACAGTCTGACTGCCCTGCACCAAAGCCTCGAACTGCGTCTCGAGGGCACCAACTGCTGCGTCGGAGAAGAACTTCTCCTTGAACAGCTCCTTGAAAGCTGCCCAAGTCTGCCCAGCTGTACCAACCCTCGGATCTGTCTGGTACTACGTGCGAGCCAAGTCCTGGATCATACTAGCTGTCGCCTCAATCTGTAGTCTCACAGGAATCTCCACTAGCCTGAAGATCTCCTCCATGTGCTCGATCCATTCGTCTGCGTACAGGATGCCTTTTGTACCCCTGAAGTCTCGTGGGTGCATCTTCTGGAAATCATGTATGCCCTTCTCCTTCAGCTGACGTTGCTGCTGACCTGTCGGAGGCTGAGCGGTAGCCCTCTCAACTGTCGTCAGGGCCAGATTGATGTCCCGACTGAACTCCTCCGTCTGACGTTGCTGCTGAGCCTGCTGAGCCTCCATAAACTGCTGGAAGAAGGTAAACAGTTGTACTACATCGACGGATCCTGAAGGCGGATGCTGCTGCTGAAGCATCTCCGGGATAACTAGGCTCTGCCTGTGCACTGGTGGAGGGGCTCCTCCGAAGGTAGCTGAAGCACCTACCCCAGCTGGTATAACTGGTGCTGCGGTATCGGGGGCTGGCTACACAGGACGAGAGGTGGCAGACCTCTCCGCAGTGTCCCCCGGTCCGGGACGATGAGATCTAGTCTCGATGACTATCCTGGAGACAGATCAAACAAGAAACAATTTCTGAGAATGAGTCGAAATATCAAAGGAGGATAGTTTATATTCAAGGGAAGACAATAAGCAGCAAAATTTAGATAAAAGGAATCTGATTAAGAGTTTTTCCTAATATGATTGAGTACCTTCAAAAAATATCCTAATCCTACTGCAGGCTGTAGTGATACTCTAGTTCGAATACCACTGTAAATCTAGACCTGTATGGGCCACCACTAAAAACGTGTCACGACCCGCACCCTAGTGTAAGGGTACGAGAAGTGGGTACGTCCAGCCTACGCCGCAGGGTCGACGGTAGAACGCTGTCCTAGGTCACATGCATCTAACAGTTTAAGGTACGTTGCACAGTTATACTCTTCGAATAGAGGAACAATATAAAGTACAAATCTTAATCACAGCTAAGGAAGATGTACGATAAGCGATAAGATAGATAGGAATATCAACAGAATCCACAGATGAAATACAATAAGAGAGAGAATCCAAAGTGTCAAAGATAAACATCTAATAACTCCACAGATCCACATCATCACAAAATCTCAAATACAAATATCCAGATGAGATACGACTGAAATAAGATAGCTAAACTATGGGGGTGTCGTCAGCAGGTAATGGATCCTGCTGGAGGTCCAAGTTACATGTGTCCTCTAATGCTGCCCGTAGTAGGTAGTACAGCACGCCTCATCCTCATCCTCTATAATATTTTCAACAGGTACAGTCAGGACAGGAGCGAGCACAGTACATCTCACGCAGTTCATATCACATGAATATGTATGTGTATAGTGTAAGGGAAAAATGAATGTTTAGTTAAGATTTCATATAGTGTGTGTACATGCTTCATAGTGTGCTCAGTTATGACATATATATGGGTGTGTGTATACAGTTAGTGTTCAGCGTGTCATGAATGTATGTAGTACATATGTGTGTGTGTACAATGTAGGTTCAGTCACAGTGTAGTATAATGTAGTATGTAGCAGCATGTGCACATAGTGTGTTATAGCCCAGTTGTAAATGTGTAAACATGTGTGTGTAGATTAGGTTAGTGTCCAGAATGTGTATAGATAACCTATAGTTAAGTTCAGATTTACAGTAATGTGTGCATGTACATTCATATATATCGACTGTGTGGGTGTGTAGATGTTGACAGTAATGTATTAATGTTCAGGTTATAGGAGTAACATGTGTGGGTAGGTTAATCACAGTTCAATGAAAACAAAACTCAGTTACATATGAATATTTAAAACTCAGTTTAAAACCAACAAATCATCATCAACACCAACATCATAACAATAAAACGGGATTCATGTGTATGCTTGAACCCGAGTATCAGAAATTGAGTTTCAACCCTCGAAAACTTTAAACCCAACTAACCAGCAAATACTATTGATTCCCAGGTTGCACACATACACACAGACATGTGTACATATACAAAAACATCTAATTAATCATATTAAATCAATTAATTCCATTTAAAACTCGAAATATATGAAGAACTGTGCAGTATCAGTAAAACGAAGTGAAAAACCCAATTCGATTTTGAAAATCAATCAAAATATAAAATTGAAGGTCTAAAGTGTGTCGTACACATATGGACATGCTTCACAGGGCGGTCGTGTCCACACAATAGGACACGACGTGTCGAATAGGGTTTAAGCACGGACGGACACAGACTGCACTAGGCAGCGTCATGCAGTGGGTTCGGAGTCTCGTGGACACGCCATAAGATACGACACGCCACGTGCTCATACCCACGTGTAGCCCACGTGTAGTGCATATATTCGACACCACACGAGGTTCCCACGACGTGTCCAGTGTGGACACGAAGCCTGTATCAAACCGGGTTTTTACGTACGTGTGTGTGCAGTATAATTTCGATGTGATGGTTAGAACGTATCTGACACGACACGATATGACTTGGCACTTGGGGGTGCTGTGTCAGTCACGTGTCCTAGCCACACACCAAGTATCGTGTCATAAAATGTTGTGTCGTGTCCTACAGGACACTCGAGTAGCAGAAGATTCCAGAATCCTTGCACCGTGTCAAAATAGTAAGTTCGTGTCCAATTTGGACACGAACAGCACACAGATTTCAACTCAGTCACAAGCAAAACAAAACCCTACATATAGGGCTATATATTAGTGAAATTAGTTTTTGAAAATATCAATAGAAATTCCATTGAGGCATTTCATCGAACACCTAGGTACATACACTGATACAAGTCCTATACGGACACAAAAATGAAACTAAATCCTACCAAATTTCACCTACAGCTAGGGGACTCCTAGATCTATGAAACCATGCAAAGAAATCAAGAAAATGAAGTGGTTTGAGGGGTTTACCTATTAAGTGTCAAACTTAAAAAAAAGCCCCAAAAATGAAGGATCCCACTTGCAACTCCCAAGCCTCAAATCTCACCAAAGCTGAGATTACACACTAAAAATAGGCATGGATTAGATCCTATTGCAAAAGACTAGGGTTAAAAAGGAAAAGAAATGAATAAAATAGGAAGAGTTGAAGAATGGACAAATCTCTTTCTTGCCAAATATAGAAATGATGTAAAAAGAGGCAAGAATAATGAAGAGGCATTAAATAGGGGGATCCCTAGGGGGCCGGCCACATGTAGGAAAACTAAGGTTAGGGCTGATGGCTAGTGGGCTATGGGCCAAGTGCCATGCTAAATGGGTCAATCTCTTAGTCAAAAACCCATGCACCTAAAACACTTAATCTCTTCATGCAACTAAGTCCAACAAGTCATCTTAGGTCGACTTAAGTTAGACTAGGGTTCCACTATGCTAACCAAGTCACCATAGTCAAAGTCAACATCTAGGTTAGTCTCCAAAGTCTCAACTAGCAAAGGTCAAAAATAACAACCATCACTCCCACAATTCAAAATAAATCCAAAATTTTTTAAATGACCAAAATACCCTCAAGCTAAAATGTGGTAGTGACACATTATTTTTGGATCAACAAATGAAATGCTATGCAACGAGTTTGCTAAGTGTATGTAGAGTAAATTTGAAATGGGCATGATGGAAGAACTAACATTCTTCCTTGGGCTTCAAATCAAACAAAGTTCACAAGGGATCTTCATCAATCAAGCAAAATATATAAAAGACCTGCTAAAGAAGTTTGATATGGACAATGTCAAACAATTGGAACTCCTATGGCAACATCTACAAAGCTTGATATAGATGAAAGTGGTACACCAACTGAAGTGCGCAAGTACAGAGGTATAATTGGTAGTTTACTATATATAACTGCTAGTCGCCAAGACATTATGTTTTTAGTATGCTTATGTGCTAGATATCAGGCTTGTCCTAAGGAATCACATGTGAGCGTTGTTAAGCGTATCCTCCTATACCTTAAAGGTACTTTGACAACCGATCTATGGTATCCCAAAATTGATTCGTTTGACCTGATAGGTTACTCGGATACAGATTTTGCTGGATGCAAGGTCGATTGTAAAATTACTAGTGGTATATGTCATTTTCTAGGAAAGTCCTTAGTATGGTTTTCTAAGAAGCAAAATTATGTTGCAATATCAACAACCGACACTACAAGAAAAATATCCTTTTATGTCACGTAAAAACTGTCATATATGACATTTTATGACAATTTTTTTACATCAACAAACGTGATGAAAACGGGTGTTATAAATATTTATAATAACCGTTATGAATAGGTATACCTTATATGACATTTTCTGTTTGAAATCGATATAAATAGTTGTAGTATATATAACAAAATTTTATAAATCGACATTAAAGACACCATTATATATAACAATCAAATGTTCAACCGAGATTAAAGACACATTGTATAAAAAAATGTTATAACTACCATATATCCATAAGTTTTTTAAATGATTTAGCAATCCAAGAAATCATAAAATGTCATGTATGGGACATATATACATAACGGTTTTAGCCATATATAATCTGTGAGAACTTATAAATCAATGTGTTATAAAAGCAATGACCAATATGAATTTCCAGAACATCCATAATTTCCAGAACGACACAAATACTATAACATCTGAAACATTTCATTCATATTTCCAGTTCCAAATACCATACCATCTTAATTACAAATATGTATCTCTTTTTCAGCCTTTGCTTAACATATCATCATCTTAAATACATTTCAAAAATAATTCCCTTTCCAGCTTTTGCTTAAAAAATATATAAAATATATATATATATATATATAATATATATATATATAATATATATATATAATA
>JANAVB010009200.1:24632969-24857969 GCA_029216955.1 Iris pallida
ACCCTAGATTCCATGACTGAGGCAACCTAGCCCATAATGTTATCTTGGAAGAAATCAAGTCAATATGAATACCAAGAATCAAATTCAACGATGAACAAGGAAGATAGACAGATACTGTCAGAATCAAATTTTGAGATAGTTTATAATAAGATTCTCAAGGGTCGTCCAGGAATCTCTCAAGTAGTCCTACTGTGATTGAGTAACCTCCCGGTAAAGCCTATCTCTCAATCCTATCGCAGCTCGCAGCAGTACAACTAAGTCGCTGTACTACCACGATATCGCACTAATACGACTCTCGACCTGTATGGGCCACCACTAAAAATGTGTCACAACCCGTACCCACTGTGAGGGTACGAATACGTAACAACACCTAGCCTACGCCGCAGTATCGACGGTAGAATGTTGTTCTAAGTCTCTAACTAATCATCAACTCATGTAATATAATATGTACTCATCATGATCATCTTCGAATGGAGGACAAGTATAAGATATGGTGTAACTCAATCATAGTCTAAGCACGATAAGATAACATCGAAATATAACTAAGAATTTGAAGACAACAAAACTACTAATAAAAATAACAACAAACTCAAACAATCTCAAATACATCTCAAGTCTCGATCTCTATATACAACTCCAGATCTAAACAGGAAAACTAAAACAAGACAGACTAACTAAACTCCTGATCACTCCTGAGTGTCGGGGCTATAGGTAGCTAAGCCATCTCCTGGTCTGTAACTTGTAGGGCATGTGTCCTCAGGGCAATCATCTGTAAAATTTTCAATAGGTCCAGTCAGGACAGGAACGAGTACAATCTCATCTAGAAAACCCAAGTAAATGACAGAGAACTATACAGCAGGTATAGACAGTTATATTGATAAAAATGGCAGTTTATATTCAGGTGATGGTAAGAAAGATAGATAAAGTGCAAGGAATAATACTAAACAAGAGAAGAATCATAGCAATGAAGACTGTAAAAATAGAACTAGCTGAACTAGGGTAATATGATATAAAGTCCAGACAGAAAATGTAGACCAGTGTAACTCCAATTTAAGTCCAGTACAGGATGAATCTAATATAAGATGAATCCAGTAAGGGACGATTCTAGTTATAGTGATCAATAATTCCAGCGTGAGTCCAGCCTATACTCTAGCAGTGTGTTTTAAAATATCGAGTTCGACATGTAAACGGCTGTGGGTAATCAGGGACATCCTTCACTGATCAGACGAGAGATGGCTATGCTTCCAGTAGATTCCAGTAGGGAGATTCCAGATTGGGGTATGTCTACATGTCTTACTCTAGTATTTCCCCTCCCAGCAAGTGAATCCAGAATTCTGACACAATGATTCAAGATGAGTCTAGCCAAAATATAATGATACCAGTAAATGATTCCAGTAAATGACTCCAGTTAAATGATTCCAGTATGTGATTCCAGTAATAGAGATGATACCAGTAATAGAGGCCAGAAAATAAAAGTATGTCGTATACATGAATCCAGAAATATCCACACGTGTTGTAACAGAGAATTGCATACAACTAACTAGAACTGAAGTACAGTAATTGACAAGTAAATGAGAGAACTATCAGAGAATGTACTCGCCTGCTACTCTGAAAAGAGTAGTATAATGTCAGCTGTCTGCACCGGAGCCACAATGTCCTAAATAGAACAGTTCAGGTTATAATATGTTTAAAAATAAGACAGATGATTTTTGATGCATCTACATGATTTCTAGGCCAATCTAGGTCAAAGTCAACTCTAAGTCAAACCTGGTCAACTATTTAGGTCAAACTAGGTCCAGGTCAAACTTGGTCAACTCTGGGTCGACCCAAGTCAATTACAGTAGTCAAACTAGGTCAATACTAGTCTAGTCAAGTCTCACTAGGCCTACCCAGCCTATTCTAGCAAGCACACTCAATTTCTAGGCTATACAAGCCAACCACACTCCTACACTGGCATTCAAGCCAGAAACACAGGTTTAGGAGCCATAGGCTATATGCCTAGGCTAATCACATAGGGATACACCCAAGTACAATGTGCCATGCATATAGGCTATAGGCCATATAGGCTATATCACACATATTCACCACATTATTATCAAGCATATAGATATATATACATATCATACATATATATATACCTATGTATAGAGAATAGGAAAACACATATATGTGTCCAAGGGTATGTGTGTGTCATGAGTGAGAGTGTGGGAGAATACAAGAGAGTGGGATATGGGATGTGTGTGTTAGGATAGTATAATAGGAAAACAATGTGGAGCGTGTGACAGATGTGTGTTATAGAGCAATGTGTGTGAGTGACATGAAAGTGTAGTGTCTGGGCTAGGCTATGGTTCTAGTTGCAAGGAACATATCCAATATTCTGGACTGAAAGTGAACCATGAATGTAGGTTATGAATTTCAAAGTTTGGACAGAATCCAAGTGAGGGCAGTAGGCAAGTGAAGGTACAAGCAGTAGGTAAATGACAACTTGTTACCTGGGCAATGCAATATATGCAGGATATGCTATGCAACTATAAAAACATGAAGATTTGGTGTCATGATGGAATGTACTAAGAGGAGTGCAGTGAACATTGTATAGGTGATGCAGGGCATTACCTAGGCATGGTCAATCCTATGCAGGGATACAATGAAGGGTTCATAACATATATAATATTCAGGGTATGCAGTGGGCTATATGGTGAACAAATGAAAGCAGTGAATCACTTCGTGCTCTGATACATCTAATGAACCTATATGCAGACATGTGGTGTGCCAAGAGTGCAGTGAACATTAAGTTGGATAGGACTCTATAACTGGTGCTCTATCTATATGAGTTAATACCTTGTTCTTACAACTGATACATGGAAGTATCAGATGAAGGAGGGGGGTCTGAACTAGATGGGGATGCAGGACAATGCAGTGATCTGATACTCCTTACCAAGGCAAGCAGTTGACTGATCATTCGGAGGTAGGTGGTTGAATATTAGTGAGGGTGGACAGAGGCATTTGGTACTCGAATGGAAGAGGACAGATGTGTACAAGTGACATGAACAATGTGTATGTGTGAATTTTAGAAAACAGTAATTTCATGTGACAGTTCAACACAATGTGTTCTCAAGAATTAATCCTATATTTCAGTTTAAGGGCAAAGTGAAACCATATATATCAAACCACATTTATCTCAACATGAATCCAGGTGATTAAACATCAGGAAAAAGTAGTTTAAATCACTCAAAATCAGAAAATGAGAAGAAACAGTGCAACATGACTCTGTGACAGTGTTAGGGAATTTGATTCTCAGGTTTTGCAATTTCAACATAGTGAACAAATAGGAGACAGGGGTTGTGTGTGGCTGAAACAGTGTAACATCAATAATTCTCAGATTTTTAGAGATTATTATCTCAGTCATAAACCCGGTTAACCCAATTCGAAATCCCTACTTTAATCTCAGGAATGTGATTGGTCACCTGTGTGTGAAACTGAAAAGAAAACCATGTGTTTAATAGGACAGTGAACAATTTCTCAAAACTCAAATTCAATAGCAATCCTATCCCACGTTTAAGTGATGCAACACACAGGAATTGAATCTAACATGGCAATTGAGAGAATAAAAATCAGTTTACAATTAGGAAAGGGTTCAGGATTTATCCTGGACTGTAAGTATCAGTCCAGTCCTTTCGAACCCAATTCGATATTCAAATTCCAATCTAACATGTATCATCCTAGCAGTAGTCTAACATAATGCCCATGAGTTTAAACATGTTAAATTTAATTACCAAAACTTAGTTAAAACAGGGAAATTAAGTTCAGATATCAAACAGTGGAAAAAAAAAGAACTAGCAGTCTACAGCCCATTCCAATATTGAAATCCCAAATTCGTAATCTAAAACCCACACCAACCACAATCAACATTATAAAATAGTCTAATACACATGTATGGATCAGTTATGGCAAGTTAACCTCAATGAAAATCGGGTTAAACAGGAATTTTACTCAGTGATCAGTTAAACAGGAATTGCGTGTCAGTCGGGAATGGGAAATCCTAATTTCGTATTCAAAACTTATTATTATACAAATTTAAAGGTTGGTAAAACATCATACACATGTGCACGTGTCCCAGGAAGTTTTTCGTGTCACCATAGAGCCGGACACGGCATGTCCACATCGTAAAACACGCACAGACACGCTGTGTACAGGCTGTGTCGTGCACGCATGCACGTGTGTACAGCCCACGACACAGGATACGTGGGGACACGTGGCCGTGCACACGTGTACGCCCAGTGTAGGGGTACATGCCCACGTGCCTGAAACGTATCCATAATACGTGTCGTGTCCGTAAAATGTGCGTGTCAGTGAAGGAATACTCGCATGCACAGTGCGCACGCGCGGCCCGTGCGGCCAGTGCGAGTGAGTTTTCTCACACGACACGACTCGACACGAGACTTTGGGGGTGTCTTGTCAGACATTGCCCCTAGGTCTGTGTAAGTGGCACGTGTCCATGTGTCGTGTACAGAGCACACGAAGTGTCAGTGAGCAGGACAGTGCACTCGTGTTGTGTGCACGCGTGTCCAACAGCCAAAACTGACACAATACGACACAAAAACACCTAACACCCTTCACAAAAATTAATGTACATCCTTAGATCTACAAACTCATGTAATTACATTTTCAAAAATTGAAAATAAATTCCTAAGGGGCATTCTATCGAACACCTAGCCTATAGGTTCGATACGTGTCCGATACGAACACGTAACCTAATGCAAATGATACGAAACTTCTACAGTAGCTAGGGGACACCTATTCCTAAGCCATCATGCAATAAAATTGAGATTAAAACACAATTTGAGGGTGGTTACCTATGAGTGCAAAAAGTAAGAAAAAGCTCCAAATGGGGGTGTTCCTCTTGATGGCCAAATGCTCCAAATGAGCCCAAATCTGAGATTAACCTCCAGAATTATAAATATACAGAAATTATAACCTATTACAAAAGACTAGGATTAAAAAGGAATTAAAATAGATTTATGGGGATTTTTGGAAGGGGGAAGAATACCTCTCTTTTCTCCAAGTGTTGGAATGATAAAAAAGAGGCAAACCCTAATGAATAAGTGTTTAAATAGGGTGGGATCCCTATGTGGCTGCTCTTAGGTTCAATAATTAGGGTTAGGGTTCACTAAATGGCCCATGGGCTTAAGTCATGATCAATTAAATAATTAAGCCATAAGTCATTTCATGAAACCATAAGCCATGACTAAAATCCACTAAACCAAATCCCCTCATTCTAAAACTATTCTCTAGTGACTAAAAATAAGTTAACTTAAGTTAGACTAGGGTCACCATGGCTAGGGTTAGGTTCTAGGCTAGTCCACTAGGTCTCAACAAGTCAAAGTCAAACTGGAATTCACCAATTCAACAAATCACCAAATAATTCAATATGTCAAAATGACTAAATTACCCATAGGCTAAAAATGATAATTAAATATCATAATGACATGGTTAGGCTCTAGGTCATGAAGTCTCTCAGGTTTCACCAGCAGCACATCAAAATCACAAGTCATGACTTAAACCAATTTTAAAAT
Source organism: Iris pallida (assembly GCA_029216955.1). Lineage (NCBI taxonomy): Eukaryota > Viridiplantae > Streptophyta > Magnoliopsida > Asparagales > Iridaceae > Iris > Iris pallida. Next base: position 24,638,543 of record JANAVB010009200.1, read on the forward strand.
AGTTTAAAAATTAATAAAAATCACCAAAAATTATAATATAAATCAAATATCAATAATTAATAATTATAATTACAAAATTTCAAAATTACCCTTATCTGAAAAACTTGGTGTTACAGATCACATGCTCCAATATAATGGAACCTAACCATCTAGGTGTAATGCAAGTCGAAAACTATACTGGAACGTATAAGTGGGTAGGAATAAAGCATAGCATCCACTAGAGGCTTTCGCATGAACTAGTATACGTCTCTGACCGTATCTAACGCGTGATCAGGGCCGTACAATGGATATATCCCCTAGTCCATACTTTGCATCGCTAGCATACCTCATGACCATATCTGACGTGTGATCAGGGCCGTGCAATGGATATATCCTCTAGCGATACACCCATAACAGGGAAACCATGAACCCATAACCGAGCAACTAGAAGGCTTTGGGCTAGCTCATACGTCCCAGTAGTTTTTGCCCATGTATCACACAAGTCATCTCCATGGCTTGGCGATCCATATCTCTCTGTAAGTCTCTATCTAGACTCCGCTAATCCATAAATGAACCGACACACGAACTGCACGTATCGGTAGCAAGTCGAATACGTAGGTTCGTGCCGACTCTATGATCCTCACTCATGTGTCGTGTATGAGACATGTCAACAGGTCAAAGAAGTTATGAAGCATAACCTCAACACATCGGGAATGTCAACTATCACATATAGTCCACACACACGCACACACACAAACATCGATATACATATCGATGGCACCCAAGTCATACTTGGACACACTCTTACTAATGTAAAACACTAGCAACATATAAAATATCATGAATCAAATATAAGTACAATATGGTAAGGTATATTGCCTGGTGGGTCGCCTGGGTGGTGCGATGCTCCGACATGTCCGGTTCTGTCTAATGGCCGGGTTCGATATATGAGGGTCCGGTATTTCATGAGAAGAGAAACGCGTGATCAGTCATGATCAATGGTAAAAATCGAGGAGAAATTGCGAAGAACATACTCATACTATTTTTAGAAAGTATTTCTAATACTTGAGACTAGGTCTTGGTTAGTAAAATAATTTGGTAAATACTGGAAATCTAAAAACCATTTTAGGCAAAAATCCTATGTTTGTAAAAATAGAATAATCATATATTTATTTATTTTTATCGAAAACTAGATTTTGATTAGGCAAAATATTTATAAGTAGTTATAATTAAAAAGCGTTTTAGGTTGCAACTTAATAAAATACTTGAAAATACGTATGCTAATTTAAAAACTGCCTTTTTATTGAATATATATATATATATATATATTATATATATATATATATATATATATATATATATATATATATTATATATATATGAAATTATCAAAATATATAGTTTTAGAGAATAGTTAATTGTTTGAAACTAGATTTTATTTAGGCAACATATATATATATAATACTTTAAAAATCCAAAACAAAAATACTACTATTATTTTATTCATGAAGTATATCAATTTTATACATAATCAAAAATAATGATGTTAATAATAACAATAAATAATAATTCTAACAGCAAAACTAAATGATGATAATAATAATATATAATAATAATAATAATAATAATATAATAATAGTAATAACTAATATAAACTTCTAAAGGAAACTTTAGTCTCTTTCCTAAACTTAACTCAGTGTGAGAGAGAGAGGAAAGAGAGGAAAGGGGAAAAGATGCTCACCAGAGGGGGTTTTGGCGGGGCGGCGCGACGGTCGGCGTGCAGGGTCGAGATGGTGAAGTCTGGGGGCGGCGCACGGCGTGCGTCTGTGGCAGCGCGCCCGGAGCGGCTGCTCGACTCCAGATCTGTGCGGACGGAGGATGCGACGGAGGAGCCGGCGGCTGAGGCCATGCGCGGTCGACATCACCTGGTCGGGCAGCGTCTCCGCCGCTGTCCCGGCGACAGGGTCGGGTACATCTCCTACGGTTCAGGCGGAGGAAGTCGGTGGCGAGCCCCTGAGCGCGGGCTCGGCGAAGGAAATTTCGTCGGGGGCGGAGGCTGTCCGTGGTGCTGGCGAGGAAGGGGAGGGCTACTCGGCGCGTCGGTGGCAAGACGGCCGGCCCAGGTTAGGTTTTTTTTCCCTTGGATTTTAGGTGTTGGTGGTGGTGGTTTGGTGAAGGGGGTCCGACGGGTTGGTGTCGGAGGTGGTGAGAAGATGTATCGGTGGTGGTGCTGCCATCTTGGCCTGGCCGGGGTGTGGTCAAGGCAAGGTGGTCGGGAGGAGTAGGTGGTAGCTGTCTATGGTGGTGGCAGTGGTGGTGGGTCGGAGATGGGATCGGTGATGGTAGCCGGGTGCTGCTGCGATGGGGGCGGCCGAACACAGTGGCTGTGTTTGGCTAGGATTAGGGATTTATAAGTGTCGGGTTTGTCCCATACGGCGAGATGGAATGTATTTGTAAATATAGAATAAGACGGGGAGGGGACACGGACACGATGTACGGTGGTTGGAATTTATTTGTGAAGTAATTTGGCTGGTGGAATTAATGGAGGAGTACCTGTCTTTTATAGGATGTGGGAATTCCCATTTGGATAGGATTATGGGGGTTTTAAATCCCCATTAGATAAATCCATTATTAAATTAAATAAATTTAAACCAATCAAAATCCAAATTCAAATCAAAATCCAATTTAAATCTAATTATATTCCATCTTTTAGTTTAAAACAAAAAAAGAAAATTCGAATTTCAATATAGATATTAATTAAATCAATCCATGAAATCAAATCGAGATTTAAATTGCTACAATAAATTTAAAATATATTTTCCAAAATACTAATAATAATAATTTCAAAAATCACCATAATTATTTAAACATCAAATATGAAAAATATCTTTTACTAATTTAAGATAAAATTTCAAAAATAAAAATATTAAATTTATGCCATCGCATGCAAATAGAATTATTTTCTAAGTTACAATTTATACTAGTATTACGAATAAAATATCTCGAATATCATTTTCTAAAATAATTAATTTTAAAAATTGAACTATTGTTTAAAATAACTAATAAATATTTACGAAAATGGGTATGCACAATAATTCATATAAATATACCTTTCTAGTATTCGATAAAAATATTATTTATTATTTATAACTGAAGGGCCTTTAAAATGAAAAGAACAAACTTAGAAATTTTTGTATGATAGCAAAGTATTTATTATATAAATTATTTTGAACTATAAAATAAAAAAAAAATTTTTTTCTAGAAATATGTACACTCGCACATATTCTCACTCGACGAGCAACTATGAAATGCGCCGTTTGCGCACAACGTACAATACGACTACGTGACGTACAATACACAAAATACAATCAAATAAATAAAAAGATATATGTAGTAAAAAAATAGGGGGTTTACAGTATAACCAGATGGTCGCGTGACACAAGCACAATGCCTACTCCGGCTACGATATTTCCTTTAGGTCTTGTTCTTGATGCACCGTCAAAGAACATTCGCCAAATGGGGACTTCCTCAGTTGCGGTGTTAGACTCCACTACTTTATCCGGGATTTCATCGTAGAGTTTAGAAGATTATGGCACCGGATGAGCTGCTAAGAAATCAGCTAATGCTTGGCCTTTTACTGTCTTCTGAAGGACGAACAATATATCTTATGGAGTCAACAGCATTTCCCATGTAGCTAAACGGGAATTAAGAGAACCCAGTTTAGTCATGAGTATTCTGAGAGGATTGACTTTAGATGATGTGGATAGTCTGCCCAGACACATAGTGACATATCTTCTGGATAGCAAATACCAGTGCGAGACATTCCTTTTCTATAGGTGTGTATCTGTGCTTGGCATCCACCATCGTGCGACTGAGGTAGTAGATTATCTGTTCATGGCCGCCTTCATTCTTCTGAGCTAATAGGGCACCAAAGGAATGATCCATAACGCGAATATATAACAAGAAAGGCTTTCCAATTATCGGAGCCACCAATACTGGGGGGCTTGTGAGATACTTCTTGATGTCGTCAAATACGCGTTGATATTGTTCAGTCCAGACAAAAGATACTCCTTTCTTCATAAGCTGAGTAAACGGTTGATATCTTCCAGAAAGATTTAAAATGAATCGTCTGATGTAGGCTAGCCTCCCTTGAAGTCCGCGTAGCTCTTTAAGGCTTTTTAGAGGACGCATATCGAGGACAACTTTCACTTTCTCTAGGTCAAGTTGTATACCCTTTGAATTGATAACAAAACCAAAGAACTTGTCGCTGGAGACTCCCAAAAATGACTTGGTTGGATTCATCTTGAGGTGGTGTGTATGCATTAGTTCAAACACCATTCTCAAATCTTGGAGGTGGTTGCCCTTGAGACGACTTTTAACCATGATATTACCTACGTAGCATTCTACTATTTTATGAAAATGATCGCAAAAAATTGTGTTCATAGCTCGCTGGTATGTCACCCCTGCATTTTTCAATCCGAAGGGCATTACCATATAGCAGTATACCCCAAACGGTGTTCGAAAAGATGTGTTTCTCATCATCGGGGAACATCTTGATCTGGTTTTAGCCTGAAAATCCATCCATGAAGGACATCCGCTCGAAGCCGCAAGTATTGTCGATCATTACATCGATGATCGGTAGAGGGAACTCATCTTTTAGGCATACAAAGTTCAAATAATGGTAATCGATACAGACTCAAACTTTATCGTTCCTTTTTATGACTAGAACGATGTTAGCGACCCAGTTAGGGTGTTGTTCTTCGTGAATGAACCCACTTGAAATAGCTTCTTGACTTCACTCTCGATGGTCTTCATGACATCTGATCGGAACCGTCGTTGTTGCTGCTTCACTGGCTTAGCTTTAGATGAGATATTTAGGCGATACATAGCAACTTTAGGGTCCAAGCCTGACATGTCTTCATAGCTCCATGTAAAGACGTCAATATATTCTATTATAAGTTATATAAGAGATTGTCGTTCTTCACCAGAAAGACTTTTGCTGATAAAGATTGGTTTAAGATATTATTCATCTCCCAAATTAACTTGGACGACTTCGCCTTCAGTAGATGGTTCATGTTGTTCGAAATGTAACTCCCACCTGTTGTCCATCTTTTGAGCCCATTGTTCGAGCTCGATTGATTGGACATCTTCTGTAATTTGGTCAACTGACACCATGTTGACGGACAAAGATGCTTTGAACATGTCTTCAATGCTGGAGTCTGGATCCCAGAGACAGGAATCAGAAGAATGAGAACAACGATCCACTTTGAAGTCTGATCCTTCAGGAGTTGTTGGAGGAGTAACATAACCCAAACCAACACCGTTTTGTCGATAATAGTTCTCGGGTTTGCCGGAAGGAGCAAAGTGACGTATTGGCAATCGTCGCCCTTGACCGTAGTTTAGTCTCTGTCACGACCCGCACCCAGTATAAGGGCACGAGACGTGGGTACGTCCAGCCTACGTCGCAGTGTCGACGGTAGAATGTTGTCCTAGGTCCAACATCTAAACACAATCTAGAAAAATGCTCCAATGTAGAATGAATATATATGGTATAACTCAATCACAAATAACTAAGATAGAATGGAAGAAAGATAATCACAACAGAGAGTCACAGTATGAATATAAATCTCGATGTAAACCACACCATAACAAATCTCAATACAATCACAAAGTCTCATAACTAAATGATAATATCAGTCTAATCTAACTCATGACAAGTCCTCAGCGACTACTGGATCCTGCTGAGGGTCCAGGTCACCTGTGTCAACTAGGCCTGCTCCATAGTAAGTGTCGCAGCAATCCTCATAATCTGTAATATTTCAACAGGTCCAGTCAGGACAGGAATGAATACATATCTCTCACACAGTCATAACATGAAAAAAATATGAAACAAGCTATAAAATAATATACATGAACTTCTGATAAAGAAATGAGACTGTAAAGAAGAACATGATATATGGAAATAGATATACATGATACAATAAGAGAACTGAACTAACTACGTATTGTAGAGCACAATTTGGTTATGTAAATTGGCTTAGGTTATACATGACTTAAATCTAGTCTGGAGTTGCACATGAAAAGGATGTAATCACATAACCAAATAAATACTCCCCCTGCCCCAATCAGTACACAAGGATCTGTCCAGGTTATGTTATTGCACATAAAGTAGTACATCACATGGATATCTAGTCCACATGCACAGGGTTATACATGAAGGCTCACATGATCATGAGTGTACATGAATGTCACATGAGTATACATGAATAAGTACGAATATAATGAGTAGACGATGCACATGATAAAGTACATGAGCACAATATACCCGATGTATCCGAGGGGATAACATCGCATGAAGAGATCCATATAGTACTAATCCGTGATATATCGTGACAGCAACAAGTAAACTAGTCTATAACAAGTAATACGTCCAAACAAGAATGAAACGGTCAGAGAATGTACTCGCCTGACAATATAAGATGCTGATGAGGATGTATAACTGTACTGGAGTGATGTAAACCTATTTAAAACAACCACAAGTCACAATAAGGTCTAACATATCATACGGAATGCCTATAATGCAATTCTACATGATTCTAGGTCCTCCTAGGTCAAAGTCAACCCTTGGTCAACTCTAGTCAAACCTGGTCAACTCTGGTCAAACCTGGTCAACTCAAGGTCATCTAGTCTGTTTACTAATTTCTAGGTCATACACAAGTTTTCAGGTCATTCGGAGTTCGTTTGAGTCGATTTGGATCAAGTTTGACCCAAAGTTGACTTTTATCAACTTGGTCAACTTGTCGGCCAATTCGACCAAATTAGGCTCCTAACGACGATCCTAATCTGTCCCAACACTTCCTATAATCATATCACAAGCAATTATTACATTACTATATTATATTTATCACAAGTAATATATATATATATATATATATATATATATATATATATATATATATATATATATATATATATATATATATATATAAGTTATGAAAAGAAACATGGTTGTGAGTGTGAACGATATTGAAGGGCTGCTGGTTATGAGTCCCAAATCTGAGAAAACAGATTAGAATATGTCTACAAGAGTATTCCATGTACAAAATACTACAATCAAGCAAACTATATATAAAATATATATATACATATAGGCATATATAGATATATGCATATACCATGTATATAAGCCAACGAGGGTCGATCTCGAACCTGGAATGAGTTCCCAGATCTGAGATCGAGGCCTCGACACCTTACTTTCATATATCCGAAATTAGGCATAATAGGAATTACTATATACATTTTTTTTTTTTAGTAATTACTATATATATATATATATATATAATATATATATATATATATATATATAGGTAAAATACCATAAATGCATAAAAATGGCTAGAAAATATGAATTAAACCCAAGAGTCAAATCCAACAAGTCTCAAATAGCATTCAAGGATCAAAAACTCAGAAATTATCGTAATAAATCCCAGCAATCAAATTATCACAAAATTATCAAATTTCAAGGAAAAACCTTATTTTCACAAAATGACCCAAAACTCAAAATACTCCAAATTAACACACGAAACTTGGCAGATACGTCGGTCTCGACATGGGACGTGCTCGAGTTTTTCCGGGGTCGAAACTGTGTCTGTATCGTGTCCAGCGAACGAGTATCGGGAAACCCAATACGCGCGTGAACCGAATCGATGCGAACCCGATTTCTCGCTCGTTTCCGATCCAACTCTCGTGAAACTTCACGTACACCTAGGCGTACACATCCTTGACCTACTGGCTGAGTTAGCATGCAACCATGTGTCGTGTCTGACACGCATGCAGAGCGTGTCCGCTCACGGGTGTGCGCGTGTGCACAGTCCCATGCACAGCGTCGTGCACGCATGTCAACGAGTCTAGGGACTCGTGTGTCCCACCTCGTGTCTCATGTTTGTGTTCCAGGCTAGGGTAGGTATAGGTCTACATATTGGACACCCTGAATTGTGTCCATGTCTCGTGTCGTGTCCATGCGAACGCCGTTTCAGCGGCGGTTGTCCCACGCGCGTGCGCGTATGTCCGATCAGTGCCGACGTGATTTCTCGCTCGTTTCTTAACGAAACTTCACAAAACTTTAGGAGCGTGTTCTCAGTCACGGCCCCCACCTACACGTCAATTTTCACGTGACCACGTGGCCTGTGCATCGAGGAATCACCCCCGAGCAGCTGGGCACGCGTGCGGCCTGGCGTGCAGCGCGTTCGTATCCTCTTTGGACACGGACACGAGTCTGATTCGTGTCGAAACTCATGGGTTCGTGATCCTCATGTATAGGGCTACTAGAATATATAAATAGATCCAACAAAAATCAAAATTAAAATTTACGATTTTCATCAAACACCTACAAATATTAACCGACACGTGTCCGATACGGACACCAAATGAATACGAAACTGGACAAAATTGATCCTACATGTCAGGGGTACCTAGATGCATACTACCAAGAAGAAAAATTAGGAAAAATAACTAGAATAGAAATTACCTATTGAGAGTCAAAGATCTCAATGCAAAGGACTTCCGAGCGCTCCAACGATCGAGTACCCTCAAGCAAACGCCTTCACCACCTTGCTAGCAATGCTCCAGCAAGATCCTCTCCTTCCTACAAGCACAACGGACTTCGTTTGGGGAGAAACGGACTCCGGTTGCAAAAGTTAGGATTTTGGAGAGTGGGAAACTAGGATATTCTCTTGGAGGATACAAACTTCAACACAAGAAGGGGGGCTGCCTATGGCCGGCCAGGTATAGAGGGGTTAGGGTTAGGTTAGGACATAGGACTAGGCTCCCTAAGTTTTTAATAAGCCTAATCCAAAAGGCTTTAAAAAGGCTAACTAGAAATCGGCTAAAAAAATCAATTAAATCATTCTAACAATAACTCATATATTCTAAATTAATAACTAATGATAAAAATCTAATTCTAATATGGCATCTGGGTTCTAGTCATGGTTGGCTAAGTTAAACCCATCAAGACTACTCAAACAACAAACCAAACCATATATCATCACATGAATTCAATAAATTAATAAAATAATCTAAAATTACAAAATGACCAAAATACCCTTAAAATGAAAAGTGGGTGTGACAAATCTACCCTCCTTAAAATAATTTTGTCCTCGAAATTAAAGACGTAACTGAATAGACAAGAAGGATAGAAAGTCATACCTCATGACTGGAAAAGATAAGGGTATTGCTCGCGCATCTCATCCTCCCTCTCCTAGGTAGACTCACCTGGAGAGTGATGCCTCCATGCTACGAACTAAGGATATCGTCTGGTTCCTCAGCACCTTCTCTCGTCGATCCAAAATCTCCACAGGCTGCTCTGGATAACTGAGAGTAGGCCCCACCTCGATCTCGGAATGATCCAGTACATGGCTAGGATCTGACGTACCGTCTCAACTGCGACATATGAAATACGTTGTGGACTCCCTCTAATACAGGGGGCAAGTCCAGCCTGTATGATACGTCACCGACTCTTCCGCTGACAACGAAAGGTCCGATGAAACACGGACTAAGCTTTCCACCTCCACCAAAGCGAATAGTACTACGCGTCGGAGATATCCTCAAGAACACCAGATCTCAAACCTAGCACAAATATGGTCTCATCTTAACTATAACAATCACATGGTTAAACAAAATCAAAACAAATAAGATTCTAATCCTAAGTCTAAGTTGTACCTCAAATTACAAAGGTCTCCCGTGGCTGTCGGTCCAATGCCGCTGTCTGTCCTGCGCCACGCGAAGTGGATCTCTGATGAGCTTCTTCTCGGCTACGTCGACAACCATCTCAGGTCCCAATAAAGCTCGCTTTCCAACGTCAGCCCAAGAAAAGGGTCAACAACTACGTCCGTACAGTGCCTCGAATGGTGACATCCCAATGATGGCCTAGAAACTGTTATTGTATGCAAACTCCACCAAGTGCAGGTGATCCTCCAGGATCCTCCAAAATCCAGAACACAAGTCCGCAGCATGTCCTCGAGGGTCTGAATAGTCCTCTCTGACTGTACGTCCGTCTGAGGGTGGTATGCAGTACTGAATTTGAGCTGAGTGCCCAAACTAGTCTGCAGACTCCGCCAGAAATGGGAAGTAAAGCGACTATCCTGATCCTTGACAATGCTCACCGGAACTCTGTGTATCCTGACAATCTACCGCATATACATCTATGCTAGCCTCTTGGTAGACGTACCCACTTTAAATGGCAAAAAGTAGGCCGATTTGGTCAACCTGTCTATGACCCAGATCGCGTCTTTCCTCCTGGTATACGCGGTAATCCAGAAACAAAGTCCATCGTGATATGCTCCCACTTCCACTCTAGAATGGGCAATGGCTGTAACAGTCCTTCTGGCCTCTGCCTCTCTGCCTTAACCAGCTGACAGACTAAATACCTGGCTACGAAGCGTGCTACTTCCCGCTTCATCCCATACCACCATACATGCTCCTTCAAATCTCTATACATCTTGTTGGCACCTGGATGCATAGAGTACTGAGAGCGATGAGGCTCCTGCATGACCTACTCCCGAAGCTCTTTGCTATGCACACACAGTCTAGAATCGTGCATTAATGTGCCATCCTCCGCAATGACAAACTCTTCATCCACCAATTGTAACGCCCCAGTCCCAAAATACTTAGGACTAGGTACGTATCCATGCCAGCTGCATACATACGAAGTATACTCCAATATATGGAAACCTCGTATGATTACATAAGCTGTAAAATGCAGTAAACCAAGAGTAATATAATCTCATCCACAAATGATGAATAAAAGATATCATATAATCAACTGTAATAAGTCTTTGTACAATACGTTGGACGGAGACAAATCCACTACCAACAAGTAAAAAAATATACATTAAAATGAACTGGCGGGGGTAGCAAAGGAAGACCTAAGACACGTCATCTCCGAATGAATAGAGAAGATCGCGACCTCGGCTAGAACACCTGTAATATCACAGAAGCACACACCTGGAGAGATAACCAGGTCCTCAGAGGGACGTAACAAGATACAGGAAGAACATACCATATGAACTGAATATAAATTGTCACGCCCAGAACCAGAATACTGGAGAGCGGGGGCAGACATAGCCAGCTACGTATATTGAAATGGAAACCACCTCGATATACGGTCACGGCTGTCTAGAAATATGAGGGTTTACTACAAGCCAACAGTCTCTTATGGTCATGAACAAGCCTAATGTCTCAATCACAAGCAAGTAAGTAAGGTCGCAAGATGTATGATCATTAAATATACAATAATAAGGCGTCCCAAATATTACATATTCAGCTGATCATGAAGCTAGTCGTTACAAAATGTTAGGACTAGCAAGAGTTTAGTCGTACATGATCAACCCTAGGATTTGTTAATCATGTTTACAGCCCGTAGGCAGACAGTAAGTAAAGTGCATCGAGCTAACAGGTGCTCGTCGGCTAAACGCCTCAAAAGAATAGTTTTACAATAGAGTGAGCGAAACAAAATAGAAAACCCACTCGTAGCCCGGGTTCCTTCTAGTCGCCACCATCGGGCTGGAGGTTCAAAGATCCTCGGGAGCTGCTACGAAATCTGGCCACACAAAACCAGCTGGGTCAACCCCAGAAAGAGCAAGTGCCACAAGGGGGCCACGAAATAAGAACAAAAGCCAGCAATTAGCACAAGAAAATTCTAATATTAAAACTAAAAATTACGAAAACATGGCAGGATGATATACGACGAGATAACCATGGAACTATTCCGATAACCAGGTTACAACCCGTAAACCAAACAAGGACCGGGGTTGTAACCCTTCATCTGAACAGAACTTGGTTTTCCACCATTTATCGGCGAGATAATAATGCAAGAAATCAAGACAGGGAGCAATCTTGAACTGGATCAAGACATGGTTAGACTAGTTATACCTCATTCAATCAATCATGGCCAAGCAGATACTACGGCTTACTACTTTAACTAACTAAGGTTATCACAGGCCTAATTACTAACAAGATGCAGTGAGATTGTTCCACAGCTACAAGCCCTGCAGACCATCCAGGTTACCCAGGTCGAAAAGATTAGGAGTTGAATTCAGGTGGGTACATCGTCCAGGAAACGCATGTACCCTTAGGTGACTTAGAAGGTGCAACACATGACAATGTGCTGGAAATGCACCCTACTCGTCGGCAGGCTACAGATTCCAAGAGCGCCCAGGTAACGGGATTGCCTGTAGCTGTGTCATCTCTTCATGACTACTGTGTTATTCTAGTTTTAACCTTAATCCATTTTAGTAGGTACCCTGACCGTGGTACTCAGGAGTCCCATCCTAGACATGATGCAAGACAGGACAAGTGGATTTAACAAACAAGCAAGAAAGAACTACCCACGGTGTTAAGGCAAGTCAAGTTAAGTTAGCCGTCGCAACAGCATTAAGTTATCAAGATAAATCATGTCAGGGTACTTGTCAGGAGTGCGCCACGACGGGCCACTATCATGTCAGGTTGGTCATGTCAGGAGTGCACCACTACGGGTCACTGTCGTGTTATGATAGTTCCTTGTCATACCATGCCATGTACAATAGTCATTCCAAATATATTAAGTAAAATCAAGTTCATGACAAAAGGCGTAAGGATATAAAATGGGCGTAAAATATCTAATAAAATATCATATACAGGGCTATAGAAGAGCCAAGCTTAAAGAAATAAGACCAAAACTCCAAGAGCCAATGGGTTAAGCAAGGGGTTCAAGGTGCAGCGTACGCACAAGGGCACGCACAGCGTACGTACAAAAGCGCACGCAGGAGAGCTAAAGTACGCACATAGGAGAGCTGCGTACGCGAAAAACACGCACGCAGGAGAGCTGCGTACACGAAAAGTCATGCACGCAGGAGAGCGGCGTACGCGAAAAGTCACGCACGCAGGAAGCTGCGTACGCGAAAAGTCACGCACGCAAGAAGCTGCGTACGCAAAAGTCACGCACGCAAAAGAGCTGCGTACGCGAAAAGTCACGCACGCAAGAGAGCTGCGTACGCGAAAAGTCACACACGCAAGAGAGCTGCGTACGCAAAAAGTCACGCACGCAAGAGAGCTGCGTACGCGAAAAGTCACGCACGCAAGGGAGCTGCGTACGCGAAAAGTCACGCACGCAAGAGAGCTGCGTACGCACAAAAGCACGCACGCAGGGAGCTGCGTACGCATAAAAACACACACGCAGGGGAAAGGATCTTCTTCTCCATGGCTGAGAAGAAGCTCCCATGGCTCCAAAACTTCAAGGCATCACAACTTGGCCATCCGAACTCCAAATTTGGATTTCCAAAGTTCCAACCAGGATGGAATTGAACTCTCATCCACATAGAAACATCAAAACCCATAAAAATCCAACTTAAGTAGATCAAACCATGCAAAACCAAAAATAGGAAAAACCTAGATCTAGAACAATGGAGACTCCAAATTACAAAATGCTAAGTTCTAATGTTGATCACCATGTCCTAATCTAGCAAATGGACAAATAAAAGAGGGTTCTCATGTAGTGGCAAGGTGTACTTGCCTATGGGGTGGGTGTTGTGGAGAGGAAGGAAGAGTGTTGTGTAGAGGAAGGCTTAAGGTGTTCCAATACACATTAAACCAAACCAAACCAAACCAATCCAATTAAAATCGAGCCATGTCAAAATCCGAAATACGAAATACCGAAATTCCAAAGTTGAAAAAAAAATAAAATACATGCCAAAATCCAGATACGAGTATAAATACGAAATACGGGAAATACGAGAAATGAGGTGACATAAATGCACCACAAAAAAAGATAAAGTAAAAGTGTCCAAACCATAACACGGCTCAATATCCCATCATCGAAAGTAGGCTACCCCTACAACCAAATAAGGACAAGGGGTAACATACTACTCCGCGATGTGACATTTTTCCGTGTCATGATTGGAACATAAAATTTGCTAAGGTCTCATAACCTTTCTAGTAGGCAATTTAGAAGACATATCGATGTATGGGCAGGTGAAGGCTGACTCCCCCAGGACAAGTAACAACTCACAACAAGCACGTTAATACCAATACTATCAGCCGACATAACTCAAGGCTAGCGGCCCACGTGACCCATCAGTCCACATAGCTCGAGGCTAGTGACCCTCGCGACTCGACTACCGTAGTACGCAATTACTACATCTTTTGGATGGGTAGCCCATACATTTAACTGTCTTCTCCCTCCCAAGGTCCCTAACAGAAGGTAGTTCACTAAGACTAGGTCCATATGCATACAAAAGACAAGAAGGAAAAATAACCGAAACAAAATAAAGTGAACAAAATAGCAAATAATGGTCCAACTGAAAACAGATAATAAATAAGCAGTAAATAAATAAATAAATGCATCTAATTATAAACAGTAAATAAGGCAAGGTATCTTGCCTGCGGGTGGTACGAGAAGCAGCAAAATCCAACAATCAGAATCGTCAACACGAAAGTCAAAATCCACAAGAAGCTCGGATGCTGAAACAAACATCACGAACGAGTTTGGAATAAAATATATGCCTAGGAAACGCCTGTCCAAAAGTTAAATTCTGGAACAGGGATAGTTTCGTAATTTCGGGTCAAAACGATATCCGCCGTTGGACCCGCTTTGCACCAAATGCGTGCCAATATCTACGGTCTCTAAAGTCGTCAAACTATATGTCTACAGATTTGTTTTGATAAGACGAACCCAACGGTATGTCCAATTTTGGATTTCGGTGGGCTGTGCACAAAATCGCCCGTTGAGTGGGATTGGGCCCGCCAAAATAGCGTCCCAGTCAACGGTCTCAGAATCGGACCAAACTTGGCATACAGGACCAAAAAATATTTTGAGTCCGATGGCGCAAGTTTATCGCATTTGATGAGTATGCACAAAGTAATTAAAATTTCGAAAAGCCCGATACGGGAAAATTTGACGGATACGGGTCAAATTCGTCGCGCACACGCAACCAATTTGAATTCGTCAAATCTCGCACATCCGCAAATTCGATACGGAACTTTTGGTACTCTCGGTTTGCGACGGGGTCTCCCGGTTTGTCGGGACGTACCTCGTACGGGTTTTTAAGGTTTATAAAAACTAATTTTTTGAGATTTTTAATTTAATTAAAACTGAAATTATTGCAGAATAAATAAATCTATTTAAAGGGGATGATAGAGGGTCATGGGGACTTTCTACACGCATTTACGGATCAAAAATCGGAATAGAATTGTCAGTTAAATTAATCGGGGAAGTGGGTTACCTTAAAGTGGGAATCTGTTGTGTTGTTGTCGTCGTCGTGACGACCGGGAGGTGGTGCTGCAGCGGCGGGACACGTTTGCCGAAAAGAGGGGAGGAGGATGGAGGAAAGAAAAATTTAGGGTTTATGGAGGGCTGCATGTTGTATGGTAGTTTGCTGTTGTTGTTATATAAAGCATATATATATATATATATATAAGACTTATATATGGGGTCGGCCCTTTATATTGCAGCTGCTTGCTGCATATTTTGGTGTGGGCGCACAAAGCTAAAGCTATGTGCTTTGTTCAATCCCATTGTGGTCGGTTCCCACTTGGTGGGGCCAACCACATAGCCTCTTTTGTTTTGTTTTTTTTTGTTTCAACTAACAACATATATATATATATATATATATATATATATATATATATATATATATAATATATATATATAATATATATATATATATATATATATATAACTATATATATGCTATGGAGGGAGGATTGGTTTGCAGCATGATGCTGCTGCTCCGGCTTGTAAAGGGGGCGCACAAGCTGCTGTGTTGTGGCGTGGGTGGTCGGCCAGGTGGTGGGCCGACCACTCCATGCAATTTTTTTTTCTTATCTTTTTTTCTTATCAAATCAAACTTCAATATATAATATATATATGCATATATCTAAATATCCCTCTAAAATTATCACAAATTTAAAAGGAAAATCTAAATCTTATCTATCCATATACAAAATTAATTTAAAACATAAGTACATATATTTTAATTTCATTTGACAATAAACAACTAAATAATAAAATAATACCTAATAACATAAACATGTTTATTAATCACCATAAAATAGTTTTAAATAAAATAATAAAAATCGTCCAATGGGAGAACTTTACTACACACCCTTATCTGGTCCAAAAAGTCTACAATCTTGTAAAATATTATTTAATAAAAATACCAATAATTGCATATATAACTAATAATTAGAAATTATACATAAAATTCTAAAATAATTTAGTAATATTTCTACGTACATGAAATATGTCTACATGGCCACTTTGGTCACACCACATGCCTACATGGGCTTAAATTTGGTTCGGACCAGTTCGGGCTGAATTGGACAAACCGGGTCATCTAAAAATCAATATATAAAATAATATTTAATTAAAATATTTTAAATAAGTCAATTCATAATTTGGTCTGGTTTTCCTAGTTTGGGCATCACCATGGCTAGGCTTCCCCCGGCATGGCTAGTATACTGGTCAAAGCACACTGCTACATCTCTCGTACCAAAATTCATGGTAGTCTGGTGTTCCAAAATTTCACAATGGCTATGGTCATTTCTAATGAAAATAAATAAATCATAAATTGCATAAATTAATTTGAAGTCTAATAAAAATAAAAATAAAAAAAAAGGGGGTTTTACACCAATCCTGTCGAACCTGCTTTCGGATACACCGCAGAGTAACATCGCCGAACTGAGCTGACTTGATCCTCTATATCAAGTCTGACTGAATTTGCAGGCCCCACATCTGCATCTAACTCCTGGCACGATCACCTCGATCTCTAAGCTCTCCAAATCTGCTAATAGGTGACGATCCATCGTCAAACCATAGCTACCGGATACCTACTCAAGGCATCGGCAACCATGTTGGCCTTCCTTGAATGGTACTGCAATGAAATGTCGAAGTCCTTCATCAACTCCAACCATCTGCACTGCCTCATGTTGAGCTCTTTCTGTGTACACATACTTCAAGCTCTTGTGGTCTGTGAAGATCTCCACACGCTCTCCGTATAGATAGTGCTTCCACAACTTAAGAGCAAAGATAACTGCCGCCAATTCCAAATCATAGGTAGGGTAGTTCTTCTTATGCGGACATAACTGCCTGGATGCATAGGCAATCACCTTCCCATGCTGCTGCAAGACACAACCCAAACCCTTCCCTGAGGGTCACTGTAGATAGTGAACCCGCTTGATCCTGATGGCAATGTCAAAATCGGGGCTGTCATCAGTCTCTTCTTCAACTCATCAAAAGCAACCTGACACTCCTCTGACCAGATAAACTCTGCGTCCTTCCGGGTCAGCCTAGTCAATGGCTTTACAATCCGGAAGAAATCCTGAACAAACCTCCTGTAGTATCCTGCCAATCCCAGAAAGCTCCTGACCTCTGCAACTGAACTCGGTGTGTCCACACCTCGACTGCTCTAATCTTCTTCGGGTCGACTGAGATCCCATCTCCAGTCACAACATGACCTAGGAAATCAACTCGATCCAAGAAGAACTCCCACTTCAAGAGCTTGCCGTAAAGCTGCTCCTTCCTGAGAGTCTTCAGAACCACTCTCAAATGCTCCTCATGCTCCTCTGGGGTCTCGAATATACCAAGATGTCATCCATGAACACCACCACGAACTTGTCCAAGTACTGGTGGAACACCTTGTTCATCAAGTTTATGAACACCGTCAGAGCGTTAGTTAACCCAAACGGCATTACCATAAACTCAAACAGGCCATACCGTCCTGAAAGCTGTCTTCAGAATATCCTCCTTCTTCACCTTCACCTGATGATAACCTGACCTCAGGTTAATTTTGGAGAATACCTTCACTCCGCTCAACTGATCGAAGAGGTCATCGATCCTCGATAGCGGGTACTCGTTCTTGATCTTGAGGTTGTTGAGTGCCCTGTAGTCGATACACATCCGTACCGACCCATCCTTCTTCGGTACAAAGAGTACTGGCACACCCCATAGTAAAGAACTCGATCGAATGAAGCCCTTGTCCTGCAACTCATCCACCTGCTTCTTCAACTCCACAAGCTCACTGTTGTTCACTCTATAGACATGCTGAGATATCAGCTCTACGTCGGGCACCAAGTCTATAGAGAACTCCATATCTCTGTCCGGAGGTAACCTTGGCAACTCCTCCGAAAACACATCCATAAACTCAGTTATCAATGGATGTGGCACGCTCTGCTCCTCTGCTGAAACTTTGCAGAAAACTCCGCTGCTCTGCTCTGTCTCCGTCTGGTGAACTCGAACTCTGGCTCTTCTTGTCACGACCCGCACCCTAGAGTAAGGGCACGAGAAGTGGTACGTCTAGCCTACGCCGCAGTGTCGGCGGTAGAATGCTGTCCTAGGTCAATCATCTAACAATATAAGGTACCTGTATAGTATATACACTTCGAATGGAGGTGACATACAAATACAGTCTCAATCACATCTAAAGTAGAATACGATAAAGATAGATAGATAGATATGAACAGAAGAAAATCCACAGAGGTACAATCCAGATAATGACTAAGTGTCTATGATAACATCTCCACAACATCCAAATAAAACAACTCCCGATATATACAATAATGTATCAATAGAAAGACAAGTAAGAGTCTAAGCTAGCAGTCAAACCACAGGTGGTAGATCCTCTTCTGCAAGTGGGTCCAAGTCACAAGTGTTGTCTATAGCTGTCCCATAGTAGGTGTCTACGCAGGCCTCATCCTCATCCTATGTAATATTTTCAACAGGTCCAGTCAGGACAGGAGCGAGCACAAAACATCTCACGCAGTTCATATCAAGTTAGAAAATATAAAGCATACAATAGAGTAAGATACAGAAACGTTGAAAAAAGAATGTATATGAAAAACAGCAGAGATTTGATAATAGAAATATCTATATATGATAATAAGAACTGTAAGCAATATGTGATTTAGAGTACAATATGGTTATGTAAACGTTTAGGACAATGCAATGGTAACTCCATTGTACGTGAGTGCACAATGGACATATACAATAGTTATACAATGTTGTACAATAGGATTGATTACATAACCAATTCTACTCCCCCTCCCCAATCAATACACAAGGATCCACTCCAGTTACATTATCATACAATTGTACAATGTTATACAACAGTTGTATAATGGTCTATCCATGGACTCATGTGATAATGAGTACAATATACACAATGAGTATACAAGGATAAGGTATTCAACAAATACAATATGTAAGTGAAACGTACATCACAATATGTATTTAGTGAATACAAGGGGATAACATCTCAAAATAAGATCCATATAGTACTAATCCGTGATAACAATCGTGTTAGCATCAAGTACAGTAATCTAGAGCAAGAATGTAAATCCAGACAAGTATGAAACGGTCAGAGAATGTACTTGCCTGATCTCCTGAATGTTCGGAAGAAAACTACTGCCTGAGGAGTGGTGTCTGCCTCCTATCAGAACAGTACAAGTCACTACATGTCTAATATAATAAAATAGACTGCTACAATCATACATGCTGTCTAGGTCAAACTAGACTAAAGTCAACCCTTGGTCAACTCCAGTCAACTATACTAGTCAAGGCTAGATCAGCTAGGTCAAACTTAACCCAAACAAGTCTGATAAGTCTCACTAGGCCTAACCAAGCCTAGTCTAGCAATCACACACCAATCACAAGGCTATACAAGTCTAACTAGACACTCACTATGCATACAGACACACCCATAGGCCATGAGCCCTAGGCTATAGGCTATATCATGCCTATAAACCAAACCACATAACACATATAACATATCAATATATATATCTAATATAAAATAGTACACTCAATAATATATAGATACATGAATATGTAAATCTCACATACATATATATACATGTGCATATGTATATACACATAATATAGAGAATAGGAAAGTGGAAAGGTGATGTGTACATGTGTGTTTGAGAGTGTCAAGGGGAAATCAGTGTTAGGCAATGTGTGTAGAGTGACAAGAGTGTGTGTGTGTGTGATATCCTAAAACAGTAGAGTAGCAATATGAAATCAGTGTAGTGTTCATTCCTGGAACTGTGAGTAACATGTGAGATTGTGTGTAAACCTGTAGACAGTGTCATTTGTGTGGTGGTATGGGAAAACAGGGCAATACCAAAACAGTGTGGTACGTTAACCTGGAAACCAGTGAATGGTATTAGGAAATGTGTGTGTGACTTGAAATAGGAAACACATGACAGTAATGGACATGGATTACAAATCTCAGTTTTAAGAAAAACTAATGACAGTGAACATATAACAATTTCAATTAGTTTATAGGAAAGGAATCATTCCCAGGTTTATAAAATCAGATAGGTTAATATTGAAACAATTCAGTGCAATGGGAGTTATCATTCACTTATCACTCAAGTTCAGTTTAAAGGGAATGAGAGGAAACCAATTCTCAGATTTGGTGAGAACTATTTGACAGTTAACTCTCCAACTCATATTAATTCAGTCACCAACAAAACCAATACAAAGTAGGAGGATTAACTCTCAATATTTGGTTTAAGGAAAGGAAAGTTCTCAAATTACTAAGGAAGGGAAATGACAGTTAATCATTAAAACAAAATCAGTGAGCTAACATTTGTGTGAACCTATGTGTGTACAGTGAGTGTAGGCATGACAGTTTACATGTAAACTAAATCTCAGTTTGACAGTTACATTGAATAACTCCAACACAATTTCAAATCAGAAATGAAAACAACCAATACCAATATGAGAGTTCACATTAGTTTGATCATTCAAGTAATCTATTTTCAGATAAGGAAAGGAAAACAATCATTCAAAATTCAGTTAAAACTGGGAAACCAATTCAGATTTTAAAGAGATGAAATAATTCTCAGGAATAGGATTCCTGTGACAGTTCCAATATGAATTAAATCATTCCATTCGACAGTTTAAATAGGGAAGGAATGAATCAATATCAGTTGTAATGGGAATTCAAACTCAGGTTATTAAGAAATGGAAATCAATACTTAGTTAAGTAAGAGAACATGACAGTTCTCAATAGGAATAACATATCATTCAAAATCCATGTATCAGTCAAGAACATTGAAGCCAACCCAATGTCAATATTCCCATTCTACATCACAAATCTAATCTAAATGGAAATTCGAACTTAGAGGTTAATACACTTGTAGGATTCATTTAATAATTGAACACATTAGTTTAAAAAGAATAAAATAGGAATTAAATGTTCAGGAAAAACTGAAACATAAATGTATCAGTCATATACCAACAGTCCCAATCTCTTATATATAAGCATATTCGAATAAGAAAATTTGAACTAAACATGAACTAACAACATGTGGGATTATTTGACAAATGAAAACATCAATTTAATGGGTTAAAAATAGGAATTAAATTTTAGGAAAAACTGAATGTAATGTGGTATCAGTCAATACCTTATCGAAACCCAATCTCAACATCAATATTCCATACACTCAATAAAACCAATCCAAGCTTGCAAATCAACTAATAGAGATTATTAACCATGTACAGGATCTAAAATGATAATTAAATCATAATTTAAAATTAAAATAGGAAATTAACACTGAAATCAATAACTGGACAGTACACAGGAAAACAGGGTCGTGCACACGTGCACGTGTCTGTAGGACACGACACACGATACGTGGGGTCTCGTGGTCATGCCCACGTGTAGCCCATGTCAGGCTACACATAGGACCCAACAGGACACGACCATGTCGTGTCCATAGTAGACACGACTCGCGTATCAGTACGCATTCTGACTGAACGTGTGAGCGCGTGTGACCAGTGCGCGTGACTTCGCATGTCCGACATGACGCGTTGGACATGAGGCTTAGGGGACAGGTTTGCAGACACTGCCCCCCTCTTATTCCAAGCACGGCCTGCCACGTGGCCTGTGCACTGAGCACGAGGTCCCGAGCAGCAGGGGAGCTGTCACGCATGTGCGTGTATGTGAACCCAACGTGTTCCCGTATCCAATACGACACGACACGAGACTACTACCACCTCAGTCCACTGGAAAACAATAAGCAAGACCAAACCCTAATTTCCTATTCAGACAAAACCGAAATCAAGAATGAAATGCCTACTGTGGCATTTCTCAAACACTTAGGTGTATCCACTGATATGTGTCCGATACGGACAGTACTGGACACAAACCTAACAAAACCTATTCTACAGAGAGAGGATACCTAGGGCTTCCTATCCATGCAAAGAAATCAAAATTTGGTGGAGGGAATAGGGATGTACCTATATGTGTTCCTTCTCAAAAAAAGCTTCAAAATGAGGTTTCTCCTAGCTATCCCCAAGTCCTAAATTGTCTCCAAACTGTAGTTGGCCTCCATGAACAGTAGAGAAACCTAAATTAGATCACCATGGAAGAAGTTTGGATGAAAAAAGATTAATATTGAATAAAATAGAAGAAGTTTCAATGGAGGCTAACTTGTTCTTGCAAAATGAAGAGATGAACAAAAGGAGACAAGTGGTTGAGAGAGATTTTATAGGGACATGCCCTAAGTGACCATCCATAGGATATTAGGGTTAGGGTTTATGGGATTTGATCTAGGGCTATCATTCCTCCTAGTTAAATCAAGGGCCTACAACCTAGGTTTCATACATGACTTAAATGCAACCTAGTTAACTCTAACTAACATGACTAAATCAAAACTAATCAATACTAACCATCACTAACCATGGCTAGCTAAGTCTAGGTATGACTAATCTAGGTTAGGTCAATCTAGGTAGGGCTAAACACAACACAAGGCAATTGATTAATTAATGATTAAAACACACCATCCTTAATCATATTAAATTCCAATAGAATATATATTAAATTCAAATAATTCAAATGACCAAAATACCCTCAAGCTAAAAATGATAAATGAAATACCTAATCACATGGCTAGGCTTAGGGAGACAGTCTCTACGATTTCACTAGTGCACATCAAAATCACAAGTCATGATATTTAATAGTTTTAAAATATTAAAAATCACTAAAAATCATATTATTAATTAAATATCATAATTAAATAAATTAAAACTGTAACACTCAGTTTTCCAGAAGAGGGTAATTTTGAAATTATGTATTTTAATTTATTTAATTATGATATTTAAGATTTTCCATGATTTTTATTATTTTTAATTATTTTAAAATCATGACTTATGATTTTGGTGTTTGGCTAGTTAACCTTGGAGACTGTTACCTAGAGCCTAGCCATGTGATTAGGATGTTTAAATTAGTACATTTTAGCCTAGAGGGTATTTTGGTCATTTTAGGATTTAATTGAATTATTTATGACTTATTGGAATTTGTGTGATTTAATTATTATTTAAATAAGTGTTATGTGCTATGATGGGTTTTAGCCTAGTGAAGCCTAACCTAGAAGCTCAGACTTAACCCATGGGCTAAGTAGGATGGTTAACTTAAGTTGAGGGTAGAAATTATCAAGTTAGAAATCAAATAGGAGTTTTAGTCATGAGAATTGATTTTTGAGAATGGGCCCTTAGAAACTTAGATGTAACTTGACTTAGAGAGGGAGGCCCATGGCCCAACTAACTAAACCCTAACCTAGCATTTATGACCAGCCACCTAGGGATCCACACTCCTATTTAATGTCTCCTCAAACTTAGGGCTAGCTCCTTAGAAAAATAGCAAGTTGAAAATAGAGGTAAAACCCTTCTTCCCCAATCCATAACTCCTCCATTTCAACTCCTTTTTCTTCCTAATTTCTTGAATAGATTCTAATCTCTGTGTTTTTTATGACTATGGTGAGAAATTCCAGGGAAGGGGCAATTTGGAAGAGTTTGGGTAGCTTGAGGAACAACTCACTTTGGGGCTTTTTGAGCCATTTCAAACCTATAGGTAAATCCCTATTCTCTCCACCAAATTTTGATTTCTTTGCATGGTTAGGAAGCCCTAGGTGTCCTCTCTCTGTTGGTATAGGTTTTGCTAAGTTTTGTGTCCGTTTCGTGTCCGTATCGGACACGTATCAATAGGATACCTAGGTGTTTGTAGAAATGCCACTAAGGATTCAATTTTCGATTTTTGTAAAACTAATTAAATAGGTTTGTAGATCTAGGTGTGTGTATGAATGTTTGTGAAGGATGTTTGGTGTTTTGTGTCCGTTCGTGTCGCATTTTTAGCCCTGGACACGTAGCACGAGCCATAGGCTGTGTCCTGCCTATCGGGGGCTAGAACTCGAGACACGGGACATTTCAGGACGAAAATTTGTGTGGAGCAGGGGGCAACATCTGACACCATGCTCCCAAAATTTGGGAGCATGTCGTGGTACGCGCGCACAATCACGCCCGCACTGGCCGCGTGCTGTCGCGCGCAGGCGGCTGAGCACGTGCACAGACACTCACAAACACGTGTTCGTGTCCGCAGAGGACACATCGTGGACACCCCACAGGGTCGAATGTGTAGCCTGACACGTGGGCTACACGTACCAGACCACGTGGCCACACGTGTCGTGTGTCGTGTCCACGACCTCTGAGAACACGTGCACGACACTGTAAGTGCACCGTGTTCAGTTCGCATGTCGTGTGGGTGTTGGACTCATTCGTGTCCTATCTTGGACACGAAGATACTTCCTAGCATACCCTCACTGGTGACACTAGTTACCAACCCTTACTTTGTAATTTTTAATATTAATTAGGTCAAATTCATTTTCCTGATACTTCACTGATACACATGTGTTGTTCTTCATTCCTAAGTTTTGATTCCTATTCTAAACTGATTTCTTAATGTTTAATGGCTATTTTAATTCATGAACATGTGTGAATGCATCACTATAATATTGTTCACTGATTTGTGTTAATTTTTAAGGTTCGAATTGGATTTTTGACTGTTAAGTGGGATTTTTCTTCTTCACTGAAATTCCTGCTGCAATGGTGCATACACTTTTTATTTGAAGTCTGAGAATGTGATATGCACACATGGACTAGAACCCATGTTGAATGTTTTTATCCATGATTAAATTAACTGTGGGTCATTGCACATTTCCTTTACTGTCAACACACTTTCCATATTGCACACTGTCATTTATTTTCACATAGCATTGACACATGATAACCATTATCACAGGTTTTACCATATTCTACACACAGAAACCATGCCACAGTTCCATATTTCAATGCTCTGTTTTTTTTCAGGTTAGACACTGTTGTAAACTGAATACCTGAAATCCTGAGATTTCAGTCATTTTGAACTGAGTTTTGATCAGGAAATTCCTGAGATTGATTGGAAACTGAATATAAGTTTGAAATCTGAGAATAGGTTTGGGTTGTTGGTGTTTAATTGTTCAAGTGATGTGGCTTTGGGAGGGACTGAAAACTGGGTTCCTAAAATGATTTTTTGTATTGAAATGTAAATCTAGATTGTGTAGGTGTTATGTTATTCTTTTCCTTTACCTGATAACTTCATTAGTGATTGACTGTTGGGATGATGATGAACCTGGGAATTGGTTTGGATAAACTGAGATTTCAGCAAGAGTCTATTCATGCAACCTAAAATTGGATGAATGCTAAGTAAGTACTGTCACTTGGTGGCTTGAAACCTAAGCCTAAAACACATGTGAACACTCACCCTCTTCACTTTTCCCTCACCACACACCACAGATTTTGAAATTTAGTTTCCCTCTCCATGTTTACATCCATGCTCACACACACACATTGTGTCATGATCACTCACACACTGTCCTCTCTCCCTTTCACTGTTTGTATTTCCTGCACTTTGTCCACTCCATCACACACACACACAAGTCCTTACATTGACACACACAGCCTTCATGATTCACACAAACATTACCTACTCTTGACAGTTTACACTTGTACACACACTCACTATATATAAATCCCCTAGTCTCATATAGTTAAGTTTATGTGTATAATATGTATACATATATATAGGTAATGTTGCCTATATATATGTATGTTGAACTATATGTATATAACTTGTGTAATTGCATATGTATGTAATGTATATGTTAATATAATGTAGATGTACAGTGTAATTGAATATAGATATTTTTCTAGTCTTTTGACTCTCTCTTTCTAAATGCATTATGAATTGTGGCTATATAGCCTATGGTATATTGAGTGTGATAGTGTATATTGGCTTGATATAGTTGGCTACTTGATATGGGTCTAGTTAGCTAGTATAGCCTTGTTTAGACCATAGTGACCTAGTATAGACTAATGTGGACTAGTGTAGATTAGTTTGACCTAGTCTAGACTTGGTTGACCTAGTTTGACTTCTAGGGTTGACCAGAGTTGACCAAGAGTTGACTTTGGCCTAGATTGACCTAGAATCATGTAGAATGCATAGTAGGACTTCATTATACTATTCTGACTTGTTGTGACTTGTGCTGTTCTGATTAGGAGCCAGACACCACTCCTCAGACAGTACTTTCATATCGAACACTCAGATACCAGGCGAGTATTTCTGATCGTTTCATACTTGCCACGACTTATATTCTCGCTCTAGATTACTATTACTTGATGTGTCACGTTATCATCACGGATTGGTACTATATGGATCTCTTCTTGGGATGTTACCCCCTTAGCGGGCGCATCGGATACTTTATGACATGTGTTTCATGTACATCATGTATTTCTTGCTTCTGTTTATTCAAGTACACTCATGTTCTCTTATGTTCTTTCATGTACTCTCATGTTCTTTCATGAACGCTCATGTTTCCTCATGTGTTTCTTGTATAACCAAAACATCATGTCCGTAACGTAACTTGAACAGATCCTTGTGTATTGATTGTGGGAATGAGTATAAATGGTCATGTGATTTACCCATCAGTTCACTCTGTTACTTCCCATGTTTTATCATGTACAACCTAAGCCAATTACATGCCATCTTATACTCTAAATCACTAGTTACTTATAGTTCTTACTTATCATGTATATATTTCCAGTTATCAAATATCTCTCCTGTTTTCATGTACATCTTCTTACAGTGTTTCATGTATCTTACTCTATTGCTTGCTTTATATTTCCTGACATGATATGAACTACATGAGATGTATTGTGCTCGCTCTGTCCTGACTGGACCTGTTAAAAATATTACAGAGGACGAGGAGGAGGCCTGTCTGGATACTTTCTATAGGACAGCCTTAGATGACACTTGCGAGCGGGACCCTCAGGAGGACCCAGCTCTAGCTGAGGACATCACCCCGATTGCTTAGACTAGATTAGTTAGGCTTAGCTTCTTTTATGTAGCCTTGAGGCATGTTTTAGCTGAGATATTTGGAGTTCAGAGTTGTATATATTCTTTGATTCTGTATCTGAAACCATGTACTTCTGGATATTTGCTGGGATTATCTTAGACTACTTTTTATCTATTTGTTTCCTTGAGTTCTATTTCATATCGTGCTATCTCTTCCTTAGTTGTGATTGAGTTTATTACTACTATGTCCCCCCCATTCGGGGAGTATAAACTGTTTAGATAGATAGTATTAGATGTAGGTTGACCTAGGACAACAGCGTTCTAATTCTAATCTAAAACTACCTAACCCACTAAACTCCGACGACACTGTGGCGTAGGCTGGGCGTTGTTACGTTCTCGTACCCTCACAGTGGGTGCGGGTCGTGACAAAAATACAAAATTTTAAATTACCCTCATTTTAGAAACTGGGTGTTACACTTCTGGCACTCTGAAAAGAACTCTATCACCTCGACAATCTATACTAGCATGGTGTCTGCTCAACCAATCCATACCGAGTACAATATCGTAGTTCGGTAATGGCATTACGAGCAGGCTCACATCCATTCTTGACCTCCCAAAACTACTCTCCGATCTTTGCAAACATCACGGACGAGGATAATACCACCCACAGTCGTGATCTTGCAAGTCCTAGGCAATGGTTCAGAAAAAAGCTGGTGTCTAATAGCAAATGATACAGACACAAAGCTATGGGAAGCACCCGAATCAAATAATGCGAATGCGGAAAAAGAGTCAATAAGAACAGAACCTTTTATAAGATCTCCTACTGGCTCAGACTCCTCAGTTGCTATGGCAAAAGCTTGTCCCTGCTGACCTCCTCTGGCCTGCTGCTGGTGCTGAATTAACTTCTACTGCTGGGTCGGCAGTGGTCCTTTCTGCTGCACTACCGGGGCCTTGGCTCCTACCGTCTGAGCTGTACGTCCCGCAGCCATGGGACAATCCCTCAACTGGTGCTCTGCAACACCACAAAGTAGGCACTTGTCGAGCCTCTTCTTGTACTCATTCTATACATGTTCTGGCTTCTTGCAGAAGGTGCAACTGATGGTCTGCTGCTGTATCAATGCCTACTGAAACTACTTCTGCTGAAATGGCTTCTGCTGATGCTGCTACTGCTGATAATGAGGCCTCTTGGCTAGGCCCCCCCTGCCACTAGCTCCGTGTGAATCTCGACCTCTCTTCGTCTTCATTTCCATCCTCCGCTGCCACAGCTCCCATCAAATCTTCTCGAATGTAGCATTCCTGTTGCTCTTGGTTAAGGACTTGACTTCCTTAACCAAGCCCTTCCTGAACCTCCTAGCTTTCACTGTCTCGCTAAGGCCCTCCACAAATATGTCTAGACGGCAGAACTCTCCGGCGTACTCCTCTACTGTCTAGTTTCCCTGAACCAGGTTCTCGAACTGCGTCTCCAATGCGCCAAGTGCTGTGTCGGAGAAGAACTTCTCCTTAAATAGCTTCTTAAAAGCCTCCCAAGTTTGCCCCGTAGTACCAACCCTGGGGCAGTCTGGTACCAAGTGCGGGCAAGGTTCTGCATCTGACTGCCCGCGGCTTCCACCTGCAGTATATTCGGTATCTCTGCGAGACAAAAGATCTCCTCTATATGCTCGATCCAGTCGTCGGAATATAGAATACCCTCGGTACCCTTGAAGTCTCGCGGCCGCATCTTTTGAAAGTCCTGAATACCTGGAGTCCTCGACTGATATGGCTGGATCTGCCCTTCTTATGGTTGGACAGCCACCCTCTCTACTTCCACCATCGCTAACTGATGGGCATTGTCAATGCCCTGCCTCATGTCCTCTACCCGGCGTCGCTGCATCTCCATCAGCTGCTACATGAAGGCGAACAACTGCGCCACATCAACTATCCCCTGGGGCGGTGGTGGTAGCATCCCCTGAACTCCTGGTGTAGTCTTCGAAACCGGTGGAGGAGCACCCCCAAAAGTTGCAGACGGGCCCACCTGAGCTGGAAAAAGAGGTACTGTGGTCCCTAGGTCCTGCTGAGTCGGGCGAGAAGTGGCAGACATCTCAGCGGTATCCCTAAGACCAGAGCGCTGCGATCGTGTCTCCACCATCCTGAAGATAGATCAAACAATGAATCAATTACTGAAAAAAAAGCGAAATCATCAAAGGAGGACACTTGTTTTCGAAAGAAGACAATTAACAGCAAGAATTAGATAAGAATTTCCCTAATGTTATTGAGTACCTAAACTTATATCCTATATCCTATTGTAGGCTGTAATAATACTCTAGTTCGAGTACCACTACGAAATCACACTAGTTGTGATTGAACCTGCATGGGCCACCACTAAAAACGTGTCACGACCCGCACCCAGCGTAAGGGCACGAGACGTGGGTACGTCTAGCTTACGCTGCAGTGTCGGTGGTAGAACATTGTCCTAGGTCCAACATCTAAACACAATCAAGAAAAATGCTCCAATAGAGAATAATATATATAGTACAACTTAATCACAAATAACTAAGATAGAATGGAAGAAAGATAATCACAAAAAAGAGTCACAGTATGAATATAAATCTCGGTGTAAACCACACCATAACAAATCTCAATACAATCACAAAGTCTCATAACTAAATGATAATATCAGTCTAATCTAACTCATGGCATGTCCTCAGCGACTACTGGATCCTGCTGAGGTCCAGGTCACCTGTGTCAACTAGGCCTGCTCCATAGTAAGTGTCGCAGCAATCCTCATCATCTGTAATTTTTCAACAGGTCCAGTCAGGACAGGAACGAATACATATCTCTCACACAGTTCATAACATGAAAGGAAATATGAAACAAGCTATAGAATAATATACATGAACTGTTGATAAAAAATAAGACTGCAAAGAGAGAACATGATATATGGAAATAGATATACATGATTAATAAGAGAACTGAACTAACTACGTGTTGTAGAGCACAATCTGGTTCTGTAAACTGGCTTAGGTTATACATGACTTAAATCTAGTTTGGAGTTGCACATGAAAAAGATGTAGATCACATAACCAAATAAATACTCTCCCTGCCCCCAATCAGTACACAAGGATCTGTCCAGGTTATGTTTTGCACATGAAAGTAGTGCGTCACATGGATAGCTAGTCCACATGCCCACTGGATAATACATGAAGGCTCACATGATAATGAGTGTACATGAATGTCACATGAGTATACATGAATAAGTACGAATACAATGTGTAGACGATGCACATGATAAAGTACATGAGCATAATATACCCGATGTATCCGAGGGGATAACATCGCATGAAGAGATCCATATAGTACTAATCCGTGATATATCGTGACAGCAACAAGTAAACTAGTCTATAACAAGTAATATGTCCAAACAAGAATGAAACGGTCAGAGAATGTACTCACCTGACAATCTGAGCTGCTGATGAGGATGTATAACTGTACTGGAGTGATGTAAACCTATTTAAAACAACCACAAGTCACAAAAAGGTCTAACATATCATAAGGAATGCCTACAATACAATTCTACATGATTCTAGGTCCTCCTAGGTCAAAGTCAACCCTTGGTCAACTCTGGTCAAACCTAGTCAACTATGTTCAAACCTGGTCAACTCAAGGTCAACTAGTCTGTTTACTAATTTCTAGGTCATACACAAGTTTTCAGGTCATTCGGAGTTCGTTTGAGTCGATTTGGATCAAGTTTGACCCAAAGTTGACTTTTGTCAACTTGGTCAACTTGTCGGCCAATTCGACCAAACTAGGCTCCTAACGACGATCCTAATCTGTCCCAACACTTCCTATAGTCATATCACAAGCAATTATTATAATACTTTTATTTATATATTCATCACAAGTAATATAATATATATATATATATATATATATATATATATTATATATATATATATATATATATGTGATGTGTGTGTGTGTACTTGGGTACAAATGTACTTCGTTTGGGGAGAAACGGACTCTGGATGCAAAAGTTTGGATTTTGGAGAGTGGGAAACTAGGGTTTTCTCTTGGAGGCTACAACTTCAACACAAGAAGGGGGCTGCCTATGGCCGGCCAGGTATAGGGGGTTAGGGTTAGGTTAGGACATGGTCCTAGGCTCCCTAAGTTGCTAATAAGCCCAGTCCAAAAAGGCTTTAAAAAGTCTAACTAGAAATTGGCTAAAAAAAAATCAATTAAAGCATTCTAACGATAACTCGTATATTCAAATTAAAAACTAATGATAAAAATCTAATTCTAATATGGCATCTGGGTTCTAGTCATGGTTGGCTAAGTTAAACCCATCAAGACTACTCAAACAACAAACCAAACCACATATCATAATATGAATTCAATAAATTAATAAAATAATCTAAAATTACAAAATGACCAAAATACCCTTGAAATGAAAAAGTGGGTGTGATAGTCCCTGGTCGCTTTTTATATCATATCCCATGTTCTGGATGATATTATTGGCCTGCCAACTCTATCGTAAAGTTGTATTTTTACATAATCATAGTCAGCTTCAGTGTTGCGATTGGGAGTTGTAAAGTCCAGAACGAACTTTCTTTCGCCAATTATTCGACCGAAGATTATCAATTCTTCACCCTTCTTTCTAGCTGGAACGATGAAGTAGTGGATATCTTCTGGCCAGACTTTTTCCCGTAGAAGAGGCGTCGTGATCGGCATGCAGAGATGTGGTCCTATGCCATGCTCTAGGGCGTACAACGTATCTATGTACTGGTTTACAGAGACATCGGAGTAATTCAAAGATAAACCTTTACTTAGAAAATATGCAAATTCCTCTTCAGGGATAACATCATCCACTGAAGGTAATATTTTGAGTATTGATATACTCATTGAGGGGATCATTGTCCGGAACAGGAGTCGCGGACTTGATTAAGTTCACCACGTAGGGTAACTCATCAGGATTGGGAGGACGGACTTCAGCAGGTTCCATCCGAGTCATTTTACGGAGAGTGATGGTCAATGGTTTGACAATATCAGGATTCTTCTTTTTGACTAGATTGTGAGAGACTTTGGAGTACTTTTTGGAGTAGCACGTCCTTTGACTCGGATAACCAGGGGACCGTCACTGGTAGATGAATTAACTTCAGCTTCATCGTCAGCTTCGTTGCCGTCATCCTTAGGAGGCTGAGATTGATAAAGTACAGAATCTCCATAGTAGGCTTCAATACCCTTAAAAGGATCGACATCGGCAAACTCCGTCTTCACGATACCATCACTATTGACATACTTGAAGCACTGGTGAAGGGTAGAAGGAACGATCATGTTCTCGTATATCCACGGACGTCCCAATAAGACATTGTAAGACACATTGGCGTCGATTACATAGCAAGAAACCTCTGTTCGGAGATCACCAATTGGCACTTGAGAGGATCTTGCCCAGCGGATGGCTTTCCCAGCATTGAAAGCCATGATAGTTGTATTGGTTGTAGACAGCTTGTGCAGAGGGATCCCTAAAATTTAGAAAATTTTTAGGGATGATGTTGAGGGAGAACCTGGATCGATTTGCATCTGATCCACCTTAATCGCTCCGATATATCCTGTATAATAGAGGTCTGTCATGACGATTGTTTTTTAGTATCATGTCCTCTTGTGAAAAGGTGATGTTGGGCACCACTTCCAT
The DNA here is from genome assembly GCA_029216955.1 of Iris pallida. Taxonomy (NCBI): domain Eukaryota; kingdom Viridiplantae; phylum Streptophyta; class Magnoliopsida; order Asparagales; family Iridaceae; genus Iris; species Iris pallida. Next base: position 24,671,390 of record JANAVB010009200.1, read on the forward strand.
CGTGTTATGACAGTGAGGAAAGGAGACGGGATCTTAATGGGGGCTTTGACTTCAGCGAGATAAGAGTCAGCATGCAGTAATACCTCACTTAAAACTTTCTGCGTCTCTTTGGAGAGTCGCAGTAGATCGAACAAAGACAATCTGGCATATGTATTAGCCAGCTGTGCCAGTATGTCAAAGTTGTAAGGCCGATCCTTGCCTTCGGGAGTCGGTGCCTTCAGAGACTTGTCAAATTACGTCTCCTTCTGCTTGGCTTTGTCGGTAGTTGAGGACTTAGATAGACCAGCTTCTGAACTTGTGGGGGCAGCAGGAGCTTGAAAAGCACTACGTCTCCTTGTACGGGGTCATAAGACCGTAGGTAAGTCTTCCCATATCGCGTCTCGTCAGATAGAACTTCTTAAATGGAAGAAGACACCATATGCATGATTTGTATTTCATGCCCCTCTTTGCTTTGGAAGACACCACCCCCTGTATCATTTCTTGCACAAGGTCTGGATGGACCCACATGATCATCATATTATATCATGAGTGGCACCAACGTTGATGTTGAGTCGCGAGCTGGCGGCAGGTTGACAATTTCCATTACTGCCTTGGGGATTGGGACTACGCCGTCTGGGACTTCTGTGGAGAAAGTCACCAAATTGAAAAGAGATCATGTTAGAAGATACGACCTTGTCTTCAGCTTCGAGGTTGATAACTTGGTTGTCGATAAACTGTTGCATCTTTTCTTTAGGACGATGTAATCCTTGGTAGGAAGGTGCACGTACTGATGATAAAGATAGTACTTGGGATCGTTGAGTTGGTTCGCTTCCGCAGGACGCCGTGGTGGAGGCAATATCAGTTTATTACTCTTCATTAATGTGTGAAAAATGGCAATAACATCATCTTCGTCAAAGGAGAAAGTCTCTTTGGGTTTGTCAAGAGCCCTGAGAATTGGAAGCTCCTTTGGAAGTGTCGAACTTCAAGACTTCTTTCCCTTTACCCCCACGGACAGGGATAGTTTGGGGGTGCTTGCTTCTGTCTTCAGATTTGGGTGTCTTCAACACCAGTAATTCCAGATTAGGGACATCATTCTCAGCAGCATCAGCAGCCCCATAAAAGCGGGCCATGTCGTACTTATGTATACCCAGACAGAACTTCACTGTAGGAAGGAAGTTATGTCGACAAGTATCCATAAGCTCTGAGTCTGGTATACCGAAGGGCATCTTTAATGCTAGTTGCCTGAAGTGTTCGATGAAAGCAATAACAGACTCACTCCTCCTTTGATTGGTCTCGATGAGGGTGGACATACTAACATGCATGCCACTCTCATAAAACCTATTGAGGAATAACCTCTCCAAGTCTTTAAAGGAATTAATGCAACCGTCAGCAGACTGAAGAACCATTCAAAAGCTACCCCCTGCAAGGTGCTGATAAATAGCTTTGATAAGAACGGATCGTCCCTTGGTAAGTGCAGAGTCTGCGTGTTGAAGTATGTCATGTGTTGGCGAGAAAAACTATCCCGTCAAACGAATTTAGCATCAGTGGCTTGTAGTTATGAGGGCAAGTAGCATTCTTCCATTTAGGAGGATAAGGTTGAGATATCTCCATCTTCTGAAGCTTGTCTTTGTGTGAGATGGTATCGAGATGGGCAACAAGAAATCAATTGCATCCTGCTGATTGAGCAGATGTTAAGAAACGGCTGTTGTATGGTTGTCAAGCGTCATTGGCGAAGGACCACCCCCAGCATTTACAGGATTTGGAGGATGCGCAATGGAATGATACTCCTTTTGTAGTGAAGGAGGGTTGTTGTTGTGAGTCGACTAGCGTGTGTTGAGACGTTCGGTTAAGGTGGAGGAACAGCCCCAGCAGTTTGGACCGCCATGATACTGGTAAGCATATCAGTGATCTTGGCAAATGTCGTTTCAAGACTCTCTAGCCGCTTGTTGGTCTGATCACTGGCTTCTTCAGTCTCTCTCCATCCGCCATGTACGTAGATAGCATGCAAGAGGAGACAGCACAACTGGTGCTGACACTGTCTGTTTGTAAATCCCCTAAATTTCTACAATGTTTTTTAATAAATAAATTTTGGTATTTATTTCGTATCAGCATCGCATACGAGATCGCATTGTTGTAGCGTGCGAGATTTGCGTTTCTTATTTGCTCGACGAGTGCGAATATGTGTCAAGGTACATATTTTAGAAAAAATAAAAACATTTTTATTATAAAACTTATTTTATGTAGGAAAAGTACATGTTCAAACAAATATGATAAATACTTTTATTTTGAAAGACTTATTTATTTCGTCGTTTAAAAAATAGTGGTTTAGAAAATTTTGGTTTATATAAAATATACATCGTGCGAGTGACATGAACGTACTTCATCGTCCACTTGGTTTTTGAAAACTAATCTTTAATTATTTTGGTTGTTTATAAATTGTATTCTAGATATTTTATGAAATTCGAAATTTGTTATTAACATTATTTGTTATTATAAAAGTTAATTTATGATTTATTATTTAAGTAATTATCATGATTTTCAAAATTATTATTATTGGTATTTTTAGAAAATATATTTCTGAATTTATGGTGGTAATTTAAAAATCTTGATTTGATTTTATTGATTTATTTAAATAGTTTAATTAATATCTATATTTGAAATTTGAATTATCTATATGAATTTGAACTAGAAGATGGAATGTAATTTATATTTAAATCGATTTGGATTGGATTTGAAATTTTTGAATTAATTTAAATTAGAGGTAGAAATTATCTAAATGGGGGATTTAAACAATACAGTCCTTATCCAACCAGGAGCCCCACCTCCTATATAAGGAGATGCTCTATATTATTTTCATTCAATTCATAACCCAACATGTGCATCGTGTCTGTGCCCCGTCCCATTCACTATAGCTTTCCTTTTACAAATACATGATTTTCCCCGTCCGATAAGCGGACGTCCACCTCATGTCGGGACACACCCTGAACACGACGATAATAAACACAGATACTCGTCGTCGCTCCGGCCTGCCTTCTCCGCTCGATTCTCGACTGCCCACGGCAACATCCCGACCATCCCCAACCCACGCCGAGGCACCATCGTCACCCCCGCCATCTCCCATGGCTCACCACCACCAGTATCTCCGTCATCACCATCACCGTCCTGACCCGTCCCAACAACACCACCACATCATCGTCACCAACATACCCATCCCCGTCTTCAACTGACCATCGATCGCCCCGATTATCGACTCCGGCCAAGGCCACCTCGTCCCATATTACAAAACAACCACCACCGTCACCGGCGCCCATCGCCGGTGACCCCAAAAAAACCACTACCATAACAAAAAAGAAGAAGAGGGAAAAACCCTCACCTAGGACCACCGCGCCGAAGTGTGCGCCGCACGCATGCTTCCGACCGTAGGTCGGATCTCCTTCTCGGTTATCTTTGGCGCCATCCAGTCGAAGCCCCCAACGCGGCGGAACAGCCGCCGAACCCTATCCGTCGGCCACCGGCGGGAGCGCCGAACGCTGGCACGCCATCCCAGTCGAGCCCGGCCGAGCGCCCGCTCCTACCCGAGGGCGACGAGCCGCCTCCGCTGATCCCCTCCGAAGCCCCGCCGTCGAGACTCCTCCCGGAGCCGCGCGTGCCCCTCTCGGTTCCTCTCGCCATCCCTGCCTGCCGGCCACCGACGTGATCGACGGAGAGCTGGCGCGCCATCCCAGTCGAGCCGGCCACCGGCGCCGGAGCCACCCCCTGTAAGTTCCTCCACGCCAGTAGCCGGAACCCTCAGGTGAAATCCTTCTTCCCCTCTCTCTCCACTCCCTTTCTTTCTTCCTTACTTTCTTTTAAAAGACAGCAGACATATGTCATATTTATTGTTATTATTATTATTATTATTATTAGTTTAGTAGTAGTAGTAGTAGTAGTAGTAGTAGTAGTAGTAGTAGTAGTAGTAGTATTACATATAAGTATACTTTGTGGTTTATTAATATTATTATTATTATCTTTAATTTTGTGATGCATTAAACAATAAATATATATTAAATTCTAAATTTTGGTAACAAAAGTATAGTGCTTGACTATGTATGTAATTTCAAAACTGATTTCAGAACGTAAATATTTTACTATATTATTGACATTTTAAAATATAGTCTTCGACCTAAATCCTAGTTTGATTAAAATTAGATTCTCTCCCTAAAACGATTTTTAGAATATTTTGACTTAGTATAAATATAGCTTCCTACCTTAAACATTATTTTGATAGAACTTAGAGTTAGCCCAAAAACTAATTTTTGAAAGTATAGTTTTTCTAAAATTATTTTAATAATAAAATCCAGCTTCATATTATAGATATTTCTAAAACATAATATAAGTATTTATTTTCGTAAATTCTTTTGTGTTATCATCGATGATCGTGACTGATCATATTTCTATTTTCTCGTGACTTTGGACCTCTGCACATTGATCATAGCAATTGGACAATCAGGACTTGTCGGATCATCCCCACACCAGGCGTAACACCAGGCAAGATACCTTGTCATACTTTACTGTTTATAATTAGTCTCATTTTATTTATTATATATTACTGTGTATTTATTTCCAGTTCTTTTAGCTGTACCATTATTACAGTTTCTGATTTACTGCTGCTCAGTGATATTAGCTGTACTTTGTTATTATCCTTTGATTTCATATGGCCCTAGAGTTAAGGGACTACCGTTTGTAGTGTATCGCATATACCTTAACACAGTTGTACCACGAGATGTGTGAGATGAGTAGCATGTAGAGGTCCTTGAGTGTTGGCTGATCCCTAGTGCGCATACGTTAGGACTAACTGCTAATAGGAGCATGTTAGGCGACTTAGCAGTTAGTAGAGAAACATGGTCGTAGATGAGACTTAGATAGGTATATTGGGTGGAGAGAACAATACCTGACGTATGGGCTTCGATTGCACATCCCTTGTAACCCGGAAGCTCTGCTGGAGATACGGGTATGAATAGCCTCTCAGGTTGGCCACTGTCATTTTTCAACGTCATGCGCTTAGGTCACTGGTGCCCAAGCGGAGACCATACCAGATCCCATTTACAGCCAGGACTCATGCGTCGAAGGATTTATCTTAATTGCATGTTCACTTTAGTACGGCTAGGCTGCCGTATTTATGTCTTGTCGTTTTCTTTGATTATGGCATATTTTATATTCATATTTATATGGCATGTTCTTCATGTATCTTGTTACGTTCCTCTGAGGACCTGGTGATTCCCCAGGTGTGTCTTGTGATTTCTGCAGGTGCTCTAGCTAAGGCCATGACTTGCGCTCTATTCTTCGAGATTGCTCTTGGATCGTCATTCCCTTCGCTCTACCAAATTACTTTACTTGTATAATTCTTTTCTATTAAAATTTGTTGGTAGTAGATTTGTCTCCGCCCAACGATTGAACCATAATTATTCAAGTTGATTTTATATTATTATTCTTTTCATTGTGGATGAGATTTAGTCTTGGATTACTGCATTTTATAGCTTATATATCGTACAAGGTTTCCATACATTGGAACGTACTTCTATGTGTACAACTGGCATGGATACGTACTTAGCCCTAAGTATTTTGGGATTGGGGCGTTACACTATTTCTGAGTTGAAAAGGCCCTCATCTTCAGGCAGGGGAGGTAGATAGTCACCATCGGACTCAAAGAGATCATCATCATCTAGAAGGCTACCCCCGGTATGAAGGTCATCTGCTTCAGATTTGAGGGAATACTACCTCCAGTAGAAGGAATATACCCCCAGCTTTGGAGTCCTCATCATCTATAAGGAATCTCGTCCTTGATCGAGTACCCATATAGACTCCTTCAGATAACAGCTCGCTGCTGTTTGTTGGCAGATTTTTCTTCTTTTGTTTGTAGAACTGAGAGAGAAAGTTGGATTAGTGGTCCACTTCCTTTGATTGGGGCTCCCGTAAGGAGGACCCCATGAAGCCATGTTGGATGAAACATATAGTGGCTTTATCATCAGAGTGCTGCTGTCGTCGAAACACGGACTGCCTCGGAGGCACCTTGTTGCTTTGGAGCAACAACAGTTGATGACAATACTGGTGAACAGATGTACACCAAATTACAGTATCCTTCCTTGCCTTACGCTTATGATTTATCATGTCGCATAAATCGGCGGAAGGGAGTTTTGCCTTAAAACCCATGTCACATGCATCGTCGAGCTTTACATATGGGTTTATAAGGGAAGTTGGAACATCGAACTTAGTCCATGTGCAGGGGCAACCCCCACACCTAAGTTCCGTGATGACCTTGAAGACAGCCCCGTACTATACGCGTTGGGGCCTGTCTTTATGCTGTGGGCGCATAGACCCTGGAGCACGCCCTTGGGCGCATGCTTTTCTGAAATCCAGGCAACATGCCTGGCCCTCCTGGATGTGGGCACATAGAACGGGTCATCAGAGCCTGGGTGCATAGCTCTAGGCGGATGGTCCTGGGCGCATATCTCTGGGTCATCAGAGCTTGGGCGCATAGCTCTAGGCACATGGTCCTAGGCGCATAACCTGTCAAAGACAGAAGTCTTCTGGTCGGAGTTTTGTGCCCACATACTGCCTTGGGCCATAGCTCTGGGCGCATGCTTTGGAAAACAATATGTTTTCTTCCAGTTTGCTTTTTTCGTTTGCGAGCCTCGCTGAGTTTGTCCAGAGCGTCGAACACTTCGATTCTTGGCATCGTAGTATTTTCCTTTGCCAAGTCTCGAGTGTTGAACACTCTGTTGTTGATTGCACAAGAGGGAAGTCACTGGGCAAGTAGAGCCCGAATGGTATGTGCCTTCTTCGCGTTGGGAGCTCCTGTGGAAGGATTATGCGCCCCCATGACGGAGTTCTCTTCGGTTGCATATCTTCTACGACACTGGCAGGATATGCACCGCGAGCCTTCGAAAGCCAAGTCTTGCGAGACTTGTTTTGCTTCACTAATTTCGAGGAAGTAGAGTTGTCCCTCGAGAGCACCTCTTCGAACGGCTGCTGATCGAACTTCATGATCAACATATTCTGAGTGCTTTCCACTTTATCGGTATCGAATTGCGTCACCACCTTCTCCTTAGAGAAAAACGTAGTCCCCAGCAGAGTCACCATTTTTGTGGACACACAAAAAAGAAGAAGAAGTATTGCCTTTTTTTTATTGGTACAAGGTACCACAAATCGAGTACGCATGAGAGATCTTGCACTGAGGATCCCCGAGTACAAAAAGAATTCTGGGGAATGGGACGATGGAGATCGAACGACAGTGTTTCCTTTACTCCGTTGACACTCCGATTTACAAAAGTGGAAGAAAACCTAAAAAAATTGCTAACTCTCGGTTCACTGACAAGAAGGACAACAATTTGGCTCTTAAAATGCTCTCCGTTCTATGTTTTTGAAAAGGCATAAAACCCCTATTTATAGTCGTTTTGCACTGAAACGGCTATTATGCGCCCACAGGGGAAAATACACTGATTTTCCATGTGGGCGCATAGACTTCCTTTGGGCGCATAAGGGTAGACGCATGAAGGCTGCATGATCGTGGGTTGATCGTGGGGTTGACGTAGCCGCATGCTTCGGTGCACGAATTCTCGTGGAGACTGACGTGGCTGCATGCTTCAGTGTACGACTGGTCGTGGATATTGATCGAGTCGTGGAGCTGTCCTGACTTGGGCGCATAGGTTGGAATAGGGTTATGCGCCCCCTCTGGAGGAGCCATATGGGCTCATAGGCTTTGCTGTGGGATCATAGGCTTTGCTCTGCGAGTGTCAGCCACTCTCTAGCTTGGGCGTATAGCAATCTCTGACTTAGGCGCATAGCTCATTTCTGGCTTGGGCGCATAGATGCTTCTTGACTTGGGCGCATGGATTTTTTGACTTGAGATGCTGAAATTTTCATGCTTCTACAAGGATCTCATCCACATACTTGACCTCCTTCCTCAATAATGTTTTCGAACTCTTGCTTGACTCCTTAATTTGTATTTTTCTTAATCCATTCTATCGTAATTCTTATCTTTCCTTCGTACTTGATAGAGGTTAGGAAGGTGACTCATACTAGGTAGACATGTTCTATTATTCCATCACACTACTAGTTTAACAGTTGTAAGTTGGATAGATGCCTCACGACCTAACACTCCCTTGACCTTATGACCCATTAAAGAGAATACTAATAGGTTTACCTAGACTATAGAGTTTAGAGGACCCTAATGTTTGGTCAACCAAAGCCTTAGACGAATGACAGTAGGACGACTACATAGGCACGAACATCGGACAAGACTTAGATCTTAAGGAACTTGAATTATTTATTTTTTCTTTCATATTATCTCGCGTACTTATATATTTTTGACTAGCTTGACTAATGCCGCTATTATAGCCTAGTTTTGCAAGCTTATTCTTTTATTGAGCTTGATCAAGAATAATATTTTATTGGAGGCCTCCATTAACATATTGTCTAATCAGAACTAGTGCATGATGGTCTGATAAACCTAGTGCACTTGGTTCGCTCTTCATATGATTATTCTACGTGGATTGAAAGATAGTTAACTTGCAATAGGATCTCATCCGCAGCTGACAACTCCCTTTTGAACTATCAAAACACCTTTGAACTCCGTATTCGCATTTGCTCACATCTCCCTTGAACTCTTTATTGCTTTTCGACTTCAGAAAAACAACCTCGTGCTTAAGGTTAGATAGACAGTATTCTACTTAGCTTGTCATATCACTTATAACCATGCTAGTTGTATATACAAAGTGTAACTAGCCTTGGCCAAGTCATATGACTACCACCTTGCCTTGAGTTACTCATCATATTCTTCGACACTATACCTATTATCATACCTTCTAAACACTTGAACTTAAGAATGACTCAATCGTTTCCTTAATTATACCTCCATCCCAAACGACTATCCTCTCTCTAAGAAATCGCGTCTCAAGAGCCATTACTTATTTTTATCTTGACTTACTTAACCTTATTCCTTTATTTTCGTGCAGCTCTCACTCATTACCCAAACCACATCCCCAAACCATATTCGGGATTTATTTTTCTAGTTATCTAAATTACGATTTCCTAAATTGTCTATTTTATTGTATGTTGTTTCCTTCTCCGATGCTTTGATCGTATTTTCTTAGCAAGAAATCATTTTACCTTCTCATCCCTACTTACCCTAGTTATTTCTTAATTTCGAGGACGAAATTCTTGTAAGTTGGGCAGGATGTAAACCCCCCAAATTTTCAAGAATTTTTTTATTTTATATTTTGCTTGAATAATATTTTTAGATTTTTACTATTTAAAACAATATTTTTATATTAAAATAGTTTTAATATTTTAATATTAAAATAGTCTTAGTCACTCATTTATTCTTCATCTTCTCTATATATTCTAAAGCCTTCTTATTCAAAAAAGCTTTCAATCCTCTTTTCAAGACAACTCCTATTCTTCTAAGTGCCGGTGGTTTTCGATTAGGAGTATTCGAGTTGGACAAGCTTGGAGTATAAAAGCTTTCTTCAAAAAGGTATTGAAGTTTGATCATGGGCTTCGGATTAAAATACGACGGTGTTGAAGTTGGCGTATTCTTCGGAGTAAAGCACGCGGTGTAACCTCTATTTCAAATAGTGCATTAATAGCGAGCAAAAGTTCTCGCGACTGGACTAGTCCTTTCAGAGGGAAACCAGTATAAACCTCGGTGTCTACGTATTGCTTTCTTGCCATATTTAATTACTGCTTTACTTTACTGCATTTAAGTATTTAGTTATATCTATCTTTACATGCTTAAATTTTTATTGGGGATTTTTTGCTGTACTCTAGTCTCCCCCTAGAGGTGCCATCGATCCTATAATTGGTATCACAGCTTGGTTTCTCTCTACTTAGATTTAAATCTCCTTAAGATATGGCATCCTTATACACTAGCAATGGTGAAGGCCAGTCTACAAATAGGCCATCCCTATTTGACGGCACAAACTATACATATTGAAAGACACAAATAAGCTTTTACCTCAAGTCTCTTGATTTTGATTTATGGTCGATTGTCATCGATGGTTATAAGAAACCACTACCTATTGTGGTAGATGGAAATCTAGTTGAAAAACCACATAAAAATATATCGACAATGAAAAAAAAAGCAAGTCTTGATGCAAAAGCTGTTAATGCTTTGTTTCGTGCTGTAGGTAGAACTGATTTTAATAGAGTATCAACATGTGTATGTCTCATGAGGATTGGAAACTTCTTGAGGTAACTCATGAAGGAACTTCACAAGTGAAGGAGTCCAAAATCTTACGACTAATACAAAAGTATGAGGCCTTCAAAATGAAGCCTCATGAGACTATTACAAATATGTTTACTCAGTTTCTAAATATTGTTAGCCCTTTATCTTCCCTTGGAAAAGAATACAGCAATCATGAAAAGATTTGAAAGGTACTTCGCGGCTTACAAATGTTTGCAAGAACAAAAGTTTTTATTTGGAACAAAAACTTGTTTACAAACTAAGAGAGTACAAAAGTACAATTAATTTCTGGGGAAGTACAACTATAGGAATATAATCTGAAGACGATTACTTTATCCCTTGGACTAAGCGATGTCGAAGACTCGAGCCTATGGAGATTACAGCAGCACTTTGTCAGAAGATTATCATCATTCCTCCTTTTAGAAGTGTTTTGAAACTCTATTATATAGTTTCAAAATAATTGTTTTCTGCTTGATACACTTGCCGCAGACAACATTTGGCGCATCATCATCCTTCGCAAATGGTTAATTTAACTGCATAGGACGCGTGGCATTTTGTAAGAGAAATGTGTGGTCGTGGGCAGTGTCATGTACACGTTCTTCGAGATTAGTGGCATGTGCACCACATAATCTAACTGCTTTGGGTGATAATTGATCAATTGGTGCTCATAAGATGAATGGCGCGAGCCCGCGCCATCTATTTAAATCATAATAGAATTGCTTTTATTACCAACAATGCATGGCACACAGTAAACGACAAAATATCATAATGATCCTAACACAATCTTTTCGAGCGATGTGCGCTCTATTTTCGAAGAGATTTTCCTCGACTTTCGTGTTGTCAGAAATGATAACAATCTATTTGGCTTCTCCCGAAAGACTGCCACGTGTTGCCCTGCGCCAACTGTGGCTGGAGCCATTTGATGCCATATGCCTTTTGTTCCTGCGCTATTTAGTGATTTCTGTCCTTAGCGTCTTTTATGGGTAGCGCATGATAATATTTATCATTTTAATGCTTCTACAAGATCCCCTTCAAAGTTTTCAAATTTACATTTTTCAAAATTTGGAATACTTTGAATAAGAAGCGTCTTGCACGGTTGGCGCATGTAACCGACCCTGATTTTATGCGTGAATTACGCGGCCATTACATTTTCTTTTCAGCTATAAGTAGCTATGATGAGATAAAAATTTCTTTACTTTGATATTTCTCTCTTCAAATTCTTCTCTCTCTTCTTCTCTTCTCTTCTTCTAACTTTCAAAAGAATCCTTCTCGATCGGCCATCCATCTCTAACAATTGATAAGCTCCATTAGAGAAAACTTTGCTTACAACGTAAGGACCTTCTCATTTTGGTTCAAACTTGCCCTTGCTCATATGCGTCATATTCATAGGACGTCTGACAGTAAGGACTTGTTCTCCTTTCTAAAATGCTCGTACTTTGACTTTACGGTTGAAGACTTTTGAGACACGGCTTGATATAGCTCATGTGTTGTTGAGCTAGCAGTCATTTCTCATCAAGCGCTTCAAGCTTCTGAAGTCAAAGACGATCATTATTTTCTGTTGTGAGTACATTGGCAAGGGCTATTCTTAATGATGGGATCTTAATCTCTAATGGAAGAATGGCTTTGCATCCATACACCAAGAGAAAGGTGTACAACCGGTCGGAGTACATACGATAGTACGATAAGCCCATAGACATTCTCAAGCTTTTCGCTCTAGCTTTTTTTATTAGTAGAAACCAATTTCTTGAGAAGCTTGATGATTGTTTTATTGAATGCTTCTGCCAAATCGTTAGCCGCAGGATTGTAGGATGTAGAAGCAACATTGTTGATTTGATTGTCGTCACAGAATCGAGTAAACTTCTGACTGACAAATTAAGGTCAATTATCATGAATGATTCGTCGTGGAACTCTGAATCATAGATCACATGATGCTTGATGAAATTAACCACACTACTGGTTTTGACTTCGGTTAGAGGTACAGTTTTTGCCCACTTCGAGAAGTAATCGGTTATAGCCAGTATAAACCGATGTCCTCTAGATGACGGAGCTTAAAAGGGCTATGATACTGCAGTTAGGTGAAGGAATTCTGATGGTTGGTGGATGGAGTCTGCATGGATTTGACATGCTGACATTTCCTTGCATACTCGATTGCATCTGATGCCATTGAGGGCCAATAATAGCCCATACGTCGAATACGATCCTGTAGTTTAGGATCGGGCTGATGTGTACCACAAACACCATCGTAAGCTACGAAGTATTTGTTTTGCTTCGTCTCCCGCGAGACAAAGTAGAAGTAAATCGTCAAATGTTTGATGATAGAGTGTCTTGGTGTTATGATTGTAATAGAATCTAAGTGACCGTCGACAGATTGTTGTAGCTTGTAAAACCTCTAAATTTCTACTACGATTTTTTTAATAAATATGGTATTATTGTTGTACTTTGTATTTGTACGTCGCGTACGAATTTGTGTTTCGTAAATTTCTCGTAAGTGCGAATAAGTGCGAAGTACATATTTTTATAAAACGTTTTAATTATATAGATGTAGAAAATATTTCAAAATAATAGATGATAAATATTTTATATTGCTTGAAGTTGTAAATGTGTCGCACCGAGGATTGCCAAACTTTATTTTTATGTAAGAAAGGCCATTTATTTTATGGTACAAGTATAACTAGTAATTTAGAAAAACTGTATTTTATGTAAGTATTATTTTGTTGCGAGTTATATATGTATTTTTGAAATTAATTATTATCATTAATATATTATTTCAAAAAATGTATATTAAATATGGGTTGATTTAATATGTAATTAATTATGGTGATTTAAGTTAGAAAAAATATATTAAGTTATTTAAATACAGTTTAAATTAGAGGTAGAATCTATCTACATTGGATTATATTTGATTGAGTTACTTTTAAATCAATTTTAATTAAATAGTGGAAAATCAAGGGAAATTAAAACTCTTTTTGTCCTTATCTAGATAAGACTTTTCTAAACCCCCTGATTTTTCAAAATAAATATTTATGAATTTTTGGATTTTTAAATAACTATTATTGTCTTATTATATAATTTGTATTATTTTACATTTATTTAGTATAGTGCTCATTAGTGATTTAGTATAAAAATATATAAAGCTATTTTCTAGTACATTAAGGATCTAAACTATATTACACAATTTTTTCAAAATTTTAGGATTTATTTCATAAATTTTATTACTTTTTACATGTTACTTATATTGTACATAATTTACATAATATAGAATAAATGTCAAATTAGTATTAAATATTTCAGGTTGTATAAATGAGATTAGATAAAGGTTGTTTAAATAAATATTAAATCTATTTATTATCTATAGTAATTTTAAATAATGTAATAGATAATTTAGATAAATATAAAAATATTTTAAATAAATACTAATCCTACTTCTACTAGGAAAACATCTCTATCTATATCATATCCTAACAAAGCAAACTCCAATTTATTTAAATCAAATCCTATCTAATTTAGGAGATAAATCTAAAAAAATACCTATATAAACCCAATACATCCCCCTTCTATCAGCCATAATTCGAAATTATTTTTAGCCCAATAGAAACTATAAAATTCGTCATTAGAATTCAGCCCCACTTTTTAGCAGCAAGAGCAACTTGGAACGAAGATATCTCATAGCTGAACGATCGGCAGCCGTTGTTCCACCTAATTTTCTATCTGATCTTCACCACCATAGTGCTCAGGACTCAGGCAAGCTTGCTAATTTACTGTTATATTATTTATTTTCTGTATTATTTACTTTGTTTCATATTTGTTATTTTTTGTTATAAATTGCGCGTCCAAGCCATACTTGGGTGCAAGCGACTCTATTAGTCGTTTTACTTTACTATATGTTAACTTAGTTTTAGCGGACTACCTCTTGTTGTGGATATTCTTATATCTCCTTGGGCCATGACACTCACATTACATAGTTGAGACATATTGCTACGGGCACGACTTATGGACTGGCCATCTCTAATGTCGTGTGACGGTAAATTTTCGTAACTGCTATGACTAGGGTTTTAGAGACTCAAGCAGTTACAAAGCTGGACGAGTCATGGACATGACTTAGTCAGTGTGGGGGAAATATTGGGGAAGGACAGTCGTTAGTGCGTATGGAAATCCAAACAGGTAAACCACAGTCACCGATGGAACTGTGGCGATTTATATTTGCAGATGCCCTCTGACGTTTTGGACGTTACGGACGGATACGGATGACTGGATGCCAGTTACGTACTTATAGCCTAAAATCCCATCCATGTGCATGAAAGTTGTCCTCTAAATTGTACAATAGATGGTTAGCATTCCCTTTTGCATATTGGTGTCTAGGAGAGTGTAGCTCCCTCCCCAGAAATTTGTAAATATTTTATTTTAATTATTTTATCCGAATGGTTATTTTTAGATTCTCTAAGTAAATATCATTTCGTGTACACAATTCTTATGTGAAGGACCTACTTTAGAAATTAAGATTTTATTATGTTCATTTAGAAGTATATATATATATATATATATATATATATATATATATATATATCTATATATATATATGGATTATATAGGATATGGGACATATTTTGTGTATATATATGTGTGTACAAATATATGTATATATATAGATATATGTGTGTATATAGATACATGTATAGTGTATACGAGTATAGGGTATATAAATAAATACGTGTATACGTGTATATATATAGTTATACGTGAGTTGTGTATAAATAAATATATATGAATATGTGCGTATATGTATATATAAATGTATATAGAAATATGTATATGTATGAATATATAAATGTATAAAAATATGTGTGAATGAGTATATATAAATATATGTATACATAGCTGTATTATATTATATATATATATATATATATATATATATAGAATATATATATATATATATATATATTAATATATAAATATATATAATAGATATATATATATATATATATATATAATATATATATATATGCAATAGTTAATAAAAAAAAAAAAAAAAATATATAATATATATATATATATAATATATATATATATTATATATATATATATAAATATATATATATATGCAATAGTTAATAAAGAAAAAGAGAAGGAAAAAGGAAAGACATAGCAGCCTTCGGCTCAGGCCCGAGCCAGAGGCCCAGCCCAACAGCCAGGCCCAAGCCCGGGCAAGCAATTTCCCATGTTTCCAGACCCGAACTGAGCAGGCCGACCCTCTGTTTCGAATGAGAATATATATATATATATACGTAGAGAATGGGAGGTGATCGAGAACCATCAAACATCGAAACCCTAATCCATGTCAACCCCTCGCGCACCTACACCAGCTGGACGTGCGCCGCCCTAGCCGCCGGACACCGCCGGAGCAGGCCGGACACGCACGCAGCGCACAGGACACAGCAAACAGCCGCAGCAGTGGCAGCGGATATGCTACTTTGGCACGAGAAATCTCCGCGCACACTCGCCTATTCATCGTGTCGTCTCTTCTGGTACGAAACCAATCTATACCTCTTCACCCTGTAGAATAAATTTAGAGTAAATCGAATTAAAAATCTAGCGAAGATCGACTCAAAGTTGGTCGAATTCTGTTCAAAAAACAGAGTAATAAAATAGCCCCTGAACCCACGTTGGTAGATCGATTCCGATCGATCCAGCGATCCTTTTGGTCAACCTCCTGAAGGCAGTTAAAGACAACCTATAGGGCTTCGAATCCCTTTTTACGGAATTCGATTCCAGCGACTACGTGTCGAGAAATCAAATCCCGAACTTCGTCAAAAACCTATTTTTAAAAAACAAAAATTCATCACACACGACGTGCGTCACGCTAATCCGGACGACGTGGTCGCGAACCGAAAGCATCGAAAGCTGCGTAATGGTTTCGTGGTCGTGTGGGCTTTGACAGAATTCAAATTGGTCGCGGTGCGCGACGAATTTGATGCGTATCCGTCAAAATTCACCGTATCGTGCACTTTGTAAATTTCTCAATTACTTCATGCACGCTCGTCAGATCGAGACGAAACTTGCGCCAACAGGACCGTATCATTTTTTGGTCATGTCTGCCAAGTTTGGTCCAATTCTGAGACAGTTGAATCGTACGTCGTTTTGCGGGCCCCACGGTCCCACTCAACGGGCGATTTTGTGCACGACCCGCCGAAATCCAACTTTGGACATACGGTTGGGTTTGTATCGAAAAACTGGATCCGTAGACATGTAGTTTGACGACTTTAGAGACCGTTGACTCTGGCACGCTTTTCGGTGCAAAGCGGGTCCAACGGCGGACACCGTTTTGGCCCGAAATTATCGTTTTGCCCTGTGTCCAGAATTTGACTTAAGGACAGGCAATCTAGCTAATTTGACTATTATGAAAACATTGGTAATGTTTATTTTAGCTTTCGGGGACTGTTGTACGGGTTTTGACTATTGTGGCACATTGAGTAGTTCAGACTGTCGGTTTCACCAACAGAGGACCACAGGCGAGTACAGTCTATTGTCTGCATTTCGATATTGATTTTCACTATATTTATTGATTGGCCATTGGTTATGTGATTTTTTCTAGTATAAATTGTTGAGTTGGGAATGAGAAGTACCAACGATGTGTAATCTGACCTTAGACAGTGTAGACAGTGATTTATTATTGCAAAGTAGACAGTGTAGACAGTAATTTATTTATTGCAAAGTAGACAGTGTAGACCGTGATTATTATTGCATTTAAACTGTGTAGATCATGATTATTATTGCATTTAAACTGTGTAGAGAATAAAACCAAAACTCCAAGAGCCAATAGATTGCGCAAGGGGTCAGAGGGTTGGATTGCGCAGGTGTCAGCTGCGCATGGTGCCAAATGCGCAGGGGCACAGGGGCAGGGGCAGATGGCACATGGGTCGGATTGCACATGAACAGACTGCACAGGAGTGAACTGCGCAGGTGTGGATTACGCATGAGCAGACTGCGCAGGAGTGAACTGCGCAGGGGTGGGAACGCATGAGCAGACTGCGCAGGAGTAAACTACGCAGGGGTGGATTGCGCATGAGCAGACTGCGCAGGAGTGAACTGCGCAGGGTGAAGTGCGCAGGAATGGTTGGCGCATGGGGCTGAGCGCAGTACACCATAGGGCAAGCTGCGCGGTCGGCACTGCGCTAAAGAGCGCAGGCCGAGAGGGGCTGCGCAGTCCAGCACTGCGCTAAAGAGCGCAGGCTGCAGGCTGCTACTCCAGGGAGAAGAACACCAAGCACACCAAGAATTTAAATTTTCATATCTTTGTCAAATCAAAGCCAAATCTAGATTTTCAAAGTTCTAACTTGAGTAAAATTGAATTCTCTTCCACATGGAAGCATCAAAACCCACAAAAATCCAACCAAAATAGATCAAAACCATGTAAATCCGAAATAGTTAAAACCTAGATCTAGAACAATGGAGACTCCAAATCATAAAATGTCAAGTTCTAATATTGATCACCATGGCCTAATCTAGCTAATGAACAAATAAAATGTGGTTCTCATGTGGTGGCAAGGTGCACTTGTCTATGGGTGTTGGTGAGTTGTGTAGAGGAAGGAAGAAGAAGGAGATGGAGAAGTAAATGAAAAATAAAGAGGAGAGAGAAAAGTTAGGTGGGATTTAATGGAGGTGGGTGTGTTGTGTTGAGGGTGGTGCATAGGCTAAGGTGTTCCAATGCATTTTAAACCAAACCAACCCAAATCAAACCAATTCTCCTCTACAAAATAAAACCAAGTCATGTAAAACCCAATTACGAGAACCAAAATCTGCAAGTCAAGCCAATTACAAGTACATACCAAAATCCGAGAAAATAAATACAGGTCTGAAATATATGCAAGCTTGACAAAATACGCATTCAGAATATGGGTGTTACAACTCTACCCACCTTAAAAGAATTCCGTCCTCGGAATTTAATTAAGAGGCTAGAGAGACAAGGACAAGTTATACTATTCACATGCAAGCTATACCAAGCAGTCAATCAAACAATCACGCATGCAAGCAAGGACGAAAGGCATAAGGCATAAGGAAGGCATTATACCTTATGAGTCAAACAGGTAGGGATATTGCGATCGGATGTCGTCCTCACGCTCCCACGTTGACTCACCTAGAGAGTGATGACCCCAAGCAACCCAGACTAAACTAATAGTCTTGTTCTTGAGTATCTTCTCTCTCCGGTCCAATATAGACACGGGTCTCTCCTCATACGAAAGGTTGGTACCAACAACCAATTCCGAATGGTCTAGGATATGGCTCGGGTCCGGGATATACCGTCGTAATTGGGA
This sequence comes from Iris pallida, assembly GCA_029216955.1. Classification (NCBI taxonomy): domain Eukaryota; kingdom Viridiplantae; phylum Streptophyta; class Magnoliopsida; order Asparagales; family Iridaceae; genus Iris; species Iris pallida. The sequence continues at coordinate 24,689,903 of JANAVB010009200.1, forward strand.
CACATGGAATACATCATGTACCTTACTTAGCGACGGCGGAAGAGCAAGACGATAGGATACATCTCCTACTCGCTCCAGGATATCGAACGGCCCTATATACCTTGGAATAAGCTTTCCCCGCACGCCAAAACGAATGACGCCGCGGTTAGGCGAGATCCCAAGGAATACATGGTCGCCGATAGCAAATTCTAAGGGACGTCGATGAGCATCGGCCCAATGCCGCTGGCGATCTTGGGCAACTCGAAAACGATCTCTGATCCTTCTGACCACTTCAACTATTTGGGCAATCATCTCTGGACCGAGCATCTGCCTCTCTCCAATATCATCCCATGCTAGCAGGGATCTGTACTTCCTTCCGTACAGAGCCTCGAATGGTGCCATCTGGATGCTGGCCTGGAAGCTATTGTTGTACGAGAATTCCACAAAATGTAGGTGATCTTCCTATGAACCACCGAAGTCGAGGGTACAAGACCTCAATATGTCTTCAAGAGTCTGGATTGTGCGTTCTGACTGACCATCTGTCTGTGGATGATATGCTGAACTGAACTGGAGACGAGTTCCCAAACTCTCTTGCAAGCTATGCCAAAAGTGTGACGTAAACCTTGAATCTCGGTCCGAGGTGATACTGACGGGCACACCGTGAAGCCTGACAATCTGCCTGAGGTACATCTCTGCTAGCTGAGCCGTTGACTGCCCAACTCTAAATGGAAGAAAATGAGCCACCTTCGTGAGCCGGTCAACTATAACCCAAATAGCATCTCGACCAGCGAGGGATCTAGGCAATCCAGTCACAAAATCCATGGTCACATGCTTCCACTTCCATTCTGGAATCGGCAAGGGCTGAAGAAGTCCAGCGGGCCTCTGATGTTCAGCTTTAACCTGCTGGCAAACCAAACACCGAGAAATAAACCGGACTATCTCCCTCTTCATGCCATTCCACCAGAAGTGCTGACGGATATCACGGTATATCTTCGTACCACCAGGATAAATAGAATACTGCGAGCTGTGAGCTTCTGCCATGACCTCCTGTCTGATATCTTCACTGGGTACACAAAGACGAGTTCCGTGCCGAAGTGTACCATCCTCATGAATACATAACTCTGGCCTTCTTCCTGCCTCACATTTTGCTCTGAGCCGCTGAATCTTGGAATCTGTAGACTGCATCGTCCGGATTCTCTCAACTATGCTGGACTGAACCTGTAGGCTGGCCATCAACGCCACGTTGGTAGGAAGAATTACTTCAATTCCCATCTTCTGAAAATCTGCCAATAACTCTGGTTGCGCCGTCAAGAAATAAACTTCGGCTCTCATGTTCAACGCATCTGCTACAACGTTGGCCTTCCCTGGGTGATACTGCAAATCCACATCGTAGTCCACCAGTAGCTCGAGCCATCTTTTCTGCCGCATGTTAAGGTCCTTCTGGGTGAAAATATACTTCAGGCTCTTGTGATCAGTAAATATCTCCACTCTATCTCCGTACAAGTAGTGTCTCCACAATTTAAGTGCAAACACTACTGCTGCCAGTTCCAAGTCGTGGGTCGGGTAATTCTTCTCATGATCACGAAGTTGGCGTGATGCATAGGATATTACCTTCCCATGTTGCATCAAGAAACACTCCAATCCTCTGCCTGAAGCATCGCAATAAACTGTGAATCCTCTGGTCCCATCTGGAAGTATGAGAATGGGAGCCGTTATCAAACCTCGCTTCAACTTCTCAAATGATTTCTGACACTCTGTTGTCCAAACAAACGGCACATCCTTACGAGTCAACTGGATCATCGGCGCTGAAATCCTTACAAAATCTGAAACGAATCGCCGGTAGTAGCCGACCAATCCAAGGAAGCTGCGAACCTCTGCCACTGAACTAGGTACTGGCCAAGTCTCGATAGCCACAATCTTTTGGGGATCTACTTCTACTCCTCCTCGGGTAATGATGTGACCCAAGTATGAAATACGATCGAGCCAGAACTCGCATTTACTGAACTTGGCGTACAACTGGTGCTCTCTAAGCGTCTGAAGGACGATTCTGAGATGCTGCTCATGCTCTGCTTCGCTCTTGCTGTAAACTAAGATATCATCTAGGAACACGATCACGAACTGATCCAGGTAAGGCATAAAAATATGATTCATGAGGTCCATGAATACTGCTGGCGCATTGGTTGCTCCAAAGGGCATAACAAGGAACTCCCAATGTCCATACCTCGATCTAAATGCTGTCTTCGGGATGTCCTGCTCTCTGACTCTGATCTGGTGGTATCCTGATCGCAAGTCTATCTTCGAGAATACTGAAGCTCCTTTGAGTTGATCAAATAAGTCATCTATCCTCTGGAGAGGGTATCTGTTCTTGATTGTCACTGAGTTCAAGGTACGATAATCTACGCATAACCTGGACGTACCATCCTTCTTTTTCACAAGAAGCATCGGGGCTCCCCAAGGCGATCCACTTGCACGAATGAATCCCTTGGTCCTGAGTTCTTCAATCATCTTGTACAAAATCTCCAACTCTGAAGGCGCCATCCTGTAGACTCGCTCTGATACTGGTGCTGTCCTGGGGATCAAGTCTATAGTGAACTCAATCTCCCGCTCTGGCGGCATCCCTGGAAGTTCCTCTGGGAAGACATCTGGAAATTCTTCAAGTATCCTGGGCAACTGCACTGCTGCTACTGCCATCCGCAACACTGGGGAGGATGGCTCCACTGCTCCTCTAGAAAATGAGAACTCTGGCTCTCCTGGAATGCTGAAAACAACTCTGCCAACATGGCAGTCTATCCTAGCATACTAGTTCCTCAACCAATCCATGCCTAGGACTACATCATAGTCTGCCATAGGGAATTCTATAAATCTAGCGGGGAACTCTCTACCGCTAACTACGATCCGACACGAGGAAAACACTCGATCTACTCCCACAAGACCATTACCAGTAAGTATATTGAGCCTCACTGATAATGACTCGAGCTCCAATCCTATCCGTGTCGCGAATCGTGCAGACATGAATGAATGCGATGCACCAGAATCAAATAATACTGAAGCTGAAAAGGAGTTGACGAGAATAGTACCTGCCACTACCTCACCTGGTGCAACTTCTTCTTCCATAGCCATCATCATGGCCTGACCTCTAGTTGCGGGTCCCCTCTGCTGGAAACCTCTCTACCTGCTCTGCACTGGAGCCTGGGCACACTGCTACTGGAATGCCTGGGCCTGAGGCAACAATGGCCTCGGGTACTGCTGCTGCTGCACAGGTGCTGGTCCCCTAACCGATGGACTGGTTAGGTTGGAAGAGGAAGAACTACCCCTGTTCGGGCAGGCTCCTACTTTGTGATCTGCCGCTCCACAAGCTGGGCACAATCCTTGTGCCCTACGACAATCTGCCACTACATGGCCTGGCTTTCCACAATGAGAACATCCCATCGCGGAAGTCTGCTTCTGCTTTTGCTGCTGCGGGTACGTCGGGGTCGAATGCTGAACCGACGTCACTGAGGCCGTCCGCCTCGGAGTTCCAATGGTCAAACTTCTAGCTGCCGGGGCCGGGGCTGATGATTGGTGCATCTGACTGTGGGACCGCTTCCTACCTCCGGTCCTATCCACGATCCTCTGGGAGGTGTACTCATGCCTCCTAGCCGCCCTCAATACTGCATCGAACGTCTGGTGCTCGAACTGCTCGACTGCCAACAAGATCTCCAAATGCAGTCCCTGCTAGAACCGCTGGGCCCTATCAAACTCGGTCGCCACCAAGGTGGAGGCAAACCTACTGAGTCTAGAAAACTCAGATGCATAACTGTCGACTGTTCTGCCTCCCTGCTTCAAGTTGGTAAATCTGGTCTGCAAGTCGTATCGAGCCACAGCATCAAAATACTTCGTCTGGAATCTCTCTCTAAACATCGCCCAAGCAATGGGTGCCACTAATCCCATGGCCTGCGTCGCCCACCAACTGCGAGCTAAGTCCAGCAACTGCAGACGTACCACCGCCACCTTCTCATTCTCAGGTGTCCTAGCTGCTTCAAGAACCACCTCGGTATCCTGAAGCCAAGCGTCCGCGGCAATCGCATCTTTACTGCCGTCGAAGAAGGGAGGGTTCAGGCGCTTGAAGTTGTTGGCCGCACTGTTCCCTGGATGACCGCCTCTGGTCAAAGCATCTGCCACTGTCTGGTGCAAGGCGTCTTCTCTGCGATCTTGAGAAGTTGTCAAGGCCCTGATGAGACCTACCAAGGTGCCATCATCCGGCTCAGCAGGCTGAACAGGCTGAACTGGGGGCTCTCCTCCAGAAGGTATAACTCGGGAGGCAACCCCGGAATGCTGGGCTTGATCTTCAGGTTGCTGCTGGTCCGCGGGAGGTGCTCCACCTTGCGATCGGCGGGGTCAGGTACAGTACCGCTGAAGAAGACGACACAGGGAAAACAATAAGGAAGGACCAGGACAGATCAATATTACAAGCACATGATCAAGACAAGAATCCAGAGATTCAGAGGATATGAACGGAGATCAAGGACGAGTAATGATTGAGACATCTATTCGATAAACCCCCACATTTCTTGATTGACAAGACCTGTATGGGCTACCACTTAAACCATGTCACGCCCCAGAACCAGAATACTGGAAAGCGGGGGCGAACATAGCCAGCTACGTATATTGAAATAGAATACATCTCAACTATACGGTCACGGCTGTCTAGATATGAGGGTTTACTACAAGCCAACAGTCTCTTAAGGTTAAGCCTACTGTCTCAATCTCAAGCAAATAATATAATTACAAGATGTTTGACCACCAAATATACAATAAAAGGCGTCCCAAATATTACATATCAGCTGATCATGAAGCTAGTCGTACAAAATGCTAGGACTAGCAAGAGTTAAGTCATACATGATCAACCCTAGGATTTGTTAATCATGTTTACATCCCGTAGGCAGACAGTAAGTAAAAGTGCATCGAGCTAACAGGTGCTCGTCGGCTAAACGCCTCAAAAGAATAATTTTACAATAGAGTGAGCGAAACAAAATAGAAAACCCACTCGTAGCCCGGGTTCCTTCTAGTCGCCACCATCGGGCTGGAGGTTCGGTAGATCCTCGAGTGCTGCTCCGAAATCTGGCCACACAAAACTAGCTGGGTCAAACCCCAGAAAGAGCAAGTGCCACAAGGAAGGCCACGAAATAAGAACAAAAGCCAGCATATCAGAACATAAAAATAAAATGAAAGTATAAGTAATAAAGAGCACGTCAGGACAATAAACGACTAGGAACGTGGAACCATTCTGGGAGCCAGGTTACAACCCGTAAACCAAACAAGGACCGGGGTTGTAACCCTTCGCCTGAATATCTCCTTGTCCCTACCCAATTATTGTTAAAGCAAGTAAAACAATCATGTACAAGAGTTCCAGGGTACAGGGACTAGACAAGACTTAGACAGGGCTAGACATGGTCCATTCAAAAGCGGCCAAACAATTACTACGGCTTACTACTTTAACTAACTAGGGTTGCCACAAGCCTAATTACTAACAAGATGCAAGTGAGAATTTCCCAGTCCCAATCCCTGCAGACCATCCAGTTATCCTTCCGCGGGTTGAGAGTATGGTTGGGTACATCGCCCCGGAGACGATATACCCTTAGGTGACTTAGAGGGTGCAACACATGACAGTGCGCTGGAAATGTGCTCTACTCGTCGGCAAGCTACAAGTCCAATTAAGAGCGCCCAGATAATGAGATTGCCTGTGACTGGAAATTCTCCATGAACTATAGTTTGGTCTAGTCATTAGCCTAATCCATATTCAGTATGAATCCCTGACCGTGGGAACCAGGGAGTCACGTCCTAGACATGATGCAAGATAAGACAAGTGGATTGTACAAGCAAGCAAGCAGGAACACCCACGGTGTCAAGTTGATTATACGAGTCAAGTTAGCTGTCGCAACAGCATCAAGTCAAGTCAAGTTACAAGTTACAAGTCAAGTCAGGAGTGCGCCACCACGGGCCACTATCAAGTTATCAAGGTAAATCATGTCAAGGTACTTGGCAGGAGTGTGCCACGATGGGCCACTATCATGTCAGGTTGGTCATGTCAGGAGTGCACCACTACGGGTCACTGTCGTGTTATGCTAGTTTTTGTCATACCATGCCATGTACAATAGTTATTACAAACATGTTAAGTAAAATTGAGTTCATGACAAAAGGCGTAAGGATATAAAATGGGCGTAAAATATCTAATAAAATATCAATATACAGGGCTATAGAAGAGCCAAGCTTAGAGAAATAAAACTAAAACTCCAAGAGCCAATAGATTGCGCAAGGGGTCAGGGGGTTGGATTGCGCAGGTGTCAGCTGCGCAGGGTGCCAAGTGCGCAGGGGCACAGGGCGCAGGGGCAGATGGCGTATGGGTCAGATTGCGCATGAACAGACTGCGCATGAGTGAACTGCGCAGGGGTGGATTGTACATGAGTAGACTGCGCAGGAGTGAACTGTGCAGTGGTGGATTGCGCATGAGCAGACTGCGCAGGAGTGAACTGTGCAGGGGTGGATTGCGCATGAGCAGACTGCGTAGGAGTGAACTGCACAGGGTGAAGTGCGCAGGAATGGTTGGCGCATGGGGCTGAGCGCAGTTCACCATAGGGCAAGCTGCGCGATCGGCACTGCGCTAAAGAGCACAGGCGGAGAGGGGCTGCGCAGTCCAGCACTGCGCTAAAGAGCGCAGGCTGCAGGCTGCTACTCCAGGCCGAGAAGAACACCAAGAACACCAAGAATTCAAATTTTCATATCTTTGTCAAATCAAAGCCAAATCTAGATTTTTAAAGTTCTAACTTGAGTAAAATTAAATTCTCTTCCACATGGAAGCATCAAAACCCACAAAAATCCAACCAAAATAGATCAAAACCATGTAAATCCAAAAATAGTTAAAACCTAGATCTAGAACAATGGAGACTCCAAATCACAAAATATCAAGTTCTAATGTTGATCACCATGGCCTAATCTAGCTAATGAACAAATAAAATGTGGTTCTCATATGGTGGCAAGGTGCACTTGCCTATGGGTGTTGGTGAGTTGTGTAGAGGAAGGAAGAAGAAGGAGATGGAGAAGTAAATGAAAAATAAAGAGGAGAAAAAAAAGTTAGGTGGGATTTAATGGAGGTGGGTGTGTTGTGTTGAGGGTGAAGCATAGGCTAAGGTGTTCTAATGTATTTTAAACCAAACCAAACCAAATCAAACCAATTCTCCTCCACAAAATAAAACCAAGTCATGTAAAACCTAATTACGAGAATCAAAATCTGCAAGTCAAGCCAATTACAAGTACATGCCAAAATCCGAGAAAATAAATACAGGTCTGAAATATATGCAAGCTTGACAAAATACGCATTCAGAATATGGGTGTTACACTACATGTATCAACGGTTCACTTAATGTCTCTCTAGTTTTTTTTGAGAGACGCAGCAGTTCAAAGATTGATAACCTTGCTGGAGTATTGGCCAGTTGAGCCAATTTGTCAAAGTTGTATAGTTTCTTAAGACCTTAAAATGCTGTTGTCTTCAAGCTCTTATCAAAATGGGCTGGTTGTTTGCCTTTGTCCATTGTTGTTGACTTTGGAAGTACTGGTTCTTGTGGTGATGGTGATACTGATAGCACATTTGTATCAAGAAGAGGAGATATATGAAGGGCATCGAGAACATGAAGATGAGCAACAACACCTTCTTCTCCTTCTAGATAGTTTTTAAGGTACGGTCTTCCAGATCTGGTACCGGTCAAGACTTCTTCTTCTGACATCGATGAGAAAGAAACCATATTGCAAGTTCTCATTCGGGCCTTGCTTTTGGATGATTTCTTCTTTGGAAAAGATAAATGATTCATCCAGAATCCCAAACCGACCCGAGATTGGTTGTGCTGAAGATGTAGAGAAAGAGGCATAGGAGATCCTTTTCCGTCATTCAAACCAGGAGATTTTTGCAAGTCATATCCCATTTTTGTCCTTAATTTACGGGACTGTTGACTGTATCGGTAGAATTCTGGTTGATAATCAATATCTTACTTTGACGGTGTTGAAGTAGAAGAAGAAGATGAAGCCCTTGCAGGGATAAATGTATCTTGCAACGGTAGAGGTTGACCGCCAAGGGATGTCATGTGGCATGACTTGTATTTGGTTGCTTTCTTTGATTTGACAGATTGAGTTGCTGTTTTTGGCTCAAAATCAGTAACTAAGTCAGGATGAATCCACATGATTTCTCTCTTGTCGGTAGAGAGAGGTACGAGGCCACTATTTCTGGCAAGAGAAAGGTTGACGATCTCCAAAGTAGCTTTTAGAATGGGGACGACTCCACTCTGAACCTCCTGGGCAGGAAAATCACCAAATTACACAGAGACAACATTTGCAGTTACAGTCTTCTCATCCTGTTGGAGAGTGATTGCTTGAGCATTGATGAGCTCTTGAATCTTCCCTTTGAGCACATAACACGCCCTGGTTGGATGTCCCAAAAACCTGTGATACATACAGTATTTAGGGTTGTCAGTTTTACCTATTTCATCTAGGCATTTAGATTCAGGAACTTGAAGCTTGTTGCTCTTGAGTAAACAATCGAATATGCTCATAACATCGTCTTCATCGAATGAATATTCGATCTTAGGACATTGCGACCGTTGCAAGGGTGTCGTCGTTGTTGCGGGTGTTGATTGACCCACATTGATAGCCAAAGTTTCTTTTCCTTTGACATTAATGGCTAAAGTCTCTTTGCCCTTGCGGTTATTTTGACGGCTACCGCTGCTGGATATAGAATTTTCATCCATGTCAAGATTAGGCTTCTGAATGCCTAATTGCTTGAACTTGTCGGCACTTTCTTCCGCTGCCTTGGCATTTACTATAAAAGAAGGCCAATCCTAGAATTGTGTAGACCCAGTCCACCTGCTGATTATAGGCAACAAATTTGATTTACATGTGTCTATATTCAGAGCATCTAACGTTCCTAAAGGCATTTGAGTGCCTCATGGCGAATCGTTTAATAAAACATTTGGTAGTTTCATTGGATCATTGTTTGATTTTGATGAGGGCTGACATGGTCATGTCATTTGTTCCCTCATAAAATCGTTCCAGGAACATTTGTTTAAACTCAGCAAAAGAGGTTATACAACCATCTGGCAAACTACGGTACCAGTCATAAGCTGCCCCAGCTAAACATCCTACGAATACTCTAGTGAGTAGAGCATAGTTTAGCTAAAGTTGATCAGTCATTACCTCGAAGTGGTTGAGGTAATGGCTTGGAGATGTGCTGCCATCAAACAGCATAACGGTAGGAGGTTTGTATTTGGGTAGGAACTGGACTTCTTTCCACTTTATGGGATAAGGTTGTTTGATCCCAAGCTTTTGTAGACCGTCCTTCTGTTTGAAAGCTAGAAAAAGATCTCTTCCAAGGACATAGTTTCGAGCATAAAGAGCTTAAGAAGATTCTGAGGCAGATTGATAGTCATGATCTGGTCAATTTCTATATACCAGACATACTAAAGTTCTACTCAGCTATGTCTATTAAGAACGAGCGCCTTCAGAGTATGGAGACTGAAGGAATGGTACAGAGTATGTTTACTATGTACCAATAACAATTGATCGACGAAGCCCATCTCTTGGCTTACTTCAGACACTTAGATGACTCCAAAATCACTAAGTATTTTGAGGGCCTGGAGATTGTTTACTCAAGCTATGGATACATTCACCTGGTATCTTGTTTTCAGGAAATCCTAAATATAACTATACAGATCAAAAAGGATTTATTCATGAAGTGTTTATCTGCACTTCTGATAAGGAAATCTATGAGACAACAATCCCAGAGATCTGTTGGGAGGCAGCTGTCGCTCATTCTACCAGGTTCCAGGCATTGTTCCGTTTCAGGATTTAGAGCGTTTGGAAGGAGTGGAGGTAAATCAAATGCTTTCCTTCCTATCAGATTTGGGAGCTTCATCGCCTTGAAGGAGATCCAGGACTTAAGCTTTCCCTATTCAAAAAGGAAAACTTTAATGAAGCCAAAGAGAGATACGGTGCTGCCAGAGAATTCTTCTTGGAAGCCCAGAAGCTGAGCCAGAGGACTGTTGTTCTTTCTAGCAGTGACAATATCATTCTGGCTAATTTCCTATGTGACAAGCCAGAAAATGGGAATGGTGGCACTGCCCTCCTCTAAGAATTTATGGCAGGTTTAAATCTTAGCCCTGTCGGGCAGCAAGCTAAAGACGATGTGCATACAAAAGACATTATTATGACTGGTCTTCATATAGATACATGAAGCATGGTGGGCTCATGAAGACAAAAACTACGAGGAAGATGGTTTTGCGCCGCTACAAGTGAAGGGTTCAATGGAAGAAAACCAAGACAAAGAAGAAAAAGTGGAGACTTTTATCCATGCCTCCCCTACAACAGATTCCTCCAGCTAGCTCGCCGGACATTCCAGAAGATAATAATGAAGTTGAAGTTGCTTCTTCTAGTCTGTCATTCACTTCTGCAGATGAGAGAAGATTCTAAGAAGAACAGAGAGACAGGTGGATTCATGATTGGACTCCACCCAGTCATTTTCCTCCACCTCCTAGTGACTTCGATTTGTAGAGTGAATGGTGGGAAGCAGTATATGGGACCCCACCGTAACTTGATATTTCACCCTTTTTTCAATTATTAAGGGGTAACGTGTATGATTCCTTCTTATCCAAAGGACATTGGCGATAAGAAGAATAGACGTTTGTGGTGGTGCTTTAATAAAGTAAAGCTACTTTATTCCTGGTGGCTAAACTGGCCCAACCGGTGAAACTATCTGCCCCTATAAATAAAGTGCTTGTAAGAATGTAAGGGCAACGGAGTTCGTAATCTTCTCTTTCTAGTTTCTAGTGTTCAAGTGCAAGTGTGCTCTCTTCTTTTATAATCTGTAATCCCAGCTGTAATCTGGTATTAGAACCGGTTCAACAAAATCCTACTGGTGTTGATTGTAAGTACTCGATCTTGTTTTTTTCCTTTTATGTCAGCTTAAACACTTATTCTTGAGTATGATGCTGTGATAGCTATTCAGATTATTCTAAAAAAAATAATGCTGAGATCTGTGTGCAAGCTCTTACGTATATTATAGGAATTGGATGGGAACTGAACTTCTTTCCACTCTATAGGATAAGGTTGTTTGATCCCAAGCTTTTATAGAACGTTCTTCTGTTTGAAAGCTTCAAATTGAGTACGCAAAAGCTTCACGGCCTCATTAGTGTCTCCCAATGCTTGTGGAGCAGCAGATTGATTTGAGGTATTATGAGAAGGGACTGCGTGATAAGCACCACCCCTAGTCCCAGATTGACTTGGAGTAGCCTGAACTGGTATGGAAGCGGTATAAGGAGACTGCACCCCAGGCCAATATTGACAGAAGCAGATGCCATTACATGTTCTTGGGTTGGAATTGGATTCACAACCAGTAGAATCGTGTGTTGAGCTATGATTATGGTGTGCATACTCGCAACCATTTTAGCCATGGTATTCAATTGATCTTCTAATGCAGCAATTCATTGTTCCTGACTAGCAGAACTAGAAGTGTCTTAATCTTCAGCGATGATATAGGCTGTTACCTCCTTAGCTACAGAAGATGAAGTAGTAGAGAAGATTGTCCGATCAGAGTCTTCACTATCAGCGTCGAAGTCATGTGTAAAACCATACCCAGGATGCAAAGAAGGAAAATTCCTTTGTGCGATTGAGTCTCAGTCAGAGTCGGGAAGATTCCTTTGATCGATTGAATCTCGGACTCTGGATCTTGTGTTCTAGTAGACACCTTCGTCGACGTCTCTGATTCGATCAAGATATTATTCAATGGGATTACGGGACGCATTACGTCTCGGACGTTTCCTACCCCCAGTACTGCGGGATGTCATATTAATTGAAGTAAAGAGTACTTCATCATCACTAGAGTGAGTATGGTTTAAGCGATTGAAGACGGATCGCTTAGGAGACTGAGAGTATTTCAAACGGTCAACGACAGACTATTTTGCTGCCTGACAGTAACATTTGGTTACAATCTCATGATTACATGGATGTTGTACAAGTGGGGTTGTAGATACATGAGATGGACCCATGATCTTTCGCTTTTGTACAAGAATTTTGCGGAGATCATTTACATGAACATGATGAGAAGAAAAAGAAGAAGATACATGTTTATGTATTATTTAGGAACATGATTCTTGTTATTAAAATGCCATGTTCCTCTAGTGTACAGGGAAGTGCTAATTGATTGGTATAGGTGAGAGGATCCCTGATCATGGGAGTCTTCAATTTGTACTGTTTACTGATTAGCGCAGACTGTGCCTAGCGCATTCTATGATCAGAATGATGCACCAATTGCGTGTCTGTCTGAGACACCATCAATTTTCCCTGACTAGATCTTGTTATTCGCAGGGTAAGGAGGTCCTGACTGTGGCTTGATTGGCGCTGGCCAAACTGATGTGGAGTGGGTAGAATTCTATGTTGCTCTCCGCATATAACTTCAGCGCATTTTGCTTCGGCGTGTTTGGCTTCAGCGCGCTTTGCATGGCGTAGACGAGTAGTAGAATGTACTTTCCTGTCAAGAGAAGTAGCATTCTTACTCAGAAATGTTGTATCATTAATTGGCGCCGAAGTGCCATTAGATGAGTTTTCCACCAAGTTGAATACTGGGGAAAGATGTGGAAAAGACGCGAAGAATTTTCCTTCATTCTGCGCTAAGGCAGTGATGTCCTTCTCCAAGTTAGGCACTATGGAGGAGTGAGAAGAGACTTTTTGATGCTGTCTCTTAATTGGTGCTGGAACAGTAGATGGTGCGCCCTTTACTGAGTTCAGAGCCTGGAAAGAGTGAAAGACACCACTGAGTGTTGTCCCTTAGTTGGCGCAGCAACAGTCATCGTGGACTTGGGAGTCCATATGGCGTGTGCCTTGTTCTTCGCCGCAGCAGTGAAAGTACACTTGGCGCTGCCAGTGCCTATCATCGCTTCATAGGCCGTTTGGTCGACTTTCACAACTATGTCTTCTGTGTCATCTCGATCGACGCTTCATCGTATTGAGTTGTCACCTTCTCGTTAGAGGAGAAGGTCTTTCCCCAGCAGAGTCATCATTTTGTTTGCGAGAACAAAAGTTTTTATTTGAAACAAAAACTTGTTTACAAACTAAGAAGAGTACAAAAGTATAATTAATTTCTGGGGAAGTAGAACTATAGGAATATAATCTGAAGACGATTACTTTATCCCTTGGACTATGCGATGTCGAAGACTCGAGCCTATGGAGAATATAGCAGCACTTTGTCAGAAGATTATGATCATTCCTCCTTTTAGAAGTGTTTTGAAACTCTATTTATAGAGTTTCAAAATAATTATTTCTTGGTTGATACACTTGGCACAGACAGCATTTAGCGCATCATCATCCTTCACGTGAACAGTTAATTTAACTGCATGGGACGCGTGGCATTCTATGAAAGAAATACGCATGGTCGTGGGCAGTATCATGTACACGTTCTTCGAGATTATTAGCATGTGCACCATATAATCTAACTGCTTTGGGTGATAATTGATCAATTAGCGCTCATAAAATGAATGGCACGAGGCGCGAGCTCGCGCCATCTGTTTACATTATAATAGAATTGATTTTATCATCAATAATGCATGGCGCACAGTAAATGACAAAATATCATAATGATCCTGACACAATCTTTTCGAGCGGTGCATGCTCTGTTTTCGAGGAGATTTTTCTCGACTGTCGTGTTGTCAGAAAATGATGACAATCGCTTTGGCTTCTCCAGGAAGACTGCCACGTGTTGCCCTGTGCCAACTGAGGCTGGCACCATTTGATGTCATGCATCTTTTGTGTCCTGCGCTATTTAGTGATTTCTATCCTTAGCGCCTTTTATGGGTAGCACATGATGATGTTTATCATTTTAAAGCTTCTACAACAAAGAACTGAAATCCCAAGGCAACGGCCATTATTGAAGGAAATGGTCTCACTACGATGACTCTTAAAACTCTCATGGAAAAGCTTATGACACATGAGCTGGACCTTAAGGATTTCGAAGAGCCAGCACCAAAGGAGAAGGCTATAGCATTCAAAGCACACCATAATACAGCTCTGATGATGTGAGTGAGACCGATAGCTCAGACAACGAGCAAATGGCACTTATGACACGGAACTTCAGAAGATTCCTTAAGTATAAGAAGACAAACAAAAAGAAGGAAGATTCCATAGACGACGAAGAACCAATCTGCTATAGCTGTAAGAAGATAGGTCATATCAGAAAAGACTGTCCTATTATAAGAAAGGGAAGTAGATACGAGAAGTCAAGCAAAAGAAGGTCTTCGACAAAGAATTATGCTAATACCAGCATCAGGTGTGAAAGTGAGGCGAGCGATTCTGATGAAGAAAAAAACCTCGTAACACAGCAAACTTATGTTTCATGGCTACGGATGCTAAGGTAATTTCAAATCATCTTTATGAAGAATTTATATTTGATGAATTGTCTGATGCCTTCACGGATCTATTAGAAGATCAAAAGAAGATGATGGATATGTACAAAAGCACCAAGAAGAGCTGAAATTTATACAATCTGAGTTTTCTAAGCAATCTCAAATGCTAGAAGACATTATAGAAACTCTTCTAGTAACACGGATGAGGTTACTTCTTTAAAGCTGAGTTTACATGACACTCTTGAAAAGCTTGAGAAAGCTAATCGAGAAAATGTAAAAGTCAATGATCTCTATGAACTAGAGAAAAAGAAGTATAACATTGCTACTCAGAGGTTAGATGCACTCACAGCCAAGTACACTGAAGCCTGTGATATCTCTAAAAAGTTAGAAATTAAGTTGGATAAACATGTTGTCAAGCTTGTAACTCAAGTGAACACAAGTCACAAGGCCAAGAACAAACTCAACACGACCAACACTACTAAAATTTCTAGAAGTCATGCATTCATGTATACTTTTCCACACAAGAAGTCACACATGTCTTCAAAAACTCATATACATGATCTTCGAACTTCACCTAGCACTAACACTTCAGCTACATGTCATTATTATGGTATAAAAGGACATGTATCACATCAATGCAAGATTAGGAAACTTGTAGATATGCATGTGTATGTTTGGGTTCCAAAAGCTAAAAAATTCGGACCCTCAAGAAAGTACGTACCAAAGGTTACATCTTCAACTTGCGTTGTAGGTGGACCTTCCTCCTTCCACTAGAAGCAAATGGATCCTCAATAGTGGTTGCTCTAGACATATGACGGACGATAACACTTTGTTTGCAACTCTATCGATGAAGAAAGAAGGCTATATCTCCTTTGGAATAATTTGAAAGGAGATATAATTAGAATTGACGACATAGGTGCTTCTCCCTCTTCTATTATTAAAAATGTATGTTTAGTAACATAATTAAAACATAACCGGCTAAGTATTAGTTAATTGACTGGTCGTATTTATGGAAATAATTTTGTTAAGAATAAATGCTTTGTTTATAATAAATCGTCCAGAATAATTTTCTTTGAGGGAATAAGAGACGATAACATATATGTATTATATCTGTCAGAAAGTACTAAAAGTACAGGAAAGTGTCTACTCACATCTCAAGACAAAAGCTTGGTATGGCATATGCGTCTTGGACATGCGAACATGGACACTATTGCAAGATTGTCCACAAAGAAACTGGTAAGAGGCTTACCTGATATTACATTCAAGAAAGATATTGTTTGTGCCGAATGTGAAAAGAATAATGCATCTAGATCATCTTTCAAATCAGTAAATACTATAAGTACCTCTAGACTACTGCAATTGTTACATATGAATTTGTTTGGACCAAATAGAGTTGCCAATCTTGGCGGTAAGCTGTATGCTTTCGTAATAGTTGATGAATATTCACGATATACTTGGGTTTACTTTTTTGCCAATAAAAATGAGGCCTTTTATAAATTTGTCTTTTTGTAAAAAGGTACAAAATGAGAAAGGATTCATGATTACTCGCATTTGAAGTGATCATGGAGGAGAATTTGATAACCATGACTTTGAAACATTTTATGATTCAAATGGTTTATCACATGAATTCTCTTGTCTCAGAACTTCTCAACAGAATGGCGTTGTGGAGAGAAAGAATAGAACTCTTGGCGATATGGCCAGAGTAATACTTAACCAGCATAATCTTCCAAAGTATTTTTAGGCAAAAGTTGTTTATACAGCATGCCATGTATTAAATAGAGTTCTTATGAGACCAATTTCCAAAAAGGCTCTGTATGAATTATGGTTCAATGGAACTCCTAATATCAGCTATTTTAAAGTATTTGGTTGCAGATGTTTTATCTTAAACACTAAAGACAACTTAAAGAAATTTGATGAAAAAGCTGATGAAGGTATATTTCTGGGATATGCTGCAAAGAACAAAGGATACAGAGAATTCAACAAAAGATCACTTGTTATTGAAGAATCAATAAACATCACCTTCGACGAGCTGAACAGTCAACGCAACAATGACAGTAACAATGAAGATGGAAAAACTCTCTCAGACAAAATACTTGAAGATACACCTACCTCGTACTTGAAGAGTCTACCGAAGTGATTATGGTTTACACCAAATCATCCAGAAGAACTGGTAATATATAATGTATCAAAAGGTGTAAGTACTCGTTCAAGCACTAGAGATATAGTTGCAAATGATGCATTCATTTCTAAGATAGAATCTAAGAATATTGTAGAAGTTTTTAATGATAAATTTTGGATTTCTGCAATGCAAGAGGAACTAAACCAATTCAAACAGAATCAAGTTTTGGAACTCATTCCCAAACCTAGTAATCATCCGGTCATTGGTACCAAATGGGCGTTCCGAAATAAGTTAGATGAGAATGGTTTAGTCATACGCAACAAAGCACGTCCAGTAGCTCAAGGCTATAATCAAGAAGAAGGCATTGACTACGATGAGACATATGCTCCAGTTGCTAGACTAGAATACATTCGTATGCTTTATGCTTTTGCAAGTTTTTATGGTTTCAAACTGTTTTAAATGGATGTCAAATGTGCTTTTCTAAATGGTTTTATAAAAGAAGAACTTTTTGTCAAAACTCTCGGTTTTGAAGATTTTAAAAATCCTAATCACGTATTCAAGCTTCGTAAGGCTCTCTATGGACTCGAACAAGCACCTCGTGCATGGTATGAGTGTCTTAGTTCCTTCTTACTTGAATACGATTTTTCAAAAAGAAAGGTTGATTCTACTTTGTTTATAAAATCTTTGGATAAGCACATTTCATTAGTGCAGATATATGTAGATGGCATTATGTCACGACCCACACCCTAGTGTAAGGGAACAAGAAGTGGGTACGTCCAGCCTACGCCGCAGTATCGGCGGTAGAACGCTGCCCTAGGTCACATGCATCTAACAGTTTATGGTACATTATACAGTTATACTCTCCGAATGGAGGAACAATATAAAGTACAAATCTCAATCACAGCTAAGAAAGATGTACGATAAGATAGATAAGAATATCAACAGAGTCAACAGATGAAATACAATAAGAGAGAGAATCCAAAGTGTCTAAGATAAACATCTAACAACTCCACAGATCCACATCATCACAAAATCTCAAATACAAATATCCAGATAAGATACGACTAAAATAAGATAGCTAAACTATGGGGGTGTCGTCAGCAGGTAATGGATCCTGCTGGAGGTCCAAGTCACATGTATCCTCTAATGCTGCCCCGTAGTAGGTAGTACAACACGCCTCATCGTCGTCCTCTGTAATATTTTCAACAGGTCCAGTCAGGACAGGAGCAAGCACAGTACATCTCATGCAGTTCATATCATGACAGGAATATAAACCATGCAATAGAGTAAGATACATGAATCGCTGAAAGAAGGGACATGAAACAAAGAGATGACTGTAATGGAAATATCTACTATAAGTAAAGAACTATCGGTGGCTAGTGATGTAGAGTACAAGATAGACATGTGAACGGCTTGATAATAAACATAAAAGTTTGTACATGACTACACTACTTTGGAATTGTTCATATTACTATTTATACTCCTCCATCCCCAATCAATACACAAGGATCCAGCCAAGTTATGTTATTATACATGATATCACATGAAGGTCCATAAATGGGTGCACATGAATGTAAACATGGGGGCTCCGTGAACATGAGAGTACATGAATCACAAGAGTGCACATGAATGGTGAAAGCACAGGAATACATGATGAAAATGAAACGCACATAACATGATGTATCCGATGCTCTCGAGGGGGATAATATCGCATGAAAAGATCCATATATACTAATCTGTGTTACCATCATGACAGCATCAAGTAAACTAACCTAGAGCAAGAATATAAGTCCTAGCAAGTATGAAACGGTCAGAGAATGAACTCGCCTGGTATCCTAAGTATCCGATGAATATATATGTCCAGACAGAGTAGATGAGTCCTAAACAGAGCAACACAGGTCACAACATGTCCAGAATGGTAATATTGAAGATTATAATGCATTCTATATGATTTCTAGGTCATCTAGGCCAAAGTCAACTCTTGGTTAACTCTGGTCAACTACACTAGTCAAACTAGGTCAACTAGGTCAATCCTAGTCCAACAAGTCTCACTAAGCCTAACCAAGCCTAGGCTAGCACTCACACACAATCACAAAGCTACACAAGCTATCAAACATGCACAATTACATATATACATACATATATACTCAATGTATATATGGCATACACATAGGAAAATCATATAGGGCTATATGCCTATATACATATCCATATTGGCATACACATATATACTCAAACCACATATTACATATACTAAGTATATATAGGCAATCATATATATTTGGCAGTCATATATATATTTACATATTAGCATGCATGAATGAATATATATATATATATATATATATATATATATATATATATATATATATATATATATATATATATAGAGAGAGAGAGAGAGAGAGAGAGAGGGATAGAGATATCACATGAATATGTATGTGTATAGTATAAGAGAAAATTGAGTGTTTAGTTAAGATTTCATATAGTGTGTGTACATGCTTCATAGTGTGTTCAGTTATGACATATATATGGGTGTGTGTACATGTATACAGTTAGTGTTCAGTGTGTCATGAATGTATGCAGTACATGTGTGTGTGTACAATGTAGGTTCAGTTACAGTGTAGTGTAATGTAGTGTGTAGCAGCATGTGTACATAGTGTGTTATAGCCCAGTTGTAAATGTGTAAACATGTGTGTGTAGATTAGGTTAGTGTCCAGAATGTGTACAGATAACCCATAGTTAAGTTTAGATTTGTAGTAATGTGTGCATGTACATTCATATATGTCGAGTGTGTGGGTGTGTAGATGTTGACAGTAATGTATTAATGTTCAGGTTATAGGAGTAACATGTGTAGGTAGGTTAATCACAGTTCAATGAAAACAAAACTCAGTTACATATGAACATTTAAAACTCAGTTTAAAACCAAAAAATCATCATCATAAACACCAACATCATAACAATAAAATGGGATTCATGTGCATGCTTGAACCCGAGTATCAGAAATTGAGTTTCAACCCTCAAAAACTTTAAACCCAACTAAACATCAAATGCTATTGATTCCCAGGTTGCACAAATACACACGGACATGTGTACATATACAAAAACATCTAATTAATCATATTAAATCAATTAGTTCCATTTAAAACTCAAAATATATGAAGAACTGTGCAGTATCAGTAAAACAAAAAGAAAAACCCAATTCGATTTCGAAAATCAATCCAAACATGAAATTGAAGGTCTAAAGTGTGTCATGCACATATGTACATGCTTCATATGGTCGGTCGTGTCCGCACAATAGGATACGATGTGTCGAATAGGGTTTAAGCACGCACGGACACTAAATGCACTACGCAGTGTCGTACAGTAGGTTTGGGGTCTTGTGGACACGATACGAGATACGACACGCCATGTATTCACACCCACGTATAGGGCTACACATTCGACACCACATGAGGTGTCTACGACATGTCCAGTGTAGACACGAGGCCCGTATTAGACCGGGTTTTTGTGTGTATATGTGCAGTATAATTTCGATGTGATAGTTAGAACGTGTCCGACACGACACGATGTGAGTTGGCACTTGGAGGGTATCATGTCAGTCACGTGTCCTAGCCACACACCAAGTATTGTGTCATAAAATGTTGTATCGTGTCCTACAGGATACTCGAGTAGCAGAGGATTCCAGAATCCCTGTACCGTGTCAAAATAGTAAGTTCGTGTCCGATTTGGACACAAACAGCACACAGATTTCAACTCAGCCACAAGCAAAACAAAACCCTATATATAGGGCTACATATTAGTGAAATTAGTTTTTGAAAATATCAATAGAAATTTCATTGAGGCATTTCATCGAACACCTAGGTACATACACTGATACGTGTCTGATACGGACACAAAAATGAAACCAAATCCTACAAAATTTCACCTACAGCTAGAGGACTCCTAGATCTATGCAATCATGCAAAAAAATCAAGAAAATGAAGTGGTTTGAGGGGTTTACCTATTGAGTGTCAAACTCAAGAAAAAGCCCCAAAAATGAAGGATCCCACTTACAACTCCCAAGCCTCAAATCTCACAAAAGCTGAGATTATACACTACCAACAGTAAATAGGCATGGATTAGATCCTATTACAAAAGACTAGGGTTAAAAAGGAAGAGAAATGAATAAAATAGGAAGAGTTGAAGAATGGACAAACCTCTTTCTTGCCAAATATAGAAATAATGTAAAAAGAGGCAAGAACAATGAAGAGGCATTAAATAGGGGGGAATCCCTAGGGGGTCGGCCACATGTAGAAAAACTAGGGTTAGGGTTGATGGCTAGTGGGCTATGGGCCAAGTGCCATGCTAAATGGGTCAATCTCTTAGTCAAAAATCCATGCACCTAAAATACGTAATCTCTTCATGCAACTAAGTCCAACAAGTCATCTTGGGTCGACTTAAGTTAGACTAGGGTCCCACCATGCTAACCAAGTCACCATAGTCAAAGTCAACATCTAGGTTAGTCTCCAAAGTCTCAACTAGCAAAGGTCAAAAATAACAACCATGACTCCCACAATTCAAAATAAATCCAAAATTTTTAAAATGACCAAAATATCCGCAAGATAAAATGTGGTAGTGACAAATCTACCCTCCTTAAAATAATTTCGTCCTCGAAATTGAAAGACAAAATAAACTGATGAGAAAAATAGACAATCATACCTCAAGGTCCAAATATATATGGGTATCGCTCGCGCATCTCATCCTCCCGCTCCCAGGTAGACTCTATTGGAGAATGATGCCTCCATGCCACACAAATCAAGGGTATCACATGGTTTCTCAGTACCTTCTTTCGGCGATCCTGAATCTCCACTGGCTGCTCTGGATAACTGGAAGTAGGCCCCACCTCAATCTCCGAATGGTCGAGTACATGGCTAGGATCAGCCACATACCATCTCAACTGTGATACGTAGAATACATTGTGGACACACACTAGTGCAGGTGGCAAGTCTAGCTTGTATGCCACATCACCGACTCTCCCACGGATCATAAAAAGTTCGATAAAGCGCGGGCTAAGCTTCCTACCTCCACCAAAATGTATGGTACCACGAGTCGGAGATATCCTCAGAAAAACCAGGTCTCCGAACTAAACACAAACAAGGTCTCAAGTTACAATATAATCAAACATGATCAAACAAAACACAAACAAACAACCTACTTCTAATCCTACTCTAAGCTGTACCTCAAACTCCAAAGACCTCCGGTGGCTATCGGCCCAATGCCGATGTCTGTCCTGCGTCACGCGAAGTCTATCTCTGATGAGCTTTACCTTCTCGGCTGCGTCAACAACCATCTCACGTCCCAATAAAGCTCGCTCCCCGACATCATTCCAAGACAAGGGTGTACGACATCTACACCCGTACAGTGCCTCGAAGGGTGACATCTCAATGTTGGCCTGAAAACTGTTGTTGTAAGTAAACTCTACCAAGTACAGGTGATCCTCCCAGGATCCTCCAAAATCTAAGAAACAAGTCCATAGCATGTCCTCGAGTATCTAAATAGTCCTCTCTGACTGTCCGTCCGTCTGAGGGTGGTATGTAGTACTAAACTTGAGCTGAGTGCCCAAACTAGTCTGCAGACTCTGCCAGAAATGGAAAGTAAAGCAACTATCCCGATCTGAGACGATACTGATCGGAACTCCATGGATCCTGACGATCTGCCGCATATACATCTCTGTAAGCCTCTCGGTAGACGTACCCACTTTAAATGGCAAAAAGTAGGCCGATTTGGTCAACCTGTCTACGATGACCCAAATTGCATCTTTTCCTCCTGGTGTATGCGACAATCCAGAAACAAAATCCATCGTGATGTGTTCCTACTTCCACTCTGAAATGGGCAACGGTTGCAATAAACCTCCAGGCCTCTGTCTCTCCGCCTTGACCTACTGACAGACCAAACATCTGGCTATGAAGCGAGCTATCTCCCGCTTCATCCCATACCACCAAACGTGCTCCCTCATATCCCTATACATCTTGTTGGCACCTGGATGTATAGAGTACTGAGATCGGTGGGCCTCATGCATGACCTGCTCCCTAAGCTCTCCATTGGGCGCACACAGCCTGGAACCGTGCCTCAAAGTGCCATCCTTTATAAGAGTAATCTTATCATCCACTAGCCATGCTCGAACCTGCTGTCGGATACACCGCAGAGCAATATCCTCGAACTGTGTCGACTTGATCTCCGCCATCAAGTTCGACTAAATCTGAAGGCCCCATATCTGCATCTGAACTCCTGGCACAGTCACATCAATCTCCAGGCTCTCCAAATCTGCTGGCAAGTGACGATCCATAGTCAAACACATAGCTGTCGGATACCTACTCAAGGCATCGACAACCACGTTGGCCTTCCCTGGGTGATACTGTAGTAAAATGTCGAAGTCCTTCATCAACATCAACCACCTGTACTGCCTCATGTTGAGCTCCTTCTGTGTAAACACATACTTCAAGCTCTTATAGTCTATAAAGATCTCCACCCGCTCTCCGTATAAGTAGTGTTTCCACAACTTCAAAGCAAATATACTGGTGCCAACTCCAAGTCGTGGGTAGGGTAGTTCTTCTCATGGGGACGTAACTGCCTGGAAGCATAGGCAATCATCTTTCCATGCTGCTGTAAGACACAACCCAAACCCTTCCCTAAGGTGTCACTGTAGATAGTGAATCCTCCTGATCCTGATGGCAATGACAGAATCGGAGCTGTCGTCAGCCGCTTCTTCAACTCATCAAAAGCGACCTGACACTCCTCTGACCAGACAAACTCTGTATCCTTCCGGGTTAGCCTAGTCAATGGCTCTGCAATCCGGAAGAAATCCTGTACGAATCTCCTATAATAGCCTGCCAATCCCAAAAAGCTCCTGATCTATGCTACTGAACTCGGTGCTGACCAAGCCTCAACTGCCGTGACCTTCTTTGGGTCAACTGAGATCCCATCTCCAGTCACCACATGACCCAAGAAGTCAGCTCTGTCCAAAAAGAACTCACACTTCGAGAGCTTGCCATAAAGCTCCTCCCTCTTAAGAGTCTCCATAACCACTCTCAAGTGCTCCTCATGCTCTACCTCAGTCTTCGAGTACACTAGGATATCATCGATGAACACCACCATGAACTTGTCCAAGTACTGGTGGAATACCTTGTTTATCAAGTTCATGAACACCGTCGGGGCATTGGTCAGCCCAAACGGCATAACCAAGAACTCAAACTGACCATACCGCGTCCTGAATGCGGTCTTCGGGATATCCTTCTTCTTCACCTTCACCTGATGGTATCCTAACCTTAAGTCAATCTTCGAGAAAACCCGAGCTCTGCTCAACTGATCAAAAAGATCATCAATCCGCGACTGTAAGTACCTGTTCTTGATCGTGAGGTTGTTGAGTGCACTGTAGTCGATACACATCCGTACCGACCCATCCTTCTTCGGTACAAAGAGCACCAGTGTACCCCAAGGTGAAGAACTAGAATGGATGAAGCCCTTGTCCTGCATCTCATCCACCTGCTTCTTTAATTCCACCAACTTGTTGTTGTTCACTCGATAGACATGCTGGGAAATTGGTTCCACGCCGAAAACCAAGTCTATCGAGAACTCAACGTCTCTGTCTGGTGGAAGTCCCGACAAGTCCTCTGGAAATACATCCATAAACTCTGCAATCAAGGGATGTGGAATCGTCTGCTCCTCGACTGAAACTCTGCAGAAAAGTCCGCTGCTCTATTCCGTTTGCCGTCGGGTGTACTCGAACTCCGGCTCTCCTGGCGCTCCGAACAGAACTCTACCCCCACGACAATCTATGCTAGCATGATGCCTGCTCAACCAATCCATACCTAATACAATATCGTAGTTCGGTAGTGGCATTACGAGCAGACTCACCTCCAATTCCCAGCCTCCCAAAATAATACTCCGCCCTCTGTAAACATCACTCACGAGGATAATACCACCCCCGATCGTGATCTTGCAAGTCCTAGGAAACAATTCAGATACAAGGTAGTGTCTAACAGCAAATGATACAAACACAAAACTGTAGGAAGCCTCGGAATCAATAAGACGAAATCTGGAATGGAGTCGAGAAGAACAGAACCTGCGATCAGCACCCCAATAGCCTCTGCATCCTCGGCCGCCATGGCGAAAGCTCGCCCCTGCTGGCCTCCCCTGGCCTGTTGCTGATGCTGCACGAACTGCTGCTGCTGAGTCGGCAATGGTCCTTTCTGCTGTCCCACTGGAGCCTTGGCTCCTGCTCCCTGTGCTGCTCTGCCTGCGAAGAGGGAACAGTCCCTCAGCTGATGCTCCGACGAACCGCAGAGAAGGCACTTCCCTAGCCTCTTTCTGCACTTGGTCCACCCATGCCCTATTTTTTATAGAAAGTACAACTAGTAGGCTGCTGCCTCGGGGACTGCTGCTGCTACCTCGGCTGCTGATACTGAGCTGGCTGAAGTCTCGACTGCTGGAACTGCTGCGGCTGAAACTGTCTTTGCTGATGCTGCTGCTGAAAGTGAGGCCTCTTAGCCTGGCCTCCACTGCTGCTGGCACCGAGAGTGTCTCGTCCTCTCTTGAGCATCAGCTCAAGGTCATCCTCCGCTGCTAGGGCACCCACCAGGATCTCCTCAAAAGTGGTGTTGTGGGCACTCTTGGTGTAGGACTTCACCTCCTTGACTATCCCCTTCCTGAACCTTTGGGCCCTCGTTGCCTCACAAAGCCCCTCAATAAATCTGTCCAGACGGCAGAACTCCCTGGCGTACTTCTCGACAGTCTGACTGCCCTGCACCAAAGCCTCGAACTGCGTCTCGAGGGCACCAACTGCTGCGTCGGAGAAGAACTTCTCCTTGAACAGCTCCTTGAAAGCTGCCCAAGTCTGCCCAGCTGTACCAACCCTCGGATCTGTCTGGTACTACGTGCGAGCCAAGTCCTGGATCATACTAGCTGTCGCCTCAATCTGTAGTCTCACAGGAATCTCCACTAGCCTGAAGATCTCCTCCATGTGCTCGATCCATTCGTCTGCGTACAGGATGCCTTTTGTACCCCTGAAGTCTCGTGGGTGCATCTTCTGGAAATCATGTATGCCCTTCTCCTTCAGCTGACGTTGCTGCTGACCTGTCGGAGGCTGAGCGGTAGCCCTCTCAACTGTCGTCAGGGCCAGATTGATGTCCCGACTGAACTCCTCCGTCTGACGTTGCTGCTGAGCCTGCTGAGCCTCCATAAACTGCTGGAAGAAGGTAAACAGTTGTACTACATCGACGGATCCTGAAGGCGGATGCTGCTGCTGAAGCATCTCCGGGATAACTAGGCTCTGCCTGTGCACTGGTGGAGGGGCTCCTCCGAAGGTAGCTGAAGCACCTACCCCAGCTGGTATAACTGGTGCTGCGGTATCGGGGGCTGGCTACACAGGACGAGAGGTGGCAGACCTCTCCGCAGTGTCCCCCGGTCCGGGACGATGAGATCTAGTCTCGATGACTATCCTGGAGACAGATCAAACAAGAAACAATTTCTGAGAATGAGTCGAAATATCAAAGGAGGATAGTTTATATTCAAGGGAAGACAATAAGCAGCAAAATTTAGATAAAAGGAATCTGATTAAGAGTTTTTCCTAATATGATTGAGTACCTTCAAAAAAATATCCTAATCCTACTGCAGGCTGTAGTGATACTCTAGTTCGAATACCACTGTAAATCTAGACCTGTATGGGCCACCACTAAAAACGTGTCACGACCCGCACCCTAGTGTAAGGGTACGAGAAGTGGGTACGTCCAGCCTACGCCGCAGGGTCGACGGTAGAACGCTGTCCTAGGTCACATGCATCTAACAGTTTAAGGTACGTTGCACAGTTATACTCTTCGAATAGAGGAACAATATAAAGTACAAATCTTAATCACAGCTAAGGAAGATGTACGATAAGCGATAAGATAGATAGGAATATCAACAGAATCCACAGATGAAATACAATAAGAGAGAGAATCCAAAGTGTCAAAGATAAACATCTAATAACTCCACAGATCCACATCATCACAAAATCTCAAATACAAATATCCAGATGAGATACGACTGAAATAAGATAGCTAAACTATGGGGGTGTCGTCAGCAGGTAATGGATCCTGCTGGAGGTCCAAGTTACATGTGTCCTCTAATGCTGCCCCGTAGTAGGTAGTACAGCACGCCTCATCCTCATCCTCTATAATATTTTCAACAGGTACAGTCAGGACAGGAGCGAGCACAGTACATCTCACGCAGTTCATATCACATGAATATGTATGTGTATAGTGTAAGGGAAAAATGAATGTTTAGTTAAGATTTCATATAGTGTGTGTACATGCTTCATAGTGTGCTCAGTTATGACATATATATGGGTGTGTGTATACAGTTAGTGTTCAGCGTGTCATGAATGTATGTAGTACATATGTGTGTGTGTACAATGTAGGTTCAGTCACAGTGTAGTATAATGTAGTATGTAGCAGCATGTGCACATAGTGTGTTATAGCCCAGTTGTAAATGTGTAAACATGTGTGTGTAGATTAGGTTAGTGTCCAGAATGTGTATAGATAACCTATAGTTAAGTTCAGATTTACAGTAATGTGTGCATGTACATTCATATATATCGACTGTGTGGGTGTGTAGATGTTGACAGTAATGTATTAATGTTCAGGTTATAGGAGTAACATGTGTGGGTAGGTTAATCACAGTTCAATGAAAACAAAACTCAGTTACATATGAATATTTAAAACTCAGTTTAAAACCAACAAATCATCATCATCAACACCAACATCATAACAATAAAACGGGATTCATGTGTATGCTTGAACCCGAGTATCAGAAATTGAGTTTCAACCCTCGAAAACTTTAAACCCAACTAACCAGCAAATACTATTGATTCCCAGGTTGCACACATACACACAGACATGTGTACATATACAAAAACATCTAATTAATCATATTAAATCAATTAATTCCATTTAAAACTCGAAATATATGAAGAACTGTGCAGTATCAGTAAAACGAAGTGAAAAACCCAATTCGATTTTGAAAATCAATCAAAATATAAAATTGAAGGTCTAAAGTGTGTCGTACACATATGGACATGCTTCACAGGGCGGTCGTGTCCACACAATAGGACACGACGTGTCGAATAGGGTTTAAGCACGGACGGACACAGACTGCACTAGGCAGCGTCATGCAGTGGGTTCGGAGTCTCGTGGACACGCCATAAGATACGACACGCCACGTGCTCATACCCACGTGTAGCCCACGTGTAGTGCTATATATTCGACACCACACGAGGTTCCCACGACGTGTCCAGTGTGGACACGAAGCCTGTATCAAACCGGGTTTTTACGTACGTGTGTGTGCAGTATAATTTCGATGTGATGGTTAGAACGTATCTGACACGACACGATATGACTTGGCACTTGGGGGGTGCTGTGTCAGTCACGTGTCCTAGCCACACACCAAGTATCGTGTCATAAAATGTTGTGTCGTGTCCTACAGGACACTCGAGTAGCAGAAGATTCCAGAATCCTTGCACCGTGTCAAAATAGTAAGTTCGTGTCCAATTTGGACACGAACAGCACACAGATTTCAACTCAGTCACAAGCAAAACAAAACCCTACATATAGGGCTATATATTAGTGAAATTAGTTTTTGAAAATATCAATAGAAATTCCATTGAGGCATTTCATCGAACACCTAGGTACATACACTGATACAAGTCCTATACGGACACAAAAATGAAACTAAATCCTACCAAATTTCACCTACAGCTAGGGGACTCCTAGATCTATGAAACCATGCAAAGAAATCAAGAAAATGAAGTGGTTTGAGGGGTTTACCTATTAAGTGTCAAACTTAAAAAAAAGCCCCAAAAATGAAGGATCCCACTTGCAACTCCCAAGCCTCAAATCTCACCAAAGCTGAGATTACACACTAAAAATAGGCATGGATTAGATCCTATTGCAAAAGACTAGGGTTAAAAAGGAAAAGAAATGAATAAAATAGGAAGAGTTGAAGAATGGACAAATCTCTTTCTTGCCAAATATAGAAATGATGTAAAAAGAGGCAAGAATAATGAAGAGGCATTAAATAGGGGGGATCCCTAGGGGGCCGGCCACATGTAGGAAAACTAAGGTTAGGGCTGATGGCTAGTGGGCTATGGGCCAAGTGCCATGCTAAATGGGTCAATCTCTTAGTCAAAAACCCATGCACCTAAAACACTTAATCTCTTCATGCAACTAAGTCCAACAAGTCATCTTAGGTCGACTTAAGTTAGACTAGGGTTCCACTATGCTAACCAAGTCACCATAGTCAAAGTCAACATCTAGGTTAGTCTCCAAAGTCTCAACTAGCAAAGGTCAAAAATAACAACCATCACTCCCACAATTCAAAATAAATCCAAAATTTTTTAAATGACCAAAATACCCTCAAGCTAAAATGTGGTAGTGACACATTATTTTTGGATCAACAAATGAAATGCTATGCAACGAGTTTGCTAAGTGTATGTAGAGTAAATTTGAAATGGGCATGATGGAAGAACTAACATTCTTCCTTGGGCTTCAAATCAAACAAAGTTCACAAGGGATCTTCATCAATCAAGCAAAATATATAAAAGACCTGCTAAAGAAGTTTGATATGGACAATGTCAAAACAATTGGAACTCCTATGGCAACATCTACAAAGCTTGATATAGATGAAAGTGGTACACCAACTGAAGTGCGCAAGTACAGAGGTATAATTGGTAGTTTACTATATATAACTGCTAGTCGCCAAGACATTATGTTTTTAGTATGCTTATGTGCTAGATATCAGGCTTGTCCTAAGGAATCACATGTGAGCGTTGTTAAGCGTATCCTCCTATACCTTAAAGGTACTTTGACAACCGATCTATGGTATCCCAAAATTGATTCGTTTGACCTGATAGGTTACTCGGATACAGATTTTGCTGGATGCAAGGTCGATTGTAAAATTACTAGTGGTATATGTCATTTTCTAGGAAAGTCCTTAGTCATATGGTTTTCTAAGAAGCAAAATTATGTTGCAATATCAACAACCGACACTACAAGAAAAATATCCTTTTATGTCACGTAAAAACTGTCATATATGACATTTTATGACAATTTTTTTACATCAACAAACGTGATGAAAACGGGTGTTATAAATATTTATAATAACCGTTATGAATAGGTATACCTTATATGACATTTTCTGTTTGAAATCGATATAAATAGTTGTAGTATATATAACAAAATTTTATAAATCGACATTAAAGACACCATTATATATAACAATCAAATGTTCAACCGAGATTAAAGACACATTGTATAAAAAAATGTTATAACTACCATATATCCATAAGTTTTTTAAATGATTTAGCAATCCAAGAAATCATAAAATGTCATGTATGGGACATATATACATAACGGTTTTAGCCATATATAATCTGTGAGAACTTATAAATCAATGTGTTATAAAAGCAATGACCAATATGAATTTCCAGAACATCCATAATTTCCAGAACGACACAAATACTATAACATCTGAAACATTTCATTCATATTTTCCAGTTCCAAATACCATACCATCTTAATTACAAATATGTATCTCTTTTTCAGCCTTTGCTTAACATATCATCATCTTAACTATACATTTCAAAAATAATTCCCTTTCCAGCTTTTGCTTAACCAACATATCCTTATATTACATATCCATAAAATATATATATATATATATATATATATATATATATATATATATATATATATATATATATATATATATTCTTTCCTTTTTGGCGCACCAGGCCTCAAAAGATTTCTTCTGCATTCACCAACACAAAATTTTCCTTCAAAAGACGATCGATAGGAGCAACTTGAGAATCCACGATTCTACAACCAAAAAATAAATAAAGGTACAAATAAGATACTTCAAACTTGAAATCAGATGAATCTTATACCTGACAAAACTATATTGGCAGAAGCCCAAAAAATTTCAGTTATCCCACCAAAAAGGAACCAAAGTGAAACCCACATATCAGACAGCAGCAGTTATATACACAAATTAATAAAATGAAGATAACTAGAACATCCATATTAAATATAATATTTTATTAACCTCTAAAGCTTTCATCAAAGTATCAATTACTGATAATTCCATAAATTAATAATGTATCTTTAATGTCGTAAATATAGGAGGAGAAACTTCTTCATAATCCAGGACTTAATTTGACTACTTAAACTTCCTAAATATAATTCTCTCAAGATGGAGCATGTGAAACATAAGCAGCAGTATGTAGTAAGAGCACAAACCAAGTACTGACCACCTGCACTTAGACTCACAAACTCTGAACCACAGGCCACCTCCAGTTATCCCTCTAACACTCATACTGCTGGACACTTAAATCCAATAAATTCCTCCAGGCCACATGCACTTAGACTCTGAACCACAGGCCACCTCCAGTATGTAGTAAGAGCACAAACCAAGTACTAACCACCTCCAATTATCCCTCTAACACTCATACACTCTTACTGACATCCAAATACCATAGCCTATGGTATATTGGACAAACACAGGCCAAACATTGGCCTGAATAGACCTAGGCTCTGTCCATAGCAGGTCATGCTTGCTCGATGGCCAAATGACCAAGGCTCACTGGAAATAGGCCAATTGGTCATGTGAAACATCCACATTGTTACCTAACTACTAGGTAGAACAGGAAAGTATCAACTGATACTTCACTAATACCAAGTATGCAGGCAATTCAAACATGTTCAGTGGATAATTTATAACTGAAAGCATGCAGGACACACAATGTATGAAGTGATACATTTGGGTATTTGAACAAGTAATGGGCTGGACAGGATTTACGGTGAGCTAAGGTATATGGACCATAATTAAATGCAGAAAAGTAATACGCAGGAAATGAAGAATGTGAGCATGCAGTAGGCGGATGGTAATAGGGAAATCAATTGGTGATACAGTGGACAAGCAATACAGAGGTTAAACTCTAAAGGGGAGACTGACTCAAGGTTCAATCAACCCGAACCACAACTCTCCTTCTAACTGCTGATACAAAGGGGAAAACCCAAACCAATAATGGGTACTCAAAGAGCACAAGTACATCCAATGAAATGACAGAACACTATTGCCCAATAAAGTTATCATGAATGCAGTGGATCAATAGACTAGGGGTCTGCAGTGTGCATTAGAGTGTCAATTAGAGTGTCTGACCTGTGTCAAAAGAAGTATCACACATGTGTGAGCAAGAGTAAGTGAGTGAAATGAGTGAATGTGTTAACAAATTCATGATCCCTCTAACACTCATACACTCTTACTGACATCTAAATACCATGGCCTATGGTATGTTGGCCAAACACAGGCCAAATATTGGCCTGAACAGACCTAGGCTCTATCCACAGTAGGTCATGCTTGCTCGATGGCCAAATGACCAAGGCTCACTGGAAATAGGCCAATTGGTCATGTGAAACGTCCACATTGTTACATAAATTAGAAATAAAATAAAGATAAACATAGAAGGACCTAGCATTAGCATATGGTAGTTGCAAAGGTTGAGACACGACCCAAAAGAGTAACAACAGTAGTAGGCCAGATCGGACGAGTTGCCATTAGACGAGGCCATCATCGATAAGGATCACAGCCATCAAGCAATACAGAAAGTAGTGGTAGAAACATAGACAAAACCAGCAGAAGACAACCAGTAATATAAGCAAATATAATCAGCGATATGTAGTAAGCGCACAAAAGAGACAATTATGTAGTAAAAGCAGTTTTAGACATCAAATCATCTCTGGAATAAAGGCACAAAAGATACCCTTGAAGGGCAGGACAAAAAAGACCTTTCATTTTCACTTTGTATATAACCAGCCAACCCACCGAGTAAAAAAGAACTTAAAGAGTAAACTAGTTTTGGTGTTCCTGATACCATATATATTCCTGATACCCACAGATACCCTTTATTTCTTCCTGATACCATCTTGATACAACTCGTCACTTACAAAATACACCAAAGCACAAGCCAAAAGAAAGAATACTGATAAGAGGCTCATATCGACAAACGTCTCCAGGAACATGCCTCGCCATCACAGGATGGTAGAGATTCACTCAATGAGAATTCTCATTGTTGTCATTATCCCATTTTTATAGATATTTTTGATAAAAAAAGAATGAAATAAAGAGAGATTCCATCAGAATGTGGATTTTAAAATCAAGTACATCTTACCAAACTAGCTGCAGCTGAGCTACCACGCCATTGGAAAAAAGGAAAAAAGAAAGCCAAAAACCCAATAAATAAGTACAACTTAAATAAAAATTAGCAATCTGCAAGAATCATCATCGCCTCTTTTAAAAATAGATAGCACATATCAAAATCTCAGTAAGAGAAAGGATTAAGTCATGAAGGGACGGGAGGAAATCCCTAAACAAATGCAGTATATATATATGACATCGACAAGCCTTTATATGAGGCATTGCATGAAGTACTGTCGGTTCTATATAATTTCCTTTGTATCCAAAAACAACCATAATAGAACATCAACGCCCATTAAAGCAAGCCCAGGAACATGAAACTAACCAAGATATTATGAACTCAGATGGACTTGCCCTGCAAAATATAACTTGAAACTCCAAGATATTTCACAAGCCGGACAAAAAATCAAAGAAGGGAAATCAAGGTGAAAGTTGGAAAATATGTTACATGGCCATAACCATAGTAGAAATGTCACCAATAGATTTTGAATGATATACTCCAACATGCTACAATATTCAGAAGTAAAATATAGCATTTAGATAACGTTTTCTTCATTACCTTCAATTCCTTCAACTGAAGGAGACTTGCTCACTTTCTGCCTGATTATTCCCACTTTCTGCACAACAGTAATTAAAAAATACTTTAATGACAAAAAAATAGTGTCGAACAAAACAAAAAAGGTCCAACCAGAGCATAAATTAGGAGAAAAATGAAAATAGGACCAAAAAAAACTAACCCTAACCCTATCCAAACAGAAATTAGGACAAAAATTATAGTGTTTCTCTATGGGGCTAAAATTAGGGCAAAATAATGATAGAAATTAGGACACAACTTAGAACCCTAACCCTAAACTAACCCTAAACTTACAAAAATTAGGATAAAACTTAGAACCCTAACCCTAACCCTAAATCCTAAACTTAGAAATTACATACCTTGTCGTCATCGTCGGACCTTGTCATCGTCGTCGAAGAGGCTATAATGGAAGCAGAGAAGGAAAGGGTGAGAGACGTGGGAACTTAAAAGTTAGAATAGGGGTTCGAGCAGAGAAGGAGATGGTGAGGAAGCGACGGAGGGAGACACGGAGAGAGGGTTTTCTCTTGAGGGCTCGAGAGAGAGGGTTTTCTCTGAAAGTTAGAGCAGAGGAAAGAGAAGACTGTTCTGAAAAGAGGGTTTAGTTTTGATGGGTGCACGGGAAGTTAAAAGTTAGAGTGGGGGTTCGAGCGGCCGCAACATCAGTTTTAATTACCTTTTATAACGTGTGCTTCAAATAATGTTACATATGATCAAATCTTATATAACGTTAAGCGCCAAAAATCATTATAATAGGCCAAAAACTCTTCAAACCCGTCATATTATGTACTATTATAGAAATTTTGTAATGCTTATAAATGAACCGTTGTAATAACCTCTTGTCAAACATTATAACAGGGTCTTTTTCTTGTAGTGCGAGGCTGAATATATAGCTGCATTACGTTGTTGTGTCCAGATTTTATGGATGAAGCAAACTTTGGAAGACTATCAGTTATCTTATAACCATATCCCTATTTACTGTGACAACACTAGCACGATAAATCTCATAAAAAATTATGTTTGTCATTTTTGCACTAAACACGTAGAGATTAGACATCACTTTCTTAGAGACCATATTTTAGAGGGAGATATTAGTTTAGAATATATTGACACCGAATATTAATTAGCTGACATCTTCACTAAACCCCTAGATGGAGATCATTTTAAGTTCATACGAAGATAATTAGGAATTTTGGATGTTGAAGTTTTATATAAATATTACTTGATCTAAATTCATAAATTTATAGAAAATATTTTGGTTATAAGCCGAAAAGGACCTTTTGATAAAAAGACAAAAAAGTTTAAGCAACATTGTGCCAAGTGTCTTCAGACTACCGCTAGCTGGGTTCCGGCCCCTACAGCTAAACCGAAATATTCTATATGTTTGTGTATTTTGGTTAATTAATATAAATTATTTTTCTTCAACACGATCATTTTTTTCTTTCTAATTCTGTCCTAACTACCCAGGGATCGAACTCGGGCCGAATTTGGGCCAGAGTAATCAGAACAGAAGCTGGACAATCAGGTTCTCCTCTTTAAAACCTCCACACAACTTTATCTTCTTTATCATAGCAGCCAAAATTCACACCGAATCCCTAACCCTAGCCACCTTATAACTCCCTATTCCAAGCCTCTCAAGCCCTAAAAACTTGAATTTGGAGCTATCTCGGGGTTCTCTCCTACTGTTTCCAGTCAATTTTGGTATATCTCTACTCTTTCCTCTCCTTTTAGTTTCTTTGGCTACCAAAATTCCTCATTCTTCCAAAAAGAAAAGGAAAGTTGAAGAAGATTCTTCCTCCACTGCTCCCGAGGAAGATTTATTTTCTTTATTTAGTCCCGCCATGCCGAACGGAGACTATTTTGATGATTTTATTTTTGTATTACGAGATGCTTCGGATGAATGGTTCAATGATTTTTATCAACAAAATATTTGTTCAGGAAGTCCAATCAATTTCAACTTATTTCCCCGATCATACAAATGTCTTTGGACACTTCGACCTTGTCGACCTAGTTTAATCTACTTTTCATATCTATTCTAATGCTATTAGAATGTTTTATTATAATCTCTCGGTCACTAAGGGCATGGTTGAATCAAAAGTTGGTGGAATTGGCATTGCGTTTGATGGTGATGATTTGACAATTATGCTTCACATTTCCAATGTAAGGAAAGCATTAATAGATATTACCTCAGTACAATTTTTAGCCCATATAACTTTTGACTCTTTTCATGATTATTTATGTGCACCAAATTCACGTCCCAAAGGCAGTCTTCGCCCCAAGCATCTGAACAACTACTTTTATTATTTGCATCGGATGGTATTTTCTTCTATTCTTTCGAAACAAACCTCCACCGATGAGATCACATACTTGGAACTCTCTGTTATTTACCATCTCCACTTCCAAGTTCAATTCAGTCTTCCGAAGACTATTATCGCTGCTATGGAAAAGTGTCGCAAAAAATTACGACGACTTATCTATGTGATGTATCTGCTGTTGGCCCAATGATTACATCATGTTTTTAAATATGGATAATCAACTAAGTTTAACATAATGATGTCACTAATATTCATATACTCACTATCATGTTGCTATTAAACTTAGTATTGTCCTAATTGTCCTATATTATATTGCTATGCTTGTATCATACTGCAACATATTTTTCATGCCTAACATGTATTTGTAGACATTCAGTAAGCATGATCAAACCAGGACATAGGCAATGAAGAATTAATGATGGACTAAAGATGGCGTCATACAAAAATATTTCTCCGAACCACCTAACGACCTATCCGGGGCCTCGCATCGGGGATTCCGCTCCCGGTCAGCAGACAGGGGTCGAGGGGGCAGTGCCCCCCGAAAGGTATTCAGATTTTTAGTTCTGCTTATCTTTGGACGACTGCTATCAAGGAAAAAGACGTCTTCAGGTCTGCTCAAATATTCAGAAGAAAGGCATCATCAAAGGGCTTTTGGTTTTTCTATTTGTCCCAAGTCTATAATCTTCAATTTATTGAGTCTAGAAGAATGTGTACGTTGATTCGCACTATGTCATCTCAACCCCTAGACATATCTCTCCAAGCTCTACCATATAAATAGATCAATTCCTGAACCAAGCCCAAGCTCCACCAAGCCAAAAAGCCAAAAGGATATTCTGCCACCTAGGAGGCAGAGTTCGGGCCGAACTCTGCCCCCACATAGAGTTCGGGCCGAACTCTGTCTCCTGATTTTTAGTACCCTAATTTTTAGGTCATGCTTGGTACAAGCTGTCCAACGTTCAAAAATTTGAATTCTTGGGGCAGAATTCGGACCAAACTTTGCTTCCCCAGAGTAGTATAAATAAGACTTGATTTCTTTCATTTCATATCATCTTTCTATCTCTCACCTTCAAATATTCAAGCTTTCTAAGCTCTACTACTCCAAGCCTCATTCTTCCATATCTTCTAAGCCACAACTCTCCTTAGCCCAAGGTGCTCAGTGCGATATCAGCTAGAAGTTGTGTGCAAGAGTGAAAGAAAAGTCACTTAGACAATTCCAAGTTTTGCCATCTGCAAATCTGTAAGAAGTTGGCGTGCTCTTCTGAGTAAAGGCACGTGGTTGTACACTATTTCACAAATAGTAGATTTCAATCCTGAGCTAGAGTTCTCAGGCCTGGACTAGTCCTCCACGAGGAAAACCAGGTTAAAATTGTTGTGTTTGCGTATCTTCTCCTGATCTTTATTTATTTCTGCATTTCTCTCTGATTTATTTACTATCTTGATAGTTGTTTTGTGGAGGTGATATAGAGTTAATTTTTATTTGGTGATTATCGACACAAACTATATTCAACCCCTCTAGAGTTGCCTACACATTATTTCAATTGGTATCAGAGCAAGAACTCTATTGTTAGGCTTAACATCCTTAGAGTAGATCCTTATTTATTTGTGTATGGCATCGTATTCCTCCTCCTCCGATAAAGAGAGTTTTACTTCTAGTAGCATAGACAATCATGTTTCTTCTAAATACAAGAAATGCTCTAAGTGGAAAGCCATGGCTAGCCAATCCTTAAAGTTTGCTAAGGCTTTTCATTCTACAACTGAAGAACTTTCAGAAAAGGTTATTCATTTAGAAGAATCAAATGAGTTTTTGAGAAATGAAAACAATGATTTATTATTTAGACTTGACTCTCAAAACTTATCTTGTGTTTCTTTAAAGAGTTTGAATGATTCTTTAATTTTGAAAATCAAATCTCTTTCATCATCAATAGAAGATCATAAGAAGCAAGCACATGAGCTAAATCATTTGCATGATTCTTCTATTGACTCTTTAAAGAAACAAAATGGTGATTTTATTTCTAGAATTGCTTTATTTGAAAAAGAGAATTATGCTTTAAATGCTAAATTTGATTCTCTTACTTGTTTGCATAATGATTTGCTATTAGAACATGATATTCTAAAGACCAAATGCATGCATGCTCACTCTAGAGATATTCATCATTCTAGTATGTCACATGTTCATAATCATGCTCATTCTGATAGATGTGCACACACTAGTATTTGGTGCTTCTATTGCTCTCGCATTGGACACATAAGTGTAACTTGTCCTATTCGTAGGAGTTTTTCTACCAATGCTAGAGTAAATAGTATATGGGTCCCTAAATCTAACAAATATGGATCCAAGTTTATTTGGATACCAAAGTCTTCACCTAATATTGTAGGTGAAGCTTTTTATATCAGGACATAGCACCGAGGAAGCGTGTTGGTGGTTGCCAAGCTCAAAGGCCATCTTCCAAGCAATTGCACCAACACAAGTGTGGCCACCAGAGCCACTTTGGTAACATGCTAAACGATTCTTCTTTAAATGGTTTATATTTGTAGGATGTAGCATGTTTCTCTTGATGTCTTGCTACTAGCTCACATTGACATTCTTCAGTTGCTTTTTATATAAATCAATGTGAGATATAATACTAGCATGCTTAGTTAATTTTCTTATTATTTCTTTTATCTAGCATGACTAGTTACTTAGCGTAAACGATTAGTTCACACTATGTAGTTTATCACTCATTTTCTAGTAGTGTGACACATTTATATATGCATGCTCGTTATTCTTAATCCTTATTTATAAAGCTTGCATATCAATCTAGTCCATAGGACCTTGGTTTTGATTTGAGTTAATATGATTTTAACTCTCCGTCTTTAAAAGTTTTGAGATAGTTACTTCTTGCCGATTTGTATTTAATATGTCATATTTATCTTAATTGGTATTTGTGAATATATGTGTTTAGCATAAGCTTTTTACCACTTGACAAGTATACACTTATATTTCCATTTTAACCTTGTGCTTACATAATATATTCATTATTGATTTTCATGTTTTATTTTGATTAAACCTCTTATGAATATGTATTTGCCTAATAAAGCCTATTTATACGTGTTTTGAATTTGTGATAGTCTTTTCAAATATTCATTAAGGATACATGACTATATTCATTAAATCTCCATTTATATGTAGGTCATGTATTTCTTATATCGATATCTATTTTTGTATAAATATCTTTATGTAGGCATATGAGTTAAGCTCAAGTTTTATAAGAGTATCTATTCATACTTGTGCTGACCTCATACGTTAGCTATTGATTCTTTGGACCAAATTTGTGCATCTCTTCTTGAATCAATTAGCTTCTTCCTTAAAGTTTTCTTTTGATAATATCTTCTTACCTCTTGGGTGACTTTATGGACACATGTCTTTTAATTAATTTTTGATTTTTTTTGTATGCCTATTTGTGATAAATATGAATATATTAATGATTCCTAACTTCTGATATTTATTTGTTTTACTAGTTAGGATGTTGAGAGAAAATGTTTATTAGTGTCTTGTTCATGACTTTTATGGAAGTTCTTTTAAGAATTGCTTGATTTTGTACTTTACCTTACTTGTTGAAATTACTGTACTTATTTTGAGTATGTATCTTCTATATATTTATTTCCATAAGTGCATTATGAAAATGTTTGCTTTGAAAATATTCTTAGCAAATTTTGATGATAGTTCTTTCATTATTATTTGGGTACTTACCTTTCTTATACTTAGGGATTTTGTATTTTGATGTTGTTTGATGATACTGCATATATTCCTTTAAATTTAAGTTCTTAAAAGTAAAGAATATTTTGGAAACAAGTCGAAAGGGTCCTTCTGTTATATAGGTGTAAATAGCCTGAAGCGACACGATGTACTAGTCTTCGGACTACCGCTAGCTGGGAACCGGCCCCTACAGCTAACCCAAAGTGATCAATACTTTATAGACTTAAGATTTATTAAGGTCTACTTACAACCATTATCTAGTTCTGGATCTAATATACTGTACCCGATCCTTTAAGTTCCAGAATACATCATCATATCTAGTCCTATATTTTGAGCTATAAATATTTTATTATTATTGCCCAATGATGTTTTGTAGCACATGCTCGTACTTCTCATGTCCTTAGCTACTATGGTTTCAGTTTATGTGTTGAGATTTTACATTTCTAGAGAATACACTTATTTCAAAATGGCTATAATATTTTGCATTCTCTAGATCAATCTATTATTTTATTATCTTGGGTTAATCTCAATACTTGGCAAAGAGATTTGTTCTATTATGTTTTCATGAACATCTCTTTACTTGATGAGAGTCTAATTCATTTACATGCTATCTTATACTCTTATCCTTGTTTAATAAAGAGTATATAAATTATTTTTGATCCTTCAAATTGTATTATCCTTATTATGAACTCTTTGCTTAAGCATGTATCTTTAGTGTTAGTGACTTAAGATTTAACGAGCACATTTATCTTGTTAATGGCCTACCTCATTAATCTTAATTAGTTATGTAGCTTGCTTAGTTGCGATATATTGTTAAGCTACATAATTTTTGTTCACTTTCACTCATCTAGTTATATTCTTATATTTCAATCTATATGTAATATGCTAGCTTACAAAAACATGATTTATGAATTTTCTTGATGAGATTTGTATTCTATTTTAGATACATATGTTTGGTCTCTAAAATTTGTTTGACAATTTTTTTATTTTATCCTGTTTCCATTGAGGTTTGTGATTCATCGCTTTAACTTCCTTCCATACTAGTCATTAGTAAGCATCTTTTAAATTTCTCTCATCTTTTGAGTCATGATTTTATCATATTATCAATTCTTTGGAATAAATTTACAATCATTTAAATAAGATTGACTCTTTTCTATATTTTCATTGGTTTGTTTATATGGTTTTTAGATGAGATTTATGACGGATCATAATTATTTATTGGTTTACTTTATGAATGATCCTAATGATTGAGTAGTCCTATATTATCTAATTATGTGGTTATCAAGTTAATTTATTACTCTACTTTGACTACTCATGGATTATCACATATGCTCTTTGCTATTTGAACTTCATTGGTTTCTCATTTAGTATTAGCAAGGTTGGATTATTACTCGTTGATGGATACATATGTGGTAAGACATACATAGTCCATGCAAAGCAATAAATTGGTTGATCATTTCTTAATTAGGTAATCATGGACATGATATTTGAGTTTTATTCTTTTGTATTTTTGAGCTATATTGTGATTCTCATCATGATTGTTTTAATTGACTTTATATTTTTTTATGATGACTTTTTTTAAAGGATAACATTTATTGATCTATCATATTTAAATATGAATAGGCTAATGTATGTCATCTTTTGATTAAGTGTGCTTAATTGGAATATTATTTTGATTTCTCATCTTTAATATCTATTAAGTGGATATCTCTTCTTGACTAAAGATGATATTATTCGTTCTATGACATTTTTATAGCCTTATATGCATTGAGCAAGGAGGGAAATCAATAGTTGATTTACCCCAAGATCTTGAAGTTATAACTTTTTTTTTGCTATAAGTGCTTTGGAACTAGATACGCATATTTTAAGGGGAAACAAATTAATTGGTTCAATTCATTTATACCCTTTAATATGTCGTATACCTAGTTCATCATTGACCCATATTTTATCATTATTTTAGTGATTGAGGTTATGATACTATTTTTTTTTTGAAAGGTTTATGAGAGTATATGCAATGTTTTTATCATATTATCTCTCTTATTTATATCAGTCATCTCGTTAATATTAACTTTCGTATCTTATCTTGATGACTATTGAGCTTTATTTGATTTGCCTTTCCTTCTATGCTTAATTGATTTGGCTTTCTTTGTTGAGGACTTACCCAAAATTCATGATTTTATCTATATTGGTAATAGTTTGAGGGGGAGCATTCAAGTCGACTGAATTTTTTTTCTCAAACATTTTTCTCCTTTACCTTCGTGTTTATCTAAAGGATATTCATATAGCATGATAAGGTCATTGAGTTCAAATGCATGAATTTTGGATAAGCAAATAGATTTGCAAATAAAGAGATTTTTTTTCCAATTTTACATTGATCATTCCTTTATTTTGTTCAACTATTTATCTGTGGACCATTGTGACTATCATAGTTTCAATGTTTCAAGTTTATATATTTCAATTGATATCAAGTTTATATATTTCAATATCTCATTTGGTATCTTTCTTCTTTGATATCTATGTTTTACAATTATCTAATCCCCATGGTTTTTGAATGATTTTTTTTTCTCTTCCAAAACTAGAGCAATATTTCATATCATAGTATATTTTTGGATGTCTTTCTTGGATTTCATGTTGGTAAACTATCTATTGATTATTTTCAAATTCTTTTAGTTTTACCAACTATTTGTGTTTTGACAAGCTATTTATATTTGGCACTCTACATTTGGTATGTAGTTTCTATACTTGTCTTTACACACTTCTCTCATTGTTCCTCATTTAGTATATCTTGATCATGATTGTCTATGCCTTCCTCCTTTACTTATGCTTGAGTTCGTTTTATCTCTTATTACGGGAGAGCTTATTTTTTGATCATGTCAAAGGGGGAGAAATAAGTTTAAGTTAGCACATAATATGTATTTATTAGTGATACATGCATCGATCATATTTGTCTTAAACTAAACCGATTTGCCATAATCAAAAAAGGGAGATTGTTGGCCCAATGATTACATCGTGTTTTTGAATATGGCTAATCAACTAAGTTTAACATAATGATGTGTAATGCCCCGCTCCGCTCGGTGCATTACGATGAGTCGTTGACTCGAAAAGTTGCGTTGACCCGATGAAGTATCGATGCGAATCAATGCAGAGTTACGTTGGCCAAAGGTAAGCTTTGAGTCGGTTGGAATCTATGAATCGAATCGATGCAAAGGATAAGTCCCGTTTGAGCAAGAGCTGACTTTAGTTGATCTTGTGTGCAGGCTATACTTTTATGTTGGACGATTAGAGGTCGACATTTTGCCTTATGCAATAAAGTGTCCGCGAAACCAAATCGTGGCCTTGCAATGGATTGTGGCATGGGCGCGATAGACCAAATCAATCGTGTAGTTCAAAGGAATGGCTAAGTTCAAGAGTTAGCTATACGACCAAGTTATGGAAGCGAACCGCTTCAGCCCGGCGAAACGACAAGGCGCATCGGCTTAAGGTGGACGGGTTCTTGACTCTCTCTCCCTATTCCTTCACGTCTAATAAGAGATATCATTGTATGCGTAATATGTTATCGAGTTAGCGAGCGTGGCTCGGCGAGTAAGTGTCTAAATATGTGTTGAACACTAAGGTAGAACATTGAACAATCGAACAATTGAAGCGACGTGCATCAAGTGTACGAGTCGCGGTAGGAAAATGATGGTAGAACATTGAAAGACGATATTGAGATGTGCATCATGTGTACGGCTCCGAGAACATTGAACACTAGGCATATAATATTGAATACGGCGCTGAGCGTGCCCTCGGGCACTTATGCTATGAAAAGACTGAGTAACTACGAAACTAGGCTATGAGAATGACTTACGAATTGTACGCATTGAATATGAGTACGAGACGACTAAGCCGTTGGACGTCGTGCATCAATATGGATGTGTTGGGGCATAACCCGGAGCTCTCCATATGGATGGTGGATTATGTTTATGAGACGCGAATATGTTTATGGCACGGGAAACCGTTTATGGAACGGGACTATGTTTATGGAACACGAGATTGGTTGGACGATATGACTTGTATGCTATGGTACGTATTGCATGGTCAATGGACTCGGATGGCCCGTGCACGGGTGCGGCTTCCCTCGAACGGTTATGCAGGGGCGCCGGGACCGTTCGGCCTAGGAGGGAATTATGTGTGGTATTTATGGTGCACAGC
This sequence comes from Iris pallida, assembly GCA_029216955.1. Lineage (NCBI taxonomy): Eukaryota > Viridiplantae > Streptophyta > Magnoliopsida > Asparagales > Iridaceae > Iris > Iris pallida. The sequence goes on from JANAVB010009200.1 coordinate 24,733,494, forward strand.
ATTCGGATGGATTGCGACCGTCCAGTGCTGTAATAAGCTATGATATCCGTAATTTTGGGATCCTTCGGATACTGGGCTTGCAACCCGTATCGAAGTGATCATAGGCTTACACATAAGAGATGCCAAGTCCATTACGGTGCGAAACATTGTGTCCTTCATATAGGTAGGGCCGGTGGGCTGAGATGAGAGTTGGGTGCAGGCGCAGGGCCTGCGACCCTTATGTATTGTCTAAGTTTACGATTGGAATGTTGCGTGAAATATATGGTTTCATACGTAGGTTCTAACCAGTGCAGGCTAAGGAAAATGGGACGAAGATGAGCACGATCACCATGTTTAAGTTCATATTATGTCTAACTGTATCTGCCGCAGGAACACGGTATGGGACACATTTATGATAATGTGCTATGTTTAAGTATTGCCATGAAACTGATCCTAAGGCTAAATAGAAAGATCACAAATTAAGATACATGTTCACTAAAGATACTAAGTGTTGGGTTTGGGTGCGAGCGGGTCTTGATTAGTGCGAAGCGAGGACGAAAGCACTAATCCCCCACTAGTTTATGTGCAGGCTCAGGCTATGATCGGCTCGGGGCGGGGCTTGGCTTGGACGTACCGAGGCATGGAGTCCTTGGCGTTCAAGAGGAGCTACCGCATAGGCGTTCGGACTTGCGACATGGAGATGTTCGGCCGAAGACAACTTGGTGGCTATAAAGAGGCATAATGTATGGAACAATATAATCCTTTGTGAGCTAGAGAGATCATGAGCGTTGTAGCCAATTGGCATATACGTTGGACTACTTAGAGCCTTTGTAATCTTCACTTCATTATCAATAAAAGAGATTTTTATGTTATACTATATTTTTCTTTCGCTGCTTATGTTATCAAATTGAGATAGTTCTATGTGAACCTGTTACCTTGCCTTGCACGAGCGCAACTTCAGACTCGTGCGGCATCACGCCCCAGCGAGAACGATGATTCGGGTGAAATCTAGCGAGGATGAGCGATTTCCCGGATCGGGGCGTGACAAGTTGGTATCAGAGCGGTTCTATCCTTTGGACCGTGCATGAATCTCTTTGACCCTCAGTTGCTTCGCTATCGAATTCAGTTGACTCTAAGTTGTTTCCGCAACCGCATGGCTCATGGATCTGCTCGATGCTACATTGGATGTTCCATGCAATAAGTCTATATTAAGTGCGTACGTCTGCCACAAGTATGTCGTGACTATCACGCTATCTCCGGGTGCCATCGAAGAGTGTGGGTTGTACGAAGTGCAACGAGTTATGGGATGTTGGTTGTACGAAGTGCAACAATTTATGGAATGCTGGTCACACGAAGTGCAACGAATATGGTGATGTTGGTTGCATGAAGTGCAACGATATGTGTTGTTGGTCGTACGAAGTGCGAGGAGATATATGTTGTGGGTTGCACGAAGTGCAATGGATCGATATATGAGGTGATGCATGTTATGTGACTATAGGAATGGGTATGTATCATTGGTTGCACGGAGTGCAGCAAAGTCGTGAATCATTCGTTGCATTTGGTGCAACGAGTCGATATGGTATGATGCGTGTTGTATGGCTATGCGGATGGATAGCGATATGTTGCACGAGATTGAGTAAAGAGCTTGAGTATCGAGAATGAGTTGTTGCACGAGTTGCAACGAGCGAGATTCAAAAAGATCGCGGATGCGATAGTAACGAATCGAGTTGGTCGCGGAGTCGAGTTGAGTAGACGAACGTTTATGTTGGCCGTATGTCGCGTTGAGCTTTGAATAAGCGAATGTTGCGGGCATGATCGATATGATCGCTAAGATACGGTTAGATTGAATGTGTGTCAAACTTGAGCTAACGCTAGAGTTGGGATCGGAAGGATCGCCATACGGATAGTTGATTGGTAGATAGATGTCGGACCTATGTGGAATGTGATGTCGAGTAATGACTTGATTTTGAGTGGTATATGCAATACCAATTATGCGAGCAAGCGTGGTGAAGTATTGTATCGATAACGATAGGCTCGATCATGAGTGGTATATGGAATACCACTTAACGATAGCTATGTTAATCCATTTGGTAACTTGCAATAGATTTCGTCGAGACGATTATGTTGTTACGACATGTTTATCCGCAACGGACGGAGTAGTACCGAGAATCGAGTGAGAATGACTTGATAGAAGTCGATGCAAGTATGCCTTGATGAATTGAGTTGAACGATTATACGCGAAGTCATACCTATAGATGATACGTCGGACGAGGATTCGTTAAGTATAAGTCGAACGATAGGCTGAGCATAGCGAAGGAATGTTACATTGAGGAAATGGTCGACCCAGTCGAAATTATGTTGAGATGGTACGAAGACTTATTCAGGAAACATATTGAGGAAGTACGAAGGAATCGTTCGAACGAATTTGGGTTAGCACGATGAGTCGGTAGCATGATTGGAAGTACGAGTTAGGGATATAAGAATGAATATGTGAATTGGAAATCGTGTCTCGATGATGGTAGTTAGTACAACGAAATGGATTTTGGTACGTGAGACTTGATTCGTATTCGAGTTCGGATGATGGCAATGATTGCAACGAGTTTGAGCTTATGAGAGAGGAAGATGTTCAAGTTATGTCGACGATGGTATTGAGACGTATCAAAGACAATATACAATAACTCGGGGATACTCTGATCGAATGAACGAAAATTATGTTGAGCATTGTTGTTGGATGAATAAGATGCAAGTTAAGTTATGGCAATTGGGATAATAACGGTAGGAGTGCTTCAGAGAATTTAAGAGTGGACGGGTGTTACTCGGACGAATACGAAAGTGATTGGATTGCTTCGAGGATAACCACAATGTTGACATTCTTATCTTATGCGAGTGCAACTCCAGCACCGCACATGCGTCACGTCAAATTAGGATGATCATTCCGCATGAGCGCTGGTATGGTGATTCATCCAGCGGGGATGATCAAACTTGCAAGACGTGGCAAATTGGATTCAACTTATGGTTTGATACGAAAGTTATTCGAGGATGGTTTTGATGAGTATGGAATGTGTCGAGCTATGATCACGGATAGGTAAACTCGTTCTTGAGGCGAGTAGATGTCATATGACTGGCAAGGATAGTCGACCGTAATACATAAGTGATTCGAGTAGTATCGGTATGCAATGTGCATAAGTGATTCGAATAGTTAACGGCGTATCAGTTGCGCGGGGGATAGATAAATTATGGATTGGTATGTTGGATTGGGTAAAGTCCTATAGGAAGTGTCGTGAATTGATTTGGCTCCGTAATAGGATATAGCATGGTTCGTTGTAACTGTCCCTCGTTGATGATCTTCAATTATCGAGCGTAGTTTCGGGACAGATGACCCTAGAAGACTTGACCGCCAAATCAAGTGAATGTTGAAGCCCCATAGGATGACCCTAAAGATGTCGCATAAGGAAATTTCGTCGAGGATAAAAGATGAGGTAGTACATGTTGAGGATAAGCCTAAGTAAGTGAGTATCGTGTTTCGGAAGTTAGCGAGTAGCCGTCGACTAGATCGATATGGTTAGAAAGTTTATGATCGATCGAATGGATACGTAGATAGACTTGGCTAGTCGATGATCGAGTATATGTCGAGGAACGTACATAGTATAGTGATGCGGTAAGGCGATTGCAAGGATTCTGCAATACGCGAGAGAGTGACGAATAGCAGAACGACCCTAAGAGTTGTGTCGTAGATCGATTTGAGCAACGGTTAGGCTACGTGTGTTTGGACGCACGATCTATGTTACAAAATGAACTAGTTGGGATTGATTCGAGAATTGAGTAAGGAATTCATATTCGATCGAGAATAGGAGATGGACGTATCGTAAGAAACCTTGGGTCGGGGAGATTGTTGCCTTTGAGCATCGTAGGCTCAAGTTGACCTCTTGTGTCGAGAGAGATTAAGTACGATGTCTGGATAAGTTACCTAGCGGGGGTAGCCCCAGACGCGATACATGGGTAGTTCGAGAACGTGGGTCGTGTTGGGATAGTTGTGTGCGAGACTTAGTACGGATTGTAGGCAACGGAATTTGAGACATGTGGACGTAGTCCATGTCGTTAAGGCCAAGTGCTATGAATGATTGGATGAAAGACTTGAGTTATGCGAGAGATAGGAAACGGTTAGGCGAATAGGCGTTACGGAGAATTGTTGCGATCGGATGCACAATGACTTGATGCAATGCGAGTGTTAGATGACCGGCGAGAAACTTATGAGATCGAAGTTATGGTTTGAATTAAGTTATGTGCAAGATGTTGGAAGATGATCACATGTTATGGAATAAACATACGAGGAGTATTTTGGGAATAGGCACTAAGTTATGACTAAGTCGAGTACGGACTGATTGATGCTTGAGGATTTAAGTTGAGCTTGTTAGTTGTCCCGATATCCTACAACTGAGCTCGGCTAAAATGCATATATTGGTGGGAAGCCTAAAATATATGTATGATCCAAACTAAGTTGTATGATTCCAATGATAGTAGCACGAGATCGTAAAACGATCTGGCGAGACACTTGGATTTAAGTATTGGTTTCGGTTCGAGGACGAACCTGATTTTGAGTGGTATATTATGTAATGCCCCGCTCCGCTCGGTGCATTACGATGAGTCGTTGACTCGAAGAGTTGCGTTGACCCGATGAAGTATCGATGCGAATCGATGCAGAGTTACGTTGGCCAAAGGTAAGCTTTGAGTCGGTTGGAATCTATGAATCGAATCGATGCAAAGGATAAGTCCCGTTTGAGCAAAAGCTGACTTTAGTTGATCTTGTGTGCAGGCTATACTTTTACGTTGGACGATAAGAGGTCGGCATTTTACGTTATGCAATAAAGTGTCCGCGAAACCAAATCGTGGCCTTGTAATGGATTGTGGCATGGGCGCGATAGACCAAATCAATCGTGTAGTTCAAAGGAATGGCTAAGTTCAAGAGTTAGCTATGCGACCAAGTTATGGAAGCGAACCGCTTCAGTCTGGCGAAATGACAAGGCGCATCGGCTTAAGGTGGATGGGTTCTTGACTCTCTCTCCCTATTCCTTCACGTCTAATAAGAGATATCATTGTATGCGTAATATGTTATCGAGTTAGCGAGCGTGGCTCGACGAGTAAGTATCTAAATATGCGTTGAACACTAGGGTAGAACATTGAACAATCGAACAATTAAAGTGATGTGCATCAAGTGTACGAGTCGCGGTAGGGAAATGATGGTAGAACATTGAAAGACGATATTGAGATGTGCATCATGTGTACGGCTCCGAGAACATTGAACACTAGGCGTATAATATTGAATACGACGCTGAGCGTGCCCTCGGACACTTATGCTATGAAAAGACTGAGTAACTACGGAACTAGGCTATGAGAATGACTTACGAATGGTACGCATTGAATATGAGTACGAGACGACTAAGCTGTTGGGCGTCGTGCATCAATATGGATGTGTTGGGGCATAACGCCAACGGAGCTTCCCATATGGATGGTGGATTATGTTTATGAGACGCGAATATGTTTATGGCACGGAAAACCGTTTATGGAACGGGACTATGTTTATGGAACACGAGATTGGTTAGACGATATGACTTGTATGCTATGGTACGTATTGCATGGTCAATGGACTCGGATGGCCCGTGCACGGGTGCGGCTTCCCTTGAACGGTTATGCCGGGGCGCCGGGACCGTTCGGCCTAGGAGGGAATTATGTGTGATATTTATGGTGCACAACATTCGGACGGATTACGACCGTCCAGTGCTGTGATAAGCTATAATATTCGTAAGTTTGGGATCCTTCGGATACTGGGCTAGCAACTCGTATCGAAGTGATCATAGGCTTACACATAAGAGATGCCAAGTCCATTACGGTGCGAAACACCGTGACCTTCATATAGATAGTGCCGGTAGGCTGAGATGAGAGTTGGGTGCAGGTGCAGGGCCTGCGACCCTTATGCATTGTCTAAGTTTACGATTGGAATGTTGCGTGAAATATATGGTTTCATACGTAGGTTCTAACCAGTGCAGGCTAAGGAAAATAGGACGAAGATGAGCACGATCACTATGTTTATGTTCATATTATGTCTAACTGTATCTGCCGCAGGGACACGGTATGGGACACATTTATGATAATGTGCTATGTTTAAGTATTGCCATGAAACTGATCCTAAGGCTAAATAGAAAGATCACAAATTAAGATGCATGTTCATTAAAGATACTAAGTGTTTGGTTTAGGTGCGAGCGGGTCTTGATCAGTGTGAAGCGAGGACGAAAGCACTAATCCCCTACTAGTTTATGTGCAGGCTCAGGTTATGATCGGCTCAGGGCGGGGCTTGGCTTGGACGTGCCGAGGCATGGAGTCCTTGGCGTTCAAGAGGAGCTACCGCATAGGCGTTCGGACTTACGACGTAGAGATGTTCGGCCGAAGACAACTTGGTGGCTATAAAGAGGCATAATGTATGAAATAATGTAATCCTTTGTGAGCTAGAGAGATCATGAGCATTGTAGCCAATTGGCATATATGTTGGGCTACTCAGAGCCTTTGTAATCTTCACTTCATTATCAATAAAAGAGATTTTATGTTATACTATGTTTGCCTTCCGCTGCTTATGTTATCAAATTGAGATAGTTCTATGTGAACCTGTTACCTTGCCTTGCACGAGCGCAACTTCAGACTCGTGCGGCATCACGCCCAAGCGAGAACGATGATTCGGGTGAAATCTAGCGAGGACGAGCGATTTTTCGGATCGGGGCGTGACATGATGTCACTAATATTCATATACTCACTATCATGTTGCTACTTAAACTTAGCACTGTCCTAATTGTCCTATATTATATTGCTATGCTTGTATCGTACTGCAACATATTTTTCTTACCTAACATGTATTTGTAGACATGCAGTAAGCATGATCAAACCAGGACATAGGCAATGAAGAATTAATTATGGACCAAAGACGACGTCATACAAAAAGATTTCTCCGAACCACCTAGCGACCTATCCGGGGCCTCGTATCGGGGGTTCCGCTGCCCGATCAGCGGACAGGGGTCGAAGGGGCAACGCCCTCCGAAAGGTATTCAGATTTCCAGATCTGCTTATCTTTGGACGACTGCTATCAAGGAAAAAGACGTCTTCAGGTCTGCTCAAATATTCAGAAGAAAGGCATCATCAAAGGGCTCTTGGTTTTTCTATTTATTCCAAGTCTATAATCTTCAATTTATTGAGTCTATGAGAATGTGTATGTTGAGTCGTACTGTGTCATCTCAACCCCTAGACATATCTCTCCGAGCTCTACCATACAAACAGACCAATTTCTGAACCAAGCCCAAGCTCTACCAAGCCCAAAGGTCATTTTGCCACCTAGGAGGCAGAGTTCGGGCTGAACTCTGCCCCCACACAGAGTTCGGGCCGAACTCTGTCTCCTGATTTTCAACACCCTGATTTTTAGGGCATGCTTGGTAAAAGTTGTCCAACGTTCAAAAATTTGAATTCTTGGGGCAAAATTCGGGCCGAACTCTGTCTCCCCAGAGTAGTATAAATAAGGCTTAATTTCTTTCATTTCATATCATCTTTCTATCTCTCACCTTCAAATATTCAAGCTTTCTAAGCTCTACTACTCCAAGCCTCATTCTTTCATATCTCCTAAGCCACAACTCTCCTTATCCCAAGGTGCTTAGTGCGATATCATCTAGAAGTTGTGTGCAAGAATGAAAGAAAAGTCACTTAGACAATTCCAAGTTTCGCCACCTGCAAATATGTAAGAAGTTGGCGTGCTCTTCTGGGTAAAGGCACGTGGTTGTACACTATTTCACAAATAGTGGATTTCAATCCTGAGCTAAAGTTCTCAGGCCTGGACTAGTCCTCCACAAGGGAAACCAGGTTAAAATTATTGTGTTTGCGTATGCTCTCCTGATCTTTATTTATTTTTGCATTTCTCTCTGATTTATTTACTATCTTGATAGTTGTTTTGTGGAGATGATATAGAGTTAATTTTTATTTGGTGATTATCGACACAAACTCTATCCACCCTCCTCTAGAGCTGCCTACACGTTATTTCATTTGTCTTATATCTTTCAGTTTTTAAGGTTATCTTGGACGATTGTGCCCAAGATGCTCTATCTGCCCATCTTCATGAGCATCGTCGAGTCACTCATGTTCTAGCAGTTCAGGCTCCTCCTACTCATGTTGACCCATCAGCCGATAGCTCACATCCTTCTTATCCTTCCAGTGATGTTACCCTTGAATCTCTTCAGGCCTTGATATTGGATCAGTTCAGGTCCATGGATTTTTGTACCACTCTTCAGTAACATGCCATATCCAACACCATGAGGGACGTTACCTACAGTTTTCTCACAACCCTGGCGGTCTTATTCCCATGGTTTGTGACCCCTCGGTGATTGGTTATCGTATTGATGATCGAGAGGCTCAGCGATACTTTGACCATGCTGCTGCCCACTATAATCCTCACCGTATTGCTGAGTCAGGTCCTTCTAGGGCGGCGGATGCTGATGACGATGAGGATGATGACTGAGGATGTTCCCTAGTAATATAGCATCATTTTTATGCTCTAGTTATGAATTTTTATGTATTAGTGATAAATGCTTCTTTCAAGCATTATCACACTTAGTTATTATGAGATTTAATTTAGCTGGCTTGTATTAGTGTATGCACTTTCTGCTTTCTGTTTATATATAAGTTTACTATTTCCAGCACTGAGTTATAATATTTTTTCTGTAATATTTTCTATCTGTGCTCAGTACATCACTTTATAGTTATGTCATTTTGCTTATATGACAAAACGGGGGATAAAATATGATACTTTCATTACTTTGTTGATTATCTTGTTACACTAACAAGTTTTGTTGTAAAGGTTTTGGTTTGAGATTTTTCTCTAGATTTAACAGATGTTCAACCAACTTAATTTGTTACAGGGAAGTAACAGAACTTGACCATTGATTATGGGGGAGCAAGTCCTTTAGCAAATATTATACCAATGAACAAGCTAATTTCGTACCGCACCAATCTTCTTCCCAATAAAGCTAAACAATAACAATAAAGTATCAATCATAGTTTTGTCAAATTATCAAAATGGGAGAGATTGTTCGCCCATACAGCCATGGTCAACCTAATTTCGATAACTGACTTAAACTTCGACTTTGATATGAAAAGACAGAAGATCGTAGCAGTTTTGTCAAGCAATTTTTTCTACTTTATTTTGAAGGCACCGTCGCTGATACCGGCGTCCACCCGCGCGTGCAGCAACAACGTGGCAGCAACAACAACGACCAACCGTCATCAGATGTCGTCGTGACCCCGGTAACCACCATGTGTCGACGAGCCACCTCGGGCGTGCCACCGTCCACCCTGACGCGTGATATGGTCAATTTATGTGTTTTATACGAAATCATATCGTGACAGGCGTAAATTTGAATCCAGAATATTATTTCATCGCAGCATCAGCGGTTACATACAATAGCAGCAACCGTCGCTACTGTGTCGCCTTCCCTCGACGTTTACACCATCGCCCTGCCGCCCGAAAGGCGCACCCCTGCGTCGCCGCCAGCGGTGCCGGCGTCCATTCGCTCGTGCAACAACAACGACGGCTAACCGCCGTCAGCCGTCGTCGCGACCCCCATTGCCTTGCATGCCGATGAGCCTCCCCTGGCGTGCCACCGTCCTCCCCGATGCGTGATATGGTCAATTTGTGCGTTTTGTACAAAATCCTATCGTGATGCATGTAAATTTGAATCCAGAATGTCGTTTTGTCGTAGCATCTTTGGACGCATTTCTTAGACAATACGACCGTTGAATCGTCGATCTGATTCTTTCTTTTAATTTTTGGATATACTCCTTCACTCCTAAAAATTCAACCGTTAATTCGACCGTTTGATAGATCAAAATGTGCCACCAAATTGACCATTTACACGTTTATTTTGAACAGTTTCGTGGAGCCAACTTTATGGATTTATTTCTCTCTCGTCGAAGCTCCGTTTGACGAACCACCAACTCTGCTGCATAACAGGTATAACCACCTTTATGACATAAAAATTTCAGTTCCATAGGAGATCATTTAGTTGGTTGAAATTGACGCCAAAGTTGGCCTATCAAAATCGTAATTTCCAACATGTAAAATTTGGATTTTGAACCTGGGACATCGGATTCCAAATCTGACACCACCTTAGACTCGTGGCATCGTTCTGGCCAAGATTGACATATAATTTATCAAATTTAGACAACCTTTGTCTTGGCACATTTTTTTGTGCAAAGCGGATCCAATAGCGGAGACCGTTTTAACTTAAAATTATCGTTTTGCCCCTGTGTCCAGAATTAGACTTATGGGTAGCCAAACTTAGCTATTTCTTTTACTCCGAGACTGATGGCGATGTTCGTTTCAGCATTTAAAGATGTTTGTAGAATATCCACTTTTGGAGATTTTATTGATTTGATGATTTAGTCACGACTTGTTGTCTATTCGTCATACAACCTCCAGGCAAGTATACCTTGTCAGCTTTGTACATTTTATTTACATGCATCATTCCTACTATTTTGTTATACATGTCTTATTTTCTATTATGTACCTGCAATCTTGTAATAATTTATTTTTATGTCATGTACCTTTTATTGCTTGCCTTTATCATTAGTTGTTTTTATATATTTCTACATGTGATTTTGATAATGTTACGACGTGACTTGATCATGTGTTCCATGTTACTTTGACTTGACCCTCGATTTATACTAGGATTGGTTACTTGACTGCTCTCTACTCGGGCGACCCCCTAAGGGCTACGATAGAGACTCACTATAGTTAGGGAGCACCACGCAGGACTACTAGTTATAGGACTGGAAGCACCACGCTTGACTATAGTCATTTAATTTATTTGTAACCATACTTAGTATTATTTCCTTTATGACATTCATTATCTATATAGTTCTTCCATGTGTTCTTCATTCTTGTTCTAGTAGTTGTTTCCTATTTTTTTTCTCGTATGTTGTTTACTGTCATAGTAGGTATGTTTATATGTATCTTGCTAGTCCCTTGAGGACCTGATGATATCTCCAGGTTATTGCTGAGTTCGCTTTGTTGGCAAATACAACCTTGGTCAACCTGATTTTGATAATTGACTTAAACTCCAACTTTGATATAAAAAGACAGAAGATCGCAGCAGTTTCGTCAAGCAACATTTTCTACTTTATCCTGTATTTTCTATTTATTGCGTTTAGATATTTGTAAGTCAGGATCACTGGCTATTTAGAAGACTATCCTCATAAACCAATACTTTTGACCCAAACCAAATCTTAAACCCCTACTCATCCAAAAACCCTTGTTAAACCAAAACCAGGCCTGAAAACTCCTTAGCCAAACTAGGGCCGAGTTCTCACCGAACTCAGTCCACCTGAATTGCTCCTGGTCAGCAGCAAAACCCTACTCCTTTGGATCTCTAACGTAATTTAAACGTTGTCCTAACTAAGTTTTGCCCGAACTCCGGTTCAAAAATTCCTATAAATAGAGAAGAATTTGTCATTTCTAATCAGTCATTCATTCTTCATCTTCTCTATCTATCTACAGCCTTTCTATCCAAAAAGAGCTTTCCATCTTCCTATTTCCAAGACAACTCATATTTTTCTATGTGCCGGTAGTTTCCGATTAGGAGTATTCGAGTTGTACAAGCTTGGAGTACAAAAGCTTTCTTCAGAAAGGTGTTGAGGTTTGATCGTGGTCTTGAGATTAAAACACGATGGTGTTGAAGTTGGTATGTTCTTCGGACTAAAGCACGCGATGTAACTTCTATTTCAAATAGTGGATTAATAGCGAGCAAGAGTTCTCACGACTGGACTAGTTCTCTCAGAAGGAAACTAGTATAAACCTCGGTGTCTGCGTTTTACTTTCTAGTGCTATTTAATTACTGCTTTACTTCACTGCATTTAAGTATTTACTTATATCTGCTTTTACCTGCTTAAATTTTTATTGGAGATATTTTTCCTCTCCACTCTATTCACCACCCCAGTGGTGCCATTGATCCTACACACTTTATAGACTATATGGTGATTGTCGATTGCCTCTTAAAGATTTTAGGTATATATATTAGCTAATATATATTTTTATTAAGATCCATCGGTATTATGTTTATTTATCGTTACTTTATTCGACCGATATGGCCTAGTTTTGCAAGCTTTATTAATCTCTATGAGCTTGTTCAAACGATTGTAATAGAGTCTGATCAACTTTATTATATATTATCTATTCTTGTTTGTTTGTAGGATCCGGCGTGTTAATGCCTAATCAATACTAGTGCGCTTGGTCTTACGATGGATTTATCTTCAGTAGATTGAGATATAGAATTATTATAGTTATATATAGATATAACTACCTGACGTAGACAGCTTATACGTACTCGAGCTGGGTTGGAGTCCTCTCGGTATGTAGCTGGCATATAACGTGTTCCTAGTCCTACGTATTTTGGGACTGAGATATTATATTTTCTTTTGGTGTCCCCTACAGGTCGAGTTAGCTGTTTCGATTATGTTTTTGTACCGAGCGGGCCTGCGAAAATTATTAAATCCTTAGGAATCTCAATCCACAACTCGTTGACAATTCTTTTATAAATTTCTCTACCATCCTTGAACTTCGTATTTGCTTTCGACTATTCTTCCTTTGCTTTCTCGTGCCATTGCTTCTCGTCCCTTCCTATTTCGGAAAGACGAATGATCTTGCTTTATTGAATTTATCATAAATTCTCAAGTTATAGCGTAAATTAGTTTGCTTATTAAATTTTGGTTGCTTGATAGATAGGAGGGATGTCAGATGTCATAAGTATCTAGTGGTAATGATTTTTGCAACTAGTGAGCAAGGGTTATAAAATTTTATGGCAGCATGTGTTTGACGGGGTAGTGTGACCAAAGTGGGTAGACGGCCTCAAGGAACAATGTGATTCATTAGTAGTGAATTAATGACTGAAATAATTGAAGACGTGTTTATGTATTTACAAACTTGAGAGAGATTAGATTGGGTTCAATTCAAGCTTTGAGAAGGTTTTATGAGGTATAATCTTGTTTTATGAAAAATTTTAAGGTAGGTAAAAGTTTTGTTGAAAGTCAAATTAGAAAGAAAATTTTATATTTTAGAGGTATAGCACTTAGATGGGGATTGAAAAAGACAAAAAAAAAATTGAAGGTTACGAAATTTGAAAATTTAAAATTTGGAAGATGGTCGATTGAATAATTCTGGATTACCAAGATCTTAAGGGGATTAAGGTAATAGTGGACTTGTATTTAAATTTTAAGAATTTTGAGGAATATCAATGGATTTACTTTTCCAGAATTAGATGGTTGTAGATTAGTGTTACCAATTGAATTTAGATTCAAGGCGTGAATAAAGTATAGGACGAGACCTTTGAGAAACTAATCGGTATATTCAAAAGTTAAAGATGATCGAGGATATAGTGGTTAAGGGACTAGTAATTAAGTTGTTGGCTTGAAGGTCAAGGAGGACAAGCCTTCAACATGATTATTGCAAGACCGTCAGCACCAAGAGGAGGGACTAGAGGTAACCATTTATAGTTTTATGATAGGAATGTTGTAAAGGGAAAAAAAATTGTTTAATCATTACTTGCTTGATTTGGAGAGACCGTAGTGACATAGTGTACCCCTTTAAACTATTCCTAGTTATTTTAGTGAGCCTTATTTTAATTTTGTGGACAAGATTCTTTTAAGTGGGTAGATTGTAAGCACCTTTATTTTTAGAAATTATTTTTTATTTTTTATTTATTAAATTATATTTTATTTTTAATTATGACTATTGATGTACTTTTCTGTTGCTTTGATTTTTGGAGAACAAGAAATGCCAATCTTTTGAAACATCCTTCATGAGTTTTGAAGTAGACAAGTCCACCTTCAATTTGATATATCATGTCCCATCTAAACTTATCCCCTAACATTCTTTTGACTTTGTACAACTTCGGGTCAATTTAGGCCATTTGACCGTTTACCGCAATTCTAGACCTAACTTTCAACTTGAGCTCGGGACTCGAAATAGATCAAAACCAATTGATCCAATATATGATTTAGATCCATTTAGAGTATACGACACATATGCCAATGATGTCCTACTCAATTGAGCTCCCGCGTGCTATTTATTTTCAAATGGCACACAAGACCCATTTAATCGGCTTTTGAATCCGAATTCGACTCGATTAAATCACAATCAAATCCAACCCCAAATATGCATGTAGTACCCCTCCCTAAAGGTTTTGATATAATTTGATTATTCTAAGAATAATTTATGAATAATGTATTTTGCCCTAAAATTTTTTTATTTATTAATTACATAAATTTTGTGTATGAGTATATACCAATAAATACGGGTAGCATAGTATATAGTGCTTTATATATATATACTTATATATATACTTATATATATATATATATTTATATATATATATATATATATATATATATATATATATATATATATATATATATATATATATATATATATATATATATACTTATATATATATATATATATATATATATATATATATATATATATATATATAATTTTCTTTTATATATATATATATATTTTACTTACTTATTTATTTATTTATTTATTTATTTATATATATATATATATATAATATTGTTAATATATATATATATATATATATATATATATATAATATTGTTACTTTATTCTGCTGATATGGCCTAGTTTTGCAAGCTTTATTAATCTCTATGAGCTTGTTCAGACGATTGTAATAGAGTCTGATCAACTTTATTATACATTGTCTATTCGTGTTTGTTTGTAGGATCTGGAGTGTTAATGTCTGATCAACATTAGTACACTTGGTCTTACGATGAATTTATCTTCAGTGGATTGAGATATAGAATTATCATAGTGATATATAAATATAACTACCTGACGTAGACAGCTTATACGTACTCGAGCTGGGCTGGAGTCCTCTCGATACGTAGCTGGCATGTAATATATTTCTAGTCCTACGTATTTTGGGACTGTGGCATTACACTTGAGAGTGCCATAAATGATTTAATCATCTTGCCTTGTATGAGTGCAATTCCAGACTCTTACGACATCACGCCCAGCAACGATGACGATCGATTCGGCAGAAATTGATGCGAGGACGAACAATTATGTGGGCCGGGGAGTGACACTAATGGCAGTCCAAATCCTGCATTCACACGCATATGACACCTTAATTTTCAAGACTGTGCTTGCTAATTAAGTGCTGAAAGACGTCTCGATTCACGTGCCCATGTGCCAATATCGCTTTAAGATTTAAAAAGATTTTTTGACTTCACAAAATAGAAGATTGCCTATTTGACAATCTGGACAATGGATTCTATGTGCCAAACTCCTATGCGTAAACAACCTAGTCAGCAGTATATATGCCAAAACATCTTCATGCACAGAGGAAAGTTGATTTCTTCTTCCATACTTCTTTCAAAGTATTTAAACTTAGTTAAGTTTCAAAACTTTGAAAGGGGTCTTATAAAAGCATAAACAATTTCACAGTCCATGCGTAGATAAGCTATGCATAGAGTGACATAAAGCCCTATGTGCACAATCCGTACCATGTTTAGTATAGCAAGCAGAGTTTATAAGCAAAGCAGGAAAAGTACTTCCACTATATATCCATGATAGTCTTGCTTAGTAAAGTAATGTTATTCGTATAATTCTCTATGCGCTAAAGATAGTAAACTTTGGGGTTGTATACAGGAATCCGTGTCTCATTCTTTAGAAGCCATGCACCAAATTCAATGAATTTTGGAGTTATGTGCGCATATGGTTGTGCACATGTAATGACCCGAATCTAGCGGAGGCAGTATATATGGATATTGATATCAGTTTGTTGGCTCGAGAGGAAGCCTTCATAAAGAGCTCCCTTGTTGAACAGAATGATGTATCATAATCATGAGTGGGCAATACTTCACTTTCGATTCTTTTATGCTTAATAAAGAATCCATAAGAAGAATGAATACATGCTTATTGTTGAGAATAACTTTATAATCGCTAAGAATGATAGTACATGACTTGTATGCTTTAACAAGAAAGCTTGCCTACTTGCATGATGAAAGAACCTTTGTTATGCTTGTTTAGATAGAAATATCATGCTTAAAGTTAGATTATTGCCTAATTAAAAGAAATTTTGCCATGCTTGTATAGTAAGAATGATTACATATTTCATGTATCGTATATATGTTGTAAAGATAGAACTATATAGAAGAACTTGTAATAATGAAAGGAATGATATGAAAGAGAGAAAGATATAAATGAGCTATGGGCTCCACGGCATGATAGTAAAGAGAAGAGATGAAAATATTTACTTATTGCATAACTGATGCATCATAAAGTTTTATTTTACAGAAGTTGCATATCATGCATTGGTCTGGACGAGCATGAAATACCCCAAGGCTTGTACATCCTCGCGATTAGGAGGTGTCATGTCTATTAGTGAGATGGGCGTATATGTCCCAACTGCTAATAGTCATATGTACTAGTGAAAGCTAAACTGTGCGTCATAACTGCTAGTATGTGCATATATTACTGAAGAGTTGAACCATCAGCCACAGCTGCTAGTATTAGCGTATACTAGTGAAAAGATGAATCTTGCGTCACAGTTGCTAGTATGTATATATATTGGCGCAGAGCTAAACCGTGAGTCACAACTGCTAATCATGGGAAGTCGTCTACGGACCATCATATAGATAGGTGTATATTAGTGCATAACTGTACCATGAGTCACAGCTATTAGTATGTGCGTATATTAGTGGAGAGCTAAACCGTGAGTCAAAAATGCTAATCATGAGAAATCTTCCATAGACCATCATGTAGATAAGTCGCATGCTTATCACAAACCGCTCATGCATTGGTCTGGACGAGCATGGGATACCCCAAGGCTTGTTGTACATCCTCTCATAAGATAGAATATGTTTTAAATGAAATATTGTTGCCTTTCTCATAAGAAATGAATCATATTTCGTGAATGTTGCTAAGTTATAATCTGTATTAAATGAAATATTGTTGCCTAGCTCATAAGAAATGAATCGTATTCAGTGAATGTTGCTAAGTTGTTCGTTAAAGAATGAATATGGCTTAAGAATGTTGCATATGTTAGCATATGTCATGTTATAAATATATGAATATCATGCTTGAATTGCCCCTATTAGAAGAATGAGTGAACAATAAAGAAATATGGTTTCATTGTAGTTTTAAAAGGAATCAGAGCCCTTGAATTGTGTATGGCATGGAATGAATGTAGGTAAAAGTAGAAATATCACTATTAAAAGCTATGCTCAGTTACTAAATTACTTAGTGACTGGCTCAGCGGGTGTTGCTTTTGTTCATTCACCAGTGCATTCCATAATTTGCTAACCCTCCACCAATTTGTTTGCATGTATTGAAGTATTGCTGGATGATTCGATGCAATGGCAGATCCTCATCATAGAGAGCCGGAGATCAAAAGATGCATAGCCGATTTATACAGAGAGAAGTATTGTATGGAATGAAGTCATTATAATTCTAAAGAAAAGTAATATATGGAACAGAGCTTTTGCAATTCAGTTTAGCTTTAGAAGTTATAAGCCAAGTTGGTATGTATCTGTTGGCCATTGAAAGCCAATGTAATCAATGCAATTATTAATAAAGAAGTGATTTATTATTATTCCGTTATTCATGTGGCCTTCAGTATTATAGTTATGTTGCGTTATTTTTGTTAATGGACACCTAACGGTCATTATTGGTTTTCTTGGTTGTTTTACGTTACTTGCATCGATCATTATATTGTCCTATATTACGTAAATTCTATGAAGAATAAAGTATTTTGTAAATTGAACTATGGCCAATTATGGTGCCACATTGACCTATTACTCAGAATATTATGCATGTGATGATGATGCTTTTGTACTATTTCTTTGCAGGAGTTGGCTTTGAATAAGGATTATAAGCTATGATAGGGAAGATGTTACGCTGATTAGAAGCTAAAGTTGATGGCCTCCCCTACCAATTTGGTGATGGATGGAGGTAGCCAACTTTTAGCTTTTAGACTATGTTGAAGAAGGTACAACCTTTGAGTCTAAAACATAGACCCGTCCCGACATCACAAATGCGTATCCGTTGGTGCCCTTTGATTAGAAGATAAAGTTGATGGCTTTGAGACTCGTCTCACATTATTTGTATTTGTATACAAATACGTATTTATATTGTATTCTGCATTTTCTTGGACTCTAGAGAACCGGGAAAAAAACTTGATTTTTGAGACTTTTATGTAAAATCGGCATAGCGGTCTGTACCGACATTATACCATTCGGGCAAATTTTCTACTTTTTAGATATTTTCAATTCAAATATTTTTGTAAATAGTATTTAGATTTTTTTGATGAATAGTGATGATACATTTTATTATCCAATGGATATTTGGTTTTCTTTTGGACGGTCGAGATTAATCATGATCGAGTCGCGGATCACGATCGGACAGTCATGATTAATTCACCTCCTCTATATATACTATTACATTTTTTTTATTTTCCTTTTTACTTTCTCTCTCCGCACTTCATTCCTTCTCGTTTCCACTCCTTACTTCTTGCGAGCTTGGAGCTTGATCCCGAGACCTTAGAGTATGGTTTCTAAACCCTTCTTGGTGGAGGAGTTGAAGAGTAGGCTTGGAGCTTTATTAGACAAGTACATATTGCCGAATTATTGGACGTATTATTGTTTTATTATGGTTTTTGTTTTCTTACTGCCTTGATAGTCCAGTATTTCCTAGTGCTTGCTTTACAAAATATGTTCCCTCATTATTATGGTCATTTTTCCCGTTTCGAAATTTGGTTTGATCTAGGTTTTGATTTTCTATGAAATCATGATATTTACTTAGTAGAAAACTTCGTACCGGGAACGATACCGGTGTGATTGCCATGAGACTTAGCATATAGGCCATACACAACCTCCCTATAGTATTATTTTCATAGTTATACTGATTTGAGCAACTTTTGGGATGAGATTTGGTTTTTGGAACTTGTTCAAGTCCTTAGTATTATTTCTGGAACACAAATCGGTATACAGCTGGTATACCAGTATATACCGACAGAATACCAGTTTGTGGTCATTTTTATTTTGTAAAACCTGCTGTTACACAATCGGTATACCGCCGATATACCGGTGTATAACGACGACATACCGATTTTGTGGGTCCTTTTAGTACGAAAAGTTGTTGTGATACTTTTCGGCATATCGACAGTGTACCGATCCATACCGACGGTACACCGGTGCAACAGGTAGAATTTGATAAAGAGTTTTTCAAGCCTAGAAATTGGTATACCGCCGTTGTACCGGTGTGTACCGCTGGTATACCGATCATGTTACCCATGTTGTTTATTTTTAGATTTTGACTTGATTTTTTTTATTCTTGTCTTGCCCAGTTTACTGTCTTGCCTTGTCATACTTGTTTGGACCCGGTACTTGATTTTGTCTTGTCCTGATAGTGGTATGTCATGGTGCACTCATGATTCTTGTACTTGTCTAGCTTACCTGATATATTGGCCTGCCATGGCGTACTCTCGATTCTTGTCCTGTCTAACTTGATTTAGTGGCTCGTCGTAGCACACTCTTGTCTCGATACTTGTCTTGTCTTGTAGTAGCTTATTGTAGTACACTTTTTTGCTTGTCTTGTCTAGTCTCGCATGTCTCATATCTAGGATGGATTCTGCGGAATGCCACACCCAGAATCCTGAATAAAAATGTTAGGGATTAACAACTAGCTTGATTATCTAGATCATTGGGAGGAAAGATTTTTCCAGTTACCTGCAGCCCTTTTTGTTTCGGTCTATATATATATACTTGGGATTTGGAGATGTCTGTTATGATGAGCACTCTTCTAGCACACTGTCGAGTGTTGCACCTTAGGACACGTATCTTACTGCGGTGTGTCTACTATACTTATTTTCTTTGGCTTGGATGAGTTGGGTAGTCAACATGGAATGTAACTGGATTAGATTTCTTAATTTGCATTTGTTAGTAACTATGATTGTTATAACCCTAGTTAACTAATGTATCAAGCTGTACTCTTGATTGGCTGTGATTGATGGATGGAGTCTTGTCTTGTCTAGTCCAGCTTGTTTATTCCAGTTTTCTTGATTCACATCTGTACTTGCACATGATTTTTCCTGCTATGCTCACATGCTCAATTTCCTTTACATATTACTACTATTGTTCACATGTCCAATTTTACTACTCGTCTTACATGCTCGGCTTCATCACATGCTTACATGCTCAGTTTTACCCTTACATGTTTACGTGCTATTTTTTCTTACATGTTTCCTGTAAGACTCGTCTCACACTATCGGTATTTATATACTGATATGTACTTTTGTACTGTATTTCGTATTTTATTATTTTTTGGAACATTTTAAATTTTTCCCAACTTATAGATTTTTTTCTTGACCGGCATATCACCAGTGTACCATTGTATGCCAACGGCATGCCTGTCACTCTCGTTTTCTGTTATACATATTTTCAGTGTACGTATACAGAATTATGGCCTTTGTCAGGTGACCCGTGTTTTGACTTGTCTTTCTTAGCCTTGCTTTAGTTTAATTTTGACATGGTTTAATTTGGTTTGGTTCAACTTGGTTTGGCTTGGTTTGTTTTAGTTGGTTTGAGATGAGATGGTTTTGTATAAAACCCAAACTTCTCTCTCTCCTCCATTATTTTATTTCTCTTCATCTTCTTCCTTTTCATTTTCTTCTCCAACCTAAGGCAAGTACATCTTGCCAAATATTGGACAAATGTTATTTTGTTTGTTCTAAACTCTTCCTTACATAATTATAAGCCTCTTTAGAACTTAAAGTTTTTGATTTTCATGGGTGGATTCTTGTAGATCTAAGTTTGTAACATTTATGGTTTTTCTTGGTTTTGATCTATTAAACCTTGATTTTTTTAAAAACTAATTGTCCTATGTTGTAGGAAATTTTGTTCTACCCAATTTAGACCCTTGAAAGTCCCGATTTCGACTTAAATCGAAGAAGTTATGGCCTTTCTAAGTTCATGGTTTTTACATAAACTTAGAGGGTGTTCGGGGAAGAAGAACAATGCATGCGCCAATCTTTGGGCGCATAGCCTGTGGGCGCATAACACTGTGCACGCGCCAGTCTTTGGGCGCATAGCCTTTGGGCGCATATCCTTTGGGCACATAGTGTTTCCTTTGGGCACATAGTGCTCCTTTGGGCGCATAGTTTCCTTTGGGTGCATAGTTTCCTTTGGGCGCATAGTTCCCTTTGTGCGCATAGTTTTCTTTGGGCGCATAGTGCTCCTTTAGACGCATAGTTTCCTTTGGGCGCATAGTTCCTTTTGGGCGCATAGTTTTCTTTGGGCGCATAGTGCTCCTTTGGTCGCATAGTTTCCTTTGGGTGCATAGTCTTTCCTTTGGGCACATACTGTTCATGTGGGCGCATAGCCACTCCTTTATGTGGGCGCATGGCTTCAGACGCGTAGTATGGATATTTCCATGCTTCTACACCACCTAGGTTGTGCACATCCCGACACATCCTGGCCCAGGCGCAATTTTATGCTGGCGCATGCTGGCTGACGCCACCCTGGCCCATGCCAGCTGTCGCCATCCTGACCCTGGCCCCTTCTGGCCCTGGGTTTCCTTGTGCGCCTAGGCGCCATTCTGACCTTGGCACCCTTTCTGGCTTAGGCGCCTTCTTGGCCATGGTGCCACCTTGGCCCGTGCTGGCTGGCCCTAGCACGAATAATTGTTTTGGCTGTTTTGCCCATTTGAGCTATTCAGCTGTTAGTCTTGAAAAACACTTGGACACGAAGCTTGTAGACATTTGTCTTGGCTTTAGAATTTTCTCAGTTCACCTTATTGGAGTTCATATGCGATTGATAACTTCAATCATAGTTTTGATCTTTTGGCATATTTTCTGTACTTGACATTTTTGAGGTTTCCTTCGACTGTAGTAAATTCTTATCATGATTAGATAATTTTTTATAGTTAGAGAATAATTGTACCCCCTTATATTCTTAACACTAGTACAGATTCAGTTATTGTTTTATGTCAAGTAGTACTTTTATTTATTCCTTCTTCCATGCCATGATATATCTTTTATCTAATTCTCTCTACATGCGATCCTTATTGTTATGTTTGCTTATTCTTAGATAGTAGCCCGTCGGGGTGCACTCATGATTTATGTCTTTCTTTGCTTTTACTAGATAGTGACCCGTTGTGGTACACTTATGTCACACATTACTTCTCTGTTTTTACTAGATAGTGATCTGTCGTGGTGCACTCTTGAACATGTCTTTCTTTGCTTACATGATAGTGGCGCGTAGAGGTGCACTCTTGACAAGTATGTCTTTTCTTTGCCTTACATGATAGTGACCCGTAGAGACGCACTCTTGACAAGTATGTCTTTTCTTTGCCTTACATGATAGTGGCCCGTAGAGGCGCACTCTTGACAAGTACTCTTTACATGATAAGTAAACCTACATGACATGCTTAATCAAAATGCTGTTGCGACAGTTATTTCCCCTTGCTAATGTAACTCTTTTGGACACCGTGGTTAAATTTTTTGTGTATGTGTGCACAAGCTACATGTCTCGTCTAGCATCATGTCTAGGATATAGATTCTTGATTACCACGGTCAAGGATTCATACTGAATCTGACTAGAATAATGACTAGATTGATCAAGTAGCTCATAAAGAGATTTTCCAGTCACATGCAATCCCGTTATCTGGACGCTTTAATTGGACTTGTAGCATGCCGATGAGTAGGACGCATTTCCAGTACACTGTCATGTGTTGCACCTCCAAGTCACCTAATACAACTCTCTCAACCTGCGAAGGATAACTCGGATAGTCTGCAGGGCTTGTGACTGCTAGAATATCTCATTGCATCTTATAGTAATTAGGCTTGTGATAACCCTAGTTAGTTAATGTCACGTCCCGATTCGGGGAATCGCTCGCTTTGCTTCGATTCACGCCGAATCGATCGTCCTCGCTAAGGCGTGATGCCGTACAAGTCTGGAGTTGCACTTGTACAAGGCTAGAACATGCACATTTATATCACTTTGAAACATTTAAAAGTAAGCCACAGTTGCGAAAACATTGAGACACAATATAGGAAGAAGAAATACTCATTTTATTCATAATTGTAGTCAGAATACAACTTTTCTCGATAATATTTGAAATGCCATTTCGGCTACATTGATTCATGAAAAGAAGTACAACTGATAGGCTGCCATGAAATAATTTCCCGTTCCATACATCATGCCCCTTTAGTACTTTGAAATATAAGCAGCTATCTTTGAAAACTCCGCAATACTTTGTGCGTCTTTTAGGGAAAACAACTTGAAAGAAAATAGCAGTTCAGAAAGCTTTAGTTGTGAGGTGCGCCCGAGCCTTCTCCAGTACCTGTGGATGAGGGGTTAGCACATTATAACAATGCGCTGGTGAGCCCCGTTGGCCCACTCAGCTAAACCAATATTTTATTAATGACAAGCATTTTAAAGATATGAACTTATTAGGGACAGGCAACATTCAGAGTAATTCACAATAAATGCAACATGGAATAAACCATGTTTACTTTACCATTGGCCGAATCCAAATTTCCTGCATAAGATACAGGATAATAATAATATACTTACAGCCCCTGCATAAAATAATCATTAGCATGCATTCTGACTACATGGCCACTGGCGCTGTTAAACCATATGGACATCTCTTTGCCTTATAGGACTTCAAGGTAATGCAATTACTCCAAAGTAGGTAGCTAGCCCCTAAGGATGCCTCGCAATACCCGTGCTCCCATTAGCACGCCAATGTTTCCTCCTAGGCCGAATCGGTCCCGGCGCCCCAGTACCGATTCGAGGAAACACACCACCAAACCTTGTGCACAAGTTGTCCATGACCATGCGAATGCGTGACCGACTCGATAAGCATACAGTGCATGGTAATTTTGAAAGTAAATAGACAACTTGTTCATTTCGCAGCATTTCATCATCATTCTAGGCATCAATTCAATCTCAATTCAATGTTCAGTGGACAAGCATAATCTCAATTGTTGTTAACAGTGTAATCGATTCATTTCAATGTTTTATGGACTAGCATTCATTTCAATGTTCTATGGACTAGCATTCATTTCAATGTTCTATGGACTAGCATTCATTTCAATGTTCAATCTCTAGCTTCTTAGTGGTATTGACTTGTGGCATTTAGCAACTTGATATCGATCAACGGATGTTGCAAGACAATTATTTAGTTGGCATGAAGGAATAGCGAGAGGGACAATACCACTACAGAGATCCACACTCACCAATTTAGAGAATCGTCGAGAGAGAGAGGAACACTTGCACGCTTAGCCTTCCGTCACGCGTCAGTCTGCATTGGCACCAAAAGATTGGTTAATAATCCATCTCGTTGTGTTCTCTTCTCTCAGAATTCTTAAGAATGAATGCTATGCAAATCGATGAAAACGGGCAAGAATCAAATCATCGAAAATCATTCAGAAAAGCATCCATCAAAACCAAGCAGCAAAACCAGCAGCAAAACATCCAGAGAAAACTCTTGGACGCATTTTAAGAGAAACCAATCCATTAGTAGGAAAGGTTCTTATGCACTTGTCCGTGATCGATTCGGTGCCGACGGTAAGTTTTCCCAATACTCGGTTCCGATCGAGTTAGCCAAGCCACAAGCCTTACATAGTGAACCGCTAGGAGCGGGACACTACATAATATACCACTAAGAAAAAGTTTTATCCTCGAAACTTAAAGCAAAAGTCCTACCTCAAAATTATCAAACAACAAGGGGTATTTCACCCTCATTTCTTCCTCTAGTTCCCACGTCGACTCCTCTACAGCATGGTTCCGCCACAGCACGTTGACCAGGGATACTGTCCGATTCCGCAAAACTTTCTCTTTCCTGTCCAAAATCTTGACAGGCTCTTCAGTGTAGGATAGGTCAGCGCTCAGCTGTAGCTGATCGAAATTCACTATATGACTTGGATCATGCACGTACTTCCGTAGTTGAGATACATGGAAGACATCGTGCACATCAGCCAGAGCCGGAGGTAGTGCAAGTCGATAAGCCACTGAGGCTACCTTCTCCAAAATCTCGAAGGGTCCAACAAATCTCGGGCTTAGCCTTCCTTTCATTCCAAACCGCATCACACCTCGCATGGGCGTGACCTTCAAGAAGACATGATCTCCTGCCGCAAATTCTAAAGGTCGTCGATGTACGTCCGCATAACTCTTTTGTCGACTTTGAGCAACTCTAAGTCTTTCTCGAATTAAGCGAACCCTCTCGACGGCCTGTTCCACAAGTTCTGGTCCGAGTACTTGCCGTTCACCGACTTCATCCCAGCATATCGGTGATCGACATTTCCGTCCATATAAGGCTTCGTACGGGGCCATTTGGATACTTGCCTGATAACTGTTGTTATAGGCAAACTCTGCTAGTACGAGATGTGCGTCCCAATTTGTCTTTGAATCCAGCACGCACAATCTCAACATATCTTCAAGAATCTGATTTACCCTCTCTGTCTGACCATCAGTCTGCGGATGGTAAGCTGTACCGAAGTTCAACTTTGTGCCCATAGCCGAGTGCAGACTTATCCAAAATCGCGACAAGAATCTTCCGTCTCTATCCGATACTATAGAAGCTGGCACCCCATGTAATCGAACAATTTCATTTATATAGATCTGAGCCAACCGTTCTACTCCCTATGTAACTTTTATTGGAATAAAATGTGCCAACTTGGTTAATCTATCCACGATAACCCAAATCGCATCATTTCCCTTCTGAGTTCTTGGCAAGCCAACTATAAAATCCATACAGATATTATCCCACTTCCACAGTAGAATAGCCAAATTTTATAGTTCTCCGCCTGGCCGTTGGTGTTCGGCCTTCACACGCTGACAATCCAAGCATTGTGACACGAATAGCGCCACATCCTTCTTCATGCCATGCCACCAAAATGTGGTGCGCAGATCTTTATACATTTTTGTGCCTCCCGGATACAAGAAATACTTTGCGAAATGAGCCTCGGTCAGTATTTCCTTCCTGATATCCTCGTCCTTAGGGACGCACAATCTCCCCTTGACACGAATAGTGTCATCTTCAACGGTAAAGTCCGACGCCTTTCCTGCTAGAATCAACTCGCGTATCTTCTGCAGAAACGGGTCATCCTTCTGAGCAATCTTAATCCTTCCCTGGAGACTCGGCTCAAGTTGCAACTGAGCCAACTGCACATTCTGCGGACGAATCCTGAACTCGATGCCCATCTCTTCAAGATCTCGTAGTACCTCTTTTGCTATTGTTAGGGATCCAACAAATTTTCGACTCAAGGCATCAGCTACTACGTTCCCTTTACCCGGCGTGTAAGAGATTGTCAAATCATAATCTTTGATCAATTCTAACCAACGCCGCTGCCTTAAATTCAATTCCTTTTGTGTGAATATGTAATTCAGGCTTTTGTGATCCGTGAAGATCTCGCAGGACACACCATAGAGATAGTGTCGCCACAATTTCAACGCGAACACAATCGCCGCCAGTTCCAAATCATGTGTCGGGTAATTCTAAGGATGGGAGAGTTGTGAGACACGTCTCACAGTATCGGTATTTATGTACTGATACGTACTTTTGTACTATATTTCGTATTTTATTATTTTTCAGAATATTTTAAATTTTTCCCAACTTATAAATTTCCTTCTTGACCGACATATCGCTAGTATACCATTGTATGCCGACGGTATGTCTGTCCCTCTCATTTTCTGTTATACGTATTTTCAGTGTACATATACAGAATTCTGGCCTTTGTCAGGTGACCCGTGTTTTGACTTGTCTTTCTTAGCCTTTCTTTGGTTTAATTTTGACTTGGTTTAATTTGGTTTGGTTCAACTTAGTTTGGCTTGGTTTGGTTTAGTTGGTTTGAGATGAGTTGGTTTTGTATAAAACCCAAACTTCTCTCTCTCTCCTCCATTATTTATTTTTCTTCATCTTCTTTCTTTTCATTTTCTCCTCCAACCTAAGGCAAGTACATCTTGACAAATGTTGGCCAAATATTATTTTGTTTGTTCTAAACTCTTCCTTACATGATTATAAGTCTCTTTAGAACTTGGAGTTTTTGATTTTCATGGATGGATTCTTGTAGATCTAAGTTTGTAATATTTTGGTTTTTCTTGATTTTGATCTATTAAACCTTGATATTTTTGAAAACTAATTGTCCTATGTTGTAGGAAATTTCATTCTACCCAATTTAGACCCCCAATTTCGACTTAAATCGAGGGAGTTATGGCCTTTCTAAGTTTATAGTTTTTACATGAACTTAGAGGGTGTTCGGGGAAGAAGAACAGTGCATGCGCCAGTCTTTGGGCGCATAGCCTGTGGGCGTATAACACTATGCATGCACCAGTCTTTCGGTGCATAGCCTTTGGACGTATATCCTTTGGGCGCATAGCCTTTGGGTGCATACCCTTTGGGCATATAGTGTTTCCTTTGGGCGCATAGTGCTCCTTTGGGCGCATAGTTTCCTTTGGGCGCATAGTTTTATTTGGGCGCATAGTGCTCCTTTAGGCGCATAGTTCCCTTTGGGCGCATAGTTTCTTTTGGGCGTCTTTAGGCGCATAGTGCTCCTTTGGGCGTATAGTTTTTTTTGGGCGCATAGCATTTTTTTTGGGCACATAGTGTCCTTGTGGGCACATAGCTACTCCACTACCAAATTACAGCATTTTAGCGACGGCCATTTAGCGACGAAAATTTTTCGTCGCTATTACCGTCGGATCACCGACAGATTTGTGACGAAATACCGACGGAAAGCAGTGGACAATTTTTTTTATTTTTTTATGTCCATATCCGTCGCTACGCCGTCGATAGGTCGTCGGCCAAATAGCGACGGTTTTATATCCGTCGCTAGAACGTCGCATATTTTGGCGGCAAAAGCCTAAAATATTGGCGCGAGATTTGACTGACGACTTAGCGACGGAATAATCCGTCGCTACTCTGGCGCGAGATTTACTGACTACTTAGCGACGGAATAATCCGTCGCTACTCCATCGCTAATTTCTGTACCCTAACTTAAATTGAACCGACGGGGGGGAAATTTTCATTCTCCCCCAAAACACTCTCTCTCTTCCCTCTCCCTCTCTCCGACGATCTCGCTCTCTCCGACCGGCGATCTCCCTCTCTCTCTCTAAGGTATGCTCTCTCTCCCCCCTCTCTCTCTCTCTATCTCCCTCTCTCTCTCTCTCTCTCTTTTACGATTTGGGGGGTTGGGGGGCTGTCGTAGTGGTCGGAGAGGGTGTGGGGCAGGGGGGTTTCGGGTACGGGGTGGGGTGGTCGGGGCAAGGGTGGAGTGGGGTGGTCGGGGGCAGGGGGTCGGGGAGGGGGTCGGGCAGGGGTGGGGGGGTGGTCTGGGCAGGGGGGGTTCGGGTAGGGGGTGGGGTGGTCGGGGCAAGGGTGGGGTGGGAGAGGGGGCAGGGGGGGTCGGGGAGGGGGTCGGGCAGGGGTGGGGGTGGTCTGGACAGGGGGGTGGGAGAGGGGGTCGGGCAGGGGTTGGGGGAGGGTCGGGCAGGGGTTGGGGGGGTCGGGGCAGGGGGGCAGGGGGGTGGAAGAGGGGGTCGGGCAGGGGTTGGGGGGGGTCGGGCAGGGGTTCGGGGAGGGTCGGGGCAGGGGGGGCAGGGGGGTGGGAGAGGGGGTCGGGCAGGGGTTGGGGGGGTCGGGGCAGGGGGGGTAGGGGGGTGGGAGAGGGGGTCGGGCAGGGGTTGGGGGGGTCGGGCAGGGGTTGGGGGGGTCGGGGCAGGGGGGGCGTAGGAGGGACTCTGGAGTCCCCGTGCAGGAGTCCTCCTCCTCCTCTCCCATAGACACACACACACACACACGGACACGCACACACACACACGGACACACACACACAGACACACACACACGGACACACACACACACACACGGACACACACGGACACAGACACACGGATACACACACACTCAGACATATATAATTATATATATATATATATATATATATATATATATATATATATATATATATATATATATATACACAGACACACGTCGTGAAGTCTAGTATATATATTTGATTAGCTAAGGTAGAAGTTTAGCCTAATTAAGGTTAGTTTTGACAGAGTTGACTTGGACTCCTAATTTGACCCAGAACTAGTCTAGTATACCATCTGCTCCTCCTTTCTTCCCTTCTTCTCATTCGACTATCTCGGCCTCCTATTCGGCCTACTATTCCGATATGCGTTTGATACGGTCTACCTAACCTATATACTGATACTAATCTGATACTCTCTGATATTAAGTACATCCGGCTTACTAGCTAGCGGATCCACCAGTTACATGATTATATACTAATTATGTTAGATTGTGATACTAAGTAGCCTCGTCGTAGGCCTAGCGTGTTATCCACAAGTTTAGTTTTTCTTACGATATGAGTATCGGTATCGGGCTATTAATTCTTATGTTTAGTTTGTCTTACGATACAGATATTCACATCAAATCGAGCATGAATCGTTACTTTGTTGATCGTACATGGATGTACAAACGACAACACGAGAGCAGAATTGGTGTGAGTGACGATTTTCAGGCAGGTGTGGAAGTATGCCATGAGCAAAACTCAGTACATGGACGATAACAAAATCAAGTGTCCATGTGTTAATTGTCACAATAGACGTTTCGAAGAAGTGATGACTGTGAGAGATCATTTGACCCGTAAGGGTTTCGTACGTGATTACGGCCTGTGGTCATCGCAAGGTGAATTATATTCAGAAAGACAGGCTGCAGAAGCTGGTACTTATGCTTTTGATGATAATGCTGCAACGGATGTCCTCGAAGACGACGGATGCTCTGTGGATTATGGAGACATGCAGAACCTTGCAC
Source organism: Iris pallida (assembly GCA_029216955.1). NCBI lineage: Eukaryota > Viridiplantae > Streptophyta > Magnoliopsida > Asparagales > Iridaceae > Iris > Iris pallida. Next base: position 24,763,399 of record JANAVB010009200.1, read on the forward strand.
GAGATATGGTGTATGCTGCGGCAGGGCCTAATTTTGATCCGGAGGATCCTAATCCCGAGGCAAAGGAGTTCTATGATATGTTTAAGGACGCAGATACTCCTCTATATCCTGGTTGTGAGACTCATTCCGTACTGTCAGTGACGATGCGGTTGTTGAACATAAAGTCTGATTTTAACTTGCCACAAGCTTGCTATGATCGGATCACACAATTAACTAATGAGGTGTTACCGAAGGAATCAAAAGAGCTCCCAAAAAACTTCTACAAGTTAAAGATGATGGTCCGACAACTGGGACTAGGGTACGAGAAGATAGATTGCTGTCACAACGGATGCATATTGTATTACAAAGAGAATTGCATATTAGAAAGTTGTTGGTTCTGTAATGCGGATCGTTACAAGACAGTACAGGGAAAAGGAAAGTCAACTAGAAAACGACGTCCTTACAAGTATATGCATTACTTGTCGATCACGAAGCGCTTACAGAGGATGTATATGTCTCTGAATACAGCAGAACACATGACGTGGCACAGTAAAGATCGCATAAAGGACGAAGGAGAATTGTCACATCCTTCGGATGGGGAGGCGTGGAAATATTTTGATTTGTGTCATCCAGATTTTGCTGCAGAGCCTAGAAATGTACGCCTGGCGCTATGTTCTGATGGCTTCGCCCCTTTCGGACAGTCGGGATCTCAATACTCATGCTGGCCGGTCATTCTTATCCCTTACAATCTGCCACCATGGATGTGTATGAAGACTCCTTATATGTTCTTGACAGCTATCATACCCGGTCCCAAAAATTCGACAAAGAACATCGATATATATTTACAGCCGTTGGTGGATGAGCTGAAACAGTTGTGGGAGATCGGCGTCACGACCTATGATATTTCCAGAAAACAAAACTTTCAGATGAGAGCTTCACTCATGTGGACAATCAATAATTTTCCAGCATACGGTATGCTGTCGGGATGGAGTACGCACGGCAACATGTCTTGTCCGATATGTATGGAAAATAGTAAGGCGTTCCGCCTTAGACATGGAGGAAAAACTTCTTTCTTTGACTGTCACCGTCAATTTCTGCCAACGAGACATCCTTGGCGAAAGAACAAGGACGCGTTCAGATATGGAAAACAAGAATTTTCTGAACCTCCTGCCAGATTATCGGAATACGATATTTGGGAAGATGTAAAGGAATTGTCCACCGCAATGGAAGATCCATCGAACAATCGTATCGAGGGGTTCGGACAAAGCCATAACTGGACCAAACGGAGTATCTTCTGGGACTTGCCTTATTGGAAAGATAATCTTATTAGGCATAATCTTGATGTCATGCATATCGAAAAGAATGTGTTCGATAATGTCTTCAATACCGTTATGGATATTAAAGGAAAGACGAAGGACAATCCAAAAGCAAGACAAGACATGGCCGAGATATGCAAACGTCATAATCTAAACTTGATACAAAGGGAAGCTGGTGGACAAGTAACTAAGCCGATAGCGCCATACGCATTGAGCAAGGAAGATAGATTAATAATCTGCAAGTGGATATCTACTTTAAGATTTCCCGACGGCTATGTGTCGAATTTGTCTAGATGCGTTGATCTCAATGAACGCAAGCTAACAGGAATGAAGAGTCACGACTGCCACGTGTTTATGGAAAGATTACTGCCCATTGCGTTGAGAGAGTTGTTGTCTTCTGCTGTATGGGTTCCGTTGGCCGAGCTATCTACATTCTTCAGGGATATCTGTTCAACTAAGCTTACGGTGCAACATATGATACAACTTGAGGAGAAGATTGTCTTAACAATTTGCAAGTTAGAGAAAATATTTCCACCGGGTTTCTTCGACAGTATGGAGCATCTACCGATTCATCTAGCATACGAAGCCCGTGTCGGTGCATCTGTTCATTATCGATGGATGTACCCCTTTGAAAGGTAAAAAAAAATCGATATAATTTAAGTGGATTTTACAATTCATTGTTAATTCTCAAGATAATTTGTCTCTCTAGGTATCTACATCATCTAAAGAAGAAAGTTGGCAACAAGGCTCATATAGAGGCTTCGATATGCGAAGCATATCTTATCGAGAAGGTGTCAAACTTTTGCTCCATTTATTTCGATACTCATGTTGAGACAAATCGAAATAGACCTCAAAGGAATGACGAAGACGTTGAGGAAGGAGGTATATTCAATTTAAGGGGCAAGCCTATTGGGGCTAGTAAGAAATGGTGGTTGAGTGACGATGAGTATGATGCCGCTCACCGATATGTCTTGTTAAATTGTGACATACAAGAAGTGAGAGATTTGGAGAAGTAAGTGACTACACCTCGTTATAATCTCTAATTTGGTGAGGTAAGTGACTACACTAATTTTTATTCTCTCTAACAGTATATTTAGAGATGAAGTCAAAATAAGGACACCCGATATTACCGATGAGGGACTTCAAAGAGAGGTTGATTTTACCTTTCCGTCATGGTTTCGAGATTACGTAAGTAACTGAGATAATATGTTATGCGGCTACCATTTAAATATATATATGCAACTAAAACATTTAAAGTTTACAGGTTTTATTAGCTGAACCAAGTACACTCACAAATGAGAGCATTCGTTATTTGTCATTGGGACCGAAGAAGCATGCAAAGACTTGGCCCGGCTATGTCGTTAATGGCTTCAAGTTTAAGACAACTCAATATCCTATAAATGCCAAATTTCTCAATAACGGCTTCAGTACGAAGGATTCTGGTGTTTGCATAAGAGGCACAATCTATGACGACGAGTCGGACTTTGACTATTATGGAGTGCTTCGGGATATTGTAGAATTACAATATAGTGCCCCATTTTATATGCATATTGTTATGTTCAAATGTGAGTGGTTCGATACGACACCAAATATCGGTTGGAGAATCGATAAACAATTTGGATTCGTCGATATAAATCATCGCAGGAGGTATAGAGGGTCCGACACGTTTGCGATAGCAAGTCAGGCTGTTCAAGTCTACTATACAAGCTACCCAAGGCGTCGTAGAGATCGCTTTGACTGGTGGGCAGTATGCAAGATTAAATCTAGAAATACATTTAATGTTGGAGACCCAGCATATCAAGAGGACCAGATCGAAAAGCCCCAATACTTGGGACAACAGTCTTGTGACATGGATGTTGAATTAGATGTTGATATACCTCTTGCTGATGAAAATAGAGGGGAGGAAGAGGTTGATATACAAGACTTAGATGTCAACCAGGGGAGAAAGAGGCGTCTTGTCCCAAGTATTGAGACTGAAGAAGAAGAAGAAGAAGAAGAAGAAGAAGAAGAAGAAGAAGAAGAAGAAGAACTTTATGAGGATGAGGATGAGGATACAGATGAATTCGACGATGAGGATGATGATGATGATGAGGTCGAGGCCGAGGAAGAGGACGATGACGATGATTAAATATCGCTATATTTCAGTTGTATCTTGAAGCACCCAATATCTAGTCTCGAATCCTAAATTACCTTATTACATTTGGATTTACAATTACAAGTCTAGTGGAACACAAGATGCCCTTTCATCAAAAGTTACAAGAATTGTACTTTGTTGTATTGGTGCGTGATTTTATCAGATTTTGTGTATCTAGCTTTTATTCGTACTTCACTTCTGATTGTAATATTTATTTCAGTTTGGGATATTTGCGTATTATTGTATGAGTTTCTTTTTGCAGATGGCACTCCTAGGCCTACTCGTCTGGGCGGCACTCATCGTCCTGCTGCTGGTATGGATATGTTTAGTTTTATATTCATTTATAAATCTATGTTGTCGGTATTTTGTTTATGTGTTCTATTTACAGGGCATGGTTGCGAGCACCCGTACTGGTGGTGCTGGCCGTGGTCGTGGCGGTGGCGGCGACGGCGGCGGTGGTGGTGGTGGTGGTGGTCGTGGACGTGGGCGTGGGCGTGGTGGTAGCGGTCGTGGTCGCCAGCCGCATTCCCCGGATGTGACCTCCGATCCCGACTTGGAGAGCCCGGACACAGGCTCTTCCCGCCGTCATTCTTCCTCGGTGCTACCGACATCGTCGTCGAGGCCTGTGACTCCATCCGCTAGCGGATCCGTTCCGCCACCGGATGTACCAGCGGATGCAGCAGCAGATGCAGCAGGGGGCCCAGCAGTTACTGCAAGGTGGGCCTCGGAGTACCCCGGGATTCAGTTTCATCCTGTTACCGGGGAGTACGTACGCGGACCCGCGGATCCCTCGACGCCACCAGAGAGGCTGGTGGGCGAGTTCCGACGAGAGCTATGGCCCGCTGGTGAATCGTAAGTAAATTTAAGTTAATTTATTAAATTTGTTTCATTTATTCAAGTTAATAATCCAGTCGTTGCTTCTTTATAGGTTTTTCCCGTGGGATGCTGCCCGGATTCTAGGGCGCATTATCCGGGATAACTACCATGGCCCCTACCTCAATTTTTTTGAGGTGCCTCAGGACATGAAGTACGTCTGGCTCGACGAGATGAGGGTATAAATCCGTCGGTGAATTATTAATTATTTTTTAAATCATTAAATTTTTTATTACGTGATATTTGAATTTGTATGTCAGAGGACGTTCTGGTGGCCCCCCCATCGCGAGGAGGCGATCCGCAGGACCTACAAAGCCGCCGCCGGGAAGAAGATACGGGATGCGGTGTACGACCTTCGTACGGCGCATACGAGGAAGGACTGGATCCGGGCGGAGTACTATGAACAGATGTTGGAGAAGATGGATACTCCGCAGTTCAAGCTGAAATCGGAGAAAGCTAAGGCTAATCGACAGGTCGCGGGTCTGCATACGGGAGGATCAAGGCCCCACGCATTGACGCGTGCAGATTTGGTGAGATAGCGCAAATTTAAATTCATTCTATTATTTAATTTCATACTGTTAATATACGAAGTTAATTAAATTCTACGTATGCATGCCCAACGGGCGGTGAAGCAGGGAAAAGAGGCGGAGACGGTCACCGCTCACGATGTATTCGTACATACGCACAAGAGGCGGAAGGACGGGAGCTTCGTCGACGCGAGGGCCGAGGAGACTGATGTAAGTACTTACGTTTATAAGATTTATGTTAGAAATATAATTATTGTTAAGTTAATTAGATAAACTTAGGATTCAGACTATAACTTAGGAAAACATAGGATTTAGATTATAACTTAGGAAAACTTATAGTATAAACACATTCATTGGATAGGCTGCGTATCGTGAGGCACTTAGTCGGCTTGAGATCGAGCCCCCTTCCGAGAATGTCGGCGAAACGACGCCCACCCAGACGCACTCTTCTATGGCCGCTCGCTACGACGATGTGTTCGTAGAATCCGTCGGCGGCGTTAGGGAAGGGCGCGTCTACGGCTTAGGTTCCATGGCGCCCTCGTTGCAGCCATCCCCGAGATATCCACCGCCTCCGCCTCCCCCAGCGCCCCCGGTTGACGATGTGAGGGCGCAGCTTGCGACTCTGACCTCCGCGATGTCAGATTTGCGGGCGATAGTGTTGGGGCGCTATCCGTCTGCTCCCGGTCCGTCTGCTCCCGGTCTGTCTACTGCTGCTGCCGGTGCTTCGGATCGACCTGGTCCTTCTTCCCCCGGACGGCTTTCGTTTAACCGCTCTGCGGACGCCCGCATCGTATCGGATAACACCATCTTGACGCTCCTTGACATGATGTCGCCAGAGCAGCTACGCGCGCTTTCAGACCATGTCTTGTCCCAAGTGCCGGCACACACGGTGGAGGAGTACATACGCAAAGCGGATGCGGCGGCACGAGCACGAGACGATCCGACGGACGGGGTTTGATTTTGTTTATGTTATTGGTTTTGTAGACATTTGGATACATTGTATGTTCGGATATTTTTTTTATGTTTGGATAATTTAATGTTGGATATTGGATATATTGTGTTGGTAATATTTTGTTGGATATTGGATACGTTGGATATTGGTGTCGGATATGGATATTTTGCATATGGATATATGGTGTTGGATATTGGATACGTTGGATATTCGTGTTGGATATGGATATATGGTGTTGTATATGGATATTTTGCATGTTTGATATTGTGTTGGATGTGTTGTATAAACAGGAAAGAGTCTGTTTGCAGTATTTTTTTTCAAAAATTAGCAGTTAGCGACGGACTGGCGACTACTCAGCGACGGATAGTCCGTCGCTAACTGGAGAAACTGAGGTTAGCGACGGAGTGGCGACGTAAAATCCGTCGCTACCTGGAGCATTTCAATAAAGCGACGGATTGGCGACGGACGATCCGTCGACCTGATGCTGTTTGATGTCCAGAAATTTTAGCTTTCGCGATGGATTGGCGACTAACTTACGGCGGACTGGCGACCACTCAGCGACGGATAGTCCGTCGCTAACTGGAGAAACTGAGGTTAGCGACGGAGTGGCGATGGACTATCCGTCGCTACCTGGAGCATTTCAATAAAGCGACGGATTGGCGACGGACGATCCGTCGACCTGATACTGTTTGATGTCCAGAAATTTTAGCTTTCGCGACGGATTGGCGACTAACTTACGGCGGACTGGCGACCACTCAGCGACGGATTATCCGTCGCTAACTGGAGAAACTGAGGTTAGCGATGGAGTGGCGACGTAAAATCCGTCGCTACCTGGAGCATTTCAATAAAGCGACGGATTGGCGACGGACGATCCGTCGAACTGATGCTGTTTGATGTCCATAAATTTTAGCATTAGCGACGGATTGGCGACTAACTTACGAAGGACTGGCGACAAAGTCCCGACGGACTATCCGTCGCTAACTGTAGGAATTTAATGCATCGACGGATTGGCGACGTAATATCCGTCGCTACCTGGAGAATTTTACATTGAGCGACGGTTTAGCGACGGAATGTCCGTCGGTAATTGGGTATCAGAAAATCTCTGATACGCTTTTGCCGACAAATTTACGACGGATTAGCGACGGATATTGGGTATCAGAAAATCACTGATACGGTTTTGCCGACTCGTTAGCGACGGAGTTTTCCGTCGCTAACCCTATATCCTGATACATGTTTTGACGAAAGCTAGTCGGTAATCCGTCGCTATATATATTTAAATGCGCCGACGGTATTCCGTCGCTAAGTCGTCGCTGAGCGACGGAGTAGCGACGGATATGTTTTAGCGACGAGGTTATTCCCGACGGCTGTTTTACCAAAATATCCGTCGGTAATCCGTCGGTATTTATTTTTGGCGACGGACTACCGACGGATAAGGCCGTCGGTAAATCCATGTATTTTGGTAGTGCTCCTTTATGTGGGCGCCTGCTTCAGGCGCGTAGTATGGATATTTCCATGCTTCTATACCACCTAGGTTGTGTACATCCCGGCACATCCTGGCCCAGGCGCCCTTCCATGCTGGCATATGCTGGCTAACGCCACCCTGGCCCATGCCAGCTGTCGCCATCCTGACCCTGGCCCCTTCTGGCCCTGGGTTCCCTTGTGCGCCTAGGCGCCATTCTGACCTTGGCACCCTTTCTGGCCGAGGTGCCTTCTTGGCCATGGTGCCACCTTGGCCCGTGCTGGCTGGCCCTAACACGAATGACTGTTTTGACTGTTTGTCCATTTGAGCTATTCAGCTGTTAGTCTTGAAAAACACTCGGACACGAAGCTTGTAGACATTTGTCTTGGCTTCAGAATTTTCTCAGTTCACCTTATTGAAGTTCATATGCGATTAATAACTTCAATCATAGTTTTGATCTTTTGGCATATTTTCTGTACTTGACGTTTTGAGGTTTCCTTCGACTGTAGTAAATTCTTATCATGATTAGATAATTTTGTACAGTTAGAGAATAATTGTACCCCCTTATATTCTTAACACTAGCACAAATTCAGTTATTGTTTTATGTCAAGTAGTACTTTTATTTATTCCTTCTCCCATGCCATGATACGTCTTTTATCTAATTCTCTCTACATGCGATCCTTATTGTTATGTTTGCTTATTCTTAGATAGTGGCCCGTCGGGGTGCACTCATGATTTATGTCTTTCTTTGCTTTTACTAGATAGTGACCCATTGTGGTGCACTTATGTCACACGTTACTTCTCTGCTTTTACTAGATAGTGACCCGTCGTGGTGCACTCTTGAACATGTCTTTCTTTGCTTACATGATAGTGGCCCGTAGAGGCGCACTCTTGACAAGTATGTCTTTTCTTTGCCTTACATGATAGTAGCCCGTAAAGGCGCACTCTTGACAAGTATGTCTTTTCTTTGCCTTACATGATAGTGGCCCGTAGAGGTGCACTCTTGACAAGTACTCTTTACATGACAAGTAAATCTAAACATGACATGCTTAATCAAGATGCTATTGCGACGGCTATTTCCCCTTGCTAATGTAACTTGTACACCGTAGTTAAATTCTTTATGTATGCGTGCACAAGCTACATGTCTCATCTTGCATCATGTCTAGGATATGGATTCTTGATTACCACGATCAGGGATTCATACTGAATCTGACTAGGATAACGACTAGATTGATCAAGTAGCTCATAAAGAGATTTTCCGATCACATGCAATCCCGTTATCTGGGCACTTTAATTAGACCTGTAGCCTACCGACGAGTGGAGCGCATTTCCAGCACACTGTCATGTATTGCACCCCGAAGTCACCTAATACAACTCTCTTAACCTGCGGAAGGATAACTCGGATAGTCTGCAAGGCTTGTGACTGCTGGAACATCTCATTGCATCTTGTAGTAATTAGGCTTGTGATAACCCTAGTTAGTTAAAGTATCAAGCCGTACTCATTGCTTGGCCGTGATTGATGGATGGAGTCAGTCCAGTCTAGTTTTGTCTAGGCAATGTCCGTATATTTATTTCAGTACATTATTGTTTATGCCTTACTTTTGTCGATGAATGATCGGAGGCTAAGTTCTGTTCAGGAAAATGGTTACAACCCCGGTCCTTGTTTGGTTTATGGGTTGTAACTTAGCTTCCGGAATAGCTCCCAAGTCATTTTATCATTTGCCGTCCTATTCAGTACTCACATGTTCTACATGATCTTATGCTAAATATTGATTGGAGATTAAGTTCTGTTCATGAGGAGGGTTACAACCTCGATCCTTGTTTGGTCTACGGGTTGTAACTTGACTTCCGAGATAGTTCCTAAGTCATCCTATCATTGTCATTCTATATGGTTCCCACATGTTCATTAGCTCACAAGCTTTACGTGATCCCTATGCTAAGTCAACATGCTCTCATGACCCGACGGGCTCACATGCTTACATGATCAATTGATTTTACATATTCTCAAGCTTCCGTTTACTTAACATGACTACATTGTACATTATGTCACATGTTAATTACTTACGTCACATAATGCCTTACTTATTGTCTTTTATATTCTCGGGATAAGTACATTGGTAGTGTACGAGTCTCGATTCACATCTACTTATTATTTTCCCTAACCATTGCTATAGCTATTACTGGTTTTAGTTCATAGTTTGGCTTCCTTTGTGGTACTTGCTATTGGGGTCTGACCCCACTGGTTTTGCATTAACCAGATTTAGTTGAGGAGCCCGAGGATCTTTCGCACCATCTACTCGACGGTGACCATCCGAAGTACTAGAGTACCTGAGTGGGTTTCTTGTTTCATTCTCCCACTTGATATGTACATTATTCTTTTGTGGCGTTTAGCCTCCGAGCACATATTTAGCTCGTGTTTTGGTTCTTGATATTTAGCCTACGGGCCAAAACATGATGTGCGTATTCTAGACTATAGCTAGAGCTTATCATGTATGACTATTACTCTTGCTAGTTCTCTATTTTGGTATGACTAGTTTCATGATCATCCATGTATAAATGGTTGGGACGATTTACCAATGTATGTCTGATGATCATACTTCTTATACTTTGTATAATTGACTGTGATTGAGATACCTAGGAATGCTTGACCTAGGATCGACTGTTAGCTTGTAGAAGTAACTCCCATGTCTTGACAGCTTATACGTGATTTCAGAGTACTGGCGTACTTTGGTATTACGTAGTTGGCCTTGTCCGTCCCCACTTTCCAGTATTCTGGTTCTGGGGCGTGACATTTTCAATTTTCTTTCATATATACTATGGTACATTTTTTACTATTCTTATCTCATTTTACTACTTACTTTTGTGTTGTTATGATTTGTATGCTAGTTTTAGTTCATTGTTTGGCTTCCTTTGTGGTAGCTGTTATTGGGGTTATGACCCCACTGGTTTTATTTTGCCAGATCAAGTTAAGGAGTCCGGATCCCGGACCTTCACTCGATGGTGACCACCCGGAGCACCAGGGTACCTGAGTGGATGTTCTTTCTCTTACTCACTCTTTCTATATATATTCTTTTGCGGCGTTTAGCCACCGAACACGTGTTTCGTTCGTGATTTGGACTTGACATTTGGCCTACAGGCTTAGACATGGTTGTATATGTTCTAGACTGCAGCTAGAGCTGATCATGTATGACTTACACTCTTGCTAGTTCTTCATTTGTATTACTAGCTTCATGATCATCTATATATTATAGTTTGGGACGCTTTATTGTCTTATATGCCTGATGATCATACTCTTGTACTTTACTTCTTACCTGTGATTGAGATATCTAGGATTATGTGACCTAGGATTGACTGTTGGCTTGTATCAGTGACCCCTACATCTACAATTTTGACCATATTTTAGGGTACTAGAGTACTTTGGTATACGTAGCTGGCCTGGTCTGTCCCTACTTGCCAGTATTCTGGTATTATGGTATGACAATGGCCTCCCCCACCAATTTGGTGATGTATAGAGGTAGCCAACTTTTAGGTAAATTTTAGACTATGATGAGGAATGTGTTACCTTTGAGTCTAAAATCTATACATTGGCAATGATGAGTAGGACGGTGAATCATTTGAGCCAATGTGTATATATATTATTTTCTACAAAAGCCTAAATGTGTTAACTTACATGTTCAACTTTGATTATTATATGAAATCGGTGATTAAGCTCTTGTAGCTATTGCTTGGGCTATGATGTTTTGATACCTTGAGCTTATTTTATCTACTCTGATTACTTTTGATTACATTCATTGGGGTTTGGATTACTTTGATTATTTTAATCTACTTTGATTACATTGGGGTTTGGATTACATTGGTTTAGATCTACTTGGTTTTTAACATCTGATATCTATGGTACTTGCAGCTTGCCCAATTTTTTATTCTCTGATACTTGTAATTCGAACATATCTGCATAATTTTGGGGAAAAAAACAATTTTTTTGCACCACCGTTCATGTTAGTGAGTGGTAACAATACCGATTTTTGGAGTGGTGAGATATCACTTGCGGATGAAAATCCAAAAACATTGAAAGTCAACATTTTAGTTCCTACCTATATTTTTAAGTGGTATCCAAACGCAACATATTGAAACTCCTCGGTTTTGGAGGGACAAAACTCTACACATCCAAATATATTTTGAAAAGTAAAATATATTGAAAGTGACTTATGTTACAACACTAACGTAAAAAGTATCACTTTTACACTTCCGGGGACCTACTATGACCCAAACTGACCCTTTGAGTTTCTGTAGTTGAACTGCATCCCAAACTAAGGTTTTTTCTAAGGGCACCACCATTTTTGCTAGGGGCAACCCTTACTTGGGGGCAGCCCAAGGAGGTGGAGATTTTGCTAAGGGGCACCCACATTTTGCTAGGGGGCAGCCCAAACCCCCAAACCCTTCATTCCTTCCCATAACCCATTCTACACTCTCTCCCCACAAAAAAAAGAGAACTCTCCCTCTCCCAAAACCCTACATTCTTCTCCTCCAGCACTCCACTCCCAATTCCTCTACCAAGATTTCTTCAACAACATTCGTAGATTCGAAGAGATGACACGCAAGTCGAAGCAACCGGAATCTAGGTACGTTCTTCCCTAATTTCTTCAAGAATTTTGTACATTCTATTCAAAACCCTAGAATATTTTTAATTCTCTAAAAAGTTTCGATAAATTAGGTTTAGAATCTCTTTATGGTTCATGAAAGAAATTTTCGAACACGACAAACCCACATTTTTTCTTGAAACCCTAACCCTAGAAGACGACAAACGAGCATCTCGTTTTGGCCGTTCGGCTGCAACAGTCGGATTTGAATACAGTAGGACTGCCAGGCCTGTGGCAGTCCTAATGTAAAGCAGGACTGCCACAGTCCTGCTTTACATTTGGACTGCCACAGGCCTGGCAGTCCTAATATAATAAGATATGGGGGTGGAAATTGGGGGGAGGGTTGGTACTCTATGTTGCTCATATGGAGGGGGGTGGGTAACTGCATGATGCTCAAATACGCGGGGGGGGGAGGTAACTGCATGTCCTATTTCTGTTTTTATTATTTAATAACTGTACATTGTCCTGCAGTCCTTCGTCCACTAACAAAAGAATACGGCCCACCGCGTCAAAGCGAAAGGAACGTGAGGGACGTCCTCTCGAGCGTCCGATTACAATTTGCGAACCGGCGTCCCAAGCTCGGCCTCGGACGCCACCACTGGCACGTCAAGCTCGGTCGAAGCAACGAGCTCCTATTCCTATACGTTCTTCCGATGACGACGACGATGATGTGCCAATTGGCCAACTCCTATCATGTCAAGGCGGTACTGCTCCATCTGAGGAGGTCGGTCCTTCTGAGGAGGTCGGTCCTTCTGAGCTGCCTGTCCGTCCGTCCGGTTGCTCAATGTTGGTTTCTTTTGAGAGCCACATTGCGTATGAAATATGGAAGAACCCGGTATGTACATGACGTTTGTAAGCTACCAGTTTAGTATACTATATATATATGTATTTCATAATTGTTATGTTTTTCTGCTGTTCGATATACAGAGGACATATCGTATCCTTAGGACTGTGAGTCACGGGAAGAAAACCATGTCCTGGCAGTTTGGAAGCTTATCGGAGGCCGTCCAGAGCAAAATCATACCGAGCGGCTTGCACAATTTGGAATAAAACGCCTATCGGACAATGGATAGTGCCCTCATATCCACCTTTTTGGAGAGATGGCACCCGGAGACCAACACATTTCATCTTCCAACAGGGGAGATGACCATTACACTTGATAAAGTCTACCAGATACTGGAGCTACCAGTGACCGGGCGCGTCATGAACAAAGAACATTACACCAATAAAAAATCCGTGAAATGGTACGAGAAGATCGTCAAGTTTGTCTCAAGTCACCTTGGACTTCAGGCTACCAGTTTTACAACTCTGCCAGGCTTCAAGAAGTCATATGGAATTCCTCTATCATTTCTGGTGGACCACTTCATGGATATGGAGGTGAATGATGATGACGATGATATGGTCGACGCGGTGGCCCGTGCGTACATGTTGTTCGTCCTAGGAACGGTCGGCATTCCGGACAAGTTCGGAACATCGATACATGCTAGGTACATGCTCAATTTATCTGAAGTGGATGACTTCATTGATATATCCTGGGGAAGCGGTATCCTAGCCAATCTTTATCGCGATCTCGGCATCGCATCCCGTGTCGGGACTAAGACAATGGCCGGCTGTCAGACTCTGCTACATGTAAGAAAAATTCTAACAATTTAATCTTGTATACTTCATTTTATTGTTTATTTTTTGACTATTCATTTATAAATTGAATAGGTATGGATATACGAGCACTTTCCGATGCTCAGACGGGGTGACCTGAACCCAGAGTATGTTGAAAACCTTTCTAGAGTGTCTCGATTGAGGCCATCCCAGCTGGAAACCAAAAATTGGCAAATACTGGCTTCCATTCGTGAAGTACTAGACAATTTGGTGCCAGAAGAGATACTAAATTTTGACTTACTTTTTCATGTTAATTTTGTTTTGTTGTTAACTATTTTCCTACAGATTTTCTGGAATCCATACCGAGATTTACGTGAGCAGAATCGTGAGGTCCAACCAGTTTCTTTATTTTATGGCATAATTACATGCTATGATATCACGGAGCCGTACATGCCCGATAGAGTAGTTCGTCAGTTTGGCTTTGTGCAAATTGTGCCGAAGCGCATACTATGAATGTTGGAGCCTCCGCGCGAAACACAACATTTAAATTACAAACCGGCGGATTTTGACTGGGTAACCGAATTTTACTCCGAGTGGCAACGACATGTACTTCGAGAATCTGAAAGACGACCGATCACCCTGATGGCCGACTGCAGCGAGGACTACATGCCGTACTTCCTGGGGGTCGGACATCCTAAGTTGTCGAACCCTACAAACCCGGGTCCCGTGGCCGTCGGAGCAATTGGAGCTCTTCCTTCCAAAAATGTCTTGTACGCTGGGTTGGTGAGGATGGTGAGTTCCGTATTTGTAATTAGACTGAGATTTCCATGTTTGTAGAATTAATTCACTTATACTTTCATTTACAGTCTCAAAAGGTGAAGGAATTGACCCAGACACTCCGAAGAGGTTGCCAAAGTGACACTAGTGTCGCAGTCGCCAACGAGCTTGATCGCATCGACAACGTGGTCGAGTTCCCCTTCATGAATAATAGTGAGTCTCGTTCAAAGGTCCGGCATGATATGTAGTTGGATGTGGAATGATCATTAGTTGGATGTAATCTGGATGTTTTTGTAAAGATGTTTTTGTTGTTTGAAACTTAAAGGATATATTTGTTGTTTAGAAACTTAAGTTGTTGGGTAGACTTTTGAAGGATATGTAGTTGACACTTATGTTATTTTTTTGAAGTTGGATATTTTGTCTGATATGTAGTTGTAATTTATGTTGTTATTTATGTACTTGTTGGATATGTAGTTGTCTGATATGTAGTTGTTATTTATGTTTGGAAACTTAAGTTGTTGGCCAATTCCTGATATTCTTGATTTAGTATTAGGACTGCCAGCACCCTGGCAGTCCTACACTTATGTAGGACTGCCAGGGTCCTGGCAGTCCTAATTGAAACCCTCTGTGATGAGAGTTTCAAAATGAAACTCTCTGCCACAGAGAGTTTCAATTAGGACTGCCACCCCCTGGCAGTCCTATTTATAAAACTCTGTGATGAGAGTTTCAAACTGAAACTCTGTCACAGAGACTCATAAATAGGACTGCCACCCCCTGGCAGTCCTACCCTTAAGTAGGACTACCAGGGTGTTGGCAGTCCTAATTGATACTTGCTGTAACAGCAAGTTTCAATTAGGACTGCCTGTATCCTGGCAGTCCTCCTTTTATGTAGGATTACCGGGGGGTGGCAGTCCTAATTGAAACTCTCTGTGATAGAGAGTTTCAAAACTCTCATCACAGAGACTTACAAATAGGAGTGCCACCCCTCTGGCAGTCCTACACTCAATTAGGACTGCCAGGGTGCTGGCAGTCCTACACTCAATTAGGATTGCCAGGGTGCTGGCAGTCCTAATTGATACTTGCTGTAACAGCAAGTTTCAATTAGGACTGCCAGCACCCTGGCAGTCCTACTTAAGTCTAGGACTGCCAGGGGTTGGCAGTCCTGATACTGGATCAGATACTTTAACAAATTGGTATATTTTGCCACACATACTTGCACACAGGTAAACACATATAACACAGATAGCACACAGGTAAACAAATATAACACAGATAACACACATATAAACACATATAACACAGATAGCACACAGGTAGACACATATAATACAGATAGCACACATGTAAACACATATAACATACTGAACTTCATATTTCACTGTATACAAAAGTCGTACTCCATATAGGTAAGTCCAATACGCAAAATTTACTGTATACAAAATTTACTCCATATAGATTAGTGGACTTCATATTTCACTGTATACAAAAGTAGTCCTCCATATACAAAATATCAAACTGTAAATATATCCATACTCAGTCGATTTCGACGTCGTAGTGGTCAGCAAGTAAGTCTCTTGGATCCTCAAACTTCAACAACTTCTTACAATGGTTGATCTGATCAACAAAAGGTGTGGTCCAAGCGATGGCTTCGACCGGTGCTCTTTTGTACCAAACTGTTGAAGGTGGAGGAATTGGAGAATGAGTGATCATCTTTAGTATAACGAAGTGATCCCCGATTAGACCTATAGTACATAGGTTAGAATATCCGTGGTCCGTCGGAGGAGCGCACATCAGAAAGAATGTATTGCTAATACCTGGCGAGATAAGTACAACAAGTATCATGTACCTATTAGAAAATAAATAGCCGACAGACGGGACTGACATGTAGTGGTCTTTTTCGGTAACACTGTCGGTGCAAGGGATACTTAACAACAAACTTATAACTGTTTCTTCGCTTATGATGCAAGAGTAGAATAGAAGACGAGTCTCTAACTCCTTGTACAGCTCCTGCCTCACCCGTCTCCATCCGTCTTTGTCATCATAACCAAGATGTCTTGCAAGCACTTAAAATCTGCAATGGCCATTACTGGGGACATCGATAATAGACCAAATATAACTACGAAGCTCAGGTTGAAATTTGTCAATATACAAACTCGATGTTTAGCTTGCAACGTTATCTTCTCTTGGAAGGTCCATTTTCTCTATTTTTTGGCGAACGACAAGCTTGCCCTTCCGTGCAGGCGGAGGTTGTTGTAAGCTTCGTTCAACATGCTCAAAGGACGATAGATCTCTCTTAGTCGACTCCAGCCTTCTCTTCTGTGAACTAGTCAATCTTGTTTGAGGCCTGCCTTTAGGACTGGAAACAACGGACGGCTCATGCATTCTAGTAGTCACCGGACATGCAATTTCTTGGATTTTAAGCTCAATGGACATTCGTTCCACTCCTACTGAGGCACACCACCTTGCGTGGAGAAGTTTTACTTGTGGCAAAGAGAAGAATTATCGTCCGTCTTCACCAGGGGCATCATAGACAACTGCCTCCAACGTTGATCGACAGCATCTACTGGAATATGAATGGATTCACGACAATATTCATTAATCTGATGTGCACAAAGGAGGCCCAGTGTATGTCGATATACACACCCACAAACCTCGGGATCAAACCCGGCAAACTTTGACCTTTCAATCTCATCAAATATTAATGCCAACGCCTTGTGAGATACCACGCGCATTAAAGCATCTAAGAGTACTTCCTTTCTATGCTCATGCTTGACTATATTCAAACTCATCTCAAATGATGCCTTAATTTCATTCACCGTCCGGTATACTGATAAATGTATAGCTTGCCAAACAGAGACAAAGGTGCCGAAAAATGATTTTAGGTGTATTTTCAATAAAGAGTGTGCTCCTTCGACACGGTTGGTAGTTGTCGTGCCGTAATGCTTCACCACATTCGACCATGCTAAGACGAATTGTTCTTTGTGCGGTTCAAGCCATGTATCTTTGATGTAAGAAATATATGCCGGCTCTCTCGCCTTCCACTTTTGCTTGAACAAGTACCATGCGACATCGTAACTGGAAATCGTAGAGGCTTGCCACACACAATTCCAATCATTGTAGAATTCGTCAAAAATTTGCATGCCAATTTTACCATCCTTCTTTCGAAACTTCAACTTACATTGGGCTTGAATATTACGATTGACATGCCAAGTGCATAGCAATGTATCTGCTTGAGAAAAAATAATGCGAATAGCATTAATTAGGGCATACTCTCTGTCAGTAACAAAAACTGATGGCTCTGTATGACCGGCATAAAGTATTTTCAGTTTCTCCAACGTCCATGTGTAGTCTTCAAGTTTCTCACTCTTCATAAAGCAAAATGCCACTGGAAATGTTTTCTAAGTAGAGATGAACCCGACAACATGAAAGAGAGGCATCTTGAACTTATTGGTCTTGTACGTGCAATCAAGGACTAACACGTCGGCAAAAGACCTGCCCAAACTTGTACAATCGGGATGAGCCCAAAAGATTGAAATTACTTCATTACTCTGGGGATGTCTTCTATGGAACTCAACATAATGATTATCGGCAAGCAACTTGAGCACTTCCTGCATCGCCATTCTTGATTTTGTTCGGACAGCGTTCGAAAAAGATAGGGCGTTGTATATTGACTTCATTGTAGACTTGTTCTTCTCATCTTCATGTTGTATGACGAAATATATTTGTCTAGGTGCAACTTCGGAGGTGGACAAGTCTTCGACTATCTTCTTCTCCGTATTGTTCTGTAATGTATGTAATATACAAGTTAATGAGATGTAATATTCTATGTTAACACAAATCCTATATTACCTCATGTACCCCCTTACACTGTGTTGACACTATCACACTTGACACTTTGTTCACTTACACTTTGACACTCTTTGATATGTATACACTATGTATGCCCATTTTAACCCTCACTTGCCCCTTTGCCATGTTTATATACACACACATAGCCTCTTAAATAAGTATTTATGAATATAGTTAACTTAGCTATGTATGTATATTATATATATGTTAGCATATTGTGTTGTATATAAGTTTATATAACCATTTGAAATGCCATGATTATAGACCTAATGTTGAATACCAATATATGCATGTGTATATATGTGTAGACATATATAGCTTAAGTAATAGATTACCTAGTGTATATCCAATATGAATTCTTGCCTATTTGAGTATTGAATAATTGCATGCTATATAGAGTTGGGTGTATGTTGGCTTGTATAGCCTTGTATTGATGTGTGCTTGCTAGGATAGTCTTGGTTAGGCCTAGTAAGACTTGCTGGGTTAGGACATGACCTAGTTTGACCTAGTTTGACTAGTACAGTTGACCAGAGTTGACCAAGGGTTGACTTTGGCCTAGTTTGACCTAGATTCATGTAGAATACATTATAGTGCTTTATATTACCCTTCTGGACATGTTGTGACTTGTGCTGTTCTAATTAGAAGCTAGACACCTCTCCTCGGACAGTATCTTTACCTTGGACATTCAGATATCATGCGAGTACATTCTCTGATCTTTTCATACCTGTCTGGATTATATTCTTGCTCTAGGTTACTCTACTTGATGCTGACACGTATCTTCACGGATTAGTACTATATGGATCATTTCCTGAGATGTTATCCCTCTACGGGTGTATCGGGTATTTCATGTTCATGTACTTTATCATGTGCATCAGGTACTCTTTGTACTCGTACTAGTTCATGTTTTTACATGTTCTCATGTGCTCCATGTGCTTCATGTGCTTTCATGTGCTTATCATGTGCCTCATGTACTACTCATTACATGAGTTCACGTATCTTAGCTGTATTCATGTGCTTATGACATAACTTGAACGGATCCTTGTGTATTGATTGGGGCGGGGTGAGTAGAATTGGTTATGTGATCACTATTCCCAGTAGCTGTATTCATGTGCCTCCTTATTTGTATTCATGTGCCCCCAAGCCGTTTACATAACCATTGTGCTCTAAATCACGTAGCCACTTACAGTCTCTACTATCATATATTTACTTTCAGTTATAAAATATCTCCTGTTTACTCGTACTTCCTATTCAGCACTTCCTGTATTTTACTCTATTGTATGATTTATACTCCTAACCTGCTATGAACTGTTTTAGAGATATGTGCTCGTTTCCGTCCTGACTGGACCTGTTGATAAATTTTACAGATAGCTTGGAGATTGCCTGCTAGCCTAGAGGAGACACATTAGATGTTGTTTAGTTAGCTATTTTCAATTGTCTGGAGTTGTATTTACTTTATGGATTACTGTATCTGAGTTTGGAGATTTGAGATGTATTTCTGGATTTGTGTATCTTAGACACTTAGATTTCTCTCTGTTGTACCTCCTTTGGATTTTATGTTTTATCTATCCTTATCATGCTCTACCTTAGATGTGATTGAGTCTGTATCTGCTATGTCACCCCCATTTGGGGAGTATAAACTGTTTAACCTTATACTGTTAGATGCATGAGACCTAGGACAGCGTTCTACCGCCGACACTGCGGCGTAGGCTGGACGTACCCACTTCTCGTGCCCTTATTCTAGGGTGCGGGTCGTGACACGTTTTTAGTGGTGGCCCATGTAGGTCGAGATTCGTATTAGTACGATTTCGTAGTAGCGTAACGACTTAGTTGTACTACTACGAGCCTGCGACAGGATATATAAATTAAGATGTTAGGATGAGAGGATACTCAATCACTGTTAGGATTCCTTGAAAGATTCCTGGGATGACCCTTGATAATCTCATTTTGAATTCCGATTTAAACTCCTTTTTCTTGTTTTGATTCACCTTTTTCCTTGATTTGAATTTGATTTTGTGGATTCATTGTAGAACTTTGAATCCTGGTATTAGTTGATGATTTTGATAAAATTTTGTAGTTGTTGATTTACTTTTGTATTTAGATTAATATTTTCAAATCCAATGTACTCAATCACACTTAGGATTCTTTGAGAGATTTTTGGGACGACCCCTGAGAAACTCATTTTGAACTTCAATTGGAATTCCTTTTCCTCTTGTTTGGATTCACCTTCATTCCTTGCTATTGAATTTAAGCTTGATGGATTCCTCTCGTTTGAACCGATGAGAAGGAACATATCTTCATTATTCTTTCTCGCCATTATTCCCTTGCATTCTTATTTACCTCTTATCTTAAACTCTGTCTCATTACATTAATTACCCATATCTTGTCGTCCCTACCAGATGTACTTCGAAACCCTTGAATCTTCGTATCTTTTGCATGGGGAAGGCTAAGGAAGTGACGTAAATTATGTAGCTCAGAGAAGACATAACTGGTTATTTTATGATGATCTAAAGGAAATCAAATGTGGAGTGTTCCATATGGAAACTTGAGATAGAAATGTGGTAAAGGTCTCGAATAGAATAAAGAGACGTATACTGCCAATCTGGAAACAATTACATTTAGAGAAATTTTGGGGTTATGAGATAGTTTATAGGTGTATTCAAAACTAATGAGGATATCAGAGGTCAACTTAGTTTTGAGAACTTAGAAAATCTTGGTTGTTGATTTTGGGAAAAACTTTTACTCTGAGGCTATGTAGAAGGTTAGTAATGGAAAAGAGAAGTTAATTGTGTTTAATAAGGATATTAAACAAGATGTTGCGAGGGAATGACTAGGGATAGAGAGAACACAAAGTTATGGAAGTTTAGAGATTGTTGTGAAATATTTTTAGGAGAATAATATTCAAAGGTGTATGTCGAAGAAAATTTGGAAGTTGATTTTATGATGGAAGATAAGTTTTGTAAGGCCTAGAGATTTAAATTAAATAATACGAGGAGAACAATTTGAACAAGTTCAAGGAATTCGTAAACGGGATTTAGAGGTTTTGGGTCAAATTTAAGACAAGGTGAAAGAACTTGGAAATTTAAATAAATGGTTAATGTTGATTCCTAAATGTGAGGGCTGTGCTTCAAGAGTGATGTTTGAAAATTGGGAATTGCCTACGGTAGTCATGGTAAGGGTTTAAGTAAAGGTTAAATTTTCATATGGAGACTGGTGAGGTAAAGATATGATTGGCAAGTTATGACCAGATGAACTTAAGAGTATCAGAAGCATATGACTAACTCGATCTTCATTATTTTTGTGCATTAATTACCACCTCTTGAACTCCCACTTTCTAATTGAGATCCTTTGACGTTCCTTATCGTGACTTTGATATTCGGAATGTAATACTAGCTGTTACCCTCCAACAAATCTTATATGCAAGACCTAGACGAGCTCACCTTCGTGTAGGTATATCATGTCCCACTAAAACCCGTCTTCTTGTACTCTATTTTCTTGATATAATTTTCTGGTCAACTGGCTAAACTATAACCTCTACCATTATACTAAATTTCTTCTTATTTCAATTAGAAATCCAGCCTTGACTCAATTCTTTCGGCCCGACATGTGATGGTGTTCTGCTTGTTTCCTTAGATGCTTAACCTTGTACCTTATCTGATTACTTGACTCGTTGGTTAAGAAACTTGGACTATGTAATTCCTTTCATCATTACCACCTTTATATCTTGTGCTGCTAAACTAGCCTTAGTTTTGCAAGCTTATCTATTTTCGAGCTTGGTCATGACATATTTTATTGGGTGGCCACCCACTAACATATTGTCTAATCAGAACCGGTACATGATGGTCTGATCAACCTATTGCACTTTGGTTCGCTTTTTCATGTATCAATCTACGAGAATGGAGACATAGTTAAACTTGACCCTAGAGTCTCATTCGCGACAGCCTTGACAATTCTCCTTAAAATCTTTTCATCGCCTATGAACATCGTATTTGTACTCAGTCGAATTAAATTTAATCATAACCTGAACCTCCATCATTGGATGCTCGTGCTTATACTTTGATTTCATTAATTTCCTTTCTTGCCTAAATCTCGTTTTATTCCGAAATTGATCAACTTAGATCGTGTCAAGACAAAAATCTATTTGTGATTTGTTGTGCCTAAATTTTTAATTTTTGCCATTTTATGGAATAGTAACCTTTTAATAATTTCTTAGTTGCTTGTTAATGACCAATTTTTATATAGGATGGTAGACAGCCCTACAACCTTGATGATTGTTGTTCCCTTATCTTTCCAATTAGGACACCCTAGATCGTTTGTGTGTTGATACCATAGTACTGTTTTGACCTAGAATGATTAGTGTACCTAGGTGAGACTTCCAACTGCTATGGTATGCCCTGACCTTATATACTATTCCTTCAAATTGCATGATTTAGATAAAAAAATTTAGACCTTGATTGTTGGGAAATAGGGACGTCACCCCATTAGTATCAGTTGTAGATATATATAGGTTAGTCCTTGATGTGGGGATGTGTGTCTATAAACATGTAACTTATGAGATTTATGAGAGATTATAGTATCAGCCTTGATAGGATGTACTAGTCTTTTGGTGAGTATAAATGTGTTATGAGAGATAGGGGCCTATATGTCTTAGTAATGCATCGTTCCTATGGTAATAGAATGTATTAATAGATGGTTAATAGGAAGATAATAGTTTGAGCATACCTATAGCCTATGATCAAATCATTTTCATCCTTAGTTAAGACCACTTTAAAATAGGTCCAGTCCCTTGGATATAGGTTCCAGTCCATATTTTATTGAAGTTCCATTACCGCCGTACAGCAGAGCAGTGTTGGAGGTATTCCTAGATTGACACTATCTAGATGTCCGTTTATTATTCCAGTGTTAGAAAGTGTTACCTTAGATATTGGGTAGGTTAGAGGCTCTAGAAGGAGTACTATCGATCTTAAATTTCGAGGACGAAATTTTTCTAAGGTGGGTAGAGTTGTAGCACCCAGTTTTCCAAATGAGGGTAATTTCGAAATTTCGTGTTTATAATTATTTTAATAATGATATTTAATTCATGATATGATTTTTGGTGATTTTAAATCATTTTAAAATTATTTAAATCAATGACTTGTGGTTTTGACGTTTTGCTAGTGAAACCCTAGAGACTGTTTGACCTAGAGCCTAACCATGTGATTATGATATTTTAATATCATTTCTGGCCTAAGGATATTTTGCATTTGACCTCTTTGAATTATTTTGATATTTATTTTATTATTTATGATATTATTTTGGGGTTATTTGAGTCGGGTTCGAATTTCATCTCAATCCGACTTGTAACGGGGACCCGGGGTAACTTAGACTCTAGTTGGACCCATGCATTAGTTAGCCATGGCCCACATTTTAATAGTCATGTTAGAAAGATTAGTCATAATCCTAATTATTAGGTTAACCATTTAGAGTTTTTTTTTATTTGACCCTTTTACCCCCAAATCCTAACCAAAATTGTTTTAAACACTTGTAACTAAGGGAGGGGCAAACTTGTAATATTCAATGAATGGGGGATATAACCATTGTGGCCGGCCCTAATAGGACTCCCATCTCATTTCCTTTCTTTGAGAAGTCTTCTTCCCCAAGTGCTCTCAAGCTCTCCCAAGGAAGAAGCCTTCTCCTTGGATTTTCTCTCCTTTAGGTAATATTTCCTTCTCTTTTATTTCTCCATTTTGCATTTAGGAAAGTTTTAACCATAGGAATGACCCCCATTGTTGTGTCCCTATTTTTGTGTCCTCTTGTGTCCATTATGTGTCCTTTAGGGATTTCTATTGTAGTATTGTTGTGTCTTGTGTCCATGGAGAAAACCCCCAAACTTGGACACACTTTATATTTAAAATATTGATTAAATGAATTAATTCATATTAAATTTCAGATTTGAATATGTAGAGATGTGTTCTTGAGTACTTTATATTTCATTCATGTATCTCTTATATATGTGTTCATGTTACATATATAGATTTGTGTATGTATATATATATATATATATATATATATATATATATATATATATATATATATATATATATATATATATATTGTAATGAGAGTGTATCTATATTTATATATGTAATAAATGGTTCATGATGATTATATAATCAAGTTTGTGAGTGTGGTTCCTCATATTATTATTGCTATTATTGTTGTGGATAATTAGGATATATATTGTGTATTCTTTTGGCTCAAACTATCTAAATCCGTCATGATTTTTATCCACGTTTTTAATTTCAGCCCTAACTTAGAAATATCATAACTTCTAGCTCAAAGCTCGGTTTAGTCTCCCGTTTTTTTAAAAGAAGCATATTGAAATTAGCTTTCCAAAAACATGTATTAATAGGCTTAATTCATTCTGTAACTTTCTGGAGAATTATTTGAGTGTCAGCTGTACGAAAGACAAACGCGTTCTCGGTGTTTTCGCGATTTCGGGAGTTTCCGGAAACGAAAACGCGATCCGTTTGAAGTTTCGGAAAGCTAACACATAGATCTATAACATACTTTAATCCTAGAATTTAATTCATGCTGAGTTGGTACAGTATTGATTATTAGTAGGAGTTACTATTCGGCATATGCATTTTGTGCACCCTTGTGTGTAATATAATGTTCTATTTGATTTTAACCCATGTTAATGTATATACATTATGTAATTAAATAGAGAATGCAAGCATGAGTAAATGGTTAAATAAATGATGTATGAGGTGTAAGTATCCTATCTAATGTAAGCATGTATAAGTATGGCTTGTAATGAATATGTAGGTTCCATAGTATGTAATGTATGGTGCATATAGTAGTGCAAGAGAATAAATGAATGATGAATGAATGCAAGCATGAATGTAATGTAATAATAGATGGAATGTATGCAATATACAAGTTAATGAGATGTAATGTTCTATATTAACACAAATCCTATATTACCTCATGTACCCCCTTACACTGTGTTGACACTATCACACTTGACACTTTGTTCACTTACACTTTGACACTCTTTGATATGTATACACTATGTATGCCCATTTTAACCCTCACTTGCCCCTTTGCCATGTTCACATACACACACATAGCCTCTTAAATAAGTATTTATGAATATAGTTAACTTAGCTATGTATGTATATTATATATATGTTAGCATATTGTGTTGTAATATATAAGTTTATATAACCATTTGAAATGCCATGATTATAGACCTAATGTTGAATACCAATATATGCATGTGTATATATGTGTAGACATATATAGCTTAAGTAATAGATTACCTAGTGTATATCCAATGTGAATTCTTGCCTATTTGAGTATTGAATAATTGCATGCTATATAGAGTTGGGTGTATGTTGGCTTGTATAGCCTTGTATTGATGTGTGCTTGCTAGGATAGTCTTGGTTAGGCCTAGTAAGACTTGCTGGGTTAGAACATGACCTAGTTTGACCTAGTTTGACCTAGTTTGACTAGTGCAGTTGACCAGAGTTGACCAAGTGTTGACTTTGGCCTAGTTTGACCTAGATTCATGTAGAACGCATTGTAGTGCTTTATATTACCCTTCTGGACATGTTGTGACTTGTGCTGTTCTAATTAGGAGCCAGACACCTCTCCTCGGACAATATCTTTACCTTGGACATTCAGATATCATGCGAGTACATTCTCTGATCTTTTCATACCTGTATGGATTATATTTTTGCTCTAGGTTACTCTACTTGATGCTGACACGTATCTTCACGGATTAGTACTATATAGATCCTTTCCTGAGATGTTATCCCTCTACGGGTGCATCGGGTATTTTATCATGTACTTTATCATGTGCATCAGGTACTCCTTGTACTCGTACTAGTTCATGTTTTTACATGTTCTCATGTGCTCCATGTGCTTCATGTGCTTTCATGTGCTTTTATGTGCTTTCATGTGCTTATCATGTGCCTCATGTACTACTCATTACATGAGTTCACGTATCTTAGCTGTATTCATGTGCTTATGACATAACTTGAACGGATCCTTGTGTATTGATTGGGATGGGGTGAGTAGAATTGGTTATCTGATCACTATCTCCAGTAGCTGTATTCATGTGCCTCCTTATTTGTATTCATGTGCCCCCAAGCCGTTTACATAACCATTATGCTCTAAATCACGTAGCCACTTACAGTCTCTACTATCATGTATTTACTTTCAGTTATAAAATATCTCCTGTTTACTCGTACTTCCTATTCAGCACTTCCTGTATTTTACTCTATTGCATGATTTATACTCCTAACCTGCTATGAACTGTTTTAGAGATATGTGCTCGTTCCCGTCCTGACTGGACCTGTTGATAAATTTTACAGATAGCTTGGAGATTGCCTGCTAGCCTAGAGGAGACACATTAGATGTTGTTTAGTTAGCTATTTTCAATTGTCTGGAGTTATATTTACTTTATGGATTACTGTATCTGAGTTTGGAGATTTGAGATGTATTTCTGGATTTGTGTATCTTAGACACTTAGATTTCTCTCTGTTGTACCTCCTTTGGATTTTATGTTTTATCTATCCTTATCATGCTCTACCTTAGATGTGATTGAGTCTGTATCTGCTATGTCACCCCCATTCGGGGAGTATAAACTGTTTAACCTTATACTGTTAGATGCATGAGACCTAGGACAGCGTTCTACCGCCGACACTGCAGCGTAGGCTGGACGTACCCACTTCTCGTGCCCTTATTCTAGGGTGCGGGTGTGACACGTTCAACCGCCCGACATACGGATGACCCAATAGTGTCTCGGCAATCTTATGGTTGTGGGTTCCATTCTTCACTTCTACTGTCCATTTCCCTTCTTATTCGTTTCTAATATGTATCGTGAATGGACAACCACATTTCCTCGTTCCAATATTTTTTTTTTTTGAACTTTACTTTGGATAACTGTGTTTTTCTTGTGCGTTCTGAACACACCACCTCTTTCACAGCCAACCACTGCAGTTTGTCGTCATGGGCGATTTCGGGTCGATCTGGATATCACTAGAACTATGCTGTTTTTTCGTCCAACTTCTCGACACCAATGTATCGCACCCTCGCTTGATTCAAAACAAAGATCGATCCAGAATAAATGGGCTACAATGACTGTAATTGGAGCATGTACCGCAAAATCGGAAGATCTCAAGTCCTACAATAGAACTTAAAAGTTAATACAATTAGACAACATCATAAATCAAATATGTTTCATATATTAGGACTGCCAGAGAGGTGGCAGTCCTTCACATATGTAGGACTGTTAGGGGCCTGGCAGTCCTACATATGTGAAGGCATATGTAGGACTGCCACCTCTCTGGCAGTCCTAATCTATGATCGGGACTGCAAGAGAGGTAACAGTCCTCTGTGTCACAACCCGATTTTTCATCCGATAAAAAGTTAAAATTTAGTTACCAAGAGGGCTTCCGATGCATTGAAGTGTTCTTCGGACGCGGCGGGAAGAGAGTATACAACATTTGATGATCCCAGTTGTTCCATGTTCAATATTTTTCTACATTAAACACATAATTCAACTTTTATATGTAAAATTCATATTTAAAACATTAAATAAATATTTATTCAAGGACTTACCAATAAATGGGAGAAGTCTTTGACACTATTACTAGATATTTCACCAACAATCTTTCCAAAATTTAGGTTGGGAAATTTTTTTGGCTAGGTTTTGTTCTAACCTAAAATGGAGAGAAAGAGAAGAAAATAGTTGAGGGAGAGAAGAAAATAGTTGAGGGAGAGAAGAAACAAAAAAAGGTTGACTTTTATACCAAAATTTGGGCTGCCCGAAGTAAAAAAAAGTTATCGCAAACTTGTAATTTTTTCAAACTATTTTGAGCTGCTCCCAAGTAAAAAAAGGTGGTGCCCTTAGAAAAAAAAAAAAAAAAACCAAACTAACCAGACGTGAACCCATTAGAAGTCCACAAGCCATCAGCTCACTTCAGTTCATGTTGTCGACAATGAAACCCTAAACCCTCCTCTACTTCCCGTCACACCCTTCCCCCTTCCCCAAAGCCGTAAGATCCAATAAATGGCCTTCCGCCGGCGGAGCCTCACCTGCGCCTCCGCCCACTTCTCTCGCCACCTCCGCCCGTCCTCCTCCTCCCACCACCACTTCCTCCTCCTAGACCGCGACCGGTCCGATCCCCTTCCTCCCCAAGCCCCCTCCTCCCGATCCTTCTCCGCTTTCGGACACGGGCACGGACACAAAGCTCCTTTCTTTAGGAGTAGCAGCAGTAGCCTATTCTTCTCTCTCCCTCTCGGCGCCGTTCCTTTCCTCCTCCGCCACCGCGACTACTCCTCCTCCGTCTCCCCCGAGGGGTTGGGCGAGGTCGGATTCATTAAGGACGTTGCCGAAAACTTGACCGAGGCCGGCCCCGACGCTGCCGCCGCCGCTGCTGCCGTAGCTGATGCCGCTTCTGTTGCGGCTCCGTTCTCAGGAGAGGTCGTGGCCGCCGCAGCCGACTCGTTCTTCACCATCGCTGCACTCCAGTATCTGATCGACGGGGTCCATTCTTTCTTCGGCGTCAATTGGTTAGTTCTTTGGGATGTTGCAGTAAAGAAAAAGTTTGATTCTTTTGGTGCTGATGTTTGTTCTGTGTTTATCAGGTGGGCGGCGATCGCATTGACGACGGTTATGATCCGGTGCTTGACCGTGCCGCTTATGCTGAACCAGATGAGAGCCTCTGTCAAGCTCGCTGTAAGTTTCGTGTTGACTTATGTTTTTCTTCTTTTTGATAACAATTATTTTATTGCAATTAATAGCTGATTTTGGAAGTATGATGCCAGCTTAATCGCTTAGTCTTGGTGCTGAAACATTTGGCCAATTTCTTTCTACTAGCATTGTGTTTGACTTTGACCATGGCCTCAGCTTTGCTGCACAAGTTCTACCACTTATCGATTTTCTTGATATGATATCTGTTTTAATACACCACCACTAGTTGTTAGTATCTTACGATGCATGATACATATCTTACGATACAATATACTACCATCTTGTTACATATTGTTTGATCTGATCCTATACATATTTGCTGATAGGTAGTATCAATTTTTTTTTTACTTTAGTCATGTAATGCACACTTAGAATGTGGATTTTGAACTAGATGGACTTGTAAAGATGAAACAAATAAAACATTTGTGAAAAATTTATATTAAATGTTCCTATATGGATCTATATATACCTAAACTCCACGAGTTACTGTATCATATGTATATGATACATGCGAGGTTCCTGATTTCAGTCAGATATCGGTCCCATGCCAATTATTGGATTATCATACCAAAAACTAGAACCAGATGATATACCAGACATATAAGACGATATGGACCTAGTGTATAAAACAACAATATGTTGGCATATATTACATGCATAATATAATTAAAGCATTAATATAGATATAACAAGTATCCTTAAATAATTCTAATAATAAAAAACTCAAAATTATAATTCAAACTAATAATTAAGCAAAATTTTTCTTTATAAAATTCACTAAACATAATATTTAGAAGCATCTCTAAAAAAAAATCACAGAACATAACAAAGATATCATTTGTTCTCTCTTTACTCTCCAAAGCTAATTTAGCTAAGTCTATTCCTTTTTGCTATGAGAGGTAAGTCTTCTTCTTCCGTCAACTCTTTTTTTTCTTCTCTTCTTTTCTTATTCTATGTTTTTATCAATCGGGTTAGAGAGAGAGAGAGAGAGAGAGAGAGAGAGAGAGAGAGAGAGAGAGAATCAGTTATCGGGTTTTAAATTTAAACTTTAAACCCGTAAATAGGAAAATCTGGATATTCTATTGGATTTGAACCTACAAACTTAAACAAAAAAAACCTTTATATTAGTTAAACCGTCTAGTATACCAGTCAAATCGGCTGATATACAAGTAAAATATCAGCCGGTATCTTGGTCAAACTGGCCGATTTTACTATCTCGGTCCCCAAACTGTATAATTTTCTCCTCTAAGGTAATATCAGTCGGTATCTTGGTCAAACCGGCCGATTTTACTATCTCGGACCCCAAATTGTATAATATCAGCCGGTATCTTGGTCAAACCGGCCAATTTACTATCTCAGACCCCAAATTGTATAAGTTTCTCCTCTAAGCTATATCAGTCATACCTGCCAATATTCAGAACACTGTATACACAAGACGGATTATACGATATAATCGGTACACGATACGATACACGAGTTGACAACCTAAACACTACCTAGTAGGTACTATTAACTAACAATCTTTCAAAGGATATCATGTCTAAGCAATTGATACGGTACACGATACGATACACTAGTTGACAAGCCGATTTTACTTTTGGATATTATTTTGGAAATCTACCAATTGTGTATCATTTATATATGAGTTAAGTGTTATTGCTTGGGCGTGATTTTAAGATGAAAAACTGAAATAGGCAACACTTCGAGGAAGGTGCACGACTGAGATCCCGGAGGATTCAGAGAGATAAAATCAAATGCAACACTTCGAAGAAGGTACAAGTGATTTTCGTAACAGCAGCGATGAAAGTCCACAAACGTTTCTGATTAGATCAGAGAAGATTTCGTGGACAAGAGATGAACAGAAGAATATCTCGTTCAGAACGAGATAAAAGTGAAGAAGAGATGAACGGAAGAATGGCCTGCTGGGGTGAATGATCACCGGCGCTCAAAGCTTTACTCGTCCTACACGAACAGCTTCCAGGAACCAGCAAGTTCAGAAAAGAACTTATGGAACACTCTGCTCTTCTGACTCCTCGGATGGCGCAGACTGACTCTCAGTGTTATCAAAGGCGCGCCTAGGTCCTAGGCGCAGGTGCAGGGCCTTAGTAGCCTCGAGGCGAGACGTAATCCTTTAGGCGCGCCTGCCTTTTCCCTAGGCGCTGGATACTGTTAAGGCGCGCCTCAGTAATATTGCTTCAGAAATATTTTTTTGCAGGCCCATTTTGTTGCAGGAAAGAAATAGCCTATGCCCACAAGAAATAGCCCACAACAAAAGAAAAAAAGAGGAAAAAAAGCACATCAAAGAGAAAACTCTTCACAACAGAGAGAAAACTCTTCACAGCACAGCAAAGAGAAAAAAAAACGCAGCAGCGCAGAAAAGACGAGGAGGAAACCCTACCTCTTCCTCTCTCTCTCTCTCTCGATCTCTCTCTCGAGAATCAGGTGAGTTTCCCCCCTCCTCTTCCTCTCGATCTCTCTCGATTTCCTCTCTCTATATATCTCTCTCTCTCGCCTCTCTCCCTCTCGACTTCAGGTGAGTGGTTTTTTGATTCATTACTGATTTTTTTTCAATACTAGTTGTAGACTTTTTTTTGTTAATTTTTTTGTTACTGTTTTTTGTTAATTTTCTCTCTTGACTGGTTATTCTCTCTCTCGGCTGTAGACTTTTTTTTGTTAATTTTTTTTGTTACTGCTTTTTTGTAGGCTACATTTGTGTGTACTGTGTTTTTGTTTTTCTTTATTATTCATTATTGTTCCCGCAAAATTTTCACTGTATATATGTTTTTTCTTTTCCATAGAATGGCAACCCAAGAAAATCAAGGATTGGAATCTTCAAGCTCTTCTAACTCCAACCGAAAAGATCCATGTTGGAAGTACAACTTTTTAGCGGATCCTAAAGATTCCAATTCGGTATCTTGTTTATTTTGTAACAAGATTACAAAAGGTGGCATATATCGAGCAAAGCAACATCAAATTGGAAAGTATAGAAATGCCAAAGCATGTACCAAATGTCCTTCGGATGTGAAGGAAGAGTTGGAGAACCATATAAATCAAAAGAAAACACAAAGGTCTCAAACTTTTGAACCAGATTATCACTTGGATGATTATGATCTTGATGAAGAGATTGAAGTCCAAGAAGTGCATGGAGGTGATAGAGGCAAAAGAGGTCAACTTGGTGGAGCGGGTAGTAGCAAGAAGATGAAGACAAAAGCATATAATTTGAAGGGTCCGATGGATCTTTATACAAGTAGAAGCCAAAGTGTAGCAAAGGGAGGAAAAGCAAGACAAATTGGCATGAATGTAGCTTGTGACAAAGAGCTAAGAGGTAGAACAATTCAACACATAGCTCATTTTTTTATCAAGCGGGAATAGCTTTCAATGTAGCCAATCTAGAAAGTTTCAAGACTATAATTGGTGCAATTGGAAATTATGGCCCAAATTTGAAGCCTCCAAGTTACCATGAGTTGAGAGTGCCACTAAAGGAGTTGATTTACACACAAGATTTAATGAAGGGCCATAAGGAAGATTGGGAAGAATTTGGTTGTTCTATTATGTCCGACGCATGGACGGATAGAAAGCAAAGGACTTTGATTAATTTTTTGGTCAATGGCACGAAAGGAAGTATGTTTGTGGAGTCAATTGATGGTTCATCTTTTGTGAAGACCGGAGAAAAGATGTTTGAACTTCTTGACAAGTTTGTGCAACGTATTGGTGAAAAGAATGTCGTTCAAGTGATTTCGGATAATGGAAGCAACTATGTCTTGGCCGGTTAGTTAGTTTACTTATAATTTTATGAGTTGTGCATAGTTTTTTTACTAACTATATATAATCTATCTTACTTGTTTGATTTTGATATTAATAGGTAAACTTTTGGAGGCAAAGAGGAAGCACTTGTTTTGGACATCTTGTGCGGCGCATTGCATAGATCTTATGTTGGAGGACATTGGAAAGATTGATAAAATCAAGAGGACTATTGGTAGAGCAATTAATCTTGTTGGGTTTATCTACAATTACACATTTGTGTTGAACATGATGAGGGAGTTCACCAACAAGAAGTAGTTAGTGAGATGTGGAATCACACGCTTTGCGACATCGTTCCTTACGTTGCAAAGTGTTTATAAGCAAAACAGTTGTTTGAGAAACATGTTCACGTCGGAGAAATGGACGGGAAGTAGATGGGCAAAAGAAGCAAAAGGTAAGAAGGCATCCGAAGTCGTTTTTATGCCTTCTTTCTGGACTACAGTTTCTTTTAATTTGAAGATAATGGGTCCTCTTGTTAATGTCCTTCGTCTTGTTGATAATGAAAAAAAATCGACGATGGGATACATATATGAAGCGATGGATAGAGCTAAATAGACTATTGAAAAGTCTTTTGATGGTAATGAAGAGAAGTATAAGGCAATATTTGAAATTATTGATAAGAGATGGGAATCACAACTTCATCATCCATTGCATGCTGCGGGTCATTTTTTGAACCCTCATTTCTTCTATAATAATCCTAACATTGAGGGTGATAAAGAGGTTGTCACTGGCTTGTATGCATGCATAGAAAGACTAGTTCCATCTCAGGAGATGCAAGATCAAATTATGGATGAGTTGTCGTTGTACAAAAAGGCTATAGGTCTCTTTGGTTCCAACTTTGCCAAGAGATCAAGGAGCAGTAAATCGCCCGGTAATTATATTTTCTTTTGCTTATTACTTGATACATTCTAGTACTAGTTGCATTTTTCTTTTTAATAATACAATTATATTACAATTTACAGCTACATGGTGGGATTTATATGGTGGTGAAGCTCCTAAATTGCGAGAGTTCGCAATTGAAGTTCTTAGTCTAACGTGTAGCGCATCCGGTTGTGAAAGAAATTGGAGTATGTTTGAGGAAGTAAGTTTTTTTTTATTATACCATTATAATACACAATTCTTTTTTAACAAATATATTCATTAGTTTTCTTTCTCTTGGAAAAGATTCATTCAAAAAGGCGAAATAAATTGGAGCATCAGAAACTGCAAGACTTGGTTTACATCAAGTATAATAAAAAACTCAAAGCTCGTTATGATATGAGGGATGAGATTGATCCTATATGCTTAGAAGATATTGATAACAACAATGAGTGGTTGATTGGGAAGATGGGGGATACAAATGATGATGATGAGTTAGTTTTTGATGATGAGCAACTCTCATGGAGAGATGTCGGTCGAGCGATGAGGGTTGAGGAGCCTCCAGCAAACACAAGACAAGCGACATCATCAAGATTTGTTGCTACAACTTCACGATCTACAAGAGCTACAATATCAAATATGCAAGTTGAAGAGAATGAGCTTGATTATGATGAAGATACGGAGGAGGAGGAGGAGGAGATTGAGGGTTTCAACTCCGATGACACTGATGGGAGTAATGATGGTGACGATTTGATGGACGAGCTTGATGACGATGAATGATTGCTCGATTCATTTTGCTTTTATTTCACTTGTGTTATTTTATTTTGCAACATTTTGTGCTTGATTGTATTATGAAGACTTGACTTTTATTCCACTACCTAGCTGCCTTTACATGTTGCATTGCCACTACATAACTTACTTTTATATTTGAATTTGAAGACATTTTACATCTTCTGTTGCATTTCTACTAATCAAGTCTGGAACAAAGTGGCTACATAAATTTACTTGACATTTTACATCTTCTGTTGCATTACAATTTACAACATCACATAGTTATTCCATATGCTAAATATTATGTTCCCTGTCTGACATTTTCAAATTGTTCGCTTCTAAGTTAACTATGCAGGTCCTCGCCTTCAAAACTGGGTTTAGGTGCTATTCTGTAACTTCTAGCTTAACTTATATATTCATTGACATTTTTGTTGACTCACTATAGAATATAGTATAGTAGTCTCCACCTCAACCAGCTTTGTACCTGCAAAATTGATGGATACAAAATAAATGAGTCAATGTGAATTGTGAATTATATATAGAGAGACAGACTAGAGTAGAGAGGTGACACAAGTTTATCAATGTTTATATATCTATATATATATATATATATATATATATATGCACCTTGCATCGCTCGGACGTGCGCCTTAAGTGCGCCTTGCGTCTCGGACGATATGGACCCTTTGCACCTTGAGTGCGCCTTGCGCCTTTAACAACCTTGCTCACTCTAAGTTTCTCTCTTCTCTGCTCTGAACTCGGAAAATTTCGAAAGGAAATTATCAACTCTACGAATGAGAGAAGAGAGTAACATATATATAGTGTCAGTCCAGTAACCGTCCAGTTAACGAAACATTCGGGACGTGTTCGTGAAAGGAGGAACTGTTTCGTAACTGTTTAGAACATGAATAGACACGACTGCGCTAATTGGCACACAACGTGCACCATCTGCGATAATTGTGCCAATTATGCCAATTGAACCAAACGTGCACACCGGGCCAAACGCACTAAATGCGCACGTCGCGCCAAACGCACAACGCGCGCTACAAGCACTGCGTGCCAAAAGATTGTGCGAACTGGTGCGCGAACTGGCGCGCGAACTGCAGCGCGAACTGGCGCACGAACGGCAGCGCGAACGGTTCGCGCGATTGGTAGCGCGAACGGTTTGCGCGAACGGGTGCACGATCGACAGCGCAGAGGCCCGCGTAACGAGCGCAACTTAAGCGCACTATGCGCCTAGCGACGATGCTGACGTGCTAACTTCAAAGTGCGCCAACAAAACGCTACATTACGTCTCATGAGTCCGAGTCACTAAGCCCCTACGGGACTTAGCTCCAATGGAATAAATTTCAAGAGCATGACAAAAAGTATTAATGTTTCATTTGTTGGGTTAGTCTTCTTTCCACTAGAAAAACATTCCAATATGGCACCCATATGCTCTCCCACACCACATGTGCATCTCTAAACACCAGCAAAGCTTATATATAGAGATACACTTCATTTGGCCTAGCCAATGTGGGACTATTTTTCTAAGCCTAAAGGCCAAAACAACAACAATCCCCTACATATCTCTATATATGGGTTTGAGTGTTTCCCACAGTGACTATCCATTATGCATTTGGATAGATGTCGCCGACGACTTGAATCTTCCCATATGGGTTAAATAACAGTATGATACAAGAATGGACTAAGTCTTGAATTCTGCACCATCTTTCCACTCACACAATGTAGTCACATGTGCTTCTG
Source organism: Iris pallida (assembly GCA_029216955.1). Taxonomy (NCBI): domain Eukaryota; kingdom Viridiplantae; phylum Streptophyta; class Magnoliopsida; order Asparagales; family Iridaceae; genus Iris; species Iris pallida. Next base: position 24,799,415 of record JANAVB010009200.1, read on the forward strand.
GCTGCACATTAAAGGCCCTGTGTCAGCCTGGTTTCGGTGTATGTATTTTGGACGTCTACAAGTTTACCCTTAAGAGACGGCCTGCTATCCCTATCCATACACTCTAGGTGAGTTTTTTATTAAAGAGTAATGACATGAAGCTTTGCGCTTCCTTGCGGTGCTACGCCGCTATGACATGGCTTAAAGCCGAGACATTATCCCTTCTCGGGAACCTCATCGTAGTATTATACTACTGTCGCATGAGGTCACAATGCCTCTCTGTAGTGCTAAACTACCCAACATGAAGTCTTGCGCTTCCTTGCGGTGTTACGCCGCATCGACATGGCTTGCGAGGCTGAGGCTTTACCTATACCTAGGTACCTCTTCGTGATGTCGTGCCACTGTAACATGAGGACATCGCCCCCTTTGTAGTGCTGTCTACAACTCTTTAATTTTATCATACAACATTAGGCTACCTGCCTATTTGCGGTGCTACGATGCTGTGACTTGGCTCGCAAAGCCGAGGCATTACCCCTATCTGGGAACCTCATGGTGGAGTCACCCCACTGTAGCATGGAGTTGTATCACTCCTTGTAGTGTTGTGCTATCGTCCTTCATGTAAAGCACAACATGCATTCACTCTGCCTGAGAACTCATTAAGACGTTTAAGCCATCCTCACCACATGATCTATTATTCGCAGAAAACATATAGTAGACAACAGTGGTTGTAGGTCCGTATCCTTTCTATGTCCCGGAGAACATGTACCCACTGTTCCTGATATTTTCTCAGTTAATAGTCCTCCCTTGAACCAAAAGCTAGATGTCTAGAAGATTTCTCTTTGAACTAATAGCATAAAATTTTATGGTAGGATTACAATAACACAACATCAAAATGCCTTTAAGCCTATTTTACTTGTATCTTCGATCAGCTGGCGCTTGAGGTCCTTTGTGAACGGATCCGTCAGGTTCTTCTGACTTCGAATATCAATCACTGCAATGACACATCTTTTGATGAGATCGTGCACTGCTCTGTGCTTTAACCGCACGGTTATTTTCTTTCCGTTGAAGAGGTCATTTGATGCCACCGTCGCAGTCGTCTGATTGTCGCAGTATATCGGTATCGCCGGTATCTGCGCTCCAACTACTGGAAAATCATACATGAGCTTCCGAAGTCATTCCAACCACTGGAAGATCATACATGAGCTCCCGAAGTTATTCTGCTTCTTTCGCTGCGAAATCAAGTGCAAAAACTCAGATTCCATGAAGGAACGAGAGAGCATAGTCTGCTCAGTGTTGCAGAAATCCGGCTAGGCGGCTGACTAGTCGGCGACTAGTCGGTAGTCGGCCGCTGCCGGCTCGATTTTGCCCTAGTCGCCAGGAAAAATTGAAAAATCGCCTAGATGGAAAAAATCGGCCGATTACGGCTAGGCGGCCGACTAGGCGGCTCCTAGTCGGCCGACTGGACTTCAGTTAAAAAAAGAGGGTCAAGAGCCCACCCAACCCGAAAATCCAATGCAAAAAAAAAATGAGAAAATTTGAGTGGCACCCCACTTTTTTAACTCTTATTTAAGATGCACTCCACAAGTTTACATGAATGTATGATACCCCCCACTTTTTACGGTTTTCGTCCAAAACGAACGGTCAACCCCTTTGACTAATTTTTTTTGACGAAAATGCCCTCGTCTCCTTTTGTGTGTCCCCCTCTCCCCGTCACACGTGGCTGCCGTCCGCTGTGCTCGGCCCCCTTCTACGGCGTCGCCGCACACCCCCCCTCCCCGACCTCGCCGCACCTCCCCCGGCCATCGCCACCACCACCACCACCACCATCACCACCATCAACCATCATCACCACCACCATCAACCATCATCAATATCAACATCTGTCAAGTTCATTGCTGGAGAAAGAGCAGTCTGCAGATATTTTGGCACTTCCTTTTGAAAGCACCTTCTCGGACAGCATCCATAGCCCTCCTCTTCCACCTCTTCAGTCACTCATAGAATTTGAGAAAATTGAGAGCGAGGCTTCCATCCTAGGTCCTGTAACAAAAGAAGAGGTAGAGAAACTTGGTTCTGTGTTCTTACAACATGCAACAGAGGCTGCTGATGCCCTTGTTAAGAGTGAGGAAGCCTCATCATCTAGATTGAATCCAGATGGTTCAAAGTGGTGGAGAGAGACATGTGTTGAAAATAGGCCAGATGGAGTGGTTTGTAAGTGGTGGTGATGATGGTTGATGGTGGTGGTGATGATGATGATGGTGATGATGGTGGAGGTGGTGGTGGTGATGGCCGGGGGGGGGGAGGGCGAGGTCGGGGAGGGGGGGGGGTGCGGCGACGCCGTGGAGGGGGGCTGAGCACGTCGGGGGGCAGCCACGTGTGACGGGGAGAGGGGGACACACAAAAGGAGACGAGGACATTTTCGTCCAAAAAGTTTGGTCAAAGGGGTTGACCGTTCGTTTTGGACGAAAACTGTCAAAAGTGGGGGGTGTCATACATTCATGTAAACTTGTAGGGTGCACCTTAAATAAGCGTAAAAAAAGTGGAATGCCACTCATATTTTCTCAAAAAAAATCCACACAGTGTTGAGAAGAGGAGAAAGAAGAGAAGGAAAAAGAAGAGGGAGAAGAAAATTACCGATGGAGCCGTTTGCCGCCTCCGTTGACCGCCGCCTCCGACAAATCCGTTGGCCACCTCCGATGAAGGTAATTCTTCAGCCTTCTATTTTTTTTTCTTTAGCCGCCTTTGCTTTTTTGTTTGCTTTTTTTTGTTGTGCCATGTGCTGCTTTGATATTTTCTTTAATCTTTATAGCAGCAGCAGCTTGCTTTTTTACTTTTTTTGGTTTTTGTGTCATGTGCTGTTGTGAACTATTGCACTGTGAAACACATCATGTGCATTACTGCAATGTGGAACACATAAAAACATATGTTAAAATATTGAATATGCATATTATAAGGTGTTCTTTCAGCCTTGAAAGTTGAAACACTATGCAATATTTTAAAAGAATGAATATGTACTGTAGTCCCTGGATAAGACGTGCTGCTGCATTGTGTTTTTTTTCTTCTGTTTTTTTTTCTTTTTCTTTTCTTTGCTTATATATATATATATATATATATATATATATATATATATAAAACCAAACCGATCAATTCGACTAGTCCTCGATTAATCCAATTAAGCCCTAGTCCCTGCGAACCGACTAGCGTCTGACTAGCGATTTTTACAACCTTGAGTCTGCTTCTTCGACTTCCACGATATAGCAGTTCCATCCATTGTGAAAATGAATCCACCTGTGAATCTCTCGCTCTCCAACTCTGAGCACCAGCTGACATCACTGAAGCCTTCTACTACTGGCGGATCTCCGCTGTAGTGCAGTGCATATGTCTGAGTCTTCTTGAGATATCTTATTATCCGTTTCACAGCTTTCTAGTGCTCAATGCCTGGGTTGCTCGTGAATCGGCTCAGCATTCCCATTGCGAAAGCTATGTCAGGCCTTGTGGCAGTAGTAGCGTACATCAAACTTCCGATGACGTTTGCATACTCCAGCTGCCTGACGCTTTCCCTCGAATTAGGCTTCAGCTTCAAGTCACACCGATAAGGCGTATCGATCACTGGAAGATCCTGATACCCGTAGCGTGTGATCATCTTCTCAATATAACAAGGCTGACAGCGCCAGCCGTCCGGATGATCTTGATGCCTAAGATCACATAAGCTTCCCCCAAGTCCTTCATGCTAAACTTGGTCGAGATGAACTTCTTTGTCTCCGTGACACAGTCCATATCCGTACCTAGGATCAACATGTCGTCCACGTACAGACAAACGATTACACCTCTTCCATCAACGAACTCCGTGTAAACATACTTGTCCATCTCGCTGACCCTGTAGCCAATTGACCTGATGACTTTGTCAAACTTCTCATACATTTTTGGAGCCTGTTTAAGACCGTACAAGGATTTTACCAACTTGCAAGACTTTGTCTTCAAGACCCTTGACGACAAATCCCTCTGGCTGTTGCATATAAATCTCTTCGGTCAGCTCGTCATTTAGGAAAGTGGTCTTTACATCCATCTGATGTATCACCAACTTATGTATTGCTGCGAGAGCAATTAACATTCTGATGGTGGTCATCCGGGCTATTGTAGCATACGTGTCAAAGTAGTCGATCCCCTGCTTCTGAGAGAATCCCTTGGCTACTAGCCTAGCCTTGAACTTGTCAATAGTTTCATCTGGTTTCATCTTCTTCTTGAAGATCCATTTGCATCCGATGGATTTCGCTCCTTCATGAAGATCAACCAACACCCAAGTGTATTAGAGGTGATTGAATCAATTTCATTGTCTATCGCCTCTTTCCAGAAAACGTTTATGGTCTTCATCGCTTCATCATAGGTAAGCGGATCTGCTTCCACATGATAGGTGACAAAGTCATCTCCGAAGTCCTTCGGTCTCCTCACTCGCTTAGTTGACGGTTCAGTGAGTTCTGGTTCAACAATTGATTCTGCAACAACTTCTTCTTGGACTACGTTGTCATTAGGAACTTCAATTACCTGTGTACCCTAATTATTCTCCGGAATATCTGCAAGAATAATGTTTTTGTGCCTTGCAAATTTATCTTCAAAATATTCTGCATTGCGAGATTCAGTGATATGATTTGATCCAATATTAAGAAATCTCCGAGCATCACTCTTCTCGGCATAACCCAAGAAGATCGTCTTCATAGTATTTGTCTCGAGTTTCTGAATCTTCAGATCTGAGAGCTTTACATATGCCAGACACCCCCACACTCGAATAATATTCAAGTTTGGTCTGACTTTAAACCAGAGTTCATGAGGAGTTATGTCCGAAGTTGCATGCGGTACTCTATTCAGAATAAAAGTGGCCATCAAAGCAGCTTCTCCCCAGTATCATTTTGGAAGATCCGCAGTCAACAACATTGAGTTTATCATTTCTGTCAACGTTCTGTTCTTCCTTTCTGCTACTCTGTTTGATTGAGGAGAATAAGGAGGAGTTGTCTCGTTGATGTTTCCATGTTCCTTGCAGAATGATGCGAATTCATGAGACCGATACTCTCCGTCTTGATCACTTCTTATTCTCTTGAGTTGTTGTCTAGTTTGCCGTTCAGCCTCGGCCCTGAACTCTTTGAACTTCTCGAATACTTCGTCTTTAGACTTCAGCAAGTAGACGAACGCGTATTTTGAGAAGTCATCGGTTATGAAATACTTCATCCCGGCTTTTGTAGAGAATTGTTTGAAGTCACAAATATCGGAGTGTACCAACTCCAGAAGATCTGTGCTTCGATTAACTCGCTGAAAGGGTTTCCTTGTGATCTTCGTTTGAGCACATACTTCACATTTCTCTACCTTACCCCCATATTTGGAGATAAGTCCTAGACTAGACATTCTGTTTATTCTTTTATAATGAATATGTCCTAGTCTATTATGCCACAAGAGTATAATCAGAATGAGCGATTGTATTAATTTGACAAGATTGATTTATAAGCTGAAATTTAAACATTTCTTCAGTATAAAATGCTTTCCCGAAGTATGTTTCTTTTATGGACACTATCTGGCCAGCATTGATGTCCATCCTTAGGCCTGCTGTCACGACCCGCACCCTGTATAGGGGCACGAGAAGTGGGTACGTCCAGCCTACGCCGCAGTGTCGGCGGTAGAACGCTGTCCTAGGTCAATCATCTAACAATATATAAGGTACCTGTACAGTTTATACTCTCCGAATGGAGGTGACAAACAGAATACAATCTCAATCACATCTAGGTAGAAGAATGAAAGATAGATAGATAGACAGATGGTAACTCAAAGAGACAGTAGAATAGATAAAATAAGTCTAAGTGTCTAGGATAACATAACATCCAGAATGTCAACCCAAAATACAATATAAGTCTAAGAGTCTATACATCTCAACATCTCAAAATACAACTCAGAATGTGAGACAAAATGATAATATGAAAAAGACTGACTAGCTAAACTAGCCTAGACTACTGGGGCAACATCCTCAGCTGCAGGTGGATCCTGCAGAGGGTCCACAACATAAGTATCATCTAGTCCTGCTCCATAATAGGTAGACACCAGGGCCTCATCCTCATCCTCTGTAATATTTTCAACAGGTCCAGTCAGGACAGGAACGAGCACAATACATCTCACGCAGTGCATAGTATGATAGGAAATATAAAGCATGCAATAGAGTAAAATACAGGAAACGCTGAAGGAAGATACATGTAGCAAAAGAGATAACTGTAATAAAATATCTACTATAATAGAGAACTAGCAGTGACTAGTGAGTCAGAGTAAAATATAGACATGTGAATGGCATAAGAGATTCATGACTACAGCTAAGAGTGATTCATGACTACAGCTACTGGGGTAATATCCACATGACTATTTCCACTCCCCCATCCCCAATCAATACACAAGGATCCGTTCAAGTTATGTTAAGATTCGTGATAAGCCCATAAATGGGAGATTCATGAGAGGCTCTGTGAACATGAGAGTACATGAGTCACAAGCGATTCGTGAATCTATGAAAGCATAGAGATACATGATGATTCGTGAAAAGCACAAACATGCTGTATCTGATGCTTCCGAGGGGGATAACATCTCATGAAAAGATCCATATAGTACCAATCCGTGATAACAATCGTGTCAGCATCAAGTAAAGTAATCTAGAGCAAGAATATAAATCCTGGCAAGTATGAAACGGTCAGAGAATGTACTCGCCTGATAACTGAATGTCTGAAGAGGATATACTGCCTGAGGAGAGATGTATGGCTCCTAATCAGAGCAATACAAGTCACAATGTATCCAAAATGGTAAAAATAGAGTATACAATGCATACTACATGATTCTAGGTCAATCTGGTCAAAAGTCAACTCTTGGTCAACTCTAATAGTCAAACTAGGTCACAGAAAGTCATACTAGGTCACAGGAAATCAAACTAAGTCAAATAAGGTCAAACAAGGTCAAACTAGTCTAATCTAGGTTAAGGTCAACTCTTGGTCAACATTCTAGTCAAACTAGTCAAGTTATCTAGGGTTTAGTCAATCAATGATCAGACTAGTCAAATACTAGTCAATATGGTTAAGCTAGGTCAAGTCTAGGTCAAATTTAGACTAACTAAGGTTTTGGGTCAAACAAAGACTAGTCAACAAGGTAATCAGGTCAATCTTGACTAATGGTCAACTTCTAGTCAATACTCCATAAGACTAACTCAAACCATGACACAACCTCTAAGTATTCCACTTAACCCCATGCATATCTTAATCTACATAGGACTATCCTCATAATCCATATGGTTAACCTAATCATCTAGTTAGGGTTTAGTCAAACTTTAGTCAACTAGTCCCTTTATGTTCATCCAAGCCATTTCTAGGTCAATGTTGACCTATAGTTGACTTTGGTCAACAATGGTCAACAAGGATCAATTTGCTAGTTAAACTAGGTCTACTAGACCTATTGGTCAAGTCTAAACCTACTAACCATAGGCCATAGGCCCATGTATCTAGGATACCATTAATAAATAATAATAAAATAATTAAATAATAAATTTTCAATAATTACAAATACTTCCAAATAAATTCTAGAAAATTACCAAAATACCCTTTAGGCTAAAAAGTGCTAAAATGGTATCCTAATCACTTGGTTAGGCTTACATGGTCATGGTAGTCTCTAGGTTATGAAATCTCTAGAGTTTACACTAGGGTTATACTAGTAAAATCACAAAGTCATAAGTCATGACTTAGAAATAGTTTTAATTACACTAATAATCACCAAAAATCATATCATGACTAAAACACCATTAATAAATAATAAAAATAATAAATTTTCAAAAATATCCCAATTTCAGAAAACTGGGTGTTACACCTGCAGTGCATAGTAGGCCTCCAGAGATCATGTTCTTCGTAATAGCAGGAACATGCTTCACGCCTTGAAGCGTTATAGACTTCCCTGAAGTCAGCTTCAACACCACCGTCCCGATCCCTTGCACTTCAGCTTGTGCCTAGTTCGCCACCATAACACTTCCAGAAGTTGGTATGTATGTGGTGATCCATTTCTTGCGTGAGCAAACATGGTAGATGGCACAAGTGTCTACCCACCAGTCAGAGTTAGCCCCCACCGCAGTGACATATTAATTACATCAGTAACCATGGAAACCTTGCTAGGCTCACCTTGCTCTGATTGCTTGGGCTTGGTTCTGCATTCACTCTTGTAGTGGGCCCTTCTTGCCACAGTTAAAGCAAGTCACTTTGGACTTTGGCTTATGTTGTTTGAAAGAAGTCCCATTCACTTTCAGATTAGTGAGGTCCTTCTTGTTGTTGTGGGAAGCCGCCTGCTTTCTCTTGAATTCCTTTGTGTGGACCAAGTTGGCATTAGCCATCTGTTTGGACAGAGCGTCCACCTTCAATTGAGCCCTCATCTGGTCCTCAACATAAATTTCTTGAAGGAGATCTTCTAGATTGATCTCCAGTTTCTTTCTATGCATATTTGTATAGAATTTGTTCCAACCAGCGGGGAGCTTGGAGATGATCCTTCCAACAATGAACTTGTCGTTGAGGGGCATCCCCTCATCTTCCAATTTCTAACGTAGCTTCAGGAATTCCTTCACCTACGACAACATCGTCTTCTCGTCTTTAAAGAGCCATTTGTGATATTTTTTTGCGATAAATATTTTGCTCCTGTTTTTGTCATCTTCATATAATTTCTCCAAAGGCTCCCATATTTCTCTGGCAATAGTCTTCTTGGAGTAGGATTCTGCCAGGGAGTCTTCCATAGCATTTAGGATTAGAAGCCTTCAGAGGCTATTCTTCCTCTTCCATTTGGTCAGTTTAGCATTAGCAGTAGCAATAGCGGCTGCTATCCCATTTTTTGGAATCTTCGGTTCTTCCTCAGTTAGCACGTAGTCGACGTCCACGAGTTGGAGATTGAGGCTAAGTTTTCTCTTCCAGACTTGGTAGTGCTCTCTATCGAATTTCTCTAACTTGTTGAAGTTGGAATCGATGAGTTGTGCACGAGAGTTTTCCATCTTTTAAAATCAAGCTTTGAGATTGTTATTGCTTGGGCGTAATTTTAAGATGAAAAATTGATTTAGGCAACACTTCGAGGAAGGTGCACGACTGTAACAACAACGATGAAAGTCCACAAAACGTTTCTGATTAGTCCACAAAATCAAATGCAACACTTCGAAGAAGGTACAAGTGATTTCTGTAACAACAACGATGAAAGTCCACAAAACGTTTCTGATTAGATTAGAGAAGATTTCGTGGACAAGAGATAAACAGAAGAATATTTCGTTCAGAATGAGATAAAAGTGAAGAAGAGATGAACGGAAGAACGACCTGCTGGGGTGAATGATCACCGACGCTCAAAGCTTGATTTGCCCCACACGAATAGCTTCCAGGAACCAGCAAGTTCAGAAAAGAATTTATGGAACACTCTGCTCTTCTGACTCCTCGGATGGCGCAGACTCACTCTATGTTTCTCTTTTCTCTGTTCTGAACTCTAAAAATTTCGTAAGAAAATTATCAACTCTACGAATGAGAGAAGAGAGTAACATATATATAGTGTCAGTCCAGTAACCTCCCAGTTAACGAAACATTCGGAACGTGTACGTTAAAGGAGGAACTGTTACGTAACTGTTCAGAACGTGAACAGACATGACTGCGCTAATTGGCGCACAGCGCGCGCCATCTGCGCCAATTGAACCAAACACGCACACCGCGCCAAATGCACTAAATGCGCACGCGGCGCCAAACGCGCACAGCGTGCGCTGCACGTACTGCGCGCCAACTTATCGCGCGAACTGGTGTGCGAACGGTCGCTCGAACTGGCGCGTGAACGACAACGCGAACTGGCGTGCGAACGGCAGTACGAACGGTTCGTGCGATCGGCAGAGCGAACGGGTGCGTAGAGGCTCGCGCAACTTAAACGCACTATGCGCCTAGCGACGATGCTGACGTGCTAAGTGCAAAGTGCAAAGTGCGCCAACAAAACGCCACATTACGCCTCATGAGCTCATGAGTCCGAGTCCCATGACAAGAAGCATTAATGCTTCATTTGTTGGATTAGCCTTTTTTCCACTAGAAAAACTCCCCCACATGGCACCCATGTGCTCCCTCACACCACATGTGCATCTTTAAACACAAGCAAAGCTTATTTATAGAGATACACTTCATTTGGCCTAGCCAATGTGGGACTATTCTTCTAGTCCTAAAGGCCAAAACAACAAAATTAAGTTCACATATGCAAAATTTCGGGTTATTAGGAGTTATGGTTTGAACCTATACAACCGTTCTATCAAAATGTGTTAATTTTGGATAGAATATAATTCAGCACTGGACATGTATGTTTGACGGGACGTAACTCATAGCTTCGACATGCAAATTTTGTTATGTCATATAGTTTTGGATGCAACATCGAATGCTCTAACTGAATATAAAGTCAGATTACTTAAAGTGTGTACACAAAAATTGGCTTGGAAGAAACTGCACTTACAAGAACATGTTAAAAAAACTGTGCACTTACAGGTCTTTAAACTTAGTATAGGTACTTCTGGTTATGAAAATGGGATATATATCGTCGCAAAGGTCTTGAAGTATACTTTCCGAATATGGAATTAGTTTACTGATTTTGCATTATTTAGGTTACTGAATTCCTAGTCTAATATACACCACACCACTTTTTTATATGAAAAAGAATGATGAATTTTAAGAGTGCCAATTAGTATTTGTATAAATAAAAATGAGAAAAAACATATTTGGAGGTGGCAAGTAACACTTGCCTAGTGTGATGAAGTACGACTATCGAATCAAAACCTCGATCCGGTTTTCCGAACACGGATGGAAGTTCCCGAAAAAGTCTCCTTGGCATAGTACTCTTCTCTTCTTCCTCTTCTCCCTCTTCTCTTATCCTCTCGGGTGGGGAAGAAAATGAGAGGAGGAAGGAAGAATGAAATGGAGGAAGAGAAGGAAGAATGAAAATTGGGGGTCTCTTTGCAGTATCGATACAGTTTGGCATGTACCGATCCGATATTAACCGATATCGATACTGATCGATACCGACGTTGAGGGTCCCTTTTCTAGTCAATTCGACAAAGAAAATTGAACGAAAAAGGCCAATCAGTAAGGGTGTAAAAGCATAGTAAGGGTGTAAAAGTATGTAAACAAAGAAAACTTATTTATTTTATTCAATTTCAAAACTACTAAGAAACAACATACGGAATACTTAAAACTATGACTAAATATATATAATATTTTTTTCTCTAAGATTTTAATACTTTATTGATAATTATTTGCTTTCTGATGCCAAAATATCTGACATTTCGATCCGAAATCGCTGATACTGCCGATACTGCCAATCCCGATACACATAGGAAGAGTCCGATACCGATTCCGATACAAATAATGTGAACCTTGGTTTTTATGCCATGAAGTATTGATGGCATAAGCCACTCAAGGCACTTATGTGACACAACATGATAGAAAAAGGGATTTGTAGGGTGAAGGGAGTGCCAACACACATGATGAGTTGTCATGTTATGTGGAGTTGGTGAGGAAGGGTAGAATGATAAATGACTAAGATATGATTAGTATTAAATTAGGGACTAAGTTAACCCTAATAATGACTTACGCTAGCCTGGGTCGATAAACAAACACAAAAAGGTTCTAACACGCATTATGATACAAACAATACGACTCACCAAAATACTGAGGTACGTATTTAGATCCGCAACCCTCTACCAAGAGGCATACCCTATCCGTTCACCATGAATTTCTGGTAAAATTTGGGTTTATATATTTTACTACAATAAATACAAACTACACTGAAGGCATCCCAGTGCTATGAGCATCCTGCTTATGCAGGTCCCAGGGAGGCTACAATTCTACAATTTTTGTTCTGTCTAAAATTTTGCATCGGATACGGGTAATATTTATATGGATGCGAACCCTATCTGTTTTAGCAGACTATCCACTTTTGAGAACCGAATCCTAGCCGTTCAAAGCCAAGTCTGGGTCCGGTTCACTAGGTCAGATCTGGATCAATGGGTACAAATAACAACCCTAATCACACATAGAAACTTGTAGAACATGAATTGGCTAGTGTAATATTTCACATAATTTTATGCTTATAGGAAGATTGGAGAAAATGTTTCAGTGTCACAGTAACACAGGTTATTTAACAACTTAGACCTAAAGATGGAACCCACAAAGATGAGTCTGTTCTCCCCTCAAATTTCCATTTAATCTTGGAGTTGTTTCTTTGCCAATGCCATGAGACCATGACTTTTACAGAAGCCTCTTTTTATTGGCTTATTCATGGCAAACTTTTGGCTTGACAACCTTAGATTGCAGAGTCCCCCTTCTCTATCCCTTTCTATGCCAACAAAGCAACATACCTATTAGTACCTGAAAATACTAATATTTTGGATTCATCTGAATTCAAACAAAACTTAAAAAATATCAGTTTTATTCTCAGCCCCAGTTATTCCTTTGCAACTCAAACTTTGGTGTTGGTCTCAGTTATAATCCTTCCTCACTTTAGGTTTTGACAATTTAGTCACTTTTGACTTTCTTTTAAAGAAGAGAATATATGGGATATTGAAAGCCAGTGAGAACTAACATGGACCCACAAGATAAATCACACAAGTATGAACTTTTGGTTGTATGATTGCCTCTCCAGGAATTGACCATAGAAGGTCTAAATCTCAAAACAATGATCTAAAACTACACAATAATCCATTATATCCTCTTACATAGAAGTCCAAAAGACAAACCAGCTAATAAGCAAGAAAATCGGGCCTTCATATACCAATTCAAGTAACTAGGTAAGTCCAAAATGAGGAAATAAATCAGTCAAATCCACCAGGGGTTCCAAATGAACCATCACAACTAATGGGACCTGCCACAAACCTCGCTTGGTCGAATGTTTCTGTGGATGAATGCCCATCAGAACTTTCACAGGAATACCCATCCGAAGTCTGTGCTTGGGTTGGTATTCCCGCCTAAGTCTCGTCTTGGGTTGGTTTTCTCTCCCTCATGCATTTATATCCTCTCGAGGTCTTCATACAGTGTTCATGTATCCGACTCTCCCGATTGGAAGAACTTGTCATACACGCTAATTATTGATGAACTTACTAGGTATATTTTAGGATGAGGTTTCGTCGTGTATGTAATAATGCTTTTGTTAGAATTGGCTGAGGACATCTAGGTTAGCTTCTACATGGAAGTGTGGACATAATCTTTGGAAATCAATAGGTTTTAAATTACTAGCATGGAAACAAAGAGTACGACTTCATAGCTTTAGTAAAGTATCAAGAGATACCTGTGTAAATGGTTACATCAGGTCTCTCGGCCTAGGGAATAGTTTATATCGATGACCAAGAGATACCTGAGTAACCGGTTACATCAGGTCTCGACCTAGGGTGGGTCCGCCCCTGATGTGACCAGACCCAAAAATTCGGGTAAATGCTTTGTCATGTTGTTTATACAATAAGTGTTATTTATTGACTTCAAATGTCAAACAATAAGGGCAGTTCTTCCATGTTATTGAGCTATTGTTATTTTATTACCAGAAATATTTTTGTACTGTGAAAATAAGTGGGTATTTGTGTATGTTTATGCCCTTTATGACATTGATTGTGTTACGATACTAAAATGTTATTAGTAACTTTTTCGTTATGGGATGCTTAGATCTTTTAGCTGATATCATTACTTGACCACTAAAGAAATGATACAAAGGCTTGGATGTTATTGATATTGCTGCTGCTTTTATCAGTTATGACCCAAAGGCTTATTTAGTTAGTGATAATGAAAATGCTGTGATGCTGGTAACCTTCTTATATGACATAATTCCTTCATTTTCAGGCAATAAGACCAGAAATGGAGCAGCTCAAGGAAGAGATGCAAAATGTATGTTGTCTGAACCCTTTTTATTACATTTTAGTGCCATTATGCCTAAAATTTAGGATATTGGTGCTCAAATTACTCATGCAAAGAACTTGTTAGTAGATAATGGTTCTTCCATTATCCATATTACAGTTTATATCTAGACTTAATTTGTTACACGCTGTTGCCTTCCTGCAGTCTATGGATCCTCAAAATGTCCAGGAGAGTCAGAAGAAGATGAAGGCATTATTCAAAAAGTATGCACCTCACAAGAAACTTTTGTTTCTTCCCATGTTTCATATATTTGTTATCAATCATTTATATGTTATTATGTGGACTTTTTTGCATCCTTGCTCAGTCTCAGGAGATTCTTTCTTTATGATGCTGAGAGATTGCTTCCTGCTCCATTAAGTTAGATTTTTTAATTTAAGATAACTTGTCATTTTTTAGTTGCTTTCTCAGCTTCATGCATCCTTCTTATTTTGTCTCAGGGGGTTCTTTTATGAGATGTTGAGATAGAGTGTGCTTCCTGCTACATTAGCTTAGATTGTTAATTCAAGATATCTTCTTTTTCTTTAAATGAAGAGCAATTTGCAATTTGGTAATCATTCGGTACATCTTCCACAAGTATGAAATGTAGAAATACATGTAGTACACACCATTAAATAGATGCTGCAGGTACACAAACATTAAACTTTAACTTTATGTTAATATAAACCTTTACCAACCAACTCTTAACCGGGTCACACACTGAGTACACCTAGTTACTGAAAGTCAATGCTAATGAGGCATATTTAATATATTTAATTTATCAATATAGCCTATTCAGTTTGCCTACCCTGCAATGGTACTTTTCAGAATCAGCACCAATTAGTTTGATTGCCATAAATAGTGCTAGCAGATAATTAAGGTATGATTTTCTTTTGGATTAGATCAAAGGTATTGATGATTACTCGTGCTTACTGTCTTTTTCAAAGGTATGATTTTCCTGCAGAAAGAGAGCACCACATACAATACCAAGAGCAGAGCACCTCTGGCTAATAACACTAGAAGTAATGGTAGCAGATCACCATAGACAAGAAGCAGAAATAGTCGAGGGAAGTTACCACCTTATGAGAAGAGATGTCGAGTGAGAAACCGTGAAGAATAACAATAGAAGACCATAGAGTGAGAATATGACTATCAAGTAAAACACAATCCCTGAAAAACAGTAAGATAGCACACAATCTCCTTTAAGGAATAAAGTAAAGAAATGGGGGCTAGTACTGGTGGTGGTTAGGGCTGTCGGCGACTTGAGTGGAGACAGCCATGGCTCCAGGAAGGAGATCGCTGCAACCATGTATCTATGACTAGTACTATCAAAGGAGTCGAGGTTGTCGAAGGTTACCATTTTAGGGCTGCTGGCTATCGAGGTTGCCAATGCTGGTGAAGAAATCATTGTTGTTGAAGACCTCTGGGTTGGGCTGTAACGGGTTGGGTTCGGGTCGGATTTATGTAAAATATGAACCCATTTTTTTTCGGGTTCCCAAATCTTATATATATTGAACCCATTTTTTTTCGGGTTCCCAAATCTTATATATATATATATATATATATATATATATATATATATATATATATATATATATATATATATGAGAGGCTGGTGTTGCTCGAACCTAGTACCTCCAACAAACCACCTTCAAGCCTTCACCAACTAGCCATACCATAATTTATGCATATGTAAAGATATATTTAATCAAAACCAAACCAAGCACAATATATTTTTGCATTTCATATGATGTACCCGAAATTAATTCAGGTTTTGTTTTTTTACATCAAAACCTGGATTTTAGCTAAAATTCAGGTTGGGTTAACGGGTTACCAATTACTATTGATAGGCATGGCTGAATGTCGGGGTTGTTCTAGTCGGTGAAGACAAGGCCGCTTTATCGAGGATGAGCTAGATAGTGCTGAGGTGGCCTAGCAGGGAGCTAGCTGCAATGGATCCTCAAGATGCTGCAGGTGGATCAGGCTCGAGATGCTTGATGCTGCCGACGGATTAAGGCTTGTCATAAGTTATGGTTAAATGGGGGTGGTGGCTAGCTAGGGTTAGGTTTGGTCGGCATAGGATATTTGCTTGGTGGTGAAGATATTTTGGTGGTACATAGAGAGCTAATGCTATGATACCATGTTGAGAATGAGGCTCAATTCATGGGATCGGAGCTATTGATGTGTTGACAGTATAGGAGGTGAGGTTCTCTCTTTTGTTTTTGTACATGAACAATATGGACTAAAGAAGTAGTACATGGAAATATTAAGTGAGGACCCTAATTACTAGGTACACCTACACCTCAATGGGGGAAAGCTATCAGTTTAAAAAAAAAACTTGAAGGAAGAGGAAACATTATAGTTTCTGTCAGGTTTGTATCTCTCTATTCCCCCCCCCAAAAAAAAAAAAAAAAAAAAAAAAATGAAGGAGAGCAAACTTACACTGCCAGCCCTGAGCCCTCACAACTGATCGGCGACGACGACCGACGGTGACGTGTTGCGGCGGCGACCAAACGTGGCACAAGTATGACCGTACGAGCGTGCACACACTCACTCTCTGTTTTTTCTCTTACTCTTAATCTCTTCAATTCCTCTCTTTCGTTTCTCTCTGATGATTTTTGGACTTTTTTTTTCCTGTTTGGGACTCAAAGGTGGTCTCTTTTTTCATAATATAAGAGATTAATGATTGTTGTCTCTTTTTCGTAAAGTAAGAGAAAGTAATGAGATATATTTTATTGGGACTTAATGACCTAGTTTCTTTTCAAAAAAATAACTTATGAAGTTGTTTGTCTTTTGTAAATCATATGACTAATTACGTTTTAGAATAGATTAATCCATAACAGATTAATTACATTTTAGTGTTTTTATATTATTTATACTAATTATATTTCGTTGTTCTTCGAAGACTAATGGCAGATAACGAGAAACAATCAGAGGTTGCATTGAGGCCAAAGTCCATCAACGTAGAGTTCAAGATTGTAAAGAAAAAAGAGATTGGATCACATGCAAGTTGTGTAGCAAGCTTATTGGGGGGGGTGTATTTCGTATGAAGCATGTCCGAAGGCATCAGATGGAGACAAAGCAAGAGTTAGAGCTTATCTTGAGCAAAACAAGAAGAAGAGGAGAAAGAGAGAGCTAGAAGAAAAGAGGGGTGCAGTTGATGTATTTGGTGAAGAAGATCATGAATGTCGAGTGTTGGGGGATACATCACAAAGGAAGAAGCCAAATTGTCTTAGACCTATTAATAAATGGGCATATCCGCCATTGATTTGAACAGAGCACAACAACAAAATATTAATAATGCTTTGAAAATCAAATTTACAAATGATGTGCATGAGTATGTGGCTAGGTGGATATATGAGTTGGGTGTTCCATTTCATGCTATCGATAATGCAAGTTTTAGACAACTAGTGGAAACTATTGGCCAATTTGGTCCAAGCTACAAATCTCCAAGCCAATATCTTCTAAGAGAGCCACTGACGAAGAAGAAAGTTGAAGGGACCAAACAATCACTCAAAGAGCATGAAAAAGAGTGGATGAAGACAAGGTTGTAAAATGTGCTAGGCGCTAGTCGGGCTGGCACCGGACGCCTAGCCCACCTAGGTGGGCGCAGTTAAAGAAATAAAAAACCCAAAAATATCTATTGAAATTTGAAAAAAAAAAGTCCATAAAATCCAAAAACATACATAGTCGGGTTGTCAGGCGGGCACCGAGGCAGCTTTTTGAACACTGGATGAAGAATGGGTGCTCAGTCATGACCGATGCTTGGACTGATCGTAAGAGGAAAATCATTATGAACTTGTTGGTTAATTGCAAGCTTGGCACTTCATTCGTTGGTTGTGTGAAATATTATAAAGAGACACACAGGGGGCAATATATCCACGACTTTGTTGAAAAGTATATTAAAGAAATTGGTTCAAAATATGTGGTTCAAGTAGTGACGGACAACGCATCAAATAATATATTGGCGACGGATTTGTTAGCAAAGAAATTTCTCATATTTTTTGGAGCTTCCATACCATCAATCTCATGCTTGAAGAAATTGGTAAGATATCAAAGTTTTGTGGAATGCTTGAAAAAGCAAAGGTCTTAACCATCTTCATCTATACACATCATAGGACAATAGCTCTTATTAGAAAATATACCAAGAAGAGGGATATTGTAAGACCCAAGATGACTAGATTTGCTACATCAATTTTGACATGAAAAAGTCTTCAAGGTAAGAAACATGCATTAATGCTTATGTTTACATCTGTGGAGTGGAACAAAATTGAATAATATGAAGGATAAGGCAGCGGAGGCAATGATTTTGTTGGCCTCTTTTTAGAATATTGTTGCATTAGTATTGAATGTATTTACTCTTTTGATGAAGGTTTTACGTCTAGTGGATCTGAATAAAAAGCTCTCAATGCCCTTTGTGGTAGGTGCAACTTAGAAAAGCCAAGGAAGGGACTAAGAGTACTTTCAAGAAAGATGAGAATGCCAAATCTATCTTGAAGATTATTAATGACACGTCCAAGATAGGCTTGATAGTCCTTTGCACTACGCTCGCTTGCTTGTTGAATTCGATTTTTTTCTACAAGGATCCAAGCATAGGGAATGATGAGAAGGTTATGAATAGATTTTTGAATTGTGTTAAGAAACTTTTCTCTGATTTGGGCATGCAATCCACAATCTCTAATGATAAGTTGAAATATAAGAACAAATCCGAAAGCTTTGAAAGAAAAGTGGTACAAGCGGTATATGAAAAGGATGTTCCATATTATAAGTTTGATCAGGATAAATCTTACTTTTAACGTTGTTGTTTATGTTAAAATTTTTATTTGGTTCTTTTTGCCTCTTAATGTGTAGTTGGATGGTGGTAGCACCCCAAACTTGAAAAATATGGCAATTAGGTTCTCTTTTTTACTAGTAGTTCATCGGTGTGTGAAAGAAATTGGAGCCAAGGGGTAAGTAGATTTTTTACTCACATTCTCTTCCTAGATTTTATTATGGACTTAAATCTTAGTTAATTTGTGACATTTTTTTATTTTTAAATACATACCAAGAAGAGATAGGCTTAAGGCAGCAAGGTTGAACGACCTTGTATATGTCAAATTCAGCTCCAATCTTATGAAGAAGTCTAAGAGAGAGAAGGGTGGAGAATTGCACTATCTTCGCAAGCTAATGAAGCTCTTGGCTTGTTGAGGGTGGTGATGATGAGGTCGAGCCGGGTTCAGGACTGACTTGGAGAATGGTGAGTGCTAGAAACATCCCAATTAAAGAATTTGATGAAGACCTAGATACGTCCGAGGAGGAGGCGGATGTGGAGGTTGATTTTGAGTTGGATGATAAAATATCATGAATGTGGTAGATGGTGCTTGCGTAGACTTAGAAGACTAAGTAGGCTTAATCATTGTTAGACTTGAAACTTGGGAGTTTGAAATGTAGACATTTTCATTTATTTGGTTGTTCGTGCTTTCTAGATCCGCATTCTCGGATTTCATTTATGTTGTCTATATAAAGAAAAGGTCATGCATTGCTCCCACCAAATATTAATTTAGATTAAGTAGGTCTTAGGAGTGCTTGGTTTCCTGCTGCTCCTGCATGTTCCAAACATGAGAATTCAACCATAAACTGTTGCATCAAAGTAAAGAGTAGACATAATTTCTGACTTGTGTACAGTTTCAAACACATCACCTGATTATGCATATAGGACCATATCAAGGTTTACAAGACTAGCACCAAACCGTGTTACTAAGATGCAATAAATACGTTAAAATCTAACTCTATTTTTGTTTGCTCGTCTCCAGTTCCTCTCTCTACTGCATTTTTTCTATGGATTGTTCTCCAGTTTCTCTCTCTAACTGCAAGTATGTAGGATCGATGGCACCTCTAGAGGGAGGTGAATAGAGTGCAGCGGAAAAATATCTCCAATAAAAAATTAAACAGGTAAAGACAAATATAAAATAATTACTTAGGTGCAGTGAAATAAAGCAGTAAGTAAATAGAGGCTAGAAAGCAATACGCAGACATCGAGATTTTATACTGGTTTTCCTCTGAGAGGACTAGTCCAATCTCGAGAACTCTGCTTGATGTTAAATCCACTATTTGAAATAGAGATTACACCGTGTGCTTTATTCCGAAAAATACGCCAACTTCAACGCCGTCGTGTTTTAATCTGAAGCCCACAATCATACTTCAACGCCTTCATGAAGAAAGCTTTTATACTCCAAGCTTGTACAACTCAAATACTCCTAATCGGAAACCAACGACACTTAGAAGAATATGATTTGTCTTGGAAATAGGAAGATTGAAAGCTCTTGGTAAACTGGAAGGCTTTAGAATAGATAGAGAAGATGAAGGATTGAGTGATTAGAAATGACAAATTCTTCTCCATTTATAGGAATTTTTGAACCAGACTTCGGGCAGAACTCGGTTAGGGCAACGTTCATAATTTTGAACGTTAGAGATCCAAAGGAGTAGGAATTTGCTGCTGACCAAGAGTAATTCTGGTGGTCCGAGTTCGGCTAGTAGGTTTTCTGGCCAGTTTTGGTTTAACAAGGGTTTTGAATGTTTGGTTTGGTTTGGGTCAAGAAATGGATTTGTGAGGATAATCTTCTAAATTGCCAGTGATCTCGACTTATAAATTATCTAGACTCGATAAATAGAAAATACAGAATAAAGTAAAAAAAATATGCTTGACAATATCTGCTGCGATCTTCTGTCTTTTCATATCAAAGTCGGAGTTTAAGTCAATTATCGAAATCTGGTTGATCATGGCTGCATGGGCCAACAATCCCCTATTTTGATAATTTGACAAAACTACGATTGATACTTTATCATTGCTCAGCTTTGTTGGGAAGAGGACTTGTGCGGTACGGAAGTAGCTTGTTCATCGGTACAATGCTTGCCAATGGACTTGCTCCCCCATAATAAATGGTCAAGTCCTGTCTGAATGACATGCTCCCCCGCAATAAATCAAGTTTTCTGAACATCTGTGAAGTCTAGAAATTTTTTTTCAAACCAAAAACCTTTTAGAGCAAACATGTAAGTGTAGCTTTATAATCAACATCAACAAAGTAATGAAAATATTATATTTTCTCTCCCTTTTGTCGTATAAGCAAAATGATCAAAATTAAAGTGATGTACTTAGCACAGATAGAAAATAGTGCATAAACTCAAAAGAAACATTATAACTCATAGTGCTGGAAATAGTAAGCTGATATATAAACGGAAAGCAGAAAGTGCATACACTAATACATGCCAACTAAAATGAAAGTCTTATAATAACTAAAGTTTGATAATGCTTGAAAGAAGCATTTATCACTAATACAAAAAGCCATAACTAGAACATAAAAAGTGACGCGGTATCACTGGGGAACATCCTCAATCATCATCCTCATCGTCATCAGCATCCGCCGTCCTAATAGGATCATACTCAGCAGTGCGGTGAGGATCATAGCGAACAACAGCAGGGTCAAAGTATCGCTGAGCCTCTCGATCATCAATGCGATAACCAATCACCGAGGGGTCACGAACCATAGGAATAGGGTCACCAGGGTTGTGAGCAAAACTATAGGTAATGTCCCTCATGGTGTTGGATATGGCCTGTAACTGAAGGGTGGTACGGAAATCCATGGACCTAAACTGATCCACCATCAAGACCTGAAGAGACTCGAGGGTAACACCACTGGAAGGATGTGAACTGTCAGCTGATGGGTTAACAGGAGGAGGAGCCTGAACTGCAGGGATATGAGCGACTCTACGATGCTCATGAAAATGGGCAGGTAGAGCATCCTGGGGACAATCATCCAAGATAACCTCAAAATACTTAAAGATGTGAGGAAGATACATCGCGTAGAGATGTCTTCGCGGTTTCTTGCGACACCTTTCCATAGCAGCGATAATAGTCTTAGGAAGACTAAATGGAACTTGGAAGTGAAGATGGTAAATGGCTGAGAGTTCCAAGTATGTGATCTCATCGGTGGAGGTTTGTTTTGGAAGAATAGCAGAAAATACCATCCGATGGAAATCATAAAAATAGTTGTTCAGATGCTTGGGACAAAGACTACCTTGTAGACGAGAATTTGGTGCACATAAAGAATCACGAAAAGAGTCAAAAGTCATATGAGTTGGAAATTGCACTGAGGTGATATCCACTAATGCTTCCCTTCCTTACATTGGAAATATGAAGCATGATTGCCAGATCATCGACATCAAACTCAATGTCAATTCCATCGACTTTTGATTTAACCGTGCCTTTAGTGACCGATAGATTACAATAAAACATGCGAATTGCATTAGAATAAATAAGAAAACTAGATTGAACTAGGTCTACAAGGTTGAAGTGTTCAAAGACTTTTGTATGATCCGAAAACAAATTAAAATTAATTGGACATCCCGAACAAATTTTTCGTTGGTGAAATCATTGAACCATTCATTTGAAACATCTTGTGATACGAAAATAAAATCATCAAAATAGTCACCGTTCGGCATGGCGGGACTAAATAGAGAAAATAACCTTCCTCTTGAACATTGGAGGTAGAAGCTTCTCCAACCTTTTCTTTTTGGAAGAATGAGGAATTTTGGGAGCCATAGAAATTGAAAGTTAAGGAAAGAGTAGAGATATACCGAAATTGAATGGAAACAGTGGAAGAGAACCCCGAGATAGCTCCGAATTCAAGTTTTTAGGGCTTGAGAGGCTTGGAAGAGGGAGTTATAGGGTGGCTAGGGTTAGGGTTTTGGGTGGAGGATTTCGGTTGCTTTGTGATGAAGAAGATGAAGTTTTGAGGGGTTTTTAAAGAGGAGAATCCTACCGTCCATCTTATGTTCTGATTACACTGGACCGAGTTCGGACAGATTTCGGTCTGAGTTCGGTCCCTGGGTAGTCAGGACAGAATTGAAAAGAAAATTGATACATGTTTTAACATTTATGCAAAGTATAATTCGAAATACTTGTGTTGAGAAAAATAATTAATATTAAATCAAAAATACACAAAGCGTATAGAATACTTTGGGTTAGCTGTAGGGGCCGGATCTCAGCTAGCGGTATTCCGAAGACTAGTATACCATGTCGCTTCTGTCACGCCCCGACCCGGAAAATCGCTCGTCCTCGTATCGGTTTTTAACCGAATCATCGTCCTCGCTGGTGCGTGATGCCGTACGAGTCTGAAGTTGCACTTGTACAAGGCAAGATGACAAGTTCTCAAATGGTTATCTTTGATTTGATATTAGTAACGGAGGCAAACAGAGTATACGAAACAATTTTCTTTATTGATAAATGAACTGAGATTACAAAGCTTTTAATAGCCCAACGGAATTTGCCAGATTGACTACAACACTCAAGTTCTCTCTTGCCCACAAAGGATTTCACCGTTCCATATATCATGTCTTCTATATCTCGACCGCATCAATCCTGTTGCAAGACCGAGCATCAATGCGATCGCACGCTTCAAACGCTACGGCATTCCATGCCTCAGCGCGATCAAGCGAAGCTCCGTCGCGAACATACCATTCCCTGAACCTGCTAGCAAACTAGTGGGGGATTAGTACTTTCGTCTTCGCTTTACTGATCAAAGACCCACTTAACAAACCGACATTTAGTAATGTATTGATTCATGCAAACATACAATTTAGTTCTCTTTCTATGTTCTTCTTAGGATCAGTTCATGGCATTTTCAAAGACTGTAAAGCATGTTATCATGGCAAGCACGTTACTTCAATATGTATAAACAAGTAGGCAACCAATAGTAATCTCGTGTTGTTTCGTGACTTCTTACCAACATCGACGCACTCGCCCTTGCACCGACGCAAGGTGAATACGCCTACCATCTTTCCCTGTCATGTTATAAGTGCTCTCTATGCACGATCTATGTGTACAGGATATATGTGTACCTTTCACTTTCGACCCAGGATCTATGTGTGCAGGATATATGTGTACCTTGCACTTTCGACCCATCGTTCCTTATCTATATGAATGTCACTAGCTTTCCGGGCTAGGATGGACTCATATTTCTCAAATCGAATATGTAAGACGATGATCACTCTGTGCGGTTGCTAACCCAAACAATCAGAGGACCCCCGAAATACTTGGTAAGTGGCTTATTACATTCAATAGCAGATCGCTAACCGTCTATATGAAGTGCACCAACAATACCAACTGTCACGACCCGTTCCCGAATAATCGGACACGAGTCGGACACGCTCAGCCTACGTTGGATGACTCAACACAGTAAGCTGTAAACATCTAAGGAAAATTCTAAAAATAACATGAAAGTAAACATCACAGCATCTAACCGTCCCAGAATGATCACCATAATCCATAAGTCATAATTCAATTTATACATGAAAGTACTAAAAACAAATCCAGTGACAGGGATGAAATACAACTATGAACTCTCAATATACAACATCTAGAAGTAAAGCTAAACGAACCTAAACCTGTAACCTCTAACTAAGTCATGCCTCCATCCTGCTTATCTAAGATCCCGGACTCTGGCCCAAAAGGTGGACGATATCCTCAAGTACAGCTGCAACATATCCAGTCAGGAGCGGAGCAAAGTACAATTCTAGGTAATGAACAAGAACATCATGATAGGGGTGAGCATTCGGTTTATTCGGTTTAAACCGAACCGAATAACCCAAAACCGAATTGGACCGAAACCGAATAAGCAAAACCGAAACCGAACCGAATTGGCCCAAAACCGAATCAAACCGAACCGAATTAAATCGGTTCGGTTTTCGGTTTATTCGGTTTATTCATATTTTTTTGATTTTTTTGAGCTTTTTTTGTTAATATATATAGTAACTAAATATACATAGACATATTTAGTATATACCTATATATATTTAGTATATACCTATATATATTAATACTTATATATATAGTACACACACACACTCACATATCACACACACACATATATATATATATATATATATATATATATAAATAAATTAATTAAATTTTCTTATTCGGTTTTCGGTTTTGGACCGAAATCGAAACCCAAAACCGAAACCGAATAAGAAAATTTAGTATTTTCAAAACCGAAACCGAACCGAATTTTTTTAAAACCGAACCGAACCGAACCTCTTATTCGGTTCGGTTCGGTTCGGTTTTCGGTCCAAAACCGAATAATGCTCACCCCTACATCATGATATGAAAAGTACAAGAGAACATGTAAAGCACAGGAAAGAACATGAAAATACATGAATGTAAAGTACAGGAAATAAAGTACAAGAATGTAAACCATGAACCTGAAGTACAAGACATGACAAGTGCACAATATTTGAAATACAACTAGCATATGTGACCGACTGGGGTAAGCACATGAAGCACATGAAATGGGTACGGCTTAGGGCCCGCGTGCACGGTGCGAGGCCTAAGCTATTCACATGAATTTTTGATTTCTGGGTTTGGTCACATAGCTAGTGTATTTTTCCTCCCCGACCACAAGTAGGTACAAGACATGAAATACTAGAGAACATGATATCGTGTCATGACGTGTCACAAGAAAAGTACATGAATAATGTAAATGAACATGAACCATAGAATGTACTTGCCTTGCTCGGGGTGATCAGGAATATGGAGTAAGACTGGATGTCCTCCTGATAATGGGTACAAGTTGGTTAAGACTAATTCTACATTACTAGTCTAATCTACTACTAACTAGAAATTTAACTAGTAACTAACTGACTATCATTTAAGATATTTATAATGATGAAATAATTTATTACAAATGCTAGGACATAGTTTATCTTAATATATACTAGCTAGCTCAATATGATTCTGGGCTAAAACATGAGTCTGGATTTTATAGCGAAATGAATTTATGGCACCTGCACTTCTACAACATCCCTTTTGGAATAACTAGGCTTGAAATATAATAAAACTACACATTCAATTCTTAAGCAAAATATAGGATTTCTCCCCTGTAGCTTATTCCATTGGCCTCAGGTCAAACCAAGGTTGCATGAGTTCAACACAACTCAAATATATATCAATCTCACACAGACCAAACCCACACAGATTTCACATTCTCAGCAAAGGAATTGGCAAAGCAACTTGACAAAATATACATAACACTCTAGCATTGCATATAGTCCCCAAAGCCCATCTGTTCACTCAAATAACTTACTGAACACCCAGGTTCAATTGGTAGTCTTCCCAACCTTATTGTCAGGCAGAAATTGAATCAATACTCTAACCGGCTAAGAATTTAGAATAGCCACCACACTTCACTACTGCACACAACCATTGAGTCACTGGTGCTTAGGTTAAACCCAAGGATCAAAGTATCGGTCGATACCGATACGTATCGGCCGTATCGGATCGGATTTGGCCTAGGCCGATCCGATACCGACCAAAAATATCGGTATCGGCCGATCCAGGAGGAAAAATTATGGTATCGGACCGATACGGACCGATACGGGCCGATACTTGCCGATACTTGCCGATACTGGCCGATACGGGCCGATACTGGCCGATACTGGCCGATACGAGAATTCAAAATACCAGAAAATATCAAAAACGAATTTTATCCCTGCCAAAAACATACTTTCGAAACAAAAAAAGGGTAAAGAAAGATTCTTCACGTCAAATCTAGAAATCAGTAATGAAAATTGGTAACATTTGCAATAAAATCGCTATAAATAGATGAAAAATCATTTGCAAATTACATCTAACAACACTAAAGGCAGAAAATTATTCAGATTATAATATACTATTTAACAATATTATATACCATTTAACAATTTATATTATTGCAATATTTTTTTAGTGGGTATATATACTATTTAACAATATTTATTATTGTACACTATTTAATGTTTAATTCAATTATACTTGAAAAACATAGAAAATACTTAAATAGTGCTTAAATATGTAAATTATTTTTCCCTAATTTATTAATAATTATTTAATAACGTCGATACAACCGATACCAAAAAGCCGATACTCCGATCCGGTACCGCCGATACAGCCGATACTGCCGATACCGATACTCTTAGAAACTGTCCGATACCGATCCCGATCCCGATACTTTGAACCTTGGTTAAACCCCCAACGGCCATGATTTTCAAATTAATAAGAAGGGACAATCACAGAACATATAAACAAGAAATTTTTACAAACAAAATCAAATGGAACAACACCATGTATGTCTTCCTACATTCTCCCCGCACCCGACACCATCTGGACACTGCCACCATGACCCCAACACCAACAACCAACCCGATCACACACTGCAGGAATACGACTGAACTGGACACACCCAAGTTTCTGACACGAACCAAATCCCAGACCAAAAGAAACAACTGGACACGACTCCAACTCAGACATAGTTCAGCGCTGGCACGAACAAGAGAGAATACAACATTCTAAGAATCAAACTAATACAACTAATTGTCCTACTGATCTGAGGAGGATAGAAGTTACCTGAAATGATTCGTATCCGAAAGAATACCTCTCCACAAGATCGAACACGATCCTCACGTGTCCAGCTTACAATCGAATCCCTATTCAGACATTTATACAAATAGGTGGTGGTCAGCTATACGAGAGTTTTCTCCCAAGCTTTCTTTGCTTTCTTGAAGCCCAAAAATGCAGAAAAAATTCCAGATCTCATGGATCGATATAACAACAAAGAAACTTAAGATGAATTCAAACAAATTCAAGAAGACTCGATCAAAACTCAGTCGAATTCAAAGAATGTCGAAGCATCAATTCACGCTGACTCACCTGGATCGGGTTCGTCGATCAAACTGTCAATGATTTGAGCACCTCGTCCTATCGATCTGGCTCTGGAATTCATTCGAAATTTCAAGGAACAGAGGAAATCGCAGATCAGAAATCAAACTTAATGTATCAATAACTCACCGATTGATGGTTCTTGATTTGCTCGAACGGTCCGGAGATCAAACGGAGTTCGTCGATGTCCTTACTAAGGAGAGGGCGGATCAAATTGTCTCGTCGCTGCCAATCTGTCGAAGAAGCCGGAGCTCATCGCGTGAGGAACTGCCACCGCCATGGCCGATCGCCGGAGAACGATTCGTCGGAGAAATTCCAGGGAACTGCCGGGTGCGTCGAACTTGACGTGCGGATCGTCGAGGAAGACGAAGTCGCCGGAAACATCGCGCCTCTGGGAAGACTGGCGCTTAATCGCTGCCGAGAAAGGGTTGCTCCGCCGTGGTGGTGATGAGGACCGGCTCAGCCATTGGGGAAAAGGACCCTCGTCGTCACCATCGCCATGGCGACCTACACGAAAATTAGGGTTAGGGTTTGAGGGGTTTCGGAAGAAGGGAAGTGAAAGAGGTA
This sequence comes from Iris pallida, assembly GCA_029216955.1. Taxonomy (NCBI): domain Eukaryota; kingdom Viridiplantae; phylum Streptophyta; class Magnoliopsida; order Asparagales; family Iridaceae; genus Iris; species Iris pallida. The sequence goes on from JANAVB010009200.1 coordinate 24,827,606, forward strand.
GGCCTCTGGAAATTTTTGCTGAAGAAGAATAATGAGCTCCCCCCTCTCTCTCCTCTCATCTTAAATAGAGAAAAAGGAAAGAAGAATTGAGAATTTGCAATTTTACAATGTAACAATTTCATAATTACAAATTCCCACAAAAGTTTGTTAGAAGTTGTTAGGATTCTTAGGAGACCACTCCTAATTAGTTAGAAAACTTGGGAATACTCAAGATTAGTTATTCCCAATTGATTAATTAAAGACTTTCCCTTCAGAATAAATAATATCATGAAATTAAATAAGGGAAACAAAACTTGAAGATAATTTATTCTTCTAAGTAAAATATTCCAAAAATTACTAAACTGGGAAGGTGGGGTTACAAATCTTCCCCCTAGAAAAATGTTGTCATCGAAATTTCAAAGAGCATGGCACGATATTTGAATGACACAAAATTCAAAATCGGTTAGACGCGAGTGTGAATACGCTCAACGACTGGATACAAAAATCGTAAAGATTTGTAACGACTTAGCATGAGAAAATAAACGGATAACATGGCTTGATTGATAATGATCAAAATTGGTCAGGCACAAAGTGAAACAAAGTTTAATTAAGGCCAAGTACGATAATTTTCATACAGGGAGTTGAAATAACACAATCTAGCAATGATCAAGAATTTAAATAGGCACGAGGTAGCATGAATTTCAATTACGACTTAAATTTAAATAGGCACGAGGTAGCATGAATTTCAATTACGACTTAGAGGAGTAAAATCATGAAGGCACGATCTAAATTGAAACTTTAGCACAATTGAAATGGAGCAATTAGAAAAATCACGGTTAGATAGGTATGATTAAGACCAAGGTTTAGACAGAACATGATATAGGTACGATCAATAGAAAAATTTCTGGTGGAACGGAATCAAATCTAGCAATGTATATTTTGAGGAAAAAAATCAAATGATCCAACGATAAAATACAAGAAGAGAAAATTGTGAGAGTCGATTGAGAAAACATATGGAAACTACCCAGGAGATATTAGTATCAAATCAAGGTGAACGTACAAGGATTTGTGATTCTCGAAAAATTAATAATCATATGAAAAGGGGATATAGTCTCCATGGTATTCGAGAACATATAGATACTTGAAGTAACTTTACTTAGAATCCATGCCCCGCCAGTGTATATTTGGCTGCAGTGAACTTTCGGCTCCGTGACTCGAATAACGATATGTTACCGAATATTCTATCAACTTTATCCATTTTCCAATAACTATCAACGAAGCAACCCAATTGATTAAGCTATGAATGATTTAGGACAAAGTCTCAACAATACCCGAAAACCTATGAATGTCTGAAATCACTTCAACTTAGAGTTTATGTCTCGCCAGTGCGCTGCTGGCTGCAGTGAACCTTCAGTCTTCGTAATCCAGATAATGGTTGCAGCGCGCAACTGCCACGCCCTAGTAGGTCATCAAATACTCTCTCGACCTTATCCATAGGAATGAGAAAAAAAATCAAAGAATTCAAATGAGTTCCAAAAATCCAAGTCACAATAGAAGGTGATATTATCTGTCCTTTAGAAAACAAGAGTTTCACTAGGTACCAAGAAACAATAAGGATCCAACAATGAAAAGGGCAAACAAGGAGATTTTAAATCTCGAACAGGGAACGAAGTTTCGAATAGTAACCGAAATTTCAAATGAAATATGGAATGGTAACAAAATTTCGTATAGAAAACATAATCCGAATAGGTAACCTAAGTCTCGAAGGTGGCATAGAACAAGGAACCGGATAGAAAATAAAGTCTCAAAATAAGAACAAAATCTCGTATCGGAAACAAGGTTCAACAAAATCTTGAACAACAACGAAATCTCGAGCAAAATCTCGAATGGAAAACGAATCTCCAATACGATACAAAGTCAAATTAGAAAATCAAATATCAACAAAGTCGTGAATAAGAAACAAATCTCGAACAGAAAATCTTGACGAGGAAGCAAGGTTTCGAAAAGTGAATGGAAAGCATGTATCAATTAGTGAATAGGAACCAAGGTATTGGATCATAAATAGGAAACAAGCGAATCTCAAATAGGGAACGAAATCTTCAAAACCCTCGAAAGAATCCTTAACAAGGTCTTGAATAGGATGAAGCTCAAGCAAGGTTTCGAATAAGAAATAAAATCATGAATAGGAATAACTTCTCCAATAGCAACAAAGTTTGATTAGGGAAGACAATCTCAAAATAGAAACCAAAATAGGAGGCAAAGCCATGCACAGTGAATATGAAAACAGGGTATCTAATGTGAACATAAAACAAGTCTTGAATCGGAAAGACAAAAGCTTGAATAGAAACCAGAGTTTCGAATAGGAAACAAGATCTCATAGGAAACGAGTCAAAATCTCAAAATAGAAGACGAAGTCTTCAAACGAAGTCTCTAATAGAAGCAAGATTCAAACAAGGTTTTGAATGGGAACAAGTTTGAGTAGGAATGAAATCCTGAAGTAATATATCGAATAGCAACAGGGTCTGAACAGGGAATAGGATTTCGAATAGGACAAAATCTTGAATTAGAAAACAACATCAGGAATAATGAATATGAAACAAGTTATTGAACATAAAATCTCGAATAAGAGCACAGTTACAAACAAGATTCTAAAATAGGAAACAATCTCTCGAAATACATCTCAAATAGCAATCAAGGTTTCATAATAGAAAACAAAGTCTAACGATCCTTGAATAGGAAACAAGGAAGTTTTAAGAAACGATCTAGGTGCAAAAGGAATCTAAGGGAAGATTGGATTGCGAATCACGATCCATGGTTTTCTCCAACCATGAAAGAGAAGCCTTCGGTCTTCCATATGTCTTCAGTATTCTTCTGCGACTGGAATCACTTCAACTTCTTGAGCTGTCCTATCGTTGGCTGTTCCTTGCGATAGTGCGATCAGCGGTCTCCGGACAATCCTTGACTTGGTGGGCTGGCGATCCGTAGTACAAGCATAGGCTCAGCCTCTTGCGACACTCGTCGTAGTGGTGTCCTGAGCGGCGGCAGAAATTGCAAATGATCGTCGGTTGAATCTGAGTCTGAATCTCCCGCTGGGGCTGAAGTGCAGGGACTCTGACAGGAATATACGGCTGCTGGTGTGCTGGCTGCTGAGATCCTGATGCTCCTCGTCGATTGTGATCCGCGACCTGCAGGCAATCCTTCATTCGGCGGGCAGAAGATCCACAATATAAAGCGAGTCCGAGCCTCTTGCGACACTTGTCAACATGATGCCCCGTCCTCTTGCAGAACACACAAGGAAGGTGGGTCTGAATCTGCCTCTAATGCTGCTCCTGATGATGTGACTGAAGAGGCGTTGTCTGAGTGTTGTGAAGCTTTGCGGGTCCAGAATAGTTGTTACTTCCATCATAAATCTTCATGTCTCTTTTGGGCTTCTGCTTCCCGTCTCGTTCTATGGTCGGTGCTAAGTTCTGGATCTCCTGGCTGTCGGCTTCAATCTTTGAAGAAGTTGGATCCTCGAAGACTTGAATAATCTTCAGAAGTGGAGGTTCCAGGTTCTCGATCTGCTCCTCGGTGCAAGGAATACGCTCGGTGTCGGGGAAGTCCAAAGATCCGAGAGTCTGGAAATCAGAAGTCCTTCCTGGCTCGGAGAGTGCATCCACAAGTCTGGCTTAAAAAGTACGGCTTGCTCCCTCTGGATGTTGAAGAACTCCTGGAACATCTCCATCAACTGCGTACTACCAATGGTGATAGTAGGGACGACAGGAGGTGGTGGAAACTTCTCCACTGATATGTCAACTGTTGGTATGTCAACTTTAGACTGATTCGAAGCTCTTGCAGCTCCGAGCTGATCTGCGGTCATCCTGATGGTGACCATCCTGAAATAGAAAGAAAACTTCGTTGATTGCTAAATCCTAAACCTAAGAATAATAAGTGTTTATAAAATATCAATATACCCGATGTACCCAATTACCTATGCTGTGATCAAGTTTCCCTAGTTTAACAAGTCCCCCAATAGTACTCTAATACCTAGGTACCATTAGGATAGACCTGCATGGGCCACCACTAAAAACATGTCACGACCCGCTCCCGAATAATCGGACACGCTCAGCCTACGTTGGAAGACTCAACGCAGTAAGTTGTAAACATCTAAGGAAAACTCTAAAAATAACATGAAAGTAAACATCACAGCATCTAACCGTCCCAGAATGATCACTATAATCCACAAGTCATAATTCAATTTATACATGAAAGTACTAAAAACAAATCCAGTGACGGATGAAATACAACTATGAACTCTCAATATACAACATCTAGAAGTAAAGCTAAACGAACCTAAACCTGTAACCTCTAACTAAGTCATGTCTCCATCCTGCTTGGCTAAGATCCCGGGCTCTGGCCCATAAGGTGGACGATATCCTCAAGTACACCTGCAACATATCCAGTCAGGAGCGGAGCAAAGTACAATTCTAGGTAATGAACAAGAACATCATAATATGAAAAGTACAAGCGAACATGTAAAGCACAAGAAAGAACATGAAAATACATGAATGTAAAGTACAGAAAATAAAGTACAAGAATGTAAACCATGAACTTGAAGTACAAGACATGACAAGTGCACAATGTTTGAAATACAACTAGCATATGTGACCGGCTGGGGTAAGCACAGGAAGCACATGAAATGGGTACGGCTTAGGGCCCGCGTGCACGGTGCGAGGCCTAAGCTATTCACATGAATTTCTGATCTCTGGATTTGGTCACATAGCTAGTGTATTTTTCCTCCCCGACCACAAGTAGGTACAAGACATTAAATACTAGAGAACATGATATCGTGTCATGACGTGTCACAAGAAAAGTACATGAATAATGCAAATGAACATGAACCATAGAATGTACTTGCCTTGCTCGGGGTGATCAGGAATATGGAGTAAGACTGGATGCCCTCCTGATAATGGGTACAAGTTGGTTAAGACTAATTCTACATTACTAGTCTAATCTACTACTAACTAGAAATTTAACTAGTAACTAACTGACTATCATTTAAGATATTTATAATGATGAAATAATTTATTACAAATGCTAGGACATAGTTTATCTTAATATATACTAGCTAGCTCAATATGATTCTGGGCTAAAACACAGAGTCTGGATTTTATAGCAAAATGAATTTATGGCACCTGCACTTCTACAACATCCCTTTTGGAATAACTAGGCTTGAAATATAATGAAACTACACATTCAATTCTTAAGCAAAATATAGGATTTCTCCCCTGTAGCTTATTCCTTTGGCCTCATGTCAAACCAAGGTTGCATGAGTTCAACACAACTCAAATATATATTAATCTCACACAGACCAAACCCACACAGATTTCACATTCTCAGCAAAGGAATTGGCAAAGCAACTTGACAAAATATACATAACACTCTATCATTGCATATAGTCCCCAAAGCCCATCTGTTCGCTCAAATAACTTACTGAACACCCAGGCTCAATTGGTAGTCTTCCCAACCTTACTGTCAGGCAGAAATTGAATCAATACTCAAACTGGCTAAGAATTTAGAATAGCCACCACACTTCACTACTGCACACAACCATTGAGTCACTGGTGCTTAGGTTAAACCCCCAACGGCTATGATTTTCAAATTAATAAGAAGGGACAATCACAGAACATAAACAATAAATTTTTACAAACAAAATCAAATGGAACAACACCATGTATGTCTTCTTACATTCTCCCCGCACCCGACACCATCTGGACACTGCCACCATGACCCCAACACCAACAACCAACCCGATCACACACTGCAGGAATACGACTGAACTGGACACACCCAAGTTTCTGACACGAACCCAGTGTTGTAAAAATCCCTCTAGGCGGCCAACTAGTCCCCGACTAGTCGTTAGTCGGCCGCCGCCGACTCGACTAGGGGCTAGTCCCCGACTAGTCACTTGTCGGCCACCGTCGACTCGATTAGGGGCTGGTCCATCCAAAAATTAGCTAAATTGGTACTAGTCTGGACTGCCGTCGACTTCGTCAAGGCAGCCGTCGTCGACTCTTTACTTTGTTGCTGCCTTTTCCTATTTTTGAAAAAAGTGACTAGCCTACTCTTTTTTTATTTTTACTTTTGCTTTGTTATCTCTTTGCTACTGTTGTTGTGGCTCTTTTTTTAATTTTTGCTTGTTACTTTTTTTTGCTTTTGCTTGCTACTGCGGCTGTAACTCTCCGTGCAAAATAGTAAGTTGTTAACATATTATTTAAATATTTATCGAAATAGAAATTTATGCAAAATAATGAATAAGAAAATGCACTGTAGTCAGCGATAATTAAAAGTTCAACAATTAACATATTATTTTTTAAAATATTTTTATAACATATTACATTTTTTTTTTTTTTTTTTTTATATATATATATATATATGTAATATATATATTACATATATATATTACATATATATATTACATATATATATATATATGTATATATATTACATATATATATTACATATATATATATATATGTAATATATATATATATATATATATATATATATATATATATATATATATATTCATTAAAAATTCTAAACCGACTAATCCGACTAGTCCCCGAGTAGTCCGATTAATCCGTAGTCCCCACGAACCGACTAGCGGCCGACTAGCGATTTTCACAACCTTGCACGAACCAAATCCCAGACCAAAAGAAACAACTGGACACGACTCCAACTCAGACATAGTTCAGCGCTGGGCACGAACAAGAGAGAATACAACATTCTAAGAATCAAACTAATACAACTAATTGTCCTACTGATCTGAGGAGGATAGAAGTTACCTGAAATGATTCGTATCCGAAAGAATACCTCTCCACAAGATCGGACACGATCCTCACGTGTCCAGCTCACAATCGAATCCCTATTCAGACATTTATACAAATAGGTGGTGGTCAGCTATACGAGAGTTTTCTCCCAAGCTTTCTCTGCTTTCTTGAAGCCCAAAAATGCAGTAAAAATCCCAGATCTCATGGATCGATATAACAACAAAGAAACTTAAGATGAATTCAAACAAATTCAAGAAGACTCGATCAAAACTCAGTCGAATTCAAAGAATGTCGAAGCATCAATTCACGCCGACTCTTCTGAATCGGGTTCGTCGATCAAACCGTCAATGATTTGAGCACGTCGTCCTATCGATCTGGCTCTGGAATTCATTCAAATTTCAAGGAACAGAGGAAATCGCAGATCAAAAATCAAACTTAATGTATCAATAACTCACCGATTGATGTTTCTTGATTTGCTCGAACGGTCCGGAGATCAAACGGAGTTCGTCGACGTCCTTACTAAGGAGAGGGCGGATCAACTTGTCTCGTCGTCGCCAATCTGTCGAAGAAGCCGGAGCTCATCGCGCGAGGAACCGCCACCGCCATGGCCGATCGTCGGAGAACGATTCGTCGGAGAAATTTCAGGGAACTGCCGGGTGCGTCGAACTTGACGTGCGGATCGTCGAGGAAGACGAAGTCGCCGGAAACGCCGCGCCTCTGGGAAGACTGGTGCTTAACCGTTGCCGAGAAAGGGTTGCTCCGCCGTGGTGGTGATGCGGACCGGCTCAGCCATTGGGGAAAAGGACCCTCGTTGTCGCCATCGCTATGGCGACCTACACGAAAATTAGGGTTAGGGTTTGAGGGATTTGGGAAGAAGGAAGCGAAGTGAAAGAGGTCGGCCTCTGGAAATTTTTGTTGAAGAAGAATAATGAGCTCCTCTCTTCTCTCTCTCTCTCTTTCTCTCTCTCTCTCTCTCTCCTCTCATCTTAAATAGAGAAAAAGGAACGAAGAATTGAGAATTTGCAATTTTAAAATGTAACAATTTCATAATTACAGATTCCCACAAAAGTTTGTTAGAAGTTGTTAGGATTCTTAGGGGACCACTCCTAGGTAGTTTGAAAATTTGGGAATACTCAAGATTAGTTATTCCCAATTGATTAATTAAAGGCTTTCCCTTCAGAATAAATAATATCATTAAATTAAATAAGGAAAACAAAACTTGAAGATAATTTATTCTTCTAAGTAAAAAAAAAATATTAAAATATTCCAAAAATTACTAATCTGGGAAGGTGGGGTTACAAATCTCCCCCCTTAGAAAAATTTCGTCCTCGAAATTTCAAAGACCATAGCACGATATTTGAATGACACGAAATTTAAAATCGGTTAGACGCGAGTGTGAATACGCTCAACGACTGGATACAAAAATCGTATAATTTTGAAACGACTTAGCATGAGAAAATAAACGGGTAAACTGGCATGATTGATAATGATCAAAATTGGTCAGGCACAAAGTGAATCAAAGTTTAATTAAGGCCACGTACGATAATTTTCATACATGGAGTTGAAATAACACGATCTAGCAATGATCAAGAATTTAAATAGGCACGAGGTAGCATGAATTTCAATTACGACTTAGAGCAGTAAAATCATGAAGGCACGATCTTCTAAGCACGATCTAAATTGAAACTTTAGCACAATTGAAATGGAGCAATTAGAAAAATCACGGTTAGATAGGTATGATTAAGACCAAGGTTTAGACAGAACATGATATAGGTACGATCAATAGAAAAATTTCTGGTGGAACGGAATCAAATCTAGCAATGTATATTTTGAGGAAAAAATTAAATGATTCAACGATAAAATACAAGAAGAGAAAATTGTGAGAGTCGATTGAGAAAACATATGGAGACTACCCAGGAGGTATTAGTATCAAATCAAGGTGAACGTACAAGGATTTATGATTCTCGAAAAATCAATAATCATATGAAAAGGGGATATAGTCTCCATGGTATTTGATAATATATAGATACTTGAAGTCACTTCACTTAGAATCTTTGCCCCGCCAGTGTATATCTGGCTGCAGTGAACTTTCGGCTCCGTGACTCAAATAACGATATGTTACTGAATATTCTATCAATTTTATCCATTTTTCAACAATTATCAACGATGCAACCCAAGTGATCAAGATATGAATGATTTAGGACAAAGTCTCAACAATACCCGAAAACTTATGAATGTCTGAAATCACTTCAACTTAGAGTTCATGCCTCGCCAGTGCGCTGCTGGCTGCAGTGAACCTTCAGTCTTCGTAATCCAGATAATGGTTGCAGCGCGCAACTGCCACGCCCTAGTAGGTCATCAAATACTCTCTCAACCTTATCTATAGGAATGAGAAAAAAAAATCAAAGAATTCAAATGAGTTCCAAAAATCCAAGTCACAATAGAAGGTGATATTATCCGTCCTTTAGAAAACAAGAGTTTTACTAGGTACCAAGAAACAATAAGGATCCAACAATGAGTAGTGGGTACTAAAAAGGGCAAACAAGGAGATATTAAATCTCGAACAGGGAACGAAGTCTTGAATAGTAACCGAAATTTCAAATGAAATCTGGCATGGTAACAAAATTTCGTATAGAAAACATAATCCGAATAGATAACCAAGTCTCGAAGGTGGCATAGAAGCAAGGAACCAGATAGAAAATAAAGTCTCAAAATAAGAACAAAATCTCGTATCGGAAACAAGGTTCAACAAAATCTCGAACAACAACGAAATCTCGAGCAAAATCTCGAATGGAAAACGAATCTCCAATAGGATACAAAGTCAAATTAGAAAATCAAATATCAACAAAGTCGTGAACAAGAAACAAAATCTCGAACAGAAAATCTTGACTAGGAAGCAAGGTTTCGAAAAGTGAATGGAAAGCAGGTATCAATTAGTGAATAGGAACCAAGGTATTGGATCATAAATAGGAAACAAGCGAATCTCAAATAGGGAACGAAATCTTCAAAACCCTCGAAAGAATCCTCAACAAGGTCTTGAATAGGATGAAGCTCAAGCAAGATTTCAAATAAGAAATAAAATCATGAATAGGAATAACTTCTCCAATAGCAGCAAAGTTTGATTAGGGAAGACAATCTCAAAATAGAAACCAAAATAGGAGGCAAAGCCATGCACAATGAATATGAAAACAGGGTATCTAATAGTGAACATAAAACAAGTCTTGAATCGGAAAGACAAAAGCTTGAATAGAAACCAGAGTTTCGAATAGGAAACAAGATCTCATAGGAAACGAGTCAAAATCTCAAAATAGAAGACGAAGTCTTCAAACGAAGTCTCTAATAGAAGCAAGATTCAAACAAGGTTTTGAATGGGAACAAGTTTGAGTAGGAATGAAATCCTGAAGTAATATATCGAATAACAACAGGGTCTGAACAGGGAATAGGTCTGAATAGGGAATAGGATTTTGAATAGGACAGAATCTTGAATTAGGAAACAACATCAGGAATAATGAATATGAAACAAGTTATTGAACATAAAATCTCGAATAAGAGCAGAGTTACGAACAAGATTCTAAAATAGGAAACAATCTCTCGAAATACATCTCAAATAGCAATCAAGGTTTCATAATAGAAAACAAAGTCTAACGATCCTTGAATAGGAAACAAGGAAGTTTTAAGAAACGATCTAGGTGCAAAAGGAATCTAAGGGAATATTGGATTGCGAATCGCGATCTATGGTTTTCTCCAACCATGAAAGAGAAGCCTTCGGTCTTCAATATGTCTTCAGTATTCTTTTGCGATTGGAATCACTTCAACTTCTTCAGCTGTCCTATCGTAGGCTGGTCCTTGCGATAGTGCGATCAGCGGTCTCCGGGCAATCCTTGACTTGGTGGGCTGGCGATCCGTAGTACAAGCATAGGCTCAGCCTTTTGCGACACTCGTCGTAGTGGTGTCCTGAGCGGCGGCAGAAATTGCAAATGATCGTCGGTTGAATCTGAGTCTGAATCTCCCGCTGGGGATGAAGTGCAGGGACTCTGACAGGAATATACGGCTGCTGGTGTGCGGGCTGCTGAGATCCTGATGCTCCTCGGCCATTGTGATCCGCGACCTGCTGGCAATCCTTCATTCGGTGGGCAGAAGATCCACAGTATAAACAAAGTCCGAGCCTCTTGCGACACTTGTCAACATGATGCCCCGTCCTCTTGCAGAACACAAGGAAGGTGGGTCTGAATCTGCCTCTTATGATGCTGCTGATGATGTGACTGAAGAGGCGCTGTCTGAGTGTTGTGAAGCTTTGCGGGTCCAGAGTAGATGCTACTTCCGTCATAAATCTTCATGTCTCTTTTGGGCTTTTGCTTCCCGTCTCGTTCTATGGTCGGTGCTAAGTTTTGGATCTCCTGGCTGGCGGCTTCAATCTTTGAAGAAGTTGGATCCTCGAAGACTTGAATAATCTTCAGAAGTGGCGGCTCCAGGTTCTCGATCTGCTACTCGGTGCAAGGAATGCGCTCGGTGTCGGGGAAGTCCAAAGATCCGAAAGTCTGGAAATCAGAAGTCCTTCCTGGCTCAGAGAGTGCATCCACAAGTCTGACTTAAAAAGTACGGCTTGCTCCCTCTGGATGTCGAAGAACTCCTGGAACATCTCCATCAACTGCGTACTACCAATGGTGATAATAGGGACGACAGGAGGTGGTGGAAACTTCTCCACTGGTATGTCAACTGTTGGTATGTCAACTTTGGACTGATCTGAAGCTCTTGCAGCTCCGAGCTGATCTGCAGTCATCCTGGTGGTGACCATCCTGAAATAGAAAGAAAACTTCGTTGATTGCTAAATCCTAAACCTAAGAATAATAAGTGTCTATAAAATATCAATATACCCGATGTACCCAATTACCTACGCTGTGATCAAGTTTCCTTAGTTTAACAAGTCCCCCAATAGTACTCTAATACCTAGGTACCATTAGGATAGACCTGCATGGGTCACCACTAATAATCGGATACGACCAGCCTACGTTGGAAGACCTGCATGGGCTGTCACGACCCGCTCCCGAATAATCGGATACGCTCAGCCTACGTTGGAAGACTCAACGCAGTAAGCTGTAAACATCTAAGGAAAACTCTAAAAGTAACATGAAAGTAAACATCACAGCATCTAACCGTCCCAGAATGATCACCATAATCCACAAGTCTTAATTCAATTTATACATGAAAGTACTAAAAACAAATCCAGTGATAGGGATGAAATACAACTATGAACTCTCGATATACAACATCTAGAAGTAAAGCGAAACGAACCTAAACCTGTAACCTCTAACTAAGTCATGCCTCCATCCTGCTTGGCTATGATCTTGGGCTCTGGCCCATGAGGTGGACGATATCCTCAAGTACACCTGCAATATATCCAGTCAGGAGCGGAGCAAAGTTCAAGTAGTGTTGGTCGTGTTGTGTTGTGCTTAGCCATGTGATTTGTGTTCACTTGAGTTACAGGCTTGACGACCTGTTTACCCAATTTAATCTCTAACTTTTTAGGGACATCACATGCTTTATTGTACTTGGCCGTGAGTACATCTATTCTCTGAGCAGCAATATAATACTTCTTTTTCTCCAGTTCATAGAGATCATTGAGCTTTACATTTTCTTGATTTGCTTTCTGAAGCTTCTCAAGAATGTCATGTAATCTCAACTTTAAAGCAGAAATCTCATCCGTGCTACTAGAAGAATTCTTATTTCTAATATATCTTAGTATTAGAGATTGCTTAGAGAATTCAGATTGTACAAATTTTAGCTCTTTCTTGACGCTTTTGTACATATCCATCATCTTCTTTTGATCTTTTAAGTTCAGTGAAGGCATCAGATAATTCATCAAAGTAAATTTTTCATAAAGATGATTCGAAATTACCTTAGCATCTGTAGCCATGAAACATAGATTCGCTGTGTTGCAAGTTTTTTTTTCTACTTCAGAATCACTCGTCTCACTTTCACACCAGATGTTGGTATTAGCATAATTCTTTGTCGAAGTCCTTCTTTTACTTGACTGATCGTATCTACTTCCCTTTCTTACAACATGACAGTCTTTCTTGATATGACCTGTCTTCTTACAACTGTAGCAGATTGGTTCTTCGTCGTCTTTGGAATCTTTCTTCTTCTTATTTGTCTTCTCACACTTCAGGAATCTTCTGAAGTTTCTCGTCATGAGGGCCATTTGCTCGTTGTCTGAGCTATCGCTCTCACTCTCGTCATCGAAGGCTGTCTTATGGTGTGCTTTGAATGCTATTGTCTTCTCCTTTGGTACTGGCTCTTCGAAATCTTTAAGGTTCAGCTCATATGTCATAAGCTTTCGCATAAGAGTTGCAAGAGTCATTGTAGTGAGATCGTTCCCTTCAATAATGGTCGTTGCCTTGTGATTCCAGTTCTTTGTCAGCCCGCGAAGTACCTTTCGAATCTTTCATGATTGTTGTATTCTTTTCCAAGGAAGATAAAGGGTTAACAATATCTAGAAAACGAGTAAACATATTTGTAAGTCTAATTTGGTTTCATTTTGAAGGCCTCATACTCTTATGTTAGTCGTGAGATTTTGGACTCCTTCACTTGTGAAGTTCCTTCATGAGTTAAGAAGTTTCCAAACATCGTGAGACATGACACATGTTGATACCCTATTAAACTCTGTTCTATATACAGCACAAAATAATGCATTGATAGCTTTTGCATCAAGACTTGCTTGTTTCTTTTCATTGTCGGTATATGTGTCATGCGGTTTTTCAACTAGATTCCCATCTACCACAATAGACAGTGGTTTCTTGTAACCATCGATGACCATAAATTGAAATCAAGAGACTTAAGGTAAAAGCTCATATGTGTCTTCCAATACGTATAGTTTGTGCCATCAAATATGGGTAGCCTATTTGTAGATTGGCCTTCACCTTTGCTTGTGTATAGCGATGCCATTTTTCAAGGAGTTTAAATCCAAATAAAGAGAAACAGTGCTCTGATACCAATTGTAGGATCGATGACACCTCTAGAGGGGGGGGGGGGGGGGGTGAATAGAGTGCAGAGGAAAAATATCTCCAATAAAAAAATTAAGCAGGTAAAGACAGATATAAAATAATTACTTAGGTTCAGTGAAGTAAAGCAGCAAGTAAATAGATGCAATAAAGCAATACGCAGACACCGAGATTTTATACTGGTTTTCCTCTGAGAGTACTAGTCCAGTCTCGAGAACTTTGCTCGATGTTAAATCCACTATTTGAAATAGAGATTATACCGCGTGTTTTACTTCGAAGAACACGTCAACTTCAACAACGTCGTGTTTTAATCCAAAGCCCACGATCAAACTTCAACACCTTTATGAAAAAAGCTCTTATACTGCAAGCTTGTACAACTCAAATACTCTTAATCGAAAACCACCAGCACTTAGAAAAATGGGAGTTGTCTTGGAAATAGGAAGATTGAAAGCTCTTGGTAACTAGGAAGGATTTAAGAATAATACATAGAGAAGATGAAGAAGGATTGAGTGATTAGAAATGACAAATTCTTCTCTATTTATAGGAATTTTTGAACCAGAGTTCGGGCAGAACTCGGTTAAGGCAACGTTCATAATTTTGAACGTTAGAGATCCAAAGGAATATGAATTTGCTGCTGACCAGGAGTAATTCTGTCACGACCTGCACCCGGTATAGGGGCACGAGTGCGTAACAACGCCATCCTACGCCACAAAATTGGCGGTAGAACGCTGTCTAGGTCTACTAACTAGCAGTGATATAACAACATGTCAATGTAACTCATCTCCAATCGGAGGATAACGATAATATAGTAACCTCAATCACAAATCTAAAGGGAAGAATGATATGGCACGGTAAAAGATAATGATAATAAGAGAAATATCCAGAGGGCAAAGTATCAACTACATATCCAGAGTCTGAGTCAAATATAGTTATACATGTCTGAAATAATAAACAAACAAACTGAATAAGCTGGACACAGAGTCCAGTCAAAACCTAGTCTAACTGAGTCACCACTAGAGCCTCCTCAGCTGGAACTAAACCCTGCTGGACTAGGGTCTCCTGGTCTATACCCACTACGTCATATGGACCATAGTAGGTGGTGCACTCGTCCTCGCCGTCGTCTGAAAAATATATCCAGTCAGGATTGGAGCGAAGCACATTTCCAATAACAGTTTAAAATAAATGACAAAGACTATGAAGCAGTAAATAGAGAGATTATATAAGATGTAAAGTGTACATGAAAGTAGCATGACAAGGATGAAGCTGTAAACTAGAGCAAGAGTAAGTAAAACAGGTTATATCATGTACAAGAGTCCAGAACCATACTATCTAAGTGAGTGAGTACTAGTTTCAACAAATGACCGGCTTGGAAACTTGCACGGAAAATATGGCCTGACTAGTTATACGTGCAGTGTATGACTAGCACTCACGGGAAAAACATTATCATGCACGGGAAAGATATGATTACATGTCTACACTACTACTCACCGTCCCGACTGGTACAGTGGATCCAATCATGACACGTTACGGCACGGAATTCTAGGAGAAGGTAGCAAGTCTTCTCGAGAATCGGTGTCCATATATTGCACAAAAACTACAACGGGGCTTGCACAAGATACACCAAGATAAACAAGGAATAACATCTCATGACGGAATTCGGAAATACCAATCCGTGTGACCAATGTGTCGAGAATCGAGGATATCTACACTAAATACACGAAACATAGTAAATATCATAAACTGGAAATTATTAGAGAATGTACTCGCCTGAGATCAAGTGTGAAATATCAGTGACGTTCAATACGGCGTCTTGAAGACCTAAATATGGAATATTGTATAAATATCATGTTTGAAATTGAAAACAAGTCATACTAGTTCATTTCTAGGTCAATAGGACAATTCTAGATCAAATTGGTCAAATTTGGTCAACTCTAGGTTAATCTAGTCAAACTCGGTGAAACCATCCATTTCTAGGTTGTATGTGCCTTTAACCAAGCTATTGGATCCATATCTTAAATATCTAGGCATTAATAGCTATTACCTATGATACATTACTTACATGTGTTATTATATATATATATATATATTAGATGAAGACTTATTATATAGATATCCTTATGCTAGGTAATACCCACACTTGTCCTAATCCACATCTAAACATCATTCCTTCTAAATTGGTATGTGGATACCAATGCACCACAAACACATCACCTACTCCTACATCAATAGGATACCTACATCCCCAAATTAGTTTGTGCATCCTAAATGACTATATAGCTCACTAAACCCCCCTCCCATTTATGTTCAGTCTAAAACTGAACACCAAATCAGTCTAAGCAACTGATACCCTAAATCAGTTTTGAAACTGATATACAAAATCAGTTCTGAAACTGATACACAATGTCAGTTTTGAAACTGATACACTTACTCAGTTTAAGAGACTGATACAAAGATCTCTCTTCTACTGAACTTATCTGATACACAAAAACTCCTTCACTGTACAAGAGTTTCCCTCTATCCTACATGTGGCTAACAGCAGGGCAAATCCCTGCTTGCACAGGCAGTGGCCAAACCACCACCTCCTACATTTCCTGATACACTATTTCCCTTTCCAACATTTTGTGGTAACTCAAAACCCTTCTCCAGTTCAGTTTGAAACTGAACCGAACCCCCATTCTCTCATATAAATCAAGGACTGACGCACAAGATCAGTCAAAGGGACTGAACCCCATTCAGTCTATTCGACTGATACCCCATCCTCAACCTTGCTGCTTTGCCCAGCAAGCAACAACTTGCTGCTTTGCCCAGCAAGCAACAACTTGCTGCTACTGCTGCTCTGTTTGCTCGAGCAACATATGTGCTGCTGAGCAAGCTCAAGGCAGCAGGGTTGCCCACTGCTCATACTTCTCTTCTATTCTCTTCACTGATGTGTAACAAATCAGTTTTCCTTGTCACCTACAACTGAGCATTTCCCTTAGAGCAACACACACCCACCCATGTATCAGTTGTACACCTGCCATCTCCAAATCAGTCTACATGGACACAAACATCTCCCCTTCATTCTGTCCAACTGACTGAATCAACAATCAGTCAAAGACTGATCTACAATTAGTCAAGGACTGATATCCTATTCTACAGACCCACACACCACTGCCTATATTTCAACCCCACAAACTGCACTCGAAATCCCCTTCCCAAACCAGTTAACTAAAATCCCCAACTCAACTCACACATGATGTAGGTATTTCCCCGACTGCATTTGTTTCCCTCATATCAGTCTTGGACTGATACCACATATCAGTTTGAAACTGATACACAATATCAGTTTCTGAACTGATACACCAAATCAGTTTTTGAAACTGATACAAATCAGTTTCCCCCAAATCAAACTCAAGGACTGATACTCACAAGACACTCTATATGTGGGACACATAATCACACCCCCACACTATCACTCTAGGCACACAATTCCCTATCTAGCACCATCATTCATAACATATATACATATGACTATAGGATCCCACACAAACATACATATAGTATTAATGCATATCTATATAAATACAATATGTATACTCTCAAAATATACATTTGTATAGAAGTATATATTTATATTGAGATACACAAAATGGTGAGCCATTGACTAGTGCCAAATGTCATGATAGTGTGTGCACTACTTGAGTAGGTGTCCAAAAACCCTCAAATTGGTCCTGTGTTTAAATACAACATGACACAACCTATTGGTATCCATTTGTGGACACTACTCTAGCCTCAAACACTGCCCACATGTCCATTTTAGCCTATGGGACAATATTACAAACACTTGGTGTGCCACCCTTGGATTTCTTCCAAAAGTGACATAAAAGCCATTCTAACTTTCAAATGAGGACTCACTAGAGCCTCTAAACTCTTCCTATGGGTTGTCCTTATACATGAGTGAGTTCCTAAGGGTCCAATATCAAAATTAGAATCTAAATGACAAGGTTGTTATACCTATTGGGAGATGGATTCCTAATGAACAATCCAATGGACGTGATTCCGACACGAAACTCCTTAGCAAATGGACTCTCCTCCTTGCTCCTAGCTCCAAGCTCCTTGTAGGCACTTCCTCTTGAGAGAATGAGAGGAATAGGTGGAGGAAAGAGTGGGATTAGGAGAAATTAATGGTGGAATAGCTTTACTTTGGGAAAAACTCCAAAATAGGAAAATGGAGGCTAAAGATGAAATGAATAAAGTGAGGAGAGGCTCCTCAAATGGCCGGCCATGTACTCTAGTTTAGGGTCAAGGCATAAAGTCCACTTAACCCTCTAATAGTTGTCTTAAGGCTAATTAAATGCATGTGAAGGTTTGGGACCATTTTGGACAATAGCCTAATCTCTAAATGAACTAATTGGTCATGAATAATGAGTCTAATGGAATTAGTCTAATGAGTTGGTTTATGAGTCATGTCATACTAATTATTGGGCTCTAGTTTAGTGTTTAGGCTAACCGGTCTACTAACACAAGTCTGACAATTAGGCTAGCCTCTAACCATACCAACTAACACAAATAAATTAAATAAATACACACCATATTCCTAAATAATATTCACATTATATAATAATTATGAAATAACAAATTTATCCATATTTGGAAAACTGGTAGTGATAAATTCTGGTGGACCGAGTTCGGTCCGAGTTCGGCTAGTAGGTTTTCTGGACAGTTTTTGTTTAGCAAGGATTTTGGATGTTTGGTTTGGTTTGGGTCAAGAAATGGTTTTGTGAGGATAATCTTCTAAATTGCCAGTGATTTCGACTCACAAATTATCTAGACTAAATAAATAGAAAATACAGAATAAAGAAGAAAATCTTCTTGACGATATCTGCTACGATCTTATGTCTTTTCATATCAAAGTCGGAGTTTAAGTCAATTATCGAAATCAGGATGATGATGGCTGCATGGGCCAACAAAGTAGACAAACATTAAGAAAAGAACATTAAACCTATGGTTCACTTTTATAAGACTGGAGCTTCATAAATCTTTGTTCTACAACTTGTGTATACTAATGCAAAATAAATATGGGTACAATAGTAAAAAATGGCAAAATATTAGGCGGACCCTTCCCGTCGCCCACCCGCCTACCGCCGTTTATAACCTTGCCACCACTCTTTTTTACAAGTTGCTCATGCAAAGAAGAGAATGAGCTTAATGAGATTTCGTGATGCTTTTTTTATTTTTTATGAACGTTCTAAGTCGTTTGTCATTTTATTTTATTTTACATGTTTTGATTTGGCACCACCGTATCATTTTATTCAGAATGATGTGTATGACTAAGAAAAGTCAAGTTTTATATCTTAGTGAATGAAGTAAAATAATATTTCAGGCAACTATCCTTCCATGCTCTTTACTAAATTAGATTACATGCTGTCTGGTTCTGTTATAACATATGCTACTGATTTTCTTGTGCTTTTGATGTCACCAAAGGCATGGGGTTTCCCCCTTCACTCCATTGAAGGGTATTTTCATCCAAGGCCCCATATTTATCAGTTTCTTCTTTGCTGTAAGTTCATCGTTTCTATTGCATTTTTGCTTTTCTTATAATTTTGTATTTGGTTGTAGGATCACATCATTGGTGAACTGATATATTGCTAATTTTTGTAATTCTTGTAGATCTCTAATATGGTCGAGAAAGTTCCATCATTTAAGAATGGTGGAGCATACTGGTTTACTGATTTGACAACGCCTGATCCTCTATATGCACTTCCGGTTCTGACTGGATTGGCCTTCTTGACAACTGTGGAGGTATTTCTTAGAACTTTCTTTTTTAGTTTAAAGTTGTTTGCTTTCGTAGTTTAAAGTTTGGGGTTCATGTAGTTTTGGACTTCACAGAGGCGAACCCACCTATTTGTAAGGGACGGCAGTGCCGGCACCCCACCCACACACATGCTTTATCTAACAAAATAAATTTCTTATCATCCAAGAAGCTGTTTACCTAAATGCTTAAAATATTTTTGTCGCCAAAATCACAATCAAATGCTTAGACTTAACTAACTACAGAGCTCCATTGTTTTTTTAATTACTACCAGTCAGCTTACATCCAATTTTTTTGAAGAAATTTCCTATATATATATATATATATATATATATATATATATATATATATATATTTGGAAAAAAGGGTAAATTTTATTCCAAAATCAACTTAACTCATACAGCTTACAGTACATCCTATGGACCTCTCACCCTACTAGGGTGACATAGCATTTACATCAAACTCAATATTGTAAAAGTATGCCTATAGGAGGAGTGGAGAGCCTCTAAAAAATACGCCTATTTCTTTCCCTCCACGCATGCCAGACCGAGGCAGCTAGTCGCAATCTGGCGGTCTTGAACCAAATATGCCCCCTACCTCTCTGGTCACGAATTTTCGTGATGATGTCTCGAACGGCTCTGACTGTGACACAGCCACCCAACGATCTGCGGCACTGTTCAGACCAGATATACCAGGATACATTGCACTCAAAGAACAGTGTCTCATGGATTCATTTTCTGCTTCACACAACATACATTTGGGATTGGGGACGGGGATTCCAAACATAATAAGCCTATCTTTCGTCAGCAGTTGCCCCAACGTCAACCGGTAGATACATAATTGCATCTTGCGAGCTAGGCCCTTGCACCAGATAAAGTCGTAATCCTCGCTTCTGGGGTTCGTTTGGCGAACCAGGTTGTAATAACTCTTGAATTGGAATTCCTCTGTAGCTCCAGGGTTGGCAGGCGGATCCCAAATCCATCTATCAGCCAGCTGACTCGGGTCAATGTCTACCGCTCGAATAGCCGCTCCAAGCTTTGTCGTGTGGCGATATAACTCTGGCATCCATTCACCATTCCTGATAATATGCTGACACTTCATCCCTCTACCAGCCTCCTTTTGTAGCTGGTCGTCCAGTATCTCTAGCAACGATCGGCGCTCCACCCAAGGGTCCAGCCAAAGGTCAGTACCTGTCCCATCTCTCATAATCCGCCGAATAGATGATTTGAGAACAGCTTTGTGACGGATGATACTTTTGAAAGTCACCGAGTGATTATTGTTGGGGGCACAGGTTCAGTAGTCGTCTATCTTCACATACCGACTGGACATCCAATCCGTCCATAACGACCCGCATTTAATGAACCTCCATGCCATCTTCAGTCCCGAGGCCTCCCTGACTGCCAGGAGTGGTCTGAGCCCCACCCCACCCTCCTCCCGTGGTCGGCGGAGTTGCTCCCAGGAAATCGCATGAATGTTCCCACTCCAGATGAAGTTGGCACATATGCTCTCTACCTTCCTGATAGTGACCACCGGAACTAGGATAGACTGGAGCCAGAATAGCGCCAGGACAATGACTAACCTCACTAGCTCAATGCGACCCCCCAAAGGACATGACAACTGCCTGCCATTCTTCTACCCTCTTCTGAGCATACACCACCAGGTCCTGACAGTCCAGCTCCCTCGCATAGAACTGTCAGAGGCTGACACCCCCAGGTATTTGACTGGCAGCTCCCCTTTTTCAACGCCTAGGATTGTCGCTCTTTTCTCCTTCAGCATACAAAGAGCTGAAATAGACTCGACTCTTTTCTCAGTTCAGTTGAAGTCCAGAAAGCTTGCCGAACTCACCCATAGTCCCAGATAGCGTGGTCATCTCTCATAGTCGGCCGAAGAAAAACCAGGAGATCATCCGCATATATGTGATGGGAGACATGTTGCGTGATTTGCTTGTACAAAGGCACAACCTGTCCACTATGCATCGCCAAATCCATTAGGCAAGAGAAGTACTCCATGACAAGAGTGAACAGATAAGGAGACAGGGAGTCCCCTTGCCTCAACCCTCTGTTGCTGCGGAAGAACCCATATGGGATGCCCTGTATGAGTACTGAGAAAGTAGGGGTCGAGATGCACTCCCTAATCCTTGATACCCATACCTCGTCAAACCCCATAGCACTCATCAGGTGACACAGGAAGTCCCTGTTAACCATGTTATAAGCTTTCCTCAGGTCCAGCTTCACACACGTCTTCTCGCCTTCCGGTTTGTTGAACTTTCGCACCATCAAATGAGCGAACATGCTGTGCTCCGCGATCGATCTGCCCTTGGTAAAAGTAGCCTGGTTCGGGAAGGCCAGGTCCTACATAATTTCCTCCATGCGTCGGCACATAAGGTGAGTAATTATCTTATAAAGATAATTGCAGCACGTAATAAGGCGGAAGTCAGCTAGCGAAGTCGTCCCTTCTTTCTTCGGCACCAGGGTCAAGAATGTGTGGTTGAGCTCCTTCAGTAATTTCCCCTCCGTGAAGAATTCTTGTACTGCTTCAAGAACTGGCATCTTCAGGGAATCCCAGTGGCGCTTGTAGAACTCACTGCTAAACCCATCCGGCCCTGGGGCCTTGTTAGGGTCCGCCTTTATGACAATAGCCTCCACCTCCTCCAGCCTGACCGGCGCAAGTAACTGGCTGTTGTCATATGGCGTCACCAGCTTCTTTGTGATAATATCCGGAAAAACAGACAGATAGTTTGGAAATATAACTCTGATAGGTACCTGACAACCTCCCCCTGGATCGCAGTTGGGTCACCAACCAGCTTGCCCTCTCCATCAAGTAGACGAGAGATACTATTTCTGTGTTGTCTGGTGCGAATCACATCGTAGAAGAACTTGGAGCAACGGTCCCCCTCCTTAAGTCGGGAGCATTTAGTGCGCTGTGACGCACTAATTTCCATCTGGAGTTGGAGAATGTTGACTTCTATCAATTCCTTTTTCTGTGCCGCTAAGAGTTCATTCAGAATATTAGATTGCATGAAGTCCTGAGTAGCCCTGAGTTCAGCCTCCTTGTCCTCTAGAGATGGTCAGGGCACATTCTTCACCCAGCTCCGAATATCACTCTTAGTACGCTTGAGAATGTGTACTATGCGGAATTGTGCCGTTCCCTCGTGCTGATAGTGAAGTCCCTCGTCCACTGCCTCCATATAGCCCTCAGATAAGTACCAGCTGTTGTTGTAGCGGAAAGGACGTGATTTCCAAGTGGGACACTCAGTGAAGCCAACCCTGATCGATGAGTGATCACTAGTCCCAGCAGCAAGGTCCTCTGGCACTGAATTCGGGAAGCAACAGAACCACTTACTATTACCCAGGGCCCTGTCAAGCTGGCATGCAACTCTGTGGTGAACAACTTTATTGTGCCAGCCCGCTCTCTCCAGCTCCCTCAGGCCAGACTTCAGGAGACACCGTTGGAAGTCATATAGGATCTGATCGGGAACAATGCGGCCTCCCACCTTCTCGTGCCTGTGGAGTAGAGCATTGAAATCACCCAAAAGAAGCAAGGGGAGGTGCAAACTGTCCGCCAAAAGGCCCACCTGGGCGATATCCCTCCATAGGTCCTCCCTGCTCCGTCTGTCGTTGTGACCATATACCACTCCAAGCATGAAACAGAATCCTCCCCTGTTTGTGAAAGAGACCGCAATAAGCTGCTCCGACATCAGGGTCAGATTACCATCGCAGTTGTTGCTATTCCATCTGACCCAGATTCTAGCCATGTCACAAATCGCCAGGTTGTGGAGTTGGACCCAATGGGGGGAGTCCGTCGGGCTAGTGTCTTCTCTCCTTTAATCTTAGTCTCCAGCAACACAGAGATGTTACATTTTTTTTTTCTGCATAAGACCTCACAAATCTCTCTCCATCTCCCTAAAGAGTATGCACCTCTGACGTTCCAGGCGATTACCGCCATCAATTATTAAGAGGGTGGGCCCCCTTGAAACCCTTCTGGACCAGTACCCGGAGATGGTACCACGTCCGTCGCCATCATGTCCTCCTCCAAGCCAGGGGTAGTAGTATGCTGATTCGCTGTTTGGGTGAGCATCAGGGCCCAAGTCGGATTGTCCACAGAGCGCCTCGCTGTAGCCAGGCATACGGCCTTCCTTCCGTGGGTGCCCATCGCGTAGTGGGCCAGCATGTCTCTTCCTGCTATAGACTCTCCTCGGTCACACCACCTTCTCCCCGATCCTCTCGTCCCGACGCCGTCATACATCTGGTAACCATACTCCTCTGGACGGTAAAATAACCATAACCCCACTGGAATTCTCCGGCTGCGAAGAGATAGTCAGACCCAGTCCACTGGCATCCTCCATCTGCCGGTCTCCCTCCTGCAGGCCACCCTCTACCCTCTCTTACACCCTAGTAGTCTCTACCACCTGAGATGTTCTAGGGCCCACAGGTGACTTCGGAGGGATCACAGTCTTCTGTCCTCTATTTGGACATGTACTGGAGAGGTGCCCGAAACAAGCACAGTGGAAACAGTCAGGTAGTACCCATTCATACTCAACTTTCTGAGTAAGAACCTCTCCAGACGGAACCTTATACTCCAGCAGACTCGAGAGCTCTCCATCGGTCCTGATCTCTACGAACATCCGAGCATACATCAGCCTCAACCGAAAGGCTGTAGCATCGTCAGCCTTAATCGGATTGCCCACCAAGCTGGCAAGCCTTATGAGCAGGGGGATGTTCCAATATCTAACTGGGAACTCCGAAAAGCGGATCCAAACAGGTATAGCATTTAGAACATCCTTCTCACATCGCAACTCCGGAGTCCACTCTTCAGTATAATCAGTCTTCCATCAAACGTCCAAGGCCCTCCTTGGGTAATCCTGACGACGTCTTCCGCAAGTCCAAACTTCACATAGTAGAAGTCATTCTCCCTCACAAATACCTCCATGCTACCTTTTGGCTGCCAAACACGTGTCGCATATGCCCGGATCTGCCCATGGAAGGACTTGTTCTCAAGTACGTATAAGACCACCGTGTTTTCCCAGAAATATGTTACCTCCGCAATCTCATCCATAGGAAAAGAGGCTCGAATGGTACTCGCTACCTTCTTTGGTTGTACATACGCCATTGACGAAGGGCATTTAGGTCCTATTGGTTTGCAAATGTCTGCCCAAGACTTCCCCACAGGGTGGATAGACGTCCCCGTAGGCCATAGGGCACCACTAGGGGGAGGAGACCCTAGTCCAAGGCTCCCCATGTCAGAAGCACTCCCTTTCCCTTTCCCTTTCTCCGTCGCCGTCTCCTTGGGTCGCCACCCAGACGTCCTACCACCAACATTAAGCGTGGGGGGCCACCTAGGCCATGAGATGTCTTCCTCGTCCCCGAACCTGCTCCCCCCCTCCTGTCGGTGGTGAAATGTGCCTTAGGTAGCATCTGTCCTCTACTCATATCTTGACGCGAACCGCCATCCTTATCCACACTCCTACCACCGCGATACCTCGTAACCGTCGTCCATCCGCCGTTCTCCATCTGTCTACCCTGAGATCCAGGCATGGATCCAGGTTGGAAAGCCGACGATCTCGACAGATCTGGGACCCATCGATCGGGTCCAGTGCCCGTCGTCGCCGTCGAACCCCCTGGAGCGTTATCGCGCGGGGGAGCCACCGCTCCACTCGCCATCGAGGCTCCCACGGCAACGCCGCCTGAGCCGCCACGACCATCGCCGCCGCCCGCACCGGCTCTGGACGGTCCGCCGCCTCCGCCAACGCCGCCTGCACCGCCTCCGCCAACGCTAGCACCTTTCTCAGTCCTCCCGCTCGCGCATGCGCCGCCTACCATCGCGCCGCCCTGGCCGGCCTGCCCTCGGCCGAGTCGCCGCTGGCCGCGCCGGGGTCCCACGTGAGGGACCCCCTAGGGTTCGCTCGATCGCTTCGTCGCTCGTGAGGGATATATATATTATATATATATATATAATGAGGAAGGATAGGCATCCCCACACTTTTTGCATCCCCATGCATCCCCATGTTTACATCCGTTGGATGTTCTTTAAGTCATCTAATCTTAACCATTGGTAAATCAACGGTTAAGATTAGATGACTTAAAGCACCATCCAACGGTGTAAATAGGGGGGATGCTTGGGGATGCAAAAAGTGTGGAGATCTTGATCCTTCCTCATATATATATATATATATATATATATATATATATATATATATATATATAAACTTTTAAGAACTTAATATATATATAAAATATATATATATATATATATATATATATGAGGAAAATGTACCTAAGGTCGACCTTAGGTAAGTTACCTAAGGTCGACCTCATTTTCCTCACTTTACAACATTTTTTTCTTGAATTTTTTTTTATGGGATTCATCTACACCTTATTGATTGGCAACATACCAAATTTCAAGAAAAAATAATATTGTTTAGCCCCTATCAATAAGGTGCAAAATCGACGGTGTAGCAGGAAAGTTTTAGACCGTCGATTTTGCAAGGGAGAGATAGGGGGCTAAACTATATTATTTTTTCTTGAAATTTGGTATTTTGCCAATCAATAAGGTGTAGATGAATCCCATAATAAAAAATTCAAGAAAAAAATGTTGTAAAGTGAGGAAAATGAGGTCGACCTTAGGTAACTTACCTAAGGTCGACCTTAGGTACATTTTCCTCTATATATATATATATATATATATATATATATATATATTAACTTTTAAGAACTTATAGTTCTTAAAAGTTAATTCAAGAATGTTCTTATTGTGTTCATCTCTATTCGCTAATTTTTTTTCTACTACCCTATTCGTTAATTTTTTCTACTACTACTACAACAACAAAGCCTTTATCCCAAATTACTGTGGTCGGTCCATTCGGCTCTATTAGTATTAAGAGTCATTTCCTATATAACGCTGACAAAATTCATATCCTTCTTCAACACTTCAAACCATGTTCGTGTAGGTCTTCCTCTATTTCTAGCGGATCCATTAACTACTATATTATCACTCCTTACGGGAGCATCTATTGGTGTGTGTTGTACATGTCCAAACCACCTAAGTCAATTTTTTCTCACCTTGTCCTCATTTGGTGGTACCTGTTGTAGAAGCATGAAAATTTTCAGCAAACATAGCTCCATGCGCCCAGTCCAAGTATAACTCCATGCGCCCAAGACTAGCTCCCCCAAAAGGAGGGCGCATAGCCTGAGACATGGCTATGCGCCCAAGTCTGACTCAGTCAAAGCCACGATCAAAACGTGCACCGAAGCGCATGGCCACGTCAGTCTCCACGAGCAGTCGTACACCGAAGCATGCGGCCACGTCAACACCACGACCAACCTACGATCTCGCAGCCTGTATGCGCCTATACCTATGCGTTCAAAACAGGACCATGCGCCCACGTAAGAACCAGCGTGTCTCTTCATGTGGGCGCATAACATCATTCCAGCCAAGAACGACTATAAAGGGGGGCTTCTTCCCTCTTCAACAGACAGAACGGTGAGCATTTTCAAGAGTCAAATTGCTGCACTTCTTGCCAGTGAGCCGAGAGTTAGCAATTTTTTTTAGGTTTTCTCCTACTTTTGTAATCGGAGTGTCAACGGAGTAAAGCAGCAACTGCCGCTCGATCTTCATCGTCCCATTCCCCAGAATTTTTCTTTTTGTAGTCGGGGATCCTCGGCGCAGGATCTCTCAGGCGTACTCGATTTGTGGTGCCTTGCGCCAATAAAAAGAAAAGACATCGTTTTCTTCTTTTTTTTTGTGTGTGTCCACAAAAATGGTGACTCTGCTGGGGACTCCCTTTTCCTCTGACGAGAAGGTGGTGACGCAATCCGATACCGACAAAGTGGGGGGTACTTAGAAGATGCTGATCGTAAAATTCGATCAGCAGGCGTTCGAAGAGATGCTCTCGAGGGACGGCTCTACTCCCTCAAAATCAGCGAAGCCAAACAAGTCTCGCAAGACTTGGCTTCCGAAGGCTCGCTGCGCATATCCTGCTAGTGTCATAGCGGATATGCAAATGGAGGACTCTGTCACCTGGGCGCAGGACTCTGCCACAGAAGTCCCCCAAATGGAGAAGGCTCACACTGTTCCGGGCTCTACTAGCCCAGTGACTTCTTCCCTCCACAACCAACAACAGAGTGTTTAACACTCGAGACTTGGCAGAGGAAAACACTACGATGCTAAGGATCGGGGTGTGCGGCACCCTGGCCAGACCCGGCAAGGCTCACGAACGAAGGAGACGGAACTGGGAGAAAACAATGCTGCTCCACCAAGCATGCGCCCAAAGCCATGCGCCCAAGGGAGTGTTTGGGCGCATAGCCCCAACCAGAACACTTCTGTCTTCAACAGGTTGGGCACTCAGAGTCATGCGCCCAAGGCTATGCGCCCGGGCTCTCTGGATCCATACTATGCGCCCACATCAAGGCGACTCAAACATGCTGTCAAAAAGCATGCGCCCAAGCCCAGTCTCCAAAGCCTATGCGCCCACAGCAAAAAGACAGGTCCCAACGCGTATAGCACGGGGCTGTCTTCAAGGACATCCCAGAACTTAGGTGTGGGGGTTGCCCCTGCACATGAACTAAGTCTGGATGCGCCTACTCTCCTTACGAACCCGCATGTAAAGCTCAGCGATGCATGCAACATGGGTTGTAAGACAAAACTCCCTTCCGCTGACTTGCGCGACATGATAAATCATAAGCGTAAAGCGAGTGAGAACATAAGAATTCATAGTACACTTCCGTGCACTAATATTGTTATCAACTGTTGTTGCTCCAAAGTAACAAGAGTGCCTCAGAGAAAGTCCGTGTTTCGACGGCTGCACTTCTCTGACGACGAGAAGCCACTATGTGTCTCATCTAACATGGCTTCATGGGGTCCCCCTTACGGAAGCCCCAATCAAAGACGATGGACTACCAACCCAACCTTCTCTCTCAGTTCCACGAGAAGGAGAAGACGAAGTCTACCAACAGATGGCCAACGGGCTATCACATATGAAGGAGTCTATATGGGCACTCGATCAAAGGCAAAATTCCGTATAGACGACGAAGATTCCCATTCCGGGGGTAGCATTCCCTCAGAATCTGAAGCAGATGACCCCCACACTGGGGGTAGCTTTCCAGAGGACGATGATCCCTCCAAATTCGATGGCGACTATCTACCTCCTCTACCTGAAGATGAATGACTTGTCCACTCGGAGACGGACAATATCAGCACCAGTTGCACTGCTTCCTCTGTTCATCCTCGCATGCTATCTACGTACATGACGGACGGAGAAAGATCTGAAGAAGCCAGTGATCAGACTAGTAAACGGCTAGAGGGTCTCGAAACAGCATTCGGCAAGATCATTGATATGCTTACCAGTATCATGGCAGTCCAAGCTGTTGGAGCTGTTCCTCCACCTCAGCAAACGCTAGTCCGGCTCACAACAACCACCCTCTTGCCCTACAAAAGGAGTATCATTCTGTTGCACCTCCTCCAAATCTTGCAAATACTGGGGGTGGTCCTTCGCCGATAGGGGTGTGCATCGGTCGGTTCGACTACCGAACCGAACCGAATATAAAAAACCGAATTAACCAAAATTTATACGGATTATAACCGAACCGACCGTCTAATCTTAACCATTGGTAAATCAACGGTTAAGATTAGATGACTTAAAGCACCATCCAACGGTGTAAATAGGGGGGATGCTTGGGGATGCAAAAAGTGTGGGGATCTTGATCCTTTCTCATATATATATATATATATATATATATATATATATATTTTTTTTTTTTTGGGATCTTGATCCTTCCTCATATATATATATATATATATATATATATATTTATATATATATATATATATATATATATATATATATATATTTATATAAAAAAAAATATATATATATATATATATATTTATATATATATAAGTTCTTAAAAGTTAATTCAAGAATGTTCTTATTGTGTTCATCTCTATTCGCTAATTTTTTTTCTACTACCCTATTCGTTAATTTTTTCTACTACTACTACAACAACAAAGCCTTTATCCCAAATTACTGTGGTCGGTCCATTCGGCTCTATTAGTATTAAGAGTCATTTCCTATGTAACGCTGACAAAATTCATATCCTTCTTCAACACTTCAAACCATGTTCGTGTAGGTCTTCCTCTATTTCTAGCGGATCCATTAACTACTATATTATCACTCCTTACGGGAGCATCTATTGGTGTGTGTTGTACATGTCCAAACCACCTAAGTCAATTTTTTCTCACCTTGTCCTCATTTGGTGGTACCTGTTGTAGAAGCATGAAAATTTTCAGCAAACATAGCTCCATGCGCCCAAGTCAGTACGACTCCATGCGCCCACTAAATGAAGCTCCATGCGCCCAGTCCAAGTATAACTCCATGCGCCCAAGACTAGCTCCCCCAAAAGGAGGGCGCATAGCCTGAGACATGGCTATGCGCCCAAGCCTGACTCAGTCAAAGCCACGATCAAAACGTGCACCGAAGCGCATGGCCACGTCAGTCTCCACGAGCAGTCGTACACCGAAGCATGCGGCCACGTCAACACCACGACCAACCTACGATCTCGCAGCCTGTATGCGCCTATACCTATGCGTCCAAAACAGGACCATGCGCCCACGTAAGAACCAGCGTGTCTCTTCATGTGGGCGCATAACATCATTCCAGCCCGAGAACGACTATAAAGGGGGCTTCTTCCCTCTTCAACAGACAGAACGGTGAGCATTTTCAAGAGTCAAATTGCTGCACTTCTTGCCAGTGAGCCGAGAGTTAGCAATTTTTTTCGGTTTTCTCCCAC
>JANAVB010009200.1:24862969-24885388 GCA_029216955.1 Iris pallida
TAGTAAACGGCTAGAGGGTCTCGAAACAGCATTCAGCAAGATCATTGATATGCTTACCAGTATCATGGCAGTCCAAGCTGTTGGAGCTGTTCCTCCACCTCAGCAAACGCTAGTCCGGCTCACAACAACCACCCTCTTGCCCTACAAAAGGAGTATCATTCTGTTGCACCTCCTCCAAATCTTGTAAATACTGGGGGTGGTCCTTCGCCGATAGGGGTGTGCATCGGTCGGTTCGACTACCGAACCGAACCGAATATAAAAAACCGAATTAACCAAAATTTATACGGATTATAACCGAACCGACCGTCTAATCTTAACCATTGGTAAATCAACGGTTAAGATTAGATGACTTAAAGCACCATCCAACGGTGTAAATAGGGGAGATGCTTGGGGATGCAAAAAGTGTGGGGATCTTGATCCTTTCTCATATATATATATATATATATATATATATATATATATATATATATATATATATATATATTTTTTTTTTTTGGGATCTTGATCCTTCCTCATATATATATATATATATATTTATATATATATATATATATATATATATATATATATATTTATATATAAAAAAAAAAATATATATATATTTATATATATATAAGTTCTTAAAAGTTAATTCAAGAATGTTCTTATTGTGTTCATCTCTATTCGCTAATTTTTTTTCTACTACCCTATTCGTTAATTTTTTCTACTACTACTACAACAACAAAGCCTTTATCCCAAATTACTGTGGTCGGTCCATTCGGCTCTATTAGTATTAAGAGTCATTTCCTATATAACGCTGACAAAATTCATATCCTTCTTCAACACTTCAAACCATGTTCGTGTAGGTCTTCCTCTATTTCTAGCGGATCCATTAACTACTATATTATCACTCCTTACGGGAGCATCTATTGGTGTGTGTTGTACATGTCCAAACCACCTAAGTCAATTTTTTCTCACCTTGTCCTCATTTGGTGGTACCTGTTGTAGAAGCATGAAAATTTTCAGCAAACATAGCTCCATGCGCCCAAGTCAGTACGACTCCATGCGCCCACTAAATGAAGCTCCATGCGCCCAGTCCAAGTATAACTCCATGCGCCCAAGACTAGCTCCCCCAAAAGGAGGGCGCATAGCCTGAGACATGGCTATGCGCCCAAGCCTGACTCAGTCAAAGCCACGATCAAAACGTGCACCGAAGCGCATGGCCACGTCAGTCTCCACGAGCAGTCGTACACCGAAGCATGCGGCCACGTCAACACCACGACCAACCTACGATCTCGCAGCCTGTATGCGCCTATACCTATGCGTCCAAAACAGGACCATGCGCCCACGTAAGAACCAGCGTGTCTCTTCATGTGGGCGCATAACATCATTCCAGCCCAAGAACGACTATAAAAGGGGGGCTTCTTCCCTCTTCAACAGACAGAACGGTGAGCATTTTCAAGAGTCAAATTGCTGCACTTCTTGCCAGTGAGCCGAGAGTTAGCAATTTTTTTAGGTTTTCCTCCCACTTTTGTAATCGGAGTGTCAACGGAGTAAAGCAGCACCTGCCGCTCGATCTTCATCGTCCCATTCCCCAGAATTTTTCTTTTTGTAGTCGGGGATCCTCGACGCAGGATCTCTCAGGCGTACTCGATTTGTGGTGCCTTGCGCCAATAAAAGAAAAGACATCGTTTTCTTCTTTTTTTTTGTGTGTGTCCACAAAAATGGTGACTCTGCTGGGGACTTCCCTTTTCCTCTGACGAGAAGGTGGTGACGCAATCCGATACCGACAAAGTGGGGGGTACTTAGAAGATGCTGATCGTAAAATTCGATCAGCAGGCGTTCGAAGAGATGCTCTCGAGGGACGGCTCTACTCCCTCAAAATCAGCGAAGCCAAACAAGTCTCGCAAGACTTGGCTTCCGAAGGCTCGCTGCGCATATCCTGCTAGTGTCATAGCGGATATGCAACTGGAGGACTCTGTCACCTGGGCGCAGGACTCTGCCACAGAAGTCCCCCCAAATGGAGAAGGCTCACACTGTTCCGGGCTCTACTAGCCCAGTGACTTCTTCCCTCCACAACCAACAACAGAGTGTTTAACACTCGAGACTTGGCAGAGGAAAACACTACGATGCTAAGGATCGGGGTGTGCGGCACCCTGGCCAGACCCGGCAAGGCTCACGAACGAAGGAGACGGAACTGGGAGAAAACAATGCTGCTCCACCAAGCATGCGCCCAAAGCCATGCGCCCAAGGGAGTGTTTGGGCGCATAGCCCCAACCAGAACACTTCTGTCTTCAACAGGTTGGGCACTCAGAGTCATGCGCCCAAGGCTATGCGCCCGGGCTCTCTGGATCCATACTATGCGCCCACATCAAGGCGACTCAAACATGCTGTCAAAAGCATGCGCCCAAGCCCAGTCTCCAAAGCCTATGCGCCCACAGCAAAAAGACAGGTCCCAACGCGTATAGCACGGGGCTGTCTTCAAGGACATCCCAGAACTTAGGTGTGGGGGTTGCCCCTGCACATGAACTAAGTCTGGATGCGCCTACTCTCCTTACGAACCCGCATGTAAAGCTCAGCGATGCATGCAACATGGGTTGTAAGACAAAACTCCCTTCCGCTGACTTGCGCGACATGATAAATCATAAGCGTAAAGCGAGTGAGAACATAAGAATTCATAGTGCACTTCCGTGCACTAATATTGTTATCAACTGTTGTTGCTCCAAAGTAACAAGAGTGCCTCAGAGAAAGTCCGTGTTTCGACGGCTGCACTTCTCTGACGACGAGAAGCCACTATGTGTCTCATCTAACATGGCTTCATGGGGTCCCCCTTACGGAAGCCCCAATCAAAGACGTGGACTACCAACCCAACCTTCTCTCTCAGTTCCACGAGAAGGAGAAGACGAAGTCTACCAACAGATGGCCAACGGGCTATCACATCTGAAGGAGTCTATATGGGCACTCGATCAAAGGCAAAATTCCGTATAGACGACGAAGATTCCCAAGCCGGGGGTAGCATTCCCTCAGAATCTGAAGCAGATGACCCCCACACTGGGGTAGCTTTCCAGAGGACGATGATCCCTCCAAATTCGATGGCGACTATCTACCTCCTCTACCTGACGATGAATGACTTGTCCACTCGGAGACGGACAATATCAGCACCAGTTGCACTGCTTCCTCTGTCCATCCTCGCATGCTATCTACGTAAATGACGGACGGAGAAAGATCTGAAGAAGCCAGTGATCAGACTAGTAAACGGCTAGAGGGTCTCGAAACAGCATTCGGCAAGATCATTGATATGCTTACCAGTATCATGGCAGTCCAAGCTGCTGGAGCTGTTCCTCCACCTCAGCAAACGCTAGTCCGGCTCACAACAACCACCCTCTTGCCCTACAAAAGGAGTATCATTCTGTTGCACCTCCTCCAAATCTTGCAAATACTGGGGTGGTCCTTCGCCGATAGGGTGTGCATCGGTCGGTTCGACTACCGAACCGAACCGAATATAAAAACCGAATTAACCAAAATTTATACGGATTATAACCGAACCGACCGTCTAATCTTAACCATTGGTAAATCAACGGTTAAGATTAGATGACTTAAAGCACACCAACGGTGTAAATAGGGGGGATGCTTGGGGATGCAAAAAGTGTGGGGATCTTGATCCTTCCTCATATATATATATATATATATATATATATTTTTTTTTTTGGGGATCTTGATCCTTCCTCATATATATATATATATATATATATATAAGTTCTTAAAAGTTAATTCAAGAATGTTCTTATTGTGTTCATCTCTATTTGCTAATTTTTTTTTCTACTACCCTATTCGTTAATTTTTTCTACTACTACTACAACAACAAAGCCTTTATCCCAAATTACTGTGGTCGGTCCATTCGGCTCTATTAGTATTAAGAGTCATTTCCTATATAACGCTGACAAAATTCATATCCTTCTTCAACACTTCAAACCATGTTCGTGTAGGTCTTCCTCTATTTTAGCGGATCCATTAACTACTATATTATCACTCCTTACGGGAGCATCTATTGGTGTGTTTGTACATGTCCAAACCACCTAAGTCAATTTTTTCTCACCTTGTCCTCATTTGGTGGTACCTGTTGTAGAAGCATGAAAATTTTCAGCAAACATAGCTCCATGCGCCCAAGTCAGTACGACTCCATGCGCCCACTAAATGAAGCTCCATGCGCCCAGTCCAAGTATAACTCCATGCGCCCAAGACTAGCTCCCCCAAAAGGAGGGCGCATAGCCTGAGACATGGCTATGCGCCCAAGCCTAACTCAGTCAAAGCCACGATCAAAACGTGCACCGAAGCGCATGGCCACGTCAGTCTCCACGAGCAGTCGTACACCGAAGCATGCGGCCACGTCAACACCACGACCAACCTACGATCTCGCAGCCTGTATGCGCCTATACCTATGCGTCCAAAACAGGACCATGCGCCCACGTAAGAACCAGCGTGTCTCTTCATGTGGGCGCATAACATCATTCTAGCCCAAGAACGACTATAAAGGGGGGCTTCTTCCCTCTTCAACAGACAGAACTGAGCATTTTCAAGAGTCAAATTGCTGCACTTCTTGCCAGTGAGCCGAGAGTTAGCAATTTTTTTAGGTTTTCTCCCACTTTTGTAATCGGAGTGTCAACGGAGTAAAGCAGCACCTGCCGCTCGATCTTCTTCGTCCCATTCCCCAGAATTTTTCTTTTTGTAGTCGGGGATCCTCGGCGCAGGATCTCTCAGGCGTACTCGATTTGTGGTGCCTTGCGCCAATAAAAAGAAAAGACATCGTTTTCTTCTTTTTTTTTGTGTGTGTCCACAAAAATGGTGACTCTACTGGGGACTCCCTTTTCCTCTGACGAGAATGTGGTGACGCAATCCGATACCGACAAAGTGGGGGGTACTTAGAAGATGCTGATCGTAAAATTCGATCAGCAGGCGTTCGAAGAGATGCTCTCGAGGGACGGCTCTACTCCCTCAAAATCAGCGAAGCCAAACAAGTCTCGCAAGACTTGGCTTCCGAAGGCTCGCTGCGCATATCCTGCTAGTGTCATAGCGGATATGCAACTGGAGGACTCTGTCACCTGGGCGCAGGACTCTGCCACAGAAGTCCCCCCAAATGGAGAAGGCTCACACTGTTCCGGGCTCTACTAGCCCAGTGACTTCTTCCCTCCACAACCAACAACAGAGTGTTTAACACTCGAGACTTGGCAGAGGAAAACACTACGATGCTAAGGATCGGGGTGTGCGGCACCCTGGCCAGACCCGGCAAGGCTCACGAACGAAGGAGACGGAACTGGGAGAAAACAATGCTGCTCCACCAAGCATGCGCCCAAAGCCATGCGCCCAAGGGAGTGTTTGGGCGCATAGCCCCAACCAGAACACTTCTGTCTTCAACAGGTTGGACACTCAGAGTCATGCGCCCAAGGCTATGCGCCCGGGCTCTCTGGATCCATACTATGCGCCCACATCAAGGCGACTCAAACATGCTGTCAAAAAGCATGCGCCCAAGCCCAGTCTCCAAAGCCTATGCGCCCACAGCAAAAAGACAGGTCCCAACGCGTATAGCACGGGGCTGTCTTCAAGGACATCCCAGAACTTAGGTGTGGGGGTTGCCCCTGCACATGAACTAAGTCTGGATGCGCCTACTCTCCTTACGAACCCGCATGTAAAGCTCAGCGATGCATGCAACATGGGTTGTAAGACAAAACTCCCTTCCTGACTTGCGCGACATGATAAATCATAAGCGTAAAGCGAGTGAGAACATAAGAATTCATAGTGCACTTCCGTGCACTAATATTGTTATCAACTGTTGTTGCTCCAAAGTAACAAGAGTGCTTCAGAAAAAGTCCGTGTTTCGACGGCTGCACTTCTCTGACGACGAGAAGCCACTATGTGTCTCATCTAACATGGCTTCATGGGGTCCCCCTTACGGAAGCCCCAATCAAAGACGGTGGACTACCAACCCAACCTTCTCTCTCAGTTCCACGAGAAGGAGAAGACGAAGTCTACCAACAGATGGCCAACGGGCTCTCACATCTGAAGGAGTCTATATGGGCACTCGATCAAAGGCAAAATTCCGTATAGACGACGAAGATTCCCAAGCCGGGGGTAGCATTCCCTCAGAATCTGAAGCAGATGACCCCCACACTGGGGGTAGCTTTCCAGAGGACGATGATCCCTCCAAATTCGATGGCGACTATCTACCTCCTCTACCTGAAGATGAATGACTTGTCCACTCGCGACAATATCAGCACCAGTTGCACTGCTTCCTCTGTTCATCCTCGCATGCTATCTACGTACATGACGGACGGAGAAAGATCTGAAGAAGCCATTGATCAGACTAGTAAACGGCTAGAGGGTCTCGAAACAGCATTCGGCAAGATCATTGATATGCTTACCAGTATCATGGCAGTCCAAGCTGCTGGAGCTGTTCCTCCACCTCAGCAAACGCTAGTCCGGCTCACAACCCCCTCTTGCCCTACAAAAGGAGTATCATTCTGTTGCACCTCCTCCAAATCTTGCAAATACTGGGGGGGTCCTTCGCCGATAGGGGTGTGCATCGGTCGGTTCGACTACCGAACCGAACCGAATATAAAAAACCGAATTAACCAAAATTTATACGGATTATAACCGAACCGACCGAAATCAACAACAAAACCGATGTTAAACCGAACCGAAAAAATCGGTTCGGATCGGTAGAAAACCGAATTGTTGGTAGAAAACCGAAACACTGAGACAGAGACTCCAATAACTTGAACACAAAAATTATTCTGAGATTCAACACAAAAATTTTCAATTTTTATCATGCTAACCTAACCTTTTTGTCCTGTGGGTAGTGGCCCGGGGGCTGATCGTTGCCGAGACTGGTCGTCGCGGAGTCTGACCGTGGCCGGGACTGGTCGTCGTCGGGGTGGGTCCTCGCCGGGGCTTGTGGCACCGTCACTGTGGTCCGTGGGTTTGAATGGGGGTGGGAATCGGGTGGGGGAAGAGGAAGATTTATAGTATGGAAAATAGGATTAGAGGGAGGGCATGCATGTGGCTGTGGCCATTTGGT
This sequence comes from Iris pallida, assembly GCA_029216955.1. NCBI lineage: Eukaryota > Viridiplantae > Streptophyta > Magnoliopsida > Asparagales > Iridaceae > Iris > Iris pallida. The sequence continues at coordinate 24,870,021 of JANAVB010009200.1, forward strand.
GAGAATTAGGTTTAGATAGGGTGGGAATAAGGGGGCGGCTGCCATCAATAGGAATGTATTTTGGGATAGAGTCTTGGAGAAGTGGAAACATTGGGAAGGAAAGTCCTCCACTCCCTCCAGCTAGTTGTATGGGTGGAAGACTAAGAGTCTAATTCAGTAATTCATTGTAAATTAATTAGGATTTTAAGTTTTTAACTTAGCCAAAATGAAATTCGGTTCGGTTCGGTCAAATCGGTTTTTTTTATTTCAAAACCGAACCGAACCGAACCGTTTTAACCGAAATTTGAAAATTAAAACCGAATACCAAACTTATTTATCTGGAACCGAATCGAATGTAGTATTTCGGTTCGGTTCGGTCGGTTAATTCGGTTTATACCGAATTGTGCACACCCCTATTCGCCGACAACACCTGACAACCGCTCAGCGACTGTTTTCCAACACCTGCTCAATCAACAAGATGTAATTGATTCCCTGGTTGCTCGCCTCGACACCATCTCATACAAAGACGTGCTGTAGAAGATGGGGATATCTCAACCGTATCCCCCTGAGTCGGAGAACGCTACCTGCCCTCCTAACTACAAGCCGCTGACGTTGAACTCATTCGACGGCTTGACTTTTCCTCGTCAGCACATGACGTACTTCAACACGCAAACTCTGCACTTGCCCCGAGACGATCCATTCCTGTCAAAGCTGTTTATTAGCACCTTGCAGGGGTAGGCTTCGAATGGTTCTGCAGTCTGCATGACGGGTGTATCAATTCATTCAAAGACTTGGAGAGGTTGTTCCTCAACAGGTTTTACGAGAGTGGCATGCATGTTAGTATGTCCACCTCATCGAGACCAAGCAAAGGAAGACTGAATCTGTTATTGCCTTTATTGAACGCTTCAGACGACTAGCACTAAAGACGCCTCAGAACTTATGGATACTTATCGACATAACTTCCTTCCTACAGTGAAGTTTTGTCTAGGTATACATAAGTATGATACATGGTCCGCTTTCATTGAGGCCGCTGATGCTGCTGAAAATGATGTTCCTAACTTGGAACTACTGGGGCTGACGACACCCAAATCTGAGGACAAAGCAAGCATCCTCAGACTATCCTTGTTCGTGGGGGTAAAGGAAAAGAAGTCCTGAAGGTCGACACATCCAAAGGGGCTTCCAATTCTCAAGGCGCCTCCGACAAACCTAAGGAGACCTTCTCCTTCGATGAAGACGATGTCATCACCATCTTCCACACATTGACGAAGGGTAATAAACTGACATTGCCCCCACCACGTCCTGCAGAGGCGAGCCAACTCAATGATCCCAAGTACTGTCTTTACCATCAGTACGTGCATCACTCCACCAAGGGCTGCATCGTCCTGAAGAAGAAGATACAACAGCTTATCGACAGCCAAGTGATCAATCTTGAAGCTGAAGACAAGGTCGTATCTGCTAACATGATCTCTCTTCAGTTTGGCGACTTTCCTCCTACAGAAGTCCCAGACGGCATGGTCCCGATCCCCAAGGCAATGATGGAAGTCGTCAACCTACCACCAGTTCGCAACTCAACCTTGGTCCTACTCACAACTGGACGTGGTGAGATCATGTGGGTCCATCCGGACCTTGTCCAAGAAGTGACGCAGGGGGTAGCACCTCCCAAAGCACGAAGGGGCAAGAAGTTTAAGCCATGCCACATGGTATCCTCCCCCATCTACGAGGTTCTATCTGGCGAGACGCGATCGGGAAGACTTATCTTTGGACGTACGATCCCGCACAAGAAGAAGCACTGCCTTCTCAAGCTCCTGCTGCCCCTACAAGCTCAGAAGCCGGCCCGTCCAAGCCTCAAACCACATCCAAGCAGAAGGAGACGCGGTTTGACAAGTCTCTAAAGGTGCCAGCTCCAGAAGGCATGGATCGACCCTACAATTTTGACATACTGGCTCAGCTAGCCAATACACCCGCCAGGTTGTCTCTGTTCGATCTATTGCGACTCTCCAAAGAAACGCGGAAGGCCTTAAGTGAGGCATTGCTACATGCCGACTCTTACCTCGTTGAGATCAAAGCTCTCGCTGAAGATCTGTCTCCTGCCCCCACTGTCACAGTACTATGGAAGTGGTGCCCAACATCACCTTCTCACAGGAGGACATGCTACTAAAAAATAATCGTCATGATAGACTCCTGTATTATACAGGGTATATCGGGGTGATCAAGGTGGACCGCATGCACATCGATCCAGGGTCCTCCCTCACCATCATTCCTAGAAGCTTGCTTCAAATCTTGGGAATTTCTCTGCACAAGCTATCCGCAACCAACACAACTATCATGGCTTTCAATGCTGGTCGAAGCCATCCGCTGGACAAGATCCGTCTCAAATGCCAGATCTGTGATCTCCGAACGGAGGTTTTCTGCTATGTGATCGATGCCAATGTATCGTACAACGTCTTGCTGGGACGTCCATGGATACATGAGAACATGATCGTCCCTTCCACACTTCATCAGTGCTTCAAGTACGTCAACAGCGACGGTGTCGTGAAGACAGAGTTTGCTAACGTCGATCCTTTCAAGGGCATCGAAGCTTACTATGGAGATTCGATACTTTACCAATCTCAACCCCCCAAGGATGATGGCAATGAAGCTGACAATGAAGCTGAAGCACCTCCATCCCCCAACGGTGGTCCCTGATTGTCCGAGTCAAAGGACGTACTACTCTAAAAAGTACCCCGAAGCCTCTCACAATCTGGGTGAAGAAGAAGAAACCCGACAAAGTCAAATCATTGACCATCACTCTCAACAAAACACCCAAGGGGGAACCTACTGATGTCCATCCTCCCAATCCTGAAGAATTATCCTATGTGGTGAACTCGGCCAAGACTGTGGCTCCTCTTCCAGATGATGACCCTCTCATTGAGTATATCAATACTCAGAATAATGTACCTTCAGCGGATGATGTTATCCCTGAAGAAGAACTTGCGTATTTCCTTAGTAAAGGTTTATCTTTGAATTACTCCGATGTCTATCAATCTGTAAACCATTACATAAATACGATATACGTCCTAGAGAACGACATAGGACCTCACCTCTGCATGACGGTCACGACGTCTCACCTACGGAAAAAAGTCTACCCAGAAGATATCCACTACTTCATCATTCCAGCCAGAAAGAAAGATGAAGAGCTAATCATCTTCGGTCTTAAATTGGCGAGAGAAAGTTCGTTCCAGACTCTACTCCTCCCAAGTACAACACAGAAGCTGACTATGACTTTGGAAAATGCAACTTTTCCGGTATAGTTGGCAGGCCAAGAATATCATCCAGATTATGGGATATGACATCAAAAGCGACGAAGGGCTAAATTACGGCTGAGGACGACGGTTGCCAATTCGACACTTTGCGCCTCCCGGCAAACCCGAGAACTACTACCAACAAAATGGTGTTGGTTTGGGCTATGTCTCTCCTCCAACAACTTCCGAAAGATCAGATGATGAAGCAGATCGTTGTTCTCATTCTTCTGATTCCTCCTCTGGAACTCAGACTCTAGCATCGGCGACATGTTCAAAGCAACTTTGTCCGTCCACATGGTTTCCGCCGACCAAGTTACAGACAATGTCCAATCAATCGAACTCGAACAATGGGCTCAAAAGATGGACACCAGGTAGGAGCTCCGCTTTGAACAACGTGAACCACCTACCGAAGACGAAGTCATCCAAGTCAATCTAGGAGATGAAGCATCCTTCAAACCAATCTTCATCAGCAAAAGCTTATCTGACGATGAATGCCAGTCTCTTATACAGTTTATAAGAGAATACATCGACGTCTTCGCATGGAGCTATGAAGACATGCCAGGCTTGGACCCTAAAGTCGCCGTGCACCGCCTGAACATTTCGTCTAAAGCTAAGCCAGTAAAACAACAATGGCGATTTCAACTAGACGTCATGGAAGCCATTGAGAATGAAGTCAAAAAGCTCATCGCCAGTGGATTCATTCGCGAGGAACAACATCCCGACTGGGTTGCCAATATCGTTCCAGTCATGAAAAAGAACGGTAAAGTTCGAGTCTGTATCGACTACCGTGATTTGAACTCTGCATGTCCGAAAGAGGAGTTTCCTCTACCGATCACCGACGTAATGATCGACAACACTTGCGGCTTCCCTAAGAAATCAATTTCTGTTTTAAACAGTTCAATTTTCTTAGGGCTAAGAATAATTCCATTATCAAGTAATAGTTTTGATACTTGTAATAGGTGTTCTTTATGTTCATCCGCAGATTTGGAGAACACAAGAATATCATCGATATAGACAACCACAAAGTCCAGATGTCCAAAAATAGAGTTCATCCATTTCTGGAATATTTGTGGAGCATTTTTTAATCCAAATGACATAACTAACCATTCAAAATGACCAGATTGAACTACAACAACATATTTATGCTAAGATAAAAGATTTTCCTGAAGACTTCAAGACTTTGAAGGAACTTCAGAGCTTTCTTGGTTTGCTTAACTATGGCAGAAAGTTTATTCCACATCTTTCTGCTAGAGTTGAAAAATTACAAGATAAATTAGCTTCTGAACAAGCAAAGTATAAAACCATAACTGGAGAACAACCCAGAAAGTGGGACACTAGTAAGATATCTATTACACTTCTCTCAAAGAGAAAGAAGAAATTGCTAAAATTAAGGATCTGGTAAAGGACCAGAAAATCCTTTATTTCCCACTAGATGAAGACAAGTTAGTTCTGCAAACTGATGCTTCTGATTATTTTTGGGCAGGAGTATTAATTGCAAAAAACAAAGAAATTGTTGCATATATCTGAAAATTTACTAAGACCCAGATTAAGTATGCGACTTATGATAAAGAACTGCTTGCTGTTAAATTAGCAATAAAAAGCTTGAGAATTTATCTTCTTTATAGAAACTTCATTATTGAGACTGACAATAAATCTGTTGCTCAGTTTCTTAAAAAGAAAACTATTAATAATCCGGAAAAAAAATCTTCTAAGGATTAGAATTGCCATTTATTTAGAAATTTTTAATTATGAAGTCAATTATATCCCCGGATATACTAACTTTCTTGCTGATACTCTTACCAGGCCGTGATGCTATGGATCCAGACGAGTACAAAAAAATGAAAGCAATTCATGAAGAAATGAAGTGACATGATGCTTTTACTCCTGTTACTGGCCAGAAAAAGGCCAAATCTGGTGCCAGCAACCAGGCATCATCCTCCTCTTCTGGAGTGCCTAAGGCGAGCAGCCCAACTCCAGTAGTAGAAAAGGCGAATAGCCAGATGGCCACCCAGGCACCTCAGGGCACACAGGCCCAATCCCTGGCCATACAGGCCTCACAAGACGCACAGGCATCTCAGGGCGAACATGCCCAGTTTCTGAAAGGAGGACCCAAGAGGCTCGTTCCTTTCCAGAACAAAACTTTTGCAAGTACCGTTGTAAAGAACTGGTACAACCAAGAATTGGAAAAAAATGATAAGGATTCTTGGGACAAGTTTAATGGCTGTTACCGAGCCATTCAGTCTAACGACACCAAGGGAGCCAATTTCTGGTTATCCCAGATTGAAAAACAGTTCCTTGCTGTTCGAGCCAAGTCTGAGCAGCTAAACTCTAAACTTTATGATGTCAGGCAGCAGACGCTTGTGATGGCCTATAGTGCTACATCAAGGTCACCTGCTCTTGATGCTATGGAAAAAGATCTATTTAGTGGACCTTCCGAGCACAAAGAACTATGATTTGGTCAATCTCAGAATACCAGACTTACTGAAGCTCTGCTCCTCCCTGTCCATTGACGATGAAACTCAAAGCATGGACGCTGAAGGCATGGCACAGAAATGATTACAAGATACAAGCAGGGGCTGATTGATGAAGCCCGACTTCGAACTTATTTCAGACGCTTAGATGACTCCAACATCACTAAGTACTTTGAAGGGTTAGAGGTAGTATACTCCAGTTACCGGAACATTCAACTGGTATCTTGCTTCCAGGAGATCGTTAACTTACCCGTACAAATAAAAAAGGGTTTTGTGCATGAGATATTCATCTGTTCTTTAGATGATAATATCTACAAGCAATTTGATCCCAGAAATTTGCTGGGAAGGTGCGAAAGCTAGTGCTTCCAGATTTCAAACCATGTTCAGGTTCAGAATCTGGAGTATTTGGGAGGAGAAGCGGTACATCAAGTGCTTCCCCATATCAGATTTGGGAACTCTACCGTCTTGCTGGAGATCCAGGACTTCAGTTCTCTCCTTTCAAGAAAGGCAACTTCAACGAAGGGAAAGATTTTTCCGAAGCCCGAAAGCTTTTTGAAGGACAGGCGGTCCTTTCTAGCAGCAACAATGTTATTTTGGTGGACTATGTTATTGTGAAGCCCGTCAATGAAGAAGAAATAAGGCCCTGCTCCAAGATTTTTTTAACAATATATGTCTTGGTCCAGCAGGTTTACAGTGAAGGGAGATGACAGCGCGGATGCAATTATTGCGGAGGCTACGATTGCGTCTCAGCTCATGCAGCTATGAAGCTTGGTGGGCAAATTCAGTTTTTGTCCTCTATGTCAAAAGAAGAAGAGTCCGTGGGTTCTTGTCCATGGCCTGAAGAGAGCCTTTCGCCGCTTTCCGACTCAGAATTGGGAAACTGAAGAGTTAGAGATTTGGTGGAAAAATGTTAATAGTGCTAATGCAGTTTGGGGCCCAGAACCACCTCCACCGTCAGACTTCGATGAGTGGGAACTTTGGTGGAATATGATATGGGAGGGGGACCCACCATAACAATAATGCAAGCAAGGTGGAAGATTCGTTTCAATCCGAAACGAAAAACACTGACGTGACATCGTACCAGAAAAAGGAGAAGTGATGGCACACCAGCTAGAAGATAAGGAGGAATCTTTCTTCAATTATTGAAGGAAGATTGTTGACACCGGTAGCTTTAACCGGCTAAACCGGTTAGTACCGTCCCTGAGCCTATATATAGGGAGGCTCCTTGTATTGTAAAGGCAACGAATTTGAGTGTTCTTGTAATATTTTTTCTGAGTGCTCTTTTCCACTTTCTTGTGTTTTTATTTCCCGCTGTAACTGTAAACTTTGTGTGTTTTTATTTCCCGTTGTAACTGTAAACTTGGTACCGTTGTAAAGAACTGGTACTACCAAGAATTGAAAAAAAATGATAAGGATTCTTGGGACAAGTTTAATGGCCGTTACCGAGCCATTCAGTCTAACTACACCAAGGGAGCCAATTTCTGGTTATCCCAGATTGAAAAACATTTCCTTGCTGTCCGAGCCAAGTCTGAGCAGCTAAACTCTAAACTTTATGATGTCAGGCAGCAGACGCTTGTGATGATGGCCTATAGTGCTACATCAAGGTCACTTGCTCTTGATGCTATGGAAAAAGATCTATTCAGTGACCTTCTTCCGAGCACAAAGAACTATGCAAGATTCTTGAGGATTAACAGCCATGATCTGGTCAATCTCAGAATACCAGACTTACTGAAGCTCTGCTCCCTGTCCATTGACGATGAACGAACTCAAAGCATGGACGCTGAAGGCATGGCACAGGGAATGATTACAAGATACAAGCAGGGGCTGATTGATGAAGCCCGACTTCTAACTTATTTCAGACGCTTAGATGACTCCAACATCACTAAGTACTTTGAAGGGTTAGAGGTAGTATACTCCAGTTACGGGAACATTCACCTGGTATCTTGCTTCCAGGAGATCGTTAACTTACCCGTACAAATAAAAAAGGGTTTTGTGCATGAGATATTCATTTGTTCTTCAGATGATAATATCTACAAGCAATTGATCCCAGAAATTTGCTGGGAAGGTGCGAAAGCTAGTGCTTCCAGATTTCAAACCATGTTCAGGTTCAGAATCTGGAGGATTTGGGAGGAGAAGCGGTACATCAAGTGCTTCCCCATATCAGATTTGGGAACTCCACCGTCTTGCTGGAGATCCAGGACTTCAGTTCTCTCCTTTCAAGAAAGGCAACTTCAACGAAGGGAAAGAACGCTATGGCGCTGCCAGAGAATTTTTTTCCGAAGCCCGAAAGCTTTTTGGAGGACAGGCGGTCCTTTCTAGCAGCAGCAATATTATTTTGGCGGACTATGTTACTGAAGTCCGTCAATGAAGAGAAAATAAGGCCCTGCTCCAAGATTTTTTTAACAATGTCTTAGTCTAGCAGGTTTACAGGCGAAGGGAGATGACAGCGCGGAGGATGCAATTATTGCGGAGGCTACGATTGCGTTTCAGCTCATGCATCTATGAAGCTTGGTGGGCAAATTCAGTTTTTGTCCTCTATGTCACAAGAAGAAGAGTCCGTGGGTTCTTGTCCATGGCCTGAAGAAGAGCCTTTCTCGCCGCTTTCCGACTCAGAAAATTGGGAAACTGAAGAGTTAGAGATTTAGTCGGAAAATGTTAATAGTGCTAATGCAGTTTGGGGCCCAGAACCACCTCCACCGTCAGACTTCGATGAGTGGGAACTTTGGTGGAATATGATATGGGAGGGGGGCCCACCATAACAATAATGCAAGCAAGGTGGAAGATTCGTTTCAATCCGAAACGAATAAAACACTGACGTGACAGCGTACCAGAAAAAGGAGAAGTGATGGCACACCAGCTAGAAGATAAGGAGGAATCTTTCTTCAATTATTGAAGGAAGATTGTTGACACCGGTAGCCTTAACCGGCTAAACCGGTTAGTACCATCCCTGAGCCTATATATAGGGAGGCTCCTTGTATTGTAAGGGCAACGGATTTGAGTGTTCTTGTAATATTTCTTCTGAGTGCTCTTTTCCACTTTCTTGTGTGTTTTTATTTCCTGCTGTAACTGTAAATTGTCTGTCCACATGGTTTCCGCCGACCAAGTTACAGACGATGTCCAATCAATCGAACTCGAATAATGGGCTCAAAAGATGGACAAAAGGTGGGAGCTGCGCTTTGAACAACGTGAACCACCTACCGAAGACGAAGTCATCCAAGTCAATCTAGGAGATGAAGCATCCTTCAAACCAATCTTCATCAGCAAAAGCTTATCTGACGATGAACGCCAGTCTCTTATACAGTTTATAAGAGAATACATCGACGTCTTCGCATGGAGCTATGAAGACATGCCAGGCTTGGACCCTAAAGTCGCCGTGCACCGCCTGAACATTTCGTCTAAAGCTAAGCCAGTAAAACAGCAACAATGGCGATTTCGACCAGACGTCATGGAAGCCATTGAGAATGAAGTCAAAAAGCTCATCGCCAGTGGATTCATTCGCGAGGAATAACATCCCGACTGGGTTGCCAATATCGTTCCAGTCATGAAAAAGAACGGTAAAGTTCGAGTCTGTATCGACTACCGTGATTTGAACTCTGCATGTCCGAAAGAGGAGTTTCCTCTACCGATCACCGACGTAATGATCGACAACACTTGCGGCTTCGAACGGATGTCCTTTATGGATGGGTTCTCAGGCTACAACCATATCAAGATTTTCTCCGACGACGAAAAGCACACATCTTTTCGAACACCGTTGGGGGTATACTGCTATACGGTGATGCCCGTCGGATTGAAGAATGCAGGGGAAACATATCAGCGATCCATGAACACAATTTTTCGCGATCATTTGCGCAAAACTGTGGAGTGCTACGTAGACGATATTGCAGTCAAAAGTCGTCTCAAGGGCAACTATCTCTAAGACTTGAGAACGGTGTTCGAACTAATGCGTGCACACCAACTCAAGATGAATCCAACCAAGTCCTTTCTGGGAGTCTCCAGCGGCAAGTTCCTTGGTTTCGTCATCACTTCAAAGGGTATATATCTGGACCCGGAGAAAGTGAAGGCTATTCTCGACATCCTCCAAGAAACCTCAAAGAGCTACGCGGACTACAAGGAATGCTAGCTTACATCAGACGATTCATTTCGAACCTCTCTGGAAAGTGTCAACCATTCACTCAGCTCATGAAGAAAGGCGTATCTTTCGTCTGGACTGAACAATGTCAACGGACATTCGACGACATCAAAGCATAACTTACAAGCCCTCCAGTACTGGTAGCCCCAATAATGAGGAAGCCCTTTTTACTATATGTTCGCGCCATGGATCATTCCCTTGGCGCCCTCTTAGCTCAGAAGCAGGCAATTTACTACCTCAGCCGCACAATGGTGGGTGCCGAGCACAGATACACACCGGTGGAGAAGGAATGCCTCGCACTAGTATTTGCCATCCAAAAGACACGCCACTATGTGTCTGGGCAGACTATCTACATCATATCCAAAGTCAACCCTCTCGAATACTCATGACTAAGCCGGGTTCTCTCAATTCCCGTTTAGCTACATGGGCAATGCTGTTGACCCCATATGATATGATCTTCGTCTCTCAGAAGGCAGTAGAAGGTCAAGCATTAGCTGATTTCCTAGCAGCTCATCCGGTGCCGGAGTCGTCCAAACTCTATGACGAAATCCCCGACGAAGTGGTGGAGTCTAACACTGCAACTGAAGAGATCCCTATTTGGCGAATGTTCTTGATGGCGCATCAAGAACAGGGCCCAAATGGAACATCGTGGCTGGAGTAGGCGTTGTGCTTGTGTCACCTGATCATCTGGTCATATACCGTACATATTCTCTCGTGGAACCATGCACCAACAATGTAGCCGAATATAATGTCCTAATAATCGGCCTACAACTGGCAAAGCAATTGGGAGTTGACTATCTAGAGGCTTACGGCGATTCCAAGCTAATAGTTAGTCAGGTCCGAGGGGATTACGAAGTTCGCCACGAAGATCTCATCCCCTACCACCGAGCAACAATCGAGTTGGCATCTACTTTCGCTGGATTCTTCATCGAGCACGTGCCTCGACTACAGAATATAGAAGCAGATGCTCTAGCCGGTCTTGCTGCTTCCTTGACCGTTCCTACCAATACTCAGCAGTTGATCACAGTGTCTGGTCGAAAATTATTCTGTGTGAAAGTTGTCTTGCATATTCATCACAGTTACGCAGCAGAAACAAACGTCGATGCTAAAGACTGGAGATTTCCCTTCATAGACTACGCTGTCTATGGAATCCTCCCCGAGGACTCGAAGGAAGCAGTATCCATCCAAAGGCGATCCCTCCGATTTTACCATGACACAGCTACCAAGATGCTGTACCGACGCTCTTTTGACGGGCTACTGTTACGATGCTTATCAGACACCGAAGCCAAGCATGCACTCTGGGAGGCTCACGATGGAGTTGTGGTGCACATCAACCAGACCCCAAATTACAAGATCGTCTCAAACGAATGGGTTATTACTAGCCCACAATGATAGCGGATGCTGTTGAATATGCAAAGAAGTGTAGAGCTTGCCAGTTCCACGCTAATTTCATTCACCACCTTCGGAATTTCTACACCCGACGGCAGCATTTTGGCCATTTGAAGCCTGGAGCATGGACGTGATAGGACCAATCAGCCCGCCATCCTCCAAAGGACATCGGTTCATCCTAGCTATAACCGATTACGTCTCCAAATGGGCGGAAGCTATACCGCTCACTGAAGTGAAGACATCAAACGTGATCAGTTTCATCAAACATCACGTCATTTACCGCTTCGGCCTACCTCGCAGGATTATCCATGATAATGGTCCACAGTTCGCAAGCCATGCGTTCTATCGGTTCTGCGATAAGAATCGAATCCAGAACATAGCCTCTACTGCCTACAATCCAGCGGCTAACGGCTAGCAGAAGCCTTCAACAAAACCATTATTAAACTTCTTAAGCAATTCGTTCTTCAAACAAGCGCGATTGGAACGAGAAGCTCGGTGAATGTCTATGGGCCTATCGCACAACGGTCCGGACTCCAACAGGCAATACGCCATTCTCTCTGGTTTATGGGAGCGAAGCAGTTCTTCCCCTAGAAATCCAGATTCCTTCTCTCCGGGTAGCCCTAGCCAGCGAGCTGACTACTGAAGAGAGCTACCGTCTGCGACTCTAAGAGCTCGAAGCGTTAGACGAAAAATGCCTATTAGCTCAACAACGTATTGAGCTATACCAAGCACGCCTTTCCAGAGCTTTCAACAAAAAGTGAAGGAAAGGATCTTCCAAGTCGGCGATCTGGTCCTAGCAGTAAGACCGATGGTTATGACACACAAGACAAAAGGGAAATTCCAGCCTAAATGGGAAGGTCCCTTCGTCATAGAATCGGTGTATTCAACGGCGCGTACCGGCTGACCAAGCATGACGGTGACTTGCTCATGATGCCTATCAACGGCAAGTTCCTGAAGAGATACTATGTGTAACCTCTTTTACATAATGTTCACATACGTTCAATCATGTAAATGTACAGTGCGATGTTTATATGATTCAAAAAAACTATCTAACTATTATCCGTATTTCAAGAGTCTTGAATACGTCCTGGATAATAGGTCCTCTAAATACTTTCCTAGTAGAATCATTTCCGTTTTTTTGACTCCGTCCAAACTCGGTTTGACGAAAATAAATCACGTCCATATTACCTCTAAATTGTTTTCCGATAATTATTTCCCAGCGAAATGATCAGATGTTTTGCCACGTCCACATAACCTCTGAGCAAAGCATTCATCAAAGATAGTCATGTCCATACTACTTCTGAACTATCCACTCCTCCCTAATGCTATATATCTTTCCACGTCCATATTACCTCTGGTCAGGTAATAACATGCTCTGCTATTACGTCCATATATTACCTCTCTAGCAGCTTCATTCAACTTATTATCTATATTCGAATCATTCGAATATAAAATGGATAATAGGTCCACACAAAATTTTTCCAGCAGAATACCCATCAGAAATGTCCTTGCTACGTCCACATTACCTCTAGCATCGATATTTCACAAAATCACATTCACTTCTGAAAAGATTCTTTATTCAGTACTTAAACGTCTATCGAAAGACGGAAAAAAGGTACAAGAGCCGTGACGGCCAAAAAAAGGAGAGAGGGTGGTCCCCAGCGAGATACCCTTTACACAAATGCGGTATTTGGCTCTCTAAATATAAGCACCACAGATATCACAAGCAAAGAGTGGAACGAATGTATTCTGTTTATTCAAAATCAGTTACATTTACAGGACTACATCTCATGAGCAAAACAAAAAGTTCATCTCTTTCGCTCAGGCAAAAAGTAGGAGATTACATTTGATGCCCAAAAGAAGGAAAATCTGCTACTCGTCAGCAACACATAGCTTGATCAGCCTGGCAGCACCACGTTTCCGTCGAAAAGTGGTCTTGGGGCCCGCGAAGGAGGTCATGTTTTACTGCTGAGCAAGCAAACAAGGCTGTTGAACCTTCAAGAAGCTACACGGAGGAGGGCAAATATAGCATGCTAAAACATCTACAAATGAGTTCTCCTCTCCCCCATATGGCGGACGTCGTAGGCCTACTTCTTCAAGGGACCATACCTTCAAAACAACATCCCTAGTATTGCTCTTACCAACTTGAAGGACCGTGAAAGCAGAACTTTTACGATAATGCCCGACTACCGTCCGACTCTTCGATGTATAAAGGTTCTTCCTATCATCTGAGGAAAACCCTTCCAAAACACGAAGAGTCCTGAGCTCTCTGATGTGGGTGTCAAATGTCACATCTTCACCATACCCAGAATCACCGATACCAGTTCTGGAGAAATTTGCCAGCCAGATCCCTACAGAATATGAAAAGGGGGACAGAAAGATAGTCAGACTTAGAAAAATTGCAGGAAAAACTAAAGTTCTGAAGGATTTTATGCACCCAAACGGCCATGCGTCCAAAGGATATGCCCAAAACAAGACTTGTAGGCACATAAACGTGCATAACATGGCAACACGTGGGCGCATAGCACACCTCAATGTTGGCGCATAGTAATGCTCATAGAAGTATATTGCCCTAGGCGCCGGCAGAAGAGAAGTCGAGCGTCGCAAATTAACGCTCGAGACTTCGTTTTTTGAAGCACGCCCTCACCCAAAATCGGGTTCTGGACTGCTGAGGACTCCGCCGCAGGAGAAGAGCTACTCGACGTAGCCCCCTTGCCCTTCGCGGATCTCTTGGCGGCCTTGGGAGACATGATTCTCAAAGGAAGAACGAAGAGTTTTCTGAAAATGTCAAAGAGAAAAGGAATAATGAACTTTTCTCTCTCCTCCAGGATCTATTTATAGGCACGGGCCACTTCCTATGCGTCCACATACTCTATGCGCCCACTATGGTGTATGCGTCCACTGCAGCCTATGCGCCCACATGAAGGACCAACTCTCTGCATACTATGCGACTGTCTCTTGCTGACGTGGACGGCGTATAAAGGATGGACCGTTTCAAATTCTGTTCCGATGAATCTGTCAGTTCGGATTTCGAGGTAAATCTCAACAGTCGTGTCTCCCTAACAGGCTGGCCAAAACACTATGCGTCCAGGGGAAGAGCCGTGCTATGCGCCCATTGCCTCGCGAGAAGACGATCCATGCTTCTTTCAAAGTATTTCGAACTTGCTCAAGTGTCGAAAACTTTGAAGGGGGTCCTGTAGAAGCATGAAAATTTTCAGCAAACATAGCTGCATGCGCCCAAGTCAGTACGACTCCATGCGCCCAGTCCAAGTATAACTCCATGCGCCCAAGACTAGCTCCCCCGAAAGGATGGCGCATAGCCTGAGACATGGCTATGCGCCCAAGCCTGACTCAGTCAAAGCCACGATCAAAACGTGCACCGAAGCGCATGGCCACGTCAGTCTCCACGAGCAGTCGTGCACCGAAGCATGCGGCCATGTCAATACCACGACCAACCCACGATCTCGCAGCCTGTATGCGCCTACACCTATGCGCCCAAAACAGGACCATGCGCCCACGTAAGAACCAGCGTGTCTCTTCATGTCGGCGCATAACATCATTCCAGCCCAAGAACGACTATAAATGGGGGCTTCTTTCCTCTTCAACAGACAGAACGGAGAGCATTTTCAAGAGCCAAATTGCTGCACTTCTTGCCAGTGAGCCGAGAGTTAGCAATTTTCTTAGGTTTTCTCCCACTTTTGTAATCGGAGTGTCAACGGAGTAAAGGAGCAACTGCCGCTCGATCTCCATCGTCCCATTTCCAGAATTCTTCTTTTGTACTCGGGGATCCTCAGCGCAGGATCTCTCAGGCGTACTCGATTTGTGGTGCCTTGCGCCAATAAAAAGAAAGACAGCGTTTTCTTCTTCTTTTTTTGGTGTCCACACCTGTAACTTTTCACGGATACACTCATTTCTTATTATATCCATTAATGTATAGTCACTCATCTATTTTAGCATTCATATTTCAGCTACATCAACTTTCTGGACAGTTTCTTAATGCTCAACAGTCTAATCCATAAAGTATGATTGTATGAGTTGTAATACATTAAAGGATATGATAGGAAATGAATGTATCCGTAAGAAGTTAGAGGTGGTGCCAATTGAGGACAAGATAGAGAA